>OZ035854.1:3113672-3713672 GCA_964034905.1 Itoplectis maculator | reverse complement strand
CGCAGATGTCGAAAAGCACCGTTTGCCCGAAAAATCGAAAATTCGATAAGAAAAACGCAAAAATCAAAATTTGTTTTCTGACAAACTGCCAAATTTCGCAATTTGACGGTCACAAACTGCAAAGCTTTGGATTTTAAAACTATTGCTTTGCATTGCCTTTAACGGAAGCGATTCGGTGAAACTAGTCTTTTTGGAGTATACAAAGCGATAAGTGAAGAGCAAAGCCGCAGACTCCCGTTCACAACCTCTGGACCTTTGGGTTTTGAAGCTATTGCTTAGTATTGCCTTAAATGCAAGCACGGGGAGGGTGGAGGAGGGGGGGGGGGGGTGATTCGGTGAAACTAGTCTGGTTGGAGTACACAAAGCGATAGGTGAAGAGCCGTAGGGGCATTGTTAATTACACACGCCGCTCGGTTGGCATCGATGCTCCGTGGCTTCTGTACGGTGCGCTTGCCCTGGCCTGGCTGCTGAGTGGCCAGCAGTAAAGATGGCATCGTGCACACTAACGAGTAACAAGTGGCGTGACGTTTCAGTTAGGCTTTAGTCTCCCGGGAGTCAGAGCGAAGTGCAGTAGTGCAACTGCGCTCCAGCTGTATATACGCTGCGCCCAGCGGATGCCGCTCGCGCGCGAGAGAGCCCAGGCCCTCAGTATCGGTATGCCACGACGAACCGCCCGCCTATCGGCCTCACCTCCGGAGCTAATTAACTCCAGGGAGATTCATTATCGACACCTCTCGCCACTCCCCGGCAGTACTGTCTTAATTTAAGGCCACGGACATGCAAAACCCACCAAGACTCAGCATTTACACAACGTTGCATTTCTTTCACTTTTTGACAATTCAGATTTTAAAAAATCACACACACACCGACTCGACCGGTTTACCAAAGAAAAGAGACTCGTAAAATTGGAAAACATTTTCTTTTAGGATATGATATACATTTATAATATACATTTTTTTTATAATATACATTTTCTTTTAGTCATATAATATAGAGACTATAGAATGGGTTAAATGGAAAATGTTTGTGCATCAGCCCCGGCGATAAAATTGCAAATTTACCGATAAACTTTATTCGAAGCTTTATGGAAGTCCTCGTCTCTGCTAATAAGGAAACATCTGATAAATGCGAATCAATTGCATGTCATTCGTGTTTATTCATTTTGTTATCAAATTATTCGATATCCATATACATTTTTGTTTGTACACTTGAACTAATCTTGATACCGATTAACAATTTACGATTCGTCAGATGATTTTTTTTTAAACATATATGACGCACTGTTTTGAGAGTTTTCAAGAAACGGTGTAATGAAGATTCTATGTCTGCCAGAAAAAAAAAACGCGAAAGGACTTTCTTTCTAACCCTGACGAATACAGTAGAACGCACGAGGATCACGAGGGCACGGGTGAAATGACTATTTGTAAGGCGTGCACGGATACGAGCGTTTGCATAAATGCATCTGCGCCCCGCATTAAGTTAGTTACGCTTAAATGCAAATTGGTCATTTAATCGATCTGCTTAGACCTTGGAACTGTGTGGCATAATAGACCCCCTGTGCCACCACCCTGTCTGACTTATCGTCGACGGAATATCTAAAAGAATTGTACGACTTTTGAGAGTACTCGTCGACAGACACCGAGTGAACTGTTCTATTGTGTATATTGTCGATGTCAATGAATGAACGTTTTATCGACAACAACGACGATGACGACAAAGGGGTTTGAGCTTTATCCGCGTTTCACCGAGGATTCCGCCTCGTCGTATATACATTATATTTACATATGTATATAGATATATAATACACTTGTATACAGAGTCATGCAACCCGCGGGTATCTGACTCACGGACGCCGACAGCCTTTGCACCAAGTCGAGTCGTCTCCGATAAAACTATTATCGAGTATCGAACGTCTGGCCTGGATTTGTTTGACGGACCGACGACTATGAATATAAATCATCCGTTCTTCCTCTTCCGAGAATGGCCTTGCGCCTTACACTTGCCGACATATCGACGAAAGCAACGCTCAGAACACTGCGACCTTGCCAGATGAATCGAGTTCAAGAACTCTGTAATCAATCATTGATAAGTGCGATAAAGGAGCCAACACTCCTAAACGATTCACTAGCTTTTTATACAAATCACTTCCTGAGTTATTATGTCTTTCTGGAAGACTATAAACGTGTGATAAACGATGGGAATTTAACGCTTTATCTTACATATGGCGCTGTTTTGTATCATTGAATACTTATATCCACACCTTCTTCAATAGTCAAATAAATGAGATTTGTAATTGAAAAACAGGGCCACTTGTGTAACGTAACTATTAATGCACTAGTAAACAAAAAGTTGGAAAGTAGAACCTTACACATTGCTTCTTTTTTTTAGGAAGTGACGCGCGCAAGCATTGACACAGTGCTGCCGCCTGTTGTAAGCGGCGGAAATTCACATCATCATACCGCTCGGACGGTAAATGTATATGAACGATGGTATGAAGTTCAGCCATAAAGATATTCAACTGTATAAACTTAGTTTTTTACAGAAATATGATCCACTTAACAACAAATAGCTTTACTGAAAACGAATTTCTTATTAGCTAATCTAACGACTGAAAAAGGCTTAAGAAATTCGCTCAAAAGACTGTAGATATCTGCCTCCGTGGCGCAATTGGCTAGCGCGTTCGGCTGTTAACCGAAAGGTTGGTGGTTCGAGCCCACCCGGGGGCGATTATTTTTGCCATATTTTGTCTGATTATAAAATATATTGTTACGGATGGCCGAAATGATTACACGGGATCTTTGTTGTTGGGCGGATATTATTGATTATAAAAGCTTTTGGTTATTCCGATCGATTTGTAACGCGCACGTCTGCTCTCTGTCAAAGTCTCGTCAAGACTCGTCTGTCAAGATCGCTGTGAAGTCGCTCAACTATTCGTTTGTCTATTGTTATATCCGGTGTCCTTGTAAATAGTCAGCTAAACCCGTTACAATATATAATCAGACTATAGTTCATAATAAGGACACAGTTATAATTGAGACGTGGAACAATCTCATATAACGTAGCACTACCTAACTTAATCCTACCTCCCTTAATCCTAGCAATGATTGGCAACCTCTGGCAGGTATGTATAAGGTAGAAGGATGCTCACCGAAGGATCTTTCCGAGCTCTTGCGGGAAAAACCCTACCGCTAGTAAAACATTTGGTCGCCAGGCTCTTACGCCGTAAATTTTCATTGAAGCTTTGTGAAGCTTTGACTCATCTGGTCGACACCCGTGACTCTTTTTTACTACAGGCAATTTAGAAGATCCACCTAAGCCGTTTGAGAATACGTGATCACCTGATTGACTTTTTTGCTGTTGAAAGGTCTTTTCTAAATGTGTTATTATACTGTTACGGATGGCCGAAATGAATACACGGATATTTGTTGTTGGGGCGAATATTATTAGTTACAAATGTTTTCTATTATTCCCGATCGCGATCTTTGACATGTCAGCGCGCTGTCACTCTCTAGCCAAGACTGTCGACTGTCACTCGTGATGTGAAGTCGGTCATCTATTCGTTTGTCTTTTGTCATATCCTGTGTCCATGTAATAGTCAGCTAAATCCGTTACAATACTTATTTATTTAAATACAGGGTGTCCCTTTCATCTCTGGCACCCGGAATAACTCTGTAATTATCGACATCACTAAAAAATTTTCCAGACAAACGATGTACGGTAAAGTCGTCAATGAAATACAGGATCTTTGTGGGCGGATATTATTAATTACGAAAGCTTCTAGATATTCCGATCGCGATCTTTAGCACGTCTGCTCACTGCCAAAGTCTAGCCAAGACTCTTGTCTGTCTTGATCGCTGTGAAGCTAATCATCTATTGTCTGTTATTTGTTATATCGTGAGTCATGGAAACTTCCATATTCGTTACAATATTTATTTGAATTTCATGTGCTGATGGGTAATCCAAATCTAAGTTACAGCCCTAAAACAACGGACAAATTGTTTTCTGGGAAACCAGTAAGTTTTATTGCTTCATACAAATAGTGTAAATTTATTAAGTCATTAAAATCCATCAATTAAATTATAAAATAATTGATGTACGATAGGCATGTGAAAAATAGTTTGTGCATATATAATTAATGACAATAAGAACACCTGTAGAGATCTTAGTGTAAAATTATCATTATTATTTTTCATTTATGGAAACATTCATTATGAGGCATGCCTTACTCTGGAGAGAGCAATGTATGACTTTTTAGTACCAAGATCGTGCCATCCTATTGGCCCCCTTTCGCAATCAGCACATGCCAGATACTTAACATTATCTGCTGTTTTGGTTACTAATATATTCTCAAAGGCAAAAATGTCATCCACTGTCCAGTATTCTGAAATGGCTTCTCGCTCGTCTGCTTCGTCTTCCTCCTTGCGTCTCATGTATGGCAGAGAAAACTGCAAAGATGAATTAGTAGATAATTTTTTATTGTTTCCATTACTGGTTACAAATGATCCAAAGTATTTGAGTTTAACATTGAAAATAAGCTACATGTATTTTTACACCCCTGTAATTTACAATTGAATTCAGTTTACGTTCATCTTCTACCATCTACTATCTTAAATATTTTCCAGGAAACGCTGAAACGCTTCACATTATTTTTTAATTGTTTGATAAACTTTAACAAACAATTGCTACAATATTTCATGAGGTTTCAGTGATTCATTTGTGCATAAACTGTGATTGAAGAAGAATATTTCATTTGAATCTGAAATAAATATAAAAAGCACTGCGAAGTTACCTCGTGATTTACTAGGGTAGTCGTACCAGGATTGAGTATCTTAGAAGGACAAAACGTGCACGTAATTGTCGCCACGTTTTTCCCCTTGTCATCCATTCTCGTGTCCGATTCCTTGTCAAGAGACATGTTTACCGCATCCATCGGTTTTTCATGCAATCAAAGCAATTAACCTCACCGGTTGCGCTTACGAGACTTCGAGATCTTATCTTTCCGAAGATAAATGAATGTCGCTTGTAAGATTCAACTATGACTCGTAGCTCGTTCGATGGAATTAACAGTAAAAAAAATCTATGGGAATGATTACTCGCAAGTGTTTCCGGCAATAAACACCGAAAAGTGTCAACCGAACCGCTGTTCTTCTGTTCGCTTGGGACGAACTTTATTATCTTTCTTAGTGCACACTGCTATTGGCTGTGCAGGCCAAGGGTGGGGGACATTCCGCCAATGACGGTTGACAATTAGCAATGGACGTAACTCGCAAGAGAAGAACGTACGTTCCTACGAAACAGCTGATCGCGCCCGGAGGAAACTAATGCCGCATGGGAATCTCCTGTACACAAGTCGGTATGAAAATTCTAAACAAACGTAGAACCTTTTCTCCCTGGCTAAAGCTCACGAGTGTTGGTAAAAGTTGTTGAAATGCAAGCATAGTACGTTGCAAATACTGTTCTTATGAATCCTAACGGCAAGGCCTCAACGAGCGCAAATTTACCGGGAAAATTCGACACGAAAATAACGAATCTCGCTAAACACGTGCTCGAACAATCAGCTGCTGATTTTGCGAGGGAGGGCAAGTGTAAGCATCTGTCAATTCTAACATAAACATGAGAAATAAATACAAATGCATTATAATGTTATTCACATAATTTTAACCGCATACTATTTTATTATTATTATTAATACGGTAATTGTAAATGTAAGGTAATTTATTACAGTTTCCGACGCGAATTTACTGAAGCTGTACAACGTTTTTGGCGGCGTTTTCGAGCGTGCTCTAGAACTGTACGAAGCAGAAAGAGTAACTCGTATCTCTGCTGCCGAAGCAAATCAAAGTAGAGCACGAGAGCAACGAAATTCAGCTCGCTGGCTTCTACAGGTTCAGGGTACCTCTGGGGAAACATACATCATTTTTCCAGATTTGAATTTTTGTCCCTGCTCTGCGTTCAGGTTTCACTTTTTTGTACCTCTTTACAATTTCATGAACCGTAAGCTCTGCCAGTTCAATGGAATTATAACTTTTATGCCCTTCCAGATTCCAAGTTCTGAGAGAGAAATCGGATCTCACCTGCAAGCATATTTTGGCTGTCTGGTTGTCCACCGTTGATCAACAAAAGTTGTCGCACAAAACTATAAATGTAGATCAGTTCAGAAGTCTACTTCTTTATCAGGTTTCCTATCGTCAAGATGACCCCGCTCTCCAATGACTATGCATTTGTCGCAAAATTGGGAAATCTCAAAACGTTTGTTCAACTGCTGAGATCCATAAACTTCAAAATAGTAAGTTACTTTAAATCAATTGAAAAATTCAATAAATTGTATAAGACTGGATTCGATTATGTATGTCTATTTTGATCAGAACGCGACATGTTCCGCCGGCGAACAGGGCTTGAGGGTCACAGTTGAAGACTCAAAAGTTATGCAAGGAAATTGTTACATTCCTACCAATGTGTTTGAGGAGTTCAGTGTAAAGGAAGATGTAATGTTCAAGATAAACTTGAATGTGTTAGTCGAGTGTCTGGGCATGTTTTGGAGCAGCATGTCAGGGGGCAGTGTCGCATTGCAATTATTTTACAAAGTAAGCAAATTTTCTTTTACATGATAAGGACAACAGCAAATAAAATAGATCATTTTTCGAGTTAAAAAATTTGCAACACGTGTCACAGGGAATAGGTAATCCCGTGAGTGTACTAATAGAAGAAGATGGTATTATAACGGACTGTTCGTTAAAAACCCAGCAACCAGACGAACTGGTGGACTTCCATCTAGATCAAGAGGCAGTTTTAAACAAAGTCGTACTAAGCACAGAATTATTAAAAGACTTTTTGAACGAAATCGATCCGTCCAGCGAAGTGATGGAGGTAATAAAATTAATAGAGCATTGCAAAGTTTTTATGTACAGTCCGAATTATGTTTATAACATTGTTATTTGCTAGTTACATCTCTCTCCCGAAGAGCCGTACTTCAGAATAAGCACAAACGGCCTGGGTGGCCTGTGTCGAATCGAATTGCCGCACGATAGCGATTTGGTTGATAGTTTTCAGTGCAAAGCTCCAGCGTCCTTTGGCTACAAATTTGCCCACATTCGACCAGCAATGAAGGCACTGACTTGTGCCAGTAAGGTCTCCCTGAGAACTGACAAGTACGGATTGCTGTGCTTTCAATATATGGTGAAGAGCGACGAAGGCACACCTTGCTACGTCGAGTACTTTGTAAGATATTTTTACACTAATGAAATATTGCACGAAATTTTCTTTTAAAAAACGCATACTTCGTGAAATCTATATTTATTTATTTTTGTTGTTGCAGATATCTCCCGTCATTGAGGAAGACTAGGTTTATATCATTTGAAGAAAACAATAAATACGCGAGAATATTTTGTTTAGAGCTTACTTTTTTATTTAGACTAGACAGTACTGTACATGAATCCTCACGTATTTCATTCGGCATTACGACGTAGTTACGACAATCCGTGCGAGCGGCTTAATGGAACACATCACGATGGAATCTTACTTACAATTCAGCGGTAAAGACGATATAAAGCTCGAGTACACTGGTCGGTTTCGGTTTTTTTTATTTCATTTTATTCTTTTTTTTTTCGTTTCGCTCAGACACAGGACGAACAACAATTATCGCTAGTTTTGTACGACGTACGGAAAGGGACGAGCGAGATTATTTTTATAAATATCATTGTTCACGTTGACGAGCGCGGTCCACGCGATCGCGTCGTATAAAACCAAAAACAAAACTTGCAAAGCCTTTTGAGATTAATCATGCGTGAGATATGTTCTCGCAATTTTCTTTCCTCTTTTACTCTTCTTCAAAGTCGCACATCGAGGAAGCAGTCTTGTTTTCTTAACCCAACAATTAATTTAGCCGCCGGCAGAGTATATTACACAAAATATAAACATCATGATCTTTTTTATCGTACATTCGATTCCGTTCGACACACGCAGAATATCGTCGTCAATGAAAACAAGTACAAATTTCGATATAATATATTCTCACACGCATATATTCTTCTAAACGTAATAAAAAGAATAATAATAATAATAATAATAATAATAATAATAATAATAATAATAATAATAATAATAATAATCGAGTTACATATTTGAAGTATTTACAGATTAAAACAAAATGCGCGCCACGAAAAAGTTGAGCTCTGAAGATTTCATGATGATTTCATTGGGCTGTGAAAAATACGCTGTTGTGGATTGAAAAAAGGACTAGCAGACAGAGAAAATTGAAGACTCAGCGCTTCGTCGGCTCTTTTGTTCTGTTACGCTCGTAAAAAAATCTCACATGGATCGCTTTGTTACTCTAACAAAGCATGATGATAACCTTGCTGCCGTAAAAAATCCATAAGTGTAGATAGCAAAATAAGTTTTACACGGATGAAACATGTCTTGGTACAGCGGGCATTTCTTAACCGTATCGCGGTGGTATTTGTCCCAATATTACGTAGGTAAATAGTTTTCGATAACAATTCATACCGTACTAACAAATCTTGTCTCGTGCTTTTGAATTTCATTACATTTAAGTACTGTGACGATCGTGACTTTAAGTTCCAACTTTAACGCTGATCGCGACAAATGAAACAAAATTACTGGCGAACAAATTCGAGTATTGTCAGAATATTGAAAAAAAAAAATTAAATTATTTCTGCGACGAGTCACGCTTTACCTCAACTCCCATCGCGGACGAGCTTCTAGCACCGAGCTTCGGGTAAACAATCGAAAATAAGCAGTCAGCTTGTTATTTTACCAAAAAAACTTATTGGTAGTGTCGCTACACGAGTCTACGAGAATAGCAAACCCGCGATTAGTGGGGTGGGGTCCAGTCTTATATGACAATGCAGAAGCTTCCGCATTTTCGCTTGCAAAGTGCGAGACTTCGCTGTGAACTGCCTGAAATTCAGGCGTTCGAGTAAAACAACGATCGAACGGTGTTCGGTTCACAACGTGGGTTTCGTTAATAATGAGAAGAAAAAGAACCAAGACAGAACGTAAAAGCCTCGCACAGCAATTATAGTCATAATCCGTATCGTTGCAGCTGTAACTTGTAAAAGTATAGTAATTACAAGTTTCACGAGGCTCTAAAAATCCGTCGCGAACGAAAATACCTAATTTGTGCAAGATCTGTTTCCGTATTTCAATACGCAACGCGTAATTTTCAATTGCATCCACGTACCTCGTGCGCTAGAGTTTTTCGATTCAACTCAAGCGCGTTGGGTATCGTCAGGTTAACGAAAGCAGTGGCTTGAAAATAGAAAATCGTAATAAATCTTAGGAAGTAAATAGTTCTCGTATACGATTATAAAGCTTCGGGTATGCAATGAGGACAAACCACTGTTTTAGTACCGATATCGAGTGAACGAACTTGCAGATCAAGCACTGCCAGTGTTTTTCGCTTGTTTTTTTCCGTTCCAACGTCAAAGAGTTCTGTGCGATGTTTCTCCACATACAATAAAAAACGGAAGACTCGCACTAGTAAACGACGAGTGGCCGCGCTCAATCGGGCGGACTAACGAGCCGATAACCTGACGGTAAAGTGCTGCGAATCCAGCGTCAGAGAAAACTGTAAGCGTTCTGTACCGCCCTACCGCTGGTCGAAGCCGAAGCTGCCTGCTCCGCAGTCGCGTTCTGCTGTTCCAGTCGCTCCAACGACTCCGCCCTGGTCCTTATCGAACCTCCGTACGTCTGCACCTGCATCATTCGTGAGGATATACTGTTTATTCCTTCTACAACCCTCCAGTGGTTCAGATTGATTTTTTTAACGGTTTTAATAAGACTTAAAAAAAAATTCAGACTTTCAAGAGCCTGAAAAGTGAATTCGTATGACTGGACTCTGTGATGAGCCACTGAACCAGTAGAGAGTTTGAATTGTGGAGGAACCTTTTGGATCCTTCTGGTTGCATAAGAAAAAATAACAAAAAAACACTCAAGAATCGAAAGAAAAGAAAGTCGAAATGAGAGAAATTGTCGTCGGAAAGTTGAGAGAACGTTTGTGTGAAAGCGAGCCCCTTCACCCACGGTCCAACATTTCGCATTCAATTTCTTCGCAGACTGGTATCTCGACGCGCTACACTATTTTGTTTATCGTTGTTTTAGTTGTTTTAAATAGGAAACTCGAAGAATATCGGCATTTACAAGTTATTTACACAAACTCTTGCTTCTTTAAAAGGGGGCATCGCTTTAGCTTGTTATCTACTCACTGTCTGTAGTTCAGACTTCAGACTGTGGGAGTCGGCCACTCGCGCTCACTCGAGAGGAGTGAGACTTCCGCTGCTGACTCTTACTTCTCTGGGCTCCGGGGCTGCGGCGGGCCTCCTCTCCTGGAGTTGCTGAGGATTCGCGCTCGCTACCGTGTGATGAGTCGTTCGCATGTTCTGGCACGCGACTACGAATTCCGTGAGCATCACGTCCGCAGTGCCGCCAGATTCCAGGGGTATCGCGTTCTGACGAAAATGATCAAGCATGTCGAGAATCGCCGGGAAACAGAGATGTTGCACTCGACAATGGCCTTGATCGTTCAGCGTCATTCGAAGATGCTGCGAAATAAATGAACTCTCGATGAGATAACGCGATCACAGCTTAGATAACTTACTATAGAGCAGACGCAAGCGCTGATGAATGAGAGATTTTTATTTCAAAAGGATACTCAGTGCAAAGTTAATGATATTGAAATCACTATCATTGAACGGTTAGATGAGACATCGACTGAAACTGAGACTGTTGAATTGATAATTAGATAGCTTTTGTCAAAGTTGCTGCGCGTCTGCTCTAATTGCCAATTAGTATCGACGACTTACCTTAGCTCTCCCTTGGAAATTAAATGTAAGAACGAACTCTCCTTTTCTCGTTTCGCTTTGCCTAACAAGAAAAACTCCGTGCCCATTGGCAGCATTATGCAAGACAAGCTGAGCCGCGTCCGATCGTGGTAGCGTGCCGTGAAACCACGCGTACTCTCTTAAACTAATCGATAGATCCAACTCTCCCTCGTTAGCCGCTACTGCAAGCAAAAAGATGATATTGTATAAGTCAGCGATATGCAAAAGTCAAGCCTCTCGGGCTATAAAAGTAGATCGCAGATATACAGACAAACCGGTACAATTTCCAGTTTCCAAAGCAGTATTCCAGATACTCGACCGGATTCGTCGGTCTTAAGCTACTACCATTTCAAAGCCCGAGCAAACCCGTATGATCTTTCCCCAATTTTATTTCATATTATTTTTTTTTGTCGCCTAGTATAAGCATTAGACTTTGCTCGGTTTTGAAAACAGCAAATATATGTGTTTTGCTGGGTTCAGCGTGTCAAGTGTCGCCTACTCACACTGCTCGATCTCCTGTTGCGACGAGCACAACTCGAGATTACTGTTGCTACGCGTCCGAAGTCTCGGCGGAAGTTCCGGAGGATTTCCCTGCTCATCAACGTGATCGTGACCGGTGCGTGAACTCTTGCTCGCCGAGTTGGCTCGCAGCCGATCGTTATCACCAGCTCCGGAGGTTCCGTGCGCCATACCGTCGCCCGACACGTCGTTGTTCGCCGAACCCGGGTTCATCGAGTTCTGGTGAACCGATCTCATGCAATATTTTATCGTAGCGAGCCACGATCTCATGTCATTTGAGTCGTGAGCCTCTATTACGAATTCGGCGCTTTGAGTTTTCAGAACGAAGGTATTCTCGTGATCAGGCATCTCCAGAGCCGTCGTCTCTCTCGCCTCCGTTATCGCCGAGCAGAATACACCGTCCCGCGGCTTTACGGCCTTCGGTGGCGAGTAAAATTCCAGCATGTAACCGCCTATGGCTTTTATCAGAGCGAGCCTCGATTTTTCCCACTTTTGCGTACCGTCCACATTCTCGCCCATCAGCGAGTTCACGATACCCTCCTTTCGACATTCCACCACGATTTTCGAGAGTTTCGCCTTCGAGTGCTTGTCCCGCCGATGCTCGCTGTGTGACAGTTCGACCTCGTCGCTCTGCTGCTTGTGAAAAAAGCCCTTGCCTTTTTTGAGACCCTTGAATGACAGTCGGCGGAAGAAAGGCTTGTGCACCGGCTTCGGGGATACTGTCTCTCCATCCTGCTCCGAATAGTCGCTAAACTCCTCGTGCGAAGACGCTCTGATAGGCACACGGTTATTCAGGCTTGTCGAATTGCTGTTTTCCCGGTCATTCGTCGTTGGATTTCGAGTGTCGTGGAACGAGGGTGACCTGCAAAATAAGGATATTTTATTCAAACCCTGCTATGTGAATCTTGCGACAATTAACTCTACACGATCTTACCAAGGTTACCGCCCGAAATTATGGGGTATTTTTGTGAAATAAAAATGAAATAAAGAAATGGACATCACATGAATGAACTAAAATATTGTGTAAAAATTATTCTCAATTTTTTAGCAGGAATACCAAATTTCTATGCGTTTAAAATAATTATCGACAATTTTTCGTTAACTATTAATATTACATTTTGTAAATCTAATAATCCATTGCACCTATTGAAATTGAGTAAAAATGAGTATCAAAATACTTCTTTGCTCGCATGATGACAAACAATTTGAGTAGAAGCAATTCTGGTCCAGAGGATATAAGTCAATGGCACGATAGATTCACACAAAAGCCAATCCAATGATACTGCACTATAAAAATCATAGAATAACTATAAAGACTTGCAATAGATCTCAATGCCACATATGAAAACAAAATTCGTTATTCTCCATGCAATGTTCCAGTAAATTGGTAAACGTTAACTCTACACTAGGATGAAATAGTTAAACGATTCAATTCTGCACTATTTATATTCTGACAAACACATCCATACCAGATCCCAGGTATATATACCTAGGCACGAATGTGTTCAGTGTGTTCAGATGCGCATGAGATTGCATGTGGGAATCTTGCACAAGCCAAATGCTAAGACCTATTCCGGCGTCTTACACAGCTATACCAGGAAATTTGGAGCGCATATTTCGAAACTCTTGATATACATTATCAAACTGATTCTGCAATATAAAAATGTTGCCTGTCCCTACCACAAAGTGCATGGTAAAAAAAGTTTAGCTATTACAATAGCAGCTCATAAAAAGTCTATTCAGAAAACACTGTTGCTCTTGGAGGAGAAAATGCTGTCTTATGAAATCAAATTATATCAAATTTCTGCTACATATGGACTTGTAGCTATCAAATACTCGAGAAAATAACGAAATCTTCGTCGGGACACAAAAGTCGTATACATGCAAGATAATATCGTGCATTCGGAGCGTCGGTCGAGGTGCCTGGAAACTAGTGATCCTCGACGACGAAATATTAACAGCAGGAAAGATACGCGCAAATATCGGGGTTCTAGCGGCGCATTTGCGGGGGAGACCGATCGAGACGTATACTCGAGGCAAGTGAATAGCGGTGCGACGGTGACAAGTGACAACAGACCTCGCGCTACGTCTGAGGTATTCGCTCTCGAAGTGCTCGCAGAAGGTGTCGATGAACCGTCGCAGAAAGTCGCGATGCGAGAGGGTTGCTCGGGCGCTCTCGGGCAGATTGAGACTGACGTAGGTGCAGAAGGCCTTGGCGAAGTCGGAGGCGGAGGCGCGGGCGTGTCTGTCGCAGAACTCGGCCCAGTCGTCGGCACCCTCGGGCGTCCCGGCGGTGGCGACCGCGGCCGCGGCCGACGTCGCGTTGTAAACACTCATGCCTCGTCGTCGTCGTCGTCGTCGTCGTCGTCGTCGTCTTCGTCGTTGTCGTTCACGCTCGCGTGCTTATTCACGCGTACTCGTCGCACTCGCGAGAATCGACGTGAATCGGAGCGCGTTTCACACGATAAGACGAAAACGATGATTCTTCACGAGGACCGCGACGATCCTCACGAGGGTCGCGTACGCGACGGACGTGTGTTGTGTGTAGGTTTTTAGTAAACGAGCGGGCGCGTTGCGGCTAACGTGCGGCTCAACATCGCGCACGAGCACGAAGCACACACCACACCACGCACACGCGCACTCACACACGTCGGTTTACATTCGACACGCGTAGGCAGCACCGACAACGCCAACTAATCGGCGTCCAATCGAAATGCACCTGTTTACGAGGATCAATCACTGCGAGGGGGAGCGCGCACAGACTCACTCGACGCCTCGCTCCTCTGCTCCGGGGATAACCTATCCCTTCTTTGCGCCTGCTGCGACTGCCGTCGCCGCCGCAGCTGCCGCCGCCGCCGCTGCTGCTGCTGACGCTGATGTTGCTGCCGCCGATGCTGCTGATACCGCTGCCGCAAGCACGATTTCCCTTGCGTCTACGCTATGATCAACCGCGACTCACTATTCGGTCTCGCCGGATTCTCCGTCGCGCTCGAAATTCGCCCCGAAAAGCGAGTTCTATTCGCGTTACCCGCTTCCGCCACCGCCGCCGCCACCGCGCGATCTTTTTATATTTTGTTTTTTTTTTCACCAACAGCCGCGCGCGGCCAGACAGACTGATCTTCTTCCGGTTGGGACTTCTCCTTCGCCGACGGCGCTATAGCTACAGCTATGTGCATGTACTTTTGTGCTCATCGGGAGGATATGTAATTCGGTCGATGATGCGAAACCCGTCGTTCGTGCCGTGTCGGTAATAAATGCCACGCGTTTTGGAGCAAACATGCTGCTTATTTGGGAGTGAGGAGGGGGTGGGGGATTGCGCGGAAGCGGCGGGCCTCGAGACAGGGAAATTGTTGTCAGCGACTATTGGCATAGTTGAAAACTGTTGGTAATGCCTCAATAGCACCCTCGCAACTTTGTCGACCGAGAATATATCGGCGGATAATCCGAATCTTTGGATCAGCTATTATCGATGAGATCCGAAACTTTCCGAAGGCAAGTCCGAAGGCTTTTTTAGGCTTTAGGTCCGAATACTTTCCGAAGGCAATCGCGTAATTTTCGACAAAGATAACTCGTTCGAATTATTTTTAATTCAGCCGAAGTTGACTCAAAGATCAGGTTGTGCATTGTGGTTGACAAATGACATTTCGTTGAGATACAAAAAAAGCGAAGTACAGATTTTGCTGGATAGATTGGAAACGATATT
The DNA here is from genome assembly GCA_964034905.1 of Itoplectis maculator. Lineage (NCBI taxonomy): Eukaryota > Metazoa > Arthropoda > Insecta > Hymenoptera > Ichneumonidae > Itoplectis > Itoplectis maculator. Next base: position 3,698,612 of record OZ035854.1, on the reverse strand, counting down.
TATGTACTTGTTACACACATTTTTATTAACCGCGAAGTATCGACACAAGAATCCATTCCTTCAATAAGTTTAATTGCGCTTTTTAGCCGAACGGAAAGGTTTTAGCCATCCGGAATTCTTCGTAGCGATCACGAAATACTTTGTAATTCCGTTGCGAATGCCGAAAGTTTATACTTGTAATTCCGTTATCACGAGCTGATTCACGGACGGACGTAAACCAGAATATCATGATACTCTGGGACCCGACGGATTTCTATCGTGAAAATCTTCGAAGCTGCCGTTGTACCAAGTCGAAATTTCTTATCGAAGAAGAAATCGTATCGAAAGAAAAGTGCGGTAAAATACTTCACGTAATCGTAAATCTGCCTTACTACAAGTTTTGTATCATTGCGACCAGTATATATAACAATGAGTTTGTTTTTTTCCCCGACAGATTAAACATATTATGCAAACAGTATTCAAGTTTGCAATAATGTGCTCGTTCCGTACATGTATATACATATATATTTATATATAATGTAACTTATGGTTCTATAAATTCTGTATACATAAATTAAATCAGCCAAGTACCCTGCTTCGAAAATCCGATTAATTCCTACCGAAACCAATTGAAACCAAATGAGATTCGCAATCGAAACGATCGCGTGAGTTAGCGATTTGCGGGATCTATGAATTCAGTTAGAGGAACTTATCGGATTGTCCAATCAGGGGACGGTGGTGTCTCTAAAAAAAAAAGCAAAAAAAGACCCAGCTTGACTCTATCAAGTCTCGTACAGTAATATACGCCTCTAACGTCGAATTTCGCAGTTTAATACTTGTCGAAAAATAATAATCACACCGCGTGCGGACTTCTCACGACTCAAATTAGTAATCATTGAACGTAGAATATTAATTTTGCGTGCAGGGGCCGAATATCTTCGTGCGCGTTTAATGACGATAAATTTTCTTTTTCGTCCGAAGGGAGCAAAGAAATGTCGAAGCAATATATTTTAGACAATATATAAACACTTTGTGAGCGAATTTTTTAACGTGCGGGATACTCAACTTTCTTTCGAATTACCTCTTCGTATCCCGTGATTGAATGATTTTGACAAATCATCGATTTCGCGACAATGCAAGTGTCGTCGCGTCACCAACTCACCCTCCGAATCTCTTGCTGTTTTTATTACAATCATTTATAGTATGATCTATGTAAAGTAATATTGGTTGCGGGTGGTTTGCTTATTATATCGTGCAACTTACAACCCCCGTTAAAATGCCAGGCGCTCTAGAGCGAAAGTGGATTGCAGTTTTGTGTTTATCTGTTTATCCAATGAAATAATCGTTTATCTCAATAGAAAAAGAGAAGGCGCTCCTGAGCGCTGCCCGACAGAAGCTTCCAGCCGCGTTTGATGTTCAAATATTGGATTATGGCGCGTATGCAAATAAGGACACCTGGAAGAAAATGTGGTTTTAGTGAGATTTAATAACTTGAAATCAAAATAAATTAAAAAATTGTTAGGCCTACCGAACGCCATGATCAACCACCACAGCCACGAGTTCTCACGAGAAGCCAAATCCGTGGAATGTTTCACTATGAGAGTCCATTTAGTTAGGGAAAGTCCAAAGCCAGCGAGAGCACCGTACCGCGAGGCGATTGTGTGGCAGAAGCACATCAGCAGCAAAAATCCGATCCAGTTGAAAAAGAATGCAACTGCAAAGACATAATGTTGTTACGGAAAATCGTGGTGATAACTACAACGATCACTTTCTGAGGCTGTTGTAAACAATACTATCAGTGAATCGGGTTTGTCACTCGCTATTACGATAAAAAATCAGCAAAATTCTTGATCCTTACGCAGAAAAGCGGTGAAGAACGTAAAATCAGTGCCAAGTAAAGCGTTCTCGGGGTCGCCCTCTGTCGCATCAGCATCAATAGCCAGAATGGTCAGTGGCTGTTGGCCCCTGATTCCTTCGGGCTGTCATGGGGTATATTAGATCGTAAATTAAACATTTAACTTCCGATTATTCCTGTAGAATTAACGATCTACTACCAGATGAATCTGTGGATGTGGCATTGGCTCGCCTTGCAAAGTTTTCTCACGCTGTACTTCCTCGTAACTTGGCAGCTTGGTAGCAACTTCGTACGGAGGGGGAGCTGAGAAATCGAGCTTTGGTGGTGGCAACTCACCATTCTCCATCTAAAAGTCCATTAATTAGTCAAAATAAAACAAAATTTGCATGACACACATTAAAAAATTACCATTTGAGGTACTGTCGAGGCTTGATTCATACTAACAGCTCCCGAGTGACCTGGCGAATCATTTGCAATCTCCGGGAGAACCACCGTGAATGTTGGAATCACTATTGGTGGTGGCGAGCTGTTGCTTCCATTGTTGTTTGTTTGAGCCTGAAGAGAATTATGAAAATGATTAGTATATATCGTAGGTAAAATTTGATATACATGAATCAAAACAAAAAAATAATAGATTAATAGATAGCAGATCTTTCATTTATTTATTTTTTGTTTTACGAGTCTACGTCAAAGGTGAATGATATTACAAATGTAATGATCAATAAAACAAAATAAGGAAGTAACAAAAAATTGCTTGCAACTGAAAATCTTATCTAATCATTGTTGCGGCAATGCAAATGGACAATGGAAAACGTAGAGAGGTTGTACACTATAAGTCAGTGTTGTATCAAAAGCTTCTGTCGAGTCTGTTCATTTTCTCTATTTCCAAAAAGGATGCCACAAGACTATAGAAACATAAAGATTCTATCGAGACTAATTCTTTATTGGAATCAGTGTAACGAGCCAACCATGAAATATGAAGATTACAGTAAATATCTCATCTGAATAATTTTGTATGAATCATCCCTGCATGCTCAATAATACTACTCTTCATGAGAGTCGAGTTCACTTAAGGCAAAGGTTGCAAAGATGTATAGCTGATGAGCTGTACAGGCCCAACATTAATTGACTGACAGTGTGGGAGCTCCAATATTTACGTGCCATTAGCGTGATAACAATCTGTGTTTTATCAGTCAGGAGTGAGGTCACTGAATAATAAACGAAACCCGTAGTGTGTTGTTGCGGATTGTTAGTCAAATTAATACAAAAACTTTGGAGAGCAGAAAAACGCGAATTGCAAAATGAAATTCATCGCGAGACATAAACAATCGGTTGGCAAAGCTCCCAACAGGATGCAACGTGCGATACGAAAAAGCGAAAGACGAGGTGTGTATGCGAAGCTTTGGCAAAGCAGTTGAGTGCCATTACGACGAAAATTTCACGGGAACTTCACGCGCTACCAATTACATACCATGGTACTGTTGTTTCCCACGTAATTTGATTCCTGCTGATGAGGCAAGCGTTCCATAATCCGTTAAAACGGAGCAATCGTACTCCTGAAAATTCGTGTCTGCCTATGCAGTAAAATGTTAACACACAATCGATGGCTGACAGCTGGTAAAATTGCTGCTGCGTTAACTTTCCTGCTGGACTGCAGTCACGTCCGGTCTACGAGTATTTCAAAACTCTTCTTTATCGGCCCCCGCAACGTATTGCGACGCACGCACGACGAGAGTTTCCACTCGCTGATCTTTCACCAGCGAATTATTGTCAACAATAGCGGCTTTCCATCAATCGTTTTGGCGCAATCGTTTCGCGTGTCATCTCAGGTTAAACGTCACGACTAAACAGCGTTGTAAAAATCACGAGTAAAAGTGCAAAACGTTACTACAATCCCATCCCATAGATTCTAATACACAGACAATTTTTGAATTGAGAAAAAAAAATGAGTAGTGTCCGGATCAGCTTGAAGATCGACCTATGATACACATTCTGTGTACATTTGCATATTTAGTGTAGTCAATGCATATTTTCAGTAAACAACGTCGGCATTATCGACGCGTTCGCGTGATACAAATTTGAAGTTTCCGCTCTAAATCGGCTGTCGCGCTCGGCAACATGGCCGCCGTACGGCAGGGGGTCACATGACGCGGAAAATGGCGTCGCTTGAAAACGTCTAAAGTAACGGAGGTTTGAACGCACCCGGAAGCGAGGCTTCCGAATATCCCACATTTTCCATAACATCGCGTAGATTGGCGTGCGACGATTTGATCCCGGTAAAATGTGGGTTTACGCGAAAAAATGAGTGTCGTGAATTATTGGAACGCGTTTGAGAAATTGTGGAGCAAAGGGTCGCGCACGACAAGCGCAGTGCCGAAGAGCCGGGGGAGTGAGTGTTTTGGATCACGCCGTCGTACACAAACGACGCTTGCTCGTCGTCGGCGCAGCTCGCCAGTCAGTCGCTTGCCGAACGTGAGAGAAGAACGAGCTTCTGTCGAAATGTCCGAGACACGCGAGGTTTTATTCAAACTGGGCGATCTGGTATGGTGTGTATCGATTGTGTGGATAACGTGTCGAAAGTAGCGCTAACACGAGGCGTGATTATTAATCGACTTGTTTCTCGAATTTCAGGGCGAAAATGAAGGGATTTTCGCCGTGGCCCGGCCGGGTAAGTTACGGAGTGCCCGCTAACGGTTCCTCGACACTATACGCGCTGCTCCGCCATCGGCCGCGCGTTCTCCCGCCGCTCATTTTGGCGGGATTTTCCCGCGACACGCTTCGATCCCCCGTTCTCTCTCTCTCATCAAAACAATTCGAACTCGGGCCGCGTCAAATTTCACGAATCTTGTATTCGTTCATTATCTCCCACCACTTTAAAGTCTTATTTGAATTTGAATTCGCGCGCACCTAGGGAAAATATAACCTATATACGCGTCTTTTTTTTCTTCGACTAGGATGGAGTTACGATTACGCGGGAAAAATGTATGCTCTGTTTGCGTGTCACGTCAATATGTCCGGATTTCCTTTGCATATCTGTGATTTTATTAATTCCATTTATCTCCTCGGACATTGGTCCTTGCAGCTTTGATATTAGTTTAAATGCTATCACATTTTTATCCCAGTTGTGCATCAAACCGTCTGGTTTTGCAGTTGCATCTTGCACTGGCTGAGTCAGTTCAGGGTGTAACTTTTGGAGTACAGTAATTTTGAGCATAATGAAAACAGATTGGATATTAACCCAGCAATTTAGTAATGGGAATAATAAATATATCGTTTAATCGTAGTTAATAGGTCAGAATTGTGCATAAACTGAATAATTTACGCCACTTTGGCATCTTAAGGTCTCCAATCCTTCCAAGGACTTGAAGAAGCCGTCTAACACGAAGAAAGGACCAGTGCAATGCATATTTTTCTTTGGAACAAATAACTAGTAAGTGTTTTCTTTTACAACGCCACAGATAATCTTACTGTATCCAAAATGGTTGAGCAACTTGTAGATAAGAAAAAAATTAAATTTTAATCATTTCTTATAGTGCATGGATAGAGGAGTCAAACATTAAACCGTACCACGAGTTCAAAGACACTCTGGTAAAATCTAGCAAGTCAGGCGCTTTCAAAGATGCCGTCGAAGCTATCGAAGACTTTATCGCCAAAGGAGAGGTATAAATTCATTAATATTTGTCCAATTTGTCCACTAATGTATCGCTGGGGTTTGATATTAACATAATGACCTACCTGTCTCAGATTTTTGAAGATGGTCTCGACCCCGATTCTCTCTTCGACAGACTCAAAGAGGAGTCAGCGATCAGCGCCGAGAAGAAGAGCCCAAAGACGCCAAAACCTCGCAAGGTCAGTATTCCCATAATTTCACATCTTAACTTTTCAATTATTTTCAATAAAGTATTTTTAAAAAAATAATAATAATATCAACAACAAATAGCATTAAATTTGTGTTGGCTCGAGCAGTAACTGAATATTTACAATCACAGGAAACTCCAAAGGCGAAGCGGCTTGAGAGCGGCGGTGGAAGCGAGTCCCGTCGTCCCGCCAAAAAGCAGAGGCGGGAGTCCAGCACCAGCAACAGCAATCGCGTCGGTAGCTTAAGTCCGCCGCCCATGAACCACTCAACACCTCCGAGAAAATCCGGATCGACTCTTCTCAACAGACCAGCCAATATCGCCAGACCTGTAAGTACCGGTTCGCACAAATCTTGATTTCCACCTGAAACATCCGGCGCGTTGGTTATTCGATTTCTCTACAACTCGCAAATCTCCATTTTTACCATTGTATCTTCAGAGCAAGCACTTTAATCCAAGTATTTTATTTATTTATTGTACTTACCAGTCAATTAAGTCTCTTCACTATTAACGAACGAACAATTACTTTCGGAATTCGCCAAGTCAGATTATTTCCTTGGCGGCCACAAAATCGTCTGTATTATACGCTTCAAATTTCACGTTCTATGCGCCGGATGGCGGACACCGATGCTATCTTGCACTGGCCAGTGGTTCTCATTCGCGTGACGTCGACAAATGAGTTCACTGCCTCGACATTTCTTTACCGATAGCATCGACGAGCTCAATCGTCATCGTTACAGAAGTTGGCACGTAATCATAGATGTACACTTTATGTTGATAAATACGAAATTATCAATCTATATAAACGGATTTGGTGAAATTACAGGCTACTCCGAAAATGAATAAATATTAAAGTTCCTTCATAAAATAATATTTTCGCAATATATATATATTTTAAAGATGCTATTGATAATCAAAGCACTTAGCTCTACAGAATATTTTTTTTAAACAACGGATAAGCTTTTTTGTTTATTGTTTTATTTTCCGCGACATATGATTAGTATTATGTGACAAACACGTCTGTCGAATTCCCTTAGAGGATTAAAAAATGATATTGTAGGTAAAACGCAAATGTAAGTACGCAATTATTGATATAATTTGTTCATTAAAAAATAGAACAAAAAACTAAATGTTCGCTTGAAAAGCAACGGCGAGAGTCATAGTATTTTCATGGTGTAAAGATTTATAACATTTTGAAAGTTTATACGCGGTCTATGAGATCGCAATAAACAGCTCAAGTTTTTAGAATAATAATAAAAAATGCTAGTAAACAAATAGCATTGTAAATACATGGGGTAATCTGTTACATTAATTCGCAATCAATAGGTTGATATTAGATTAGAATTTGACGACCTTCTAGCAAGTGAAGAATCTATAGCTAGAAAAGAAACAGACAAAAACTATTGATAATGACAATACAACAATTTATTTATTTATAACAATTAACGGGGAGGGCCTAATTATACAGTGCTCGTTTTCGCCCAGACGGACTTAGCTATTACAACAGTCGCGCATACAAATATTATGTTGTCAATTGTTACATTCAACATTTTTACATTCGCCTCGGTTCCGCTAAGTAAGGTTAATCACGTAAAATTTTGCAAATGATTTGCCAGAAAAATCGTTGAATTTTGCAAACCTTTTTTTTTTTTTTTTTTTTTTTAATAAAATAACTTTCCTGGTTTTTTCAAATTTAAGGATTTGATGTTTTTCAAGATTTGTGAAGCATTGACCTCAGAATTTTTCTAAAAAATGCAAAACAAATGAAATCATTGAACAAATGATGTTCCATCAAAAGTGATCAGAATGTTCAAAAAGTATAATCAGTACTTTTGTTTTTATTTAACTTATCAATAATTTCCTCAATTTTTCATTATTCGAAACCCATATTCTTGATATCCTTTTGAAACAAATGTCATCATATTAGGATTTTGTCATGAAAATGAGCTAAATAAAAAGAAAGACGAATTTATGAGGCAATAGTTCGCACTTTAGTAGTTAACAAATATAAACATTAAAACATTACCAGTTTATGAACTGCAGTCCTAGTTAAATAACATATTTAATTTCATATTGATAGAAAACATTAAAGTAAAGCAAAGCAAAGATATTCTATTGAAATTAGAGAATCAAACAATCTTAACATGAGAATCATTCGAAATAAAAAAGGATCATAGATATTTGGTCTCGAAAGGTATTAAAAAATCTCACACGAAACGATCCATTTGCCATGATAGTTGATTGAAAATAAAGCAAGAAAACACCGCGTCCTCTGCATTTGACTTCTCTCCGAGTTTCAGTCAATGTCTTGATAAATGTAGTGTGCTTCGATAAACTGCCCTTGAATTTTGCTGATGCACGATTTTTTTTCAACGTGCCAAAGGTGACGCCACCCCTGGACGTGGAGACGCTTTCTCAGACTCTTAAAGAAAAGAACATACTCCCGTCGACTCTGAAGTTCGGATTCCTTGGCCTTGGGATCATGGGTAGCGGCATCGTTAAGAACCTCATTAATAGCGGCCACAGCGTGATCGTCTGGAATAGGACTCAAGAAAAGGTATGTCCATTAATCCATACGACTTTACACATTACAAGATCATTATATTTATCAACCTTTTCAGCGCTTTCAAGCGCAATTAATATCTGAAATGCTGATGACTATTTTTATGACATCATGCAATTCTTTTATTTAATTTGTTCTGAAAGTTTACTGAAAATATCGATCATGTATCGTACAGCCCTCCGATGTTCGAATACATGCACACCCCGTTTGATATCGATATCCGCGTGACGCATCTTCGCACGCATATCGGTCAATAGTACTTCACTTTTCGAGTCAGGTCTTCCAGTGTTTGTGAAGCCGACGACGCGTGAAGTTCTTATACTTATGAAAATTATTCTGCAACTGTACTTCAGCGCAGTTGAAGAACAATTGTCTGTGTCCTTGTTAAGGTGTCTTAAGCGTGTTCAAAGAAGCTCATTAATATTAAAGACGAAGTAATTTTCATAGCTGATTCGCTTTACCAGTTACTTCTGGTCAGAATCCTGTTTCTAGGTTTTCTACTGTTTACTTTACTATAAAAAAAAAAACGGTTTGAAATTGTTCGCTCGGTGGGAAGAGGCTTATTTACCCAGTAAACGTGATAAGAGATCGACAGTCGACCGCGATAAGACGGTAGTTCGCCCTAGGAAAGCTTCGCCTCTAGTCGCGTTTGTAATTTTTCTTATTACATACACGGATCCCCTCTGATATTTGCTCATGCTCACCGCATAAAAACATTAAAGCTAACAAAATATTATTCACGTTATTAATAACAATCAATTTAACTTAGTGCGGTTTATATGTTTGTAACGTATGAATTGATGCCTCATCTTCTACATGCTTATTATATTTATTATAATTCATGATAAAGTTCAAGTACTTAAGAAAAAAAACAGGATGTACTTACAAATCAATTCTGTTTTTCAATCAATCAAATGATTACTTTCATATGAATTAAAGTATTCCTCGACAAGTGAGAAATCAGAAGAAAAAAAAATCAACCTCGTTGAGAGTACTAAGAATATCTATTTAAAATAATAATAATGTCAGAAAGTTATTAATGCGTTAGATTTTGTAGTGGGAAGACACAAACTATTAGAATGTCTGTTGCTTTTCATGAAATTATTTTTCTATTCGCAATGATTGTTATTTATTTGATGTGCGTCGTGACATACAATAGATCGTAGGATCATTAAGCGAATAAACAGATTAAAAAAATCTTATACGATTCTTGAAAACGGGAATTTCGAAATAGCACAAAGTTTAACTTTATTATAACAAAAAAAAAGAAGTTTTAATATCACAGATATCGATTTGTTCCTGTAGGATTTTCTCATGTCACAAAGTACACAAATTCTAATTCATTAATACTTTCAATATTCAGTATTCTTTTAGTATTAATTTCTGATCTTTTTCAGTAATACGACGTATTCTTGATACATTTAATATTTTGCATTGAAGTTCGATTGATAGTATCTTCATGGTTTGAAATGCGCGAATATCCTACAGACTCATTCGTGAAATGATCGACCAATCTGCAGCGTACTTTTTGCGAGAAGCGTCTGCAGTAAGTATTGTGAGTGGTTGAAAAAAACGTGTTTAGCGAGAAACAATCTTAGCGTCTCCCGCGAAGGCGTCAAGCTCCTATTGGGTGTCGTTACTTCGGCCGTCCAAATTACGCAAGCCGCCGACGACCCCGCTCCGCGCTGCAACTGCTGACGTCACGGATGACGCTGCTTTCACGGGTAGCTGTCGGCGCGGCAGTGTCTCCGATCGCTCTGTGCTGTCCAGTCTCTCCCCAACGAATTTAGCATTCCACATGCTTTCATTTCTTTTCATTTGCTCGCAGCGCTGCAAAGGTTTATTGGAATATCAATAATCGTTACGCCCACTATTTTTTTTTTTTTTTTTACTTTATTCATTTTACATAACAGTCAGAAGTATCGATCGGGCACTATATCATTCCTCGTTCTTTGAACGAACTCCCTCTCTCCTTTTTGGGTTTTTCCGTTTGGATTTTTTTTTATTTCGTTTTCTCTTATGAAAATATAGCGAAAAATGACAATAATTGAAGATGTCTTACAATCGGCTGCCCGATTCTGGCATACCACGTACTATAAATGGAACTAATCGCTTCTTTACAACATGTTTTTTCTCAGTTCAAGAATTTCTCGGATATCTTTAACAGCACAACGCTCAGCTAGTCTATTTATCCAGTGCGCCCACGCGATTTGGCCTTCTACTTTCTCTGTAAATCACGGAAGCTCTTGCTGCAACGGACGCAGCGTCGTAAAGATGAGAATATTTATCGGAGGTACTGCTCGCGCCGGACGATCGATCACAAATTTCACCAGCCCAACCTCGATGTCACTTTTTTTTTCCCCCCCTATAAAATCTCCGACAATGTTAGCCTGCATACACGCCTCTGTCTACAGCAGACTTACGTACACGTTCATGGCCTCGGAACTGGCCTTCTATTAATATCTCGACCATTCCGTAACTACTCGGCGGTGCAGAGTTTTGTTTTCACTGGCTTTTACCGGCCCATTGCTCGCGACTGCTCATCCGCGCGAATGTGTTTCGTTATTGCGCAAACGGAACAAATTCCGGATTCGCGTTACCGCCGCGACAGTATTTTTCATTGCAAAAGCTACAATATTTTTCTCTAACATTTTATCATGGGACACGAAGGATGTGTCGATCAATGATTTTATTAGGAATTACTTTATGTATTCACCGTGCGCCAAATACAACCGTGTAATGGAACAATAGTAATTTTCGGGCGACACAACGTTTATCCGATGACATTTGACTATTGTGCTGCAGAGAATTAGTTTGATCTCTACTTCAACCGTTCAAAGTTGTTGCAAGTTGTTGGCTGTGTATATATACCTTCGCCGGTATTTTGTTATTCGTTTATTATTCTTCAGTTATTCTTTTTTTTTCCATGAAGTGAAATATATCCTCAGTGTCTCTTTTGCTCTGCCGTCAGATCCGTCTCTCTTGCATTCACAAATATTTCACTTTATCATTAACACGCAGCCCGGCGCGGTTCCAACTTTGTAATTTCGCGCACGGTTTGAAACGTACGGAATTCACTCTAAATTTCATGGTACTGAAGTATACATTCGTATCTGGAAATCTCACGATAATCTCAGCCAATGCAATGTGTATTATTGACTCGAGGATTAGATAGGTATTGCTCCGGGCATCCGACATACGTTCACGTTGAGTCCATTCTCTACCGAACTTTCCAGCGATAAATAACTACATTGTTTCCATTAGAAACGAAAAATAAAAATTGTGAGACCCGTTCACGCGATGCCTTCCATTATTGCGCGTACGTTCGTCTTGGTACAAGGCACGCGGCCGATCGATCACAAAATTGCACCATTGCTAGACAATCATCTTTACCGAGCCAGTCGCATCGAATCCAGTCCTTCAGCCGGGCTCAGGACGTGGTTTGAGCATCTTTTCACTGTATCGTCACGAAACGATAACATCCTATAAGCACGTGACCCCGATCAGTAAGACTGGACCCTAATTTCGCTCGTGCTCCTTTCGATTTCGATAAAATCATTTAAGCCTTATGGGTCGAAGCAAGAAGTTATTTTTAAAAAAACGCGACAATTTCCGTGACACGAGATACGTTCTCAGACACTTGGTAATTAATCTCGATGCGACTCGCTCAAGAGATCACAGAATTTTCTCACTACCTAAATCTCGCATTAAGTCGCGTCACCGCGTAAGCGCACGAGTTTGCATCGTTACCCTAAATTATGTTAAAACTTCGCTGTAATCCCTCCCTGATTTCCCTCGACGGCGTGTCTTTCTCGGCCTCGCTCGCTGCTAATCTCCCGAAATCCTCGGACGACTCCTTCAGTGTCAAGACAAGGTTGTTTTTGGACGATGAGTGTGTTTAGAGAGACGATTTTTCAAAGACATACGCCACGCAAAACTTTTGTTTTTTTTTTCCATGATCTTTTTAATGGATATTGGTTTTATATATTTTTCTTCATGCCTTGGAACAGCTTACGATCTAGGAGAAATGCGAGCGCGTTCGTGTAAAGGAGCCCAAGGCTCGCAGCGAATTCGCGTGGAAGATCGTAAAAGGACTTTTTGTTTTGTAAACGACAAATGCTCGAACCGCGATAAAACACTAATAAATCGCGTGATTGACTGCCGAACGCCCTCGCATCTCGGGAGTTCAATTAAAATGTCCCACCGGACCATTTCGAACTCCCACAAAGTCACGGTCTCTTATTTACAAGTGAAATTAATTAGGAATCTTTGACCTTATTTTCAATTGACGCCTAGGCATTACAAACTTTGTGTCTCTTAAAACACGAGGTCCGCGGTGGATTGCGTGTGAAAAAAAAACGTCCACCTTTATCTTCATCCTCGTAATCCCGACGTTGCATTTTTCATCCTCTTCCCTCGTGTCCCGCGTTCTTCGCTCGTCTTCGCCCGAACCATCGGTACTCTCGGTTCACCGACGACGAACGTTCGGGACTGCGCGCGGGGAAACACGCGAATTCTTGATACGTGGAAAGACGCCAGGCGCACTGTACTCTCGACCGTTCGTTAAAAATCACCATCATCTAACAGTATCTCTGTATTTGCGCACTCGCAACCGCACGCGGACGTCCGGGGTCCGCGCCTCTTCTACTCGTTTCTTTCATATTCCCGACACTCGGCTCAAGTCCCCCGATCAGCACTCGTACACAACGCGGTGGTCAGGTACAATCGAGCTTCGATAAAGTTAAAACCCGGCAAATAAAAGGTCGGTATCAACCGGTTCAATATTTCACAGATTCAATTATTTCTTTTTTCTTTTTCTTTTTTTTTATCTATTCTTTGTTCACCATTCACCATCACATAATTGAGAAGGACAGTAATGCAGAGTTAAGAATCATAATTAATCGTCACTCGCACGGGTCCTCCTGGAGCGCCTCCGCCGAGCGTGCTCGGCAATCTATCCTCGTTAGGCCAGTTACAGCCGAGTCTCGTGGGGCAAGTCCGGTAAGCTGGTGCTAGGTCCGAGAAGGCCGAGTATTTCCGGTGTGCCGGGAGCCTCACGAGCGAGAACCTCGGCGCTGGTGCCACGATAAACAGGTCCCATGTACTCGAAGCTCTTGCCGAGCGTCGAGTTGCTTCCGAACTCCTCGATTCGCTGGAGAATCGCGCAGTTCGGACCCAGCGGAGGATCCAACGGCGGCGGTGGACCGTCTTCGATGTAGTTGATGTGAATACCGTCGATAAATCCGAGGGTGTGGGGACTCGTGCCGGAGAAATCCGTTGGCGTGTAATACTCGCTGTTGAGATCCTCCATGCTGTTGCAAGCCGCGAATTCGTTGAGCTTCGTCTTGAAGTAGGTGTCCATACCCGCGGAGCTCATGTCCTTGGGATCGAAGACCGCCGAGTCGCTTTTGCCGCACGAGCCGCTTCGACAATTGTCGAAATACAAGTTCGGCAGATTCTCCAGCACCTTGTTGAGCGTCTGCTGCTGATACTTGTAACTCTCGCGGAGTCTTAGCACTTGATGGGCGCTGAATTTACGAATCTTGTTGCGCTGGAAGACGTAGTTCTCTCGTACCCAATTCAGCTGTCCCGTGGAATAGTCTCGTACCCTCTTGACCTGTCGGGACAAACGATCGAAAATTACCGGTCATGTCATTGAGCCATTCGTATTTTGCCATTCATGGAGACACCAAAAGTGAAATAATATAATAACCAACGGAAATTAATGAACAATGAGTGCCAAGGTCGGTCTGATACTCATGAAGCGTTTTCAGTGAAAGGGGTTGTACAGATAGACAGAGAGAGAGACAGAGATACAGACAGACGACAGAGTGAGAGTTGTTGTTGCGCACGGATATTGATGCACGAGAATGATTCGTCGCCGTAGAAGCTTTTCAAATTTTACCTGATCATAATATTGATCCCTGAGAGAAGTTAGATGGTTCGTCCCATAGTCCCTGATATCCCTTATGTGCCTCATTTGTCCCTCATAGCTGTCCCTTATCCACTCGACTTGCTCCGCACAGTTGTCCTTTATCCTGTGTACCTGCTGCGTATAATTCTCCCGTAGACGCTCGAGCTGCTGGCTCTTGTAGTGCTCAATGTTGTCCAACATCTGATAGATCTGCTTGGCTCGTGGAGTGACCCCCACGCGTCTGCAGCATAAACACCATCTGCCACAGCCGCACCTACGATAATTTTTTCATGATGAAGTTAATGAGTTTTGCGCCAAGATTTGATAACTGTGGGGTTCTCCGTATTTGCGAGGATACTGGTAGAAACTGAGTCCACAGGGTGTCGGTTCGAAGTTGATCGCGGATTCGCTATGCGGCGTGCAGCATTCAACGGAAGAAAGACGACAGCGTAAGAAATGAATGATAAATATCAATCGGCGAATAAAAATCGATCGATGCCAAAAGTCTGAGCCGGAATTCGAGCCGCCCGCAGTTAATTTATTTATTTATTTATTTATTTTTAAATAAATAAATAAAATGAGATATGAAATTTCACTGTGATTCTCCAACGAGTGCCACTAATAATCCAATTGAATATGTTCCGGTCATGAGAAGTGACAGAAATAATTCGCAAGGGGCGCCGATTCCGACTCAGGAAACGAAAGAAAAGAAAAGAAGAGACGACGTGTAACATCGGGATAATCTGCATATAAATCATGCGGCAACGATAACACACGAGGAGCAGCCAGCAGCAGCTCGCGGGAGGAGCTGCTCGGATGGAGCGTACTCACCTTCCGATGAGATATCGGAGAAACTGCACGAAGAGCGTGAGAAGCAGAAATCCCGTGGCGCTCGCGGCCCCAACGGCGATACTGAAGATCTTTATTCTGGTGTAAGTAACGGGATCCATCTTGAGGTAGACGTAGGTGGTGAGATTGGCGATCGGGTTGATGGCAAAGCACTTGTAGCGCCCGACGTCCTGACGCAAGAGGCTGGTGATGAGGAGTGAGCCGTTGTCGAGAAGCCGTATCCTGTCGGAGGCGCGATAATCGTCGGCGCGTTCGACGTAGTCGACTTCGTTGTCGCGGGCGATTCTTCGCGTGGCCGGTGTCTTGAGATGATTACGATGAGTGCCCGGATGATCGTGGAACACGTCGGGAAATTCCGGATCGGGATTCCAGTGGAAGATCTCGAGGGTCGGCGTGACCCAGGTCAACGACGGCGTTGGATTGCCGTTGAACTCGCACTCGAGGAGTACGCTGCCGAGAAGCGGATGAAGCTCCGTCTCGCTGCTGACGTACAGGAGAAACGGCGGCGTGCAGTTTAAGTACCTTAAGGCCTGGAGGGTGTCGACCGTCGCGGTCTCGTGGCCGCATCTGAGGCCGCTGTCGAAGGCCGTGCGATGAGCGTGACTCTCGGCCCACTTGATGAACCAGAACATCCGGCAGTCGCACGCCCACGGATTGCCCTGCAATTGGAGCTGCGATATTTGCGTGAGATGCGCGAGATTCGCCGGCAGGAAGGCGAGATTGTTGTTACGAAGATCGAGATTGCGCAGATGGGGCACCTCGTCGAGGGTCTTGGTGGCGATTTCACGAAGCGGACTGTCGGTTATCTCGAGGCTCTCCAATTGACGCAGACCCGCGAGATCGTCGTTACGAAGAATCTCGATTCTCGTTCTCGCGAGGCTGAGGCTACGCAGTCGCGACACGGGCCTCCAGAGATCTCGCGTCAGACGCGTGAGCCGGGTTCGCGACAGGCTGAGCGACGAGAGACTCCCCAGGCCCTGGAACGCCACGTTCGTAAGATTCGTCACCGGATTTCCCGAGAGATCGAGATCCTCGAGATTGCCGAGCTCGGCGAAGAGACCGCGCGGCACCGCGTCTATCTCGTTGTCGCCGAGCTCGAGTTGACGTAGCTTCTGGAGCCCGGAGAACAGACGTCCCGGCAGCTTGGTCAGGCGATTCGACGTCAGGCGTAACGCGACGAGCTCGCGATTCGGCTTGAACGTGTGATCGGCGAGTGAAACGAGGAAATTTCGCGATACGTCGAGACGGCTGAGCGAGCGCGCGGCGGCGAAAGCCTGGAACGGCAGGACGCTCAGACGATTTCCCGCCACGGACAGCGTCTCGAGGGACTCGAGACCGAGGAAGAGGGCGCGCGGCAGACCGATCAGACGATTGTCCGTGAGATTGAGATGACGCAGCCGGCGCAACGGGCTCAGCACGTCGATCGGCAGTTCGGTCAAGCGGTTGTCACCTAAATCGAGAATCTCGAGAAAGGGCGTACCGCGAAATGCCCCGGGTTCGATCAGCGCGATGCCGCTCGACGTCCACGAGAGAGTCCGCAATTTTCCGGCGAGCTCGAGCGCTGCCACCGGCAACGTGGCCGCACCGACGTCCCGCAACGCGACGTCCCGCGCTTCCACCGGTATTCCCAGCCCGAGGAAGCTCCTCTCCTCGCAGCGAAAGCTCCAGCCGTCGCAACGGCAGCCCACCGGGCAATCCTTGATAGGCCCGTCGCCGTCGTCCGCACCGACGTCGTCGTGCTGCTGCTGCTGCTGCTGCTGATTCCCGAGCCGTAAGCTCGTCGCCGCTGACACCGCGGCGGCGCTCCTCGAGTCCGGCAGAAGGCCGACCAGCAGCACCAGCTGCAACGCGATCGGGATAAAGCATCGCGGCACCCCGAGTAACACTCGTACCCTCATCCCTGCTGATACCTGCAACGTGATATCTTCCGATGATGGAGCGGTACGAGCTACCTCCCATCTCCTGGCTCTAGGCCGGCGTCGTCGTCGTCGTCGTCGTCGTCGTCGTCGTGGGCTCGTGCCGCGAGCGTATCAACGCCGCCACCGCCGCCGCCGTTGCTTTCACCCTCGATATCCTTCACGTCGTATACTCCCTTGCGTGTATATGTGTATGTGTGTGGGGTGTGTGGCTGTGTGTGTCTGTATCGCGGACGAGCGACTCCAGACCTTTCGAAATTTCGAGAAGAAATGATTTATCTCCTTTTTGGGATAACACTGTCTAATCTATGTTGCTGTTGATTTATTTTTTTCTCATTCTTCCCGTTTAGTGAATCACTTGTTTACTCCTCGAGGGAATTTAAACGACGAACACCGAGTTCCCGGAGATATCCTGACTGAAAATGTGTGTATGTGTGTCTGAGCATGCGTGTGTGTGCACGCGACACGTTTATCCGGGATCCGCGTCGAGTTAACCGTTCGCGAGATATTCACACGATCCGCTAACGTACGCACTGCTGCCGGCTCCCGCCTTCGATGGTGACATAGCGACCGTGTGTTTACTCTGCGACTCAGGAGCAGCCCGCCGCGCGCTCGTTATGTTCCGCGCGAGCTGTGTCGCGACGACAACGCGACCTCAACGCCGAGCGCTCGACGACGAATCAAATTTGTCCCCCACTCCTCCCCCCGGAGTCGATGCCGAGCACTGTTATTATTTTGCTTCTTCTCGCCGCTCTCCACCTTCCGCGGGTTTTCGGCCTCGCGCGTCCAAAGCGCCAGAGCTTCGATCGTAAGCGAGCCGCTTCCTCTCTTACGTGTCGCGCTCGCTTACGCAGCTGAATTCTGCCTTGTCACATGACAAGACGCTGCTGCTGCTGCTCTCTCTCTCTCTCCCTCTCCGTCTGTCTCTTATTTGGACAATCGGCCGCGCGCGCGGTGCACGCCGCTCTCACCGCGCTATCCTACTACTCTGCTCGCGCGGGGCGCCTATCTGGCACGCAGCAGACACAAAAACTGACTGGCGAACGTCGAAGGGGACCCGGCCTCCTCGTGGCTTCTCCCCCGATCCGCGCGCGATCCGGCAACGCCGCCCGCACCCGGCTGCCGCTGACGCGCCGCCGCCGCCGCCGCCGACGTCGCCGACGCGCGCGGCAACGTCGCAATCCCACGGGCGGCCGCCAGCCAGCACATGCTCTTACGAGAGTTTGCCCCGCGAGGCGAGCGGAACGAAGGGACCGGAGAAAGAGAGAAAGAGAGAGAGAGAGGGAGAAACGAGCGAGAGACCGAAACGTCGCTGAAAACCCACTCCCGAGACTCGACCGGCGGAGAACTGCGCGGAGGCCTCGTACCTGAACCTGAATCCCTCGTGCGCTTTCCTTCATACAAAACCGTTCCGTGTGTGTATTGTATATTTTGCGCACACACCGCTGCTACACACAGACGCGAGATCCCGCGCCGGACCGACGACTCCGGGGCTCGGAAGTCTCCTTATCCAATATGCAGGATCCTCACGAATTCACTTTCGGCTTTGCACGATTTGCGCCGCCCGGGGCTGTCATATACGCCGCGGACGTTTTTATTCCGCGGATGCTCGGTCATTCCGATTGTACCGCGTATTGTTGAATATCCGTGGGAGTCTATGAGGACACTCTGGTTAATTTTACATTTCCATTAACGACTACGTGAGTCGCATCACTTTTTGCGATAATTACTGTTTCATTTGTATCAATAATGCAAAACCTGTCTCTCTTTTACTTCTGAAAAGTTGGCGTCAGGATTATTTTACGGAAAGACTGAAAATGCTACTCTCGCGTTTTTATTCCTATGCTTTAATCAAAAGCATTCGAATGTCAAAGTCATGACGAAGTAATTATACAATTCAAGTGATATTAATAAAGTTTCCCTTTTAAGATTAAAAAAAATGGTATAATTAAGGCTGTGGAAATTAATAACGATAAATTGGTCAAAGGACACAATTTATAGCAAACGTTCACAACATTCTTTTTCCCCCTTACCTTTCAACCTTTAAAGGCCAACTCAGCCCCATTTGAACCCCTATTTTTTTGTTAATCTACATTTGCACGTGTCATCATTGCTATATTAAAACAATATTGACCGAAAATGTAGAATAATTGTTTTAACTGTCTACATCCGTTGTAACAATTGCTAATCAGAGATGACTTTTTAAGTAGTAAAAAATATCGGCTCAGAATATTAAAATTGGAGCAATCAAACAAATTAAATACTTTTTAAATGCTCAATATTTGCCGTAAACAACATGTTTTTATCTGCATCGGTATGACATCCATTGCTTTGATAAAAGGACGTGAATAAAATTTTATTGTCAACATTGGAAGGAAAATACGGTGATTTTCTCGGTAAAAGTGGGAAGCAGCATGAAAAGCATTGCAGTCCATGATTTTGCGAAATTGTTCCAGGAAATATCGTGCGTCTGTTCTGTTTCGCGGGCTGTCGGGCTTTCCAGCAGGTATATACGGTTGCAGTGACTGTCGTTCCGACTGGCTCCGGTCGTCAGGTACACCTTCGCTACGCCGCTTTGTTCCGGTAGACTCCGCTAAGAGCCGGCCTGACGGGCAGCAGCTGTTGCCTCGTGCGGGTCGAGGGCACCCGGTGTCTCGGCGGAACTCTAGAAGGGCAGAATGTATCTACCTCGGAAGGAAAAAAAAAAAAAAAAAAACCAACTTGATTCAAGCTACAACGTACGGGTCGCTGTTTCAGCAAAAGTATCGTGGGATGCCTCACGAAAGTTGCGCGAATTTCTATCGTCATCTGTAGCGAGACGGCTTTCACTTTCTCGTGTCGCTCTCCCTAACACTTTATACCTATCGAGCCGGCGTTTTTCATTATAAATCGTCAGCTCTGCACGGCAGCCGCGGTATATGTCGCCTCGATTTACGCGCTCTATGAATCACGTTAATCCTCACGCGGAACGCGCGGCGCAAACCGCGTTTGTACATAGAAGGACAACCTCGATATTGGCTATCGATTACAAACTCGGTCAGTCAGCGTGGGCCGTATGTGTTTGCCGTACGTACGTTTTTGACCCTCGTCCCTTCTATAAATACTCAGACTCTCCGGCGTGTCGCGTCGTGTCGGCCAGGCAGCGACGGCGACGACGACGACGACGGCAGCGGCACATTTTACACGAGAAATACGCGAGAGAAAGAGAGAGATGCTCGTGTCTAGCACCAAACATTTGCGTCAATACGTTAAATAAAACACAAGAATGACGAGCTTTTTCATCCAGGACGTTCGTACGTGTAGTGGTGAACGACGAGAGAAGTCGGTCAAAGTGAGGAAACAATGTTACTCGTATAGTTGACATTGACACGCTCTCGCGACAGATGTATGAAGAAGATTTCTGCACAGCTCATGAAAGTTGTAATCTAATATTAGACCGTGATTCTAGTCGCGTCTCGTCGAGAGGAAATGAGATACGTTCGTTATTTAATATCCCCTGACCGCGCGCAAATTTTTTATTCAAATTCACGTTTGACGGAAGGGGAAAGTTCACATATAACTCAACAGTGGTAGTAGAATGACCCTGCGGTTTGCGATTGCACACGCAAAGTAAATAAATCTCGAGAAGAATCATTTTTTATGTCAACTTGAAAAATAATCTTCATTGTTTTTCTGAAGGCCGGACGTAATAGGATTCTCTCGATGTATAACTGGGCCAAGCGGCTTCCATGAGGTGCACTCGACAAATAGACCCTGATTGCGATTTCCCTCGATAGCAGATATCCCTTTAAGCTTCTGGGGATCGGGTCAACAACCAATTGTATTAATAGGGTTGGCGCGCTGGGCTGTAGAAAAGAGATCAGTGATCGAGTCTCGCTATCCGAACGATACGATCTAAACACTTTTACGTGTCCTCGCCGTAGCGATATCGAACCGGCGAAAGTATATTCACCGGTGAGGCCAGTCTGTCGGTTGAGTACCTTCCGTTTTTTTTTTTTTTTTTTTAGAGCCACCAGGAGGAAACCAATGTTTGCTTAGCACAGCGCCGCAAGGCCATTCGCGCAATACAAACATCATCCGTTGGCTCGCCAATGTCCGAACGGTGTTCGTAGCGAACGATAACTCGCGGTTGACCGACGATAAATTCGGAACTGATTATTTCGCCCAAATATTATAACGGCCAGAGGACATCGCGAGTCTTACAGCTTCTGATATACTTGTTCCGTATATTTATTTACGTCGTTGCCGCAAGTGCCGTAAGCTCGAATCCTTTTTACTCGACTTTGAGTCAATAAGAGTAGCGGTAATACCTCGTCTCGCACGGCATATTCTTTTTTTTTTATACTTGGCGTCAAGACGCTACCGTGTCTCTGGATTCTACGACGACAATAGCTTCGCAGCTCGCGCTCCGTAATAAGCGAGTGGCAAAGTCTCACGACCACGCTGATGTACCAACGATTAACGTCTTGTTATCTCAACGTCACGCTTATCTCGCAAAACAAGCGGACGTAGTAGGTGAGAGAGTGATTGGCCTCTTGGACTTATAGATTAAAAACTCTTCACGCAGTTGTGCCTATTCATTCCCTTTGTAGGTGGACACCTCTTGCCACTTCATTTTTTCAAAGTGGCTCGCAGTCTACTTGCGTAAAATTACCCATTATGAAATAATCATTGAGTAACAGTGCAACGAATGAAATCACTTTGGTTTCTAGATTCGGATAAAAAGTCAACCCCTGAGATCAGAGGTGCAGTTAATTAATCAATTACGCAAGTTGGCAAAACGATGAATCATTTGATACTTATTTATTGCTTGCCTCAGTGGGTCAAAGAAAGAATTTATAATGTAAAATGATGAGCAGGAGGCCAACGGTGCAATGAAATCTCCAGCAGTGTCGGCCAATGACTGCATCATCACCTGCGAGTAATGGGCCCCACTTTTTACAGAGCTCCAAGTACGACGCAGAGTCGCCTTGAACAGCCAAAGAGCTCGGCTACGACAAAGCAGCGAGCGCGCGCGCGCGCCTCGATGCACTCATAGTCCATGAATATAAGTATCGAGTGCATGAATCCCTCCGCCCGGCCTTTGTCTAGCGAATTAACTATTTGGTTAGTCTCCACGTGGCGACGTAGATATCGCTCGCCAGCAAAAGTCCGAGCAGTCACGCGTTTCAATATTTGCCGAGAAGTCGCCGAGCCGATCAAAGGCATTATTTCCGCGCAACGATGAGGGAAACAGCCGGCACTAAGGAAATTGAACCAAGGTCGCGCGCACTTCACTTAATCTTTCGCGCAGCAGCGACACGAGCTTCCCAATCCTTTCAGCAGAGAGCTTTTTTTTTTTATAACCTTCGCGTGGAAGTAACGTAACCATCCGTTTTGTTATTTTCATGGCGTGGTGCTGCTGCCGCGACGGGCGCCTCCCGTGCCGGGAGCGAAGAATTTCAATTTAACGAAGAATCATTACCTCCGGATATAGAAGACCTGGCCTCCCACCCCTACTTCGTCTTACCAGCGAACTCGGCAAGGTCGTTCAAGGAGTCTTTCGCTACAACACGAACGTTCGCAGAGTCGTCTCCCAGGGGGACCGCCGAGTGGGCGGGTAGGGTGGATTCTCACCGACACGCGGAGTGAACTCTCTCTCTCCCGGCTTGGCTCATTCTCTTTCTCTCTCTCACGCCACTTTCGAGGATACTGTAGGTACAGCTCCAGGTCACGTCTCGAGGCCGCGGAAGCGCGTTTCCGACGTTGGTTGGTCATGGTCAGGGAGACCGAGGATGGTAGAGGTTCTCGCTCGCAGGCAGCCTCGCGCGTCGCTCTCTTTCTCTCTCTCTCTCTCTCTCTCTCTCTCTCTCTCTCTCTCTCTCTCTCTCGGTTGCCCAGGGGCGAGATGCCCTCGCCTGTCGCGAAATGGCGATAAGGTCTCCCTCTTATCGATCACGAAACCACGTCGACATGGCTCGCATCGGCACTACACTCACGTACCTTCCAACCATCGATCTCTCGTCGCGACCGAACGTCTACCCTTTTTTCCCTTCGGGTTATTATTAGATGACGCTGCATTATGTACAGCTTAATCGTGGGGATGCTGAATTGTTTGCTTTTCCTCCTGACACTGGGAATATTCTTGCTGTTGGAATTATAACTAAGTTAAAAGATTGAACATTGTGAAGGTCGGATGTCTTATTTAAAAAGAGAATACAATACATTAAAGTATTCATAAAAGACAAAAGAAAAAGATAAAGTAACGGTAGAAAAAGTCTCTTCGACACTCGCGAGGAGAAAACAAAGAGAAAACGTACAAGTGGTAAAGTGGTGAGAGAAAGAGGAGTAGGTGGGGCGATGCTTTTCCCACGAAGTAATAAAGAAGGACGTCCTAAGACAATAGAATCGTCTCATCTAAAAAAAGACGAAAACTCGTTGGTGGGATATGATATAGGTAGATAGATTCAGACGCTGCTGGGAAGAGCTTTTGCCCGTGGGCGATCCGTTAGCATCGGCGAGAGCCAAAGGGGAAGGCGGACCAGCGTGAGACGAGGAAGACCAGACGACTCAGGGCTATACGTGGCAGAGCGAGATGGAGAGCGTTATGCAGGAACCCGAGTTTGAGCTGGAAAAAGTATAGATGAAACGGGGCACTGTGCATCAAATGCGTCTGCAAGTGGCGCTGATTGTAGGAAGGCGGGGGGGATAGTGCTGGGTGACGACGCGCATGGGCGGGGAGAACTTGCGGCTCGTAGAGTGGCAAACGACAGGAGGTAAAACAGTATAAGAGAGAAAGAGAAGACAGGAAGGCAAGGCTGCAGAATATATATGTGTATGCACATTTTTTTATACTTGGCGTCGGGACGCAGTCGCCTCTCTTCGCGCTTTGCATCTAGGATGGCCAATTCAGGGAGATGTACCGAGAATAAAAGACACATGTTTGAAGCTTCGTGTCCACTTGAGTCCAACAGTCAAAGGACGGGAATTTCAATGGCTCTGAAAGAAACGACGCGAGACATACAGTTATAATAATAACCTCGCAGTTCAATAAATCACGTAGTGATTGACCCTTTGATAAGTTCAGTAGCACGTTGCCTTACACTCCGCAATTTTTTTCCCTTTTGCGAGAGATTTAAGGCTCCCACGCTTATAAATCGTCGACAAAAGGAATGCCGTTTCGTTGTCGAAGAATTTACAACGTGAACATGTTCAATGGACTCGAGACAAATAATGATTGACCCTTCGTAACACTGCGCATATTCATTTCGTTCATTCAGTATTTTACCGTAACGTTAGTGAGATTTTTCTATTTTTTGTACTTAGATCAGACCAGTTTTCAGATCTGGAAAGTCGTCATTCGGAAAAACGAGAAATCCAGTTGAATTTTTGTGGTACAGTTTTTCAAATATTATGAGTGAAAGGGAATCGTTTTTTTTTCCAAAGGGAAACGAGCCTATGACTGGCGGGGAACTGCCTGCCCGCATATGTCGAGCACCGCGGCGCCTATCCCCTCTCCCGACGCCGCTCCTGTGCTATAGTAGAGCACGAGTTATTGGCATGCTTTCGTCTCTTACTGTCGTGCTCAATTTATAGATTTCTCTACTGTACTGTCGGGCCAATGAGTGTGTAGCGCGCAGACTCTTGGGAGAACGCGTCGTCGAAGAGACGAGAGCGCGGAGCGCTTTCGGAGAGTTCGCTCGCGGCGAGCATCGTAGCAGCCCGTCGGGTGCAGCAGCAGCACTACTAAGAGCCTCTCGGATCAGCTGGGCACGTCGCGCGGTTGCCGGCTCGGGGAATATTGATCCGACTGGCGAGCCGAGCTCGGGTCACCGACTGCGAGCCGGCAACGTCGCACGGGATAAATAAAGGCCGCGCTCGGGAACCCGGTGCGCGCGATTGTCTCTCTCTGTCTCTCGCTCTCCGCCCTCTGTGTTTCTCTCCCTCTCCGTTTTTCTCCTTCGTGCCGCCTCTCCAGCACTCTCTCTGCCTCCTATATTCTCGAAGCCATCCGGCTCGCACTTTTCTTGCATATCAGGACTCTCGACCCTTTCTTCCGCTCGTCTTCAATGTATATGCGCCGCACAATGTGTGCTCACTCTCTTGGCAAATTCTCGCCTCCCGTTCCGCGCCTTTGGGACTTCGTCACTCTCGGGATTTCTTTGATGGGCGACTTTCTTTCCCGGTCTACACGACGGCAGCCACGCGACACTGACGTCTCGGAAATGTTAATTGGTTCTGTCGAAATGTCTCTCGTGAATTATTGACGCTCCGTATTTTTACTTTCGCTTCGATACCCCAAATATGTAAATTTGCATGCACGAATCGAGCTTATCCGTGGACTATTCGCGCCTTCGTATTTTCTCCCGTGGGCGGTTTAGCAAAGTCGGCGGCGTGAACTAGCCACAGCTGTGGATCGCGGATAAGAGAGATTAGGAAAAATAAGAGGGCTTAAAGGTTCGAATGTTTAGCACCTCTGGGATAGCGTAGTTAGTCGCCAACTTCGGCTCTCGGCTCTCCCACGTTGTCCGTGCTGGGTGTATAGATAGAACGCCGGAATATACAGTGGCACTTCGCATAAAATTATACTCAGAGTCTCTCCGGCGGGGAAACCCACCGACAAAACAGCTGCGAAAATTACGTCACCAATTTTACAGACATCTCAGCCAAATAACGTAAAACGCAAAATATATGAATAAAAAAAAATCAATGATCGCTCCATATTTTTGAAATCTCATTTCAGTCTGACAACAGTTTCGTTTAGATAGTGAAGCCACCGTATTGAGCAAATTCAAAATCTTTTTAGATATAATTTTTATTTTTTTTTTTTTATGACGTAATTACATTTTTACCGTAACCATTCACATAAAATGCATAAACTTTAGCATCAGACACAAAAAAAATCATGAAAAAGCGTACCAAATGTATTCACAGATAAATTGATTTCCTTATCGCGGGTCGACTCGGCCTACGCTTCCCCGCCCGTCGTTTACCCCGGCCGCTACTATCGAAAAGCCGGGCGTTCTTTATTTCCGTCCCGTCGTGATTTTTCCCCCTCGCGGAATCCTCCCACAACATAAATATTCCCTCGGTCTCGCCGACATTTCGAATGAAAATACTTCCCCCACCTGCCGTCGCGTTCCGGACGAAATGGAGGAGGTCGGACGGCTGTCAACGGCCGCCTGTACGAAATCACCGTCGTCGCGGGAGCGATGAAAAATGCCGCGGTATGCGCTCGCGTTAATTTGCCGGCTCCCCGGACGCGCATTTGTGCCCCCCCCCCCCCCCCCTTCCCCCTCCCCGTCCGATGCCGCAGAATTGCAAATTTCGTCCGAATGTCGTGGAATTTGGCAACGGTTACATCGTCGGTTGCGGTGCTGCCGCTACTGCACGGCGGAGGGAGAAGACGTGCGATATTCAAGGTCGCGCGCGCGAGTTCCATCGGTCGTTGAAGGTCGCGTTGTAGCGCGTATACCGTACAGCATGCGCAGCCCATTCTCCACCCCTCGGACCCCCCTAACCCCCGCAACCCCCCACCTCTACGGCAGAGC
This sequence comes from Itoplectis maculator, assembly GCA_964034905.1. Lineage (NCBI taxonomy): Eukaryota > Metazoa > Arthropoda > Insecta > Hymenoptera > Ichneumonidae > Itoplectis > Itoplectis maculator. The sequence goes on along the minus strand of OZ035854.1, from coordinate 3,672,149 downwards.
ACACCCACCGTTCCCGTCGTCGTCCCGATTTTCCTCAATCCACTGTGGAAGTAACGCAATTTTCAAAGTTTAAATCCGCCGTCGTGACCGTCGTGTTCGCTGCGAGACGTGGCACCGGATACCGTCGACGAAACTTCGCTGATAACCCGACAATTCCTCGATCTACACTTCATTCTCATTTCCCGTATTAACTTCCGCCCCGAGCTTACGCCCGGCAACTAGCCCGGACCAATTAACAAAGCGCGCGCGGGCGTTTCGTCTAATTCAGTCGGTGGCTCGAAAGTTCCTCTGTCCCCGGGCGAACGAATAATCAGTCGGCAGACAGGACGCGGGGCGACGTTTCGACGCGAATCTGTCGCTGGGAGTTAAAAATAATATTCTTCGGCGACGAATGAATCGCGTCGGGCGATCTTATCAGTCGGTTTATAAATGTACTTTTTGCTAACTGCGTTGCGACGATCCTCGCACACGCGGCATCGATGTTATATATGTACCTAATGTTGTCTCGTGTGTAATTTGCATAGCGCGTCTGTTTTCATAACATTTCTGAAGGTATTTCAGTCTATAAATACATTGGTTTGTTGTCTCCGCGACTCAGCGACTTTCCTGGTGTCCATAGCTTTACGACTTGAAATAGCTGCCTCGTGCGTTCACCGCACTCGCGACTCGACCCCTCCCAGGGTCGATATTCCTTACATGCCCCGTGTACGTAACGTTATTAATGCTTGTGAGACCCGCTAGACCGACGCTGAGACTTCGCCACGCACCGAGTCAACCAAGTCTTTAATATGCCACAAGTAGTTTGTGGCAAAGTCTCGATGGTCTTCGAGCTTATTTCGCACGCCACTTCGCGGCCATTCACTCGCGATCAGTTTTCGCGCTTGTTATTCCACGCGACGTTCTCGGTAGTCGTTAGACAAAGCGCGTGTTCTTTGAGGTGCAGTGAGGAAATGATTTTTTTTTTCGCCGCTATTATTTTCTATTTTTAGGAATTAGATTGGCTGGGCGTTCAACGGTTCAACCGCATTATTTTTCCGTAGAGCTATCCAGACGTTGGAATAAAATTAATAGTAGCCTTAAAAATATTTTCGGGTTTGCATATCTGCATATAATTCTTAGCGCGAACAGTTATGAGAGTTTCTCAAAAAAATTATACTAACTGAGTCTTTATTTATATTAAATGGCTTATATATTAAGATCTTTTATTTCACAAAATGCGCGAAACGCGGTTTTACGCACGCTTTGCATCAAATCGTGCTGTTCATTCCATGTCGTACAATGTCCGTTGTATTCCCCTGCTTTTTTATACAACATACATAAGAATTATACGATTAGCAGGTTAAGGAAGCCCAACGACTTAGGGAAATAACGTAGTTCGGTCGAAGGCCAAGCCATGAACTACGTAACAAGTGTGTCGACTATAGCGGGCTAAGGCAACAGCCGCGATATTATTGGTCCCTGAGTGTGAGCGTTGCGTTAGCTCGCTCGGGTGGAAGCCGTACAAAGACGTTCGCGAACGTAGAGTCAGCCGATACGCGATTTTCAACGAGAAGGATGCTCGAAAGTTCGAGTACCGGATAAACGCAAAGTCTTCTCATTATTCAATCGTGAGCCTCTTATTTCATTTTTTTTTCCTTCGCTCGAGGACCGACACCCCAAGTGCTACACGTACACTTTCGACGCTCGGCTTGGCTTTGGGAATCACTGCAAATTAGACCATTTGCCATTGAGCGCGATCTAATTCATTCAAAGGGTTTTAGAACGAAGACGCTCGGCTTAACTCGAGAGATCTGGCATAATCCGGCGTTCGTGTTGGCGCTCATGCTGCACCGTCGCTGCATTCCTAACCCACATTGCGAATGGATTACCTCGCTCGGTCCTTTGTTACGCCATATAAAGAGACCACCAACAATTACGCGAGCGGGACGAGCATTGACACTGATGCACGTGCGCACGTCTTCCGATAACTGTACTACACAGCTGATGTGTTCAAAGAAGGCAAACACAAGTTAATTTTGTTGCATCGCCTTCGTCTTTTACAAACACAGGCATTAACTATTAAACAAACGTACACTTCGCAATACATTTTAAGCGCTAACATTTTAAAATGCTCTAGATAACACGAGTTATGTGTTGATTCGGTTGTCGAATCCGTGCCGCGACGACAAAAGTCAGTTTCGCAGTATGAATAAGCTTCGGGCGTGTTTGCGACCTCTGGCCGTCAATTACGAAGGCGAGCGTCCGGACGATGATATTAATGGCCGCAATTTCTGGGTGCTTGCGCTGTCCTTTTATCCCGACGTCGGGGACTCGTGACGTGAGAGGCTCCCGCCAAAGTGTCTCGGGGCGAGAGAACGTAATTGCGCTGCCTGCTCGATGGCTCGAGCATTTCGCGCTCGTCGAGAAAGGGTCCTTGGGAGCTAATTGAAACATTGAGTGCCTGGACGGCGCAATTGCGCTGAAAAAATATTATTATTCCGAGTGGGAACACGTGCGACTTTTCTCTCACGTTTTTCCAGAAAAGACAGGAATAACCAGTTAGAAAAACGTACGCAAAGGCGCGAAGAATATTTTCGTTTTGACAGGCCGTACTATGACGGTCGCACTCGCATGAAAATTCATTCCGAGAGGTTTTGGAGCGGGGAAAAAAATTCATCGCGTCAACAGCTGAGTACTTGTTTCTTTTTTTTCATTCATTATGACAAGTGCACCGTCAGCTATTCAAAGACTCATTGTCAATATTACCCATGAAAATAATATTACAGAGGGAGAGTAGAAAAAAAAAACCGTTTCATTATGTGCACTATTGTAGCAGAAATTTATTCAGCGCGCTAAGAAATTCGTAGGCCCGCGGAGTTGGCTGGAGAATTCGTCTCTGACTATCCGCTCGTGGTGGCGACGGGAGGATGTGGCAACGGCGCCTGTTATCGGACACCAGGAGTGTTCACCGGGCTCGCGCGCGCGCGCGCTACTAGCAACGTTTATCCGTATACGTCACAGCCGAACACTCGGTTATATTACTCTCTCGTTCCCCGGACAGACATCCGAGCTTTTCCCCTACTTCCGTTTTCGTGCGCTCGCATTACAAACACACACGGCATCGCCCTCTCCGCGATTACGACGCACACGCGCGCGCGTATACAGCGTGAACTCGAGAAAATAGCGACTCTGAAAGACTCCGAGGCGCATTGCTGCTCCGTCACGCTCTTTATTCCCCACATCCGTTCGAGAAATACCAGCGGCGGAGGCGTTTAATAAGTTCGCCGCCGGTTTATCCGTGTATATCGGGTTCTCCGGACATTCTCGCAATTTCGTGTCTCAACACGTTCCGCAAGTCTCGCGCATGTTGCACGCCGGCTACACCACTTTGGCTGTCGTCACGATTCTCGACAATTACTCCGCCCGCTATTCCACGTCGTCGATACACGTGAATATATTTTTCGCGCGTACGGAGCAGAGCGGTAAAATGGTGGTGGCGCTGTTCCGGGACCGATGGAATAGTCGTAATTCCTCAGCCGGTGCCTCTTCGCTCAGGCCACACGCGCGCACACACACACATACACACACAGCTCGGCCGCAGCTGCTGCCGCCGATCTTTCTCTCCTGTTTGCGGATGTTATCTGGGCGGACTCGTTAACTAATGCAACACTAGCATTAAGAGTGGGAGCGGCGGAGCAGCTCAGCCTCGACCGAACACTAAATAGGACGCATCATTCGAGCGCTCGATAACAATACGGGTTTACTCTTGCAGCGAGGAAAAACTGAAAGGCATATCGCGGAATCGCCTCGTGTCGCGAACTTGACACCGGGACATTTTTCGCAAATGTTTCCGCGTTCGCGCTGCTGAAATCGATACAACTTTTATCGCGTCGACGAGAATGTTATCGGAACGTCAATGCTAGGCTGGCTTTTTTTCTGTTATTATGAGAGAGGATACTGGAGGCCTGTTGTGCTTTGCCGTTGATGCGACGCTCGATCACTCGTCCGCCAAAATCGGGGAGCGGCAGAAAAAAAAAGAGGCCTCCGTTTCGTCACTGCCAGAAGGCGCGTCGTTCTTCGCTTGCAGTAGCCGCCCCCTTTATTGTATTGTAAAGCATCAAAGGTATTACGAAATTCAGTGACGCAACGAGATATGGATTTAACGAGGTGGCTTTGTTTCGCGTCGTTAGAGAACGCGTTTCTGACGTCGGCCATCTTGATACCGCCGCTAGCCGAGACGTTATGAAATGTTCAGACACAATTCCAGGCGTCCGCGCTTTCGTTACGTGCACGCGCGGCCCGGCAACAGCGGCTAACTCTAGATTTATGCCCATCAATTAGCGAATTGTCTGCCCCGCGGACGAGTTCGTGAGCTGGCTTAATGAATTTCGAACCATCGCTCGAAGAAGCCCAGTCACGTCGGATCATGGCGTCCATTGCTGATGTGGCAAATGCGCCGTAACCGTTTTGCCGTTGAACGACGACGCCGCACGGCCCCTGGCCGTCGGTGATACGTGCTGAGGCGATGGCAACGAATGGCGCGTTACAGTCTCGTAATGGCGCCATCCTACGGCGGTTTTTCGAGTCACTTTCGTATACCGCGCGCGGCCGGTAGATGGCGCGTCGTTGTTCAAAACGAAGCGGGAACTCGCGCCTCAGGGGCGTGCACGAAGAATAGTGCACCCTGAGCGAAATTACATTTATTATCATTTTTAAATTGGAATTTCATATCGAATCTTTTGCTTTTTTGATTGCAGTGCACGGATTTCGTTAAAGCTGGAGCCGAGCAAGGACAGACACCTTCGGACGTGGTCCTCGCCGCCGACATCACCTTCTCCTGCGTGGCCGATCCTCAAGCAGCTAAACATGTTAGTAACTTCTGTTTCTATTTCACAAATATTATAAATTCCTAAATAAAAATCTAAACTATATTATCTAATGGAAAAAAAAAGAAAAAAAAAACAATTTTGTTTCTGAGATTAAAACTGAGATCCAACCAAAAATGAGTCACCAATTATTTGTTTAGTTACATGATTTTAAGAAGTTTTTCGTATTATTTAGGTGAACGTAAAAAAGGTTAATGAACAATGTGAGATTAATTATCAATGCTTCTTCTAGATGGTCTTTGGAAACTGCGGGGTCCTCATGGAGATATTACCGGATAAGGGATACGTCGAGATGACAGGAATTGACGCTGAAACATCGCAGGACATCGCCGAGGCGATAAATGCCAAGGGTGGACGCTACCTGGAGGCTCAGGTACAGGGAAGCAAGACTCACGCTCAAGAGGGCACCCTGGTAATTCTCGCAGCAGGCGATCGATCGCTCTTCGACGAGTGCCAGTCGTGCTTCGAGGCAATGGGCAAGAACAGTTTTTACCTCGGCGAGGTAGGCAACGCCACCAAAATGAATCTCGTGCTTCAATTGATGGCCGGTGTGACACTCGCGGGATTGGCGGAAAGTATGGCGCTCGCTGATCGATCCGGACTCCAACAGAAGGACGTTCTCGAGGTTTTGGAGCTAACATCGCTGGCTTGTCCAGCTATTCTCGAGAAGGGGCGAGGTATACCGAAATATCGATCAAAATGATCTATCAAATTGTTCCTCAACGTCTCACTTACAATTCGATTTCTTTTCTTTTTTAGCCATCATCGAAGGAGGATTCCCGACGCAATTACCTCTCCAGCACATGCAAAAAGACCTCAGACTGTCGCTGGGTATGAGCGATCAATTGGAGCAGCCTCTGCCTCTAGCAGCAGCGGCGAACGAAGTTTACAAACACGCGAAGCGTCTGGGATACGGGGAACACGATGCCTCGGCCGTATACATCAGGGCCAGGTTCTAACCGGGTCGGCCGGAAAATGGGCTTTTGCTATACAATATTTATTGCAATACCTAACGTTGTTCCCCCGGCGCTATGGACAGACAGACGATAGACACGTATATAGGGAAAATTGATAGGAGACTAGCGAAGAGAAAAAAAAAAAGAGAAGAGAAAGAAACAGAGAGATAATTGGACGTAATGATAATAAACGATGCTATCGGAACGAGACGTAAAGAACGAAGCCTCGATCGTCGGCCGATTTCGACGACTCTACTTTTGTTATTTTATAAATTTACGCACGTATTATGTCTGAATATTTCAACATTATCCTTGAAAAGTAAGAACTTTTTTTGTTTTTTAATAAACAATCACCGCCCCTAATTCTCGCTCGTCGTCCGAGAGGCGAAACAAAAGAACTCCGCGCTTTCGGGCAACGTGTTTCGCGACAGGGACACGTCGGCTCGGTGCGTTCTGAGAATGTGCCTTAACGATACTGCTCGACGAGAGATTGTTAGAGTGATGGATTCTATAATAAAGACACGCGGTGCAGCGACTTGCAGTTGCTGTCGCCGTGGTAAAGAAAAATCAAAGAGCTCTTTCCTTCGGCTTCTTTCCTTCACTGCGCATCCCACCAAGAATACTTTACGCGGAGAGTTCTTTTATTGAGGAGCCTTTACTCCGGCTCGTGATTTGCATCAGCATATATACATAGGGGAAGGTTGTCACTGATAGAACATTATAGTACATCGTTTCCAACTAATATTACGATTATTGAAGCTCCAAGAGTATCGTAAAATTAGACTCATTTCTGAGGCCGACCTGATTTATCGGTGAAAGATTTTTTCTGGAGTTACTAAATAGGACTTTTGGTAAGGAATTGGTTAATCGATAATAATGCATTAACGAATTCATTTAACGTTTATCTTACTTAACAAAACATCAACTTACATTTTTAACGATCAAAATACGTAAATCTCGCTTTAATGTATTCGTGCGGATAATTGCAATGTATGCTACCAATCGTCTGGCTATGCAATCTTCGCCGAAGAAAAAACAATTGTAAACTGATTGAACTGTCAATTCACACCGCGAATACTTTTTCACCGATGAAAAACAAATATTTTAGTGAAATCGTAACGTGGTCCAACAGTAGGGCTCTTCAATTGCAATTCTTCCCCTACCTATATATCTAATATTACATTTCTTTATAATAGATGTAATCAGTACTGTGGAGTCCTGCCTCAGCGAACCCATGTAGACAAGCGAAACGACGACAAACTTTTTTTTTCGTAAAACTGTGCAATTTCTGCACAGCAAATAATCGCGACGGCATCGACTATTTCTGTGGCAAGGTCATAGTCGATAATAGCGAGATTCTTCTAGACATATGTACAGATGCATCACACAGTAAATGCGTCTCAAACCAATTTGTATAAAGACTAGCGATTGTACTGAGTTTTAAAGAATATTAAGTGGCGAAGAACCGAGGGAACAACTGATGCGAAATTGCAAATCATTACTGTCAATCGCTTGCAAATCAATTATTGTCTCGGTGTAAAAAATCGATTAACAGCTTCTAATTTCTCCCTCTGATCTAAGAAACGTGAAACGGAAGGGGATCTCTCGTGACTTCGCTTTCGAGAGATTTCTCAACTCGACACGGCTGACGCTCATCGTCATGGCTATCGATGCCTTTTGTTTTTTAATTCTCTTTGAGGATAATGGATATCCTAAGACCATAATACCCAGCTTTGTCTCGATGGTATATCAACGAAATTCTCGAAATGACGCTCTACTTCAAATATACTAAAAAGTGGACGAATTGTCGATATTACAACACGGCTGCACGTAAATAACTTTAATTTCGTGCCTTCTTTGCTCGTCGTTTTTCGTAGATCTTAGAAAAAAGAAGGAGGAAGCATATGTAGTGAAAAAAAACACACACACAGAAAATAGAATAAATTAGCGAGAGAGTCGTTGCTATCGGCTGTTCGCCCATATCATACCCCCATGTAAACTACCGACGCAGTTGCGTAACTTTACATATGATGATAAATTGTATACATGTGCGACGCGAGAGGCAGAGATAATACGATAGACTAAACAGAAAAAATAATAATTAAATACAATATACACCATATACGAATTATAAGAATAGTTGTAAACGGTGAGAATCTGACGAGATGTGACGAGAGAGATACATATTATATTATAAACATTAATGATGAGAGGAGCATGTGTGAGTGAAAGTGCACGTTATAAATACGCTGCATCTACGATACGCGTTATATGTTTTGTCACGAAATACACTGGTTTTTGAATAAATATCTATTTGAATTAAACACAGATTCTGCATCCCAGACAGTAGAAAAGCCTTGGGTATTTGCATACCATAAAAACCTAACTCTCATTTCTTTGGCCCATACAAACTCGAGCCTTTATAATGTTAGGTTAAATATGAAAAGTAAAAATTAAAAAATCTCTGAATCTACAGCCGGTGCAAATTCTAATTTACCGCTTTCGTCAAATGAATCAAAATACTGCCATAGTAAATAATGAAGCGATGGTAATGATTGTTTGCCACTTTTAGTGACATGTGAACGAACGATTACATCTTTTTTAGTGAATGACCCGAGCAAACCTTGTGACTATATGGCTTTGCCGTTGCGCCAATTTTTCTGTAGTCCCTACTCGTAATAACGAACATTTTGTTCAATTTGGAACAAAATAAACATGGTCGTTCTTAATGAAATAATGTATCAGTTTACGCCGGTTGAAAATACACAAATCGATTCTGTGTGAATACAGAACATGTCTTATTGGGAAAATACATTTAAAAAGCCGAAATAATTTGTTGATATCTTTGGTAGTGCGATTTCTGAAAAGTATCATTTTTTTACATTTACAAATACAATACAATCGTTTCTTCTTCAAACACGCGAAGCTTGTTGAGCTTGTTGAACACCTTGTACATGCGAAATCCACAAAACTCTGCAATGGTTTACGCGGTAAATAGTCTTCAACTGATGAGAAAAGTGACCAAAGTCAAAAAAGTATTGTTGAAACGAAAGACTCCAGTTTGTCCGTAAAACCAAAGTGTCCCATTAATCGTGAAGGCGGTCACGACGGCGACTCGCGATGCCCCATTATATCCGGGTGTATACCTGGCACCCTTGCAAAGCAGACGACGAGTGAAAGCGACTATTTGAATTGCGCGAGGCATAGCGTGTGCACTTCCCAACTGTGTCTAATCGATATATCGTTGTTGTTACTAAATATTTTTACGGTAAGCCCGAAAATGGCATAAGAATTGACCGCGCCGAGCGGTCGCGTGAAAAAAAAAACGAGTCCGAGGAAGTTGGTCGTCGAGAAACAGTGTATGGAATCACAAGTTTCGACCGTGTGAGACCCGCAGCAGAAGGGATTATACGGGAGGCTGGCCAGGCGGGTCGTGATCGCCTGCGCGCACACACGGGTTGTCCTCGGTAACGAGGACGAACTTATGCCAATCGCGGTCCGAACGACGGAGAGACAAATCAACGGGCAACAGGACAAGATGCGTGTGAGTATGCGAGAGAGCGCGAACTCTGCTTTGCTCCTCTCTCTCTCTCCCTCTCTGTCCCTCTCGGGAGCGCATGCGGTGCGTTCGAGATGCGCGCGATGAACAAGGACGCAAGGCGCCGAGGGCGACGCAGTATCGCATGCGCACGGAGCGCGAACGAGATAGCGCGCTTCAGTCAATGCGAGAGAGAGACGAGGTGGCGGGGGTATTCCCGCGACTGATGACACCTGTGGCTCGGCCGACTCGATCAGTCCGGCCGCGGCTGTCCACTCGCGCCTATATAACACACCATCGCTTCACCGTTTCGCATACGAGCGACACTGCGGTATATACACAACAACCACGTGACGTATCGAGCACGTATATACATACGTACGCAGGACGGGGACGTAAACTTGCGGAGGTTCGTCCCAAGTGCTTCCGACCAACACCTGTCCCACCCGGTGCCTCTGTCTCGGAGACGCGACACTCGCGCCGACTCCGACGTCCCCGTCGTCGTCGATATTAAGCGTGTAACCTACCTCTGCGTACTCGAGACTCTGCGAAACACGCTCAACGTCACACGCCAAGGTCTCGCACGCCGGATCGTCCGCTCTTTTAGACCTTGTACGTTGCCGAGACTATTTATGATATTCTTTTTTTTTATCTTGCCTCTTGTTTACTGTATGTACTTATGATCCTGTTTGTTGTTGTTTGCCTCTGTCTCGTTCGTGTGTGTGTGTGTGTGTGTCTTTTTTAGGACGACCATTCAATTCACGAGACATTTTTTTTCTACAGCGGAACAAGTGCTTCAATAACGTAGCACATGGCACTTGTCTTGCTGAGTCTCGCGTACAGCATTATCGTAACGAATTCCTAAAACCGTCAATTCGTATCGTCAGTAGAGATAGCGTTGCGTATCGCAGTGAGCTTTTTTTACGAGCTCTTTAACAGGCGTGCAGAGTGCAGATTAATACTTGTTTTCTTTACTTATTCGAGAGAGGGACGATTCTCTGAATAATTTTGCTATCTATGTTGCTAAATGGAGGCATTGAGGGAAACGAAAATCCGTGAGTCACCGCGTCGAAGCGATTCCTTTTTGTGGAAAGAGAAACCGCTTTTTGCGACGTCTTCGTCCAGTAAAATGAGTTCCATTGTTCGATACGGAATTACGGTCTGGGTTGTGACGGAAAAAATTGGTTTCCCGCGTCGTTTTTTTTGGATATATGCGTAAAATTGCAAGCGTCGAGAATATCGCGGTGGATGCCTTTAGTCTCCAATTGATAATTCGTCGCATAATAACACGTACGGTGCGCAGCGGCCGGAGCCGGACGCTTGCGCTTCTCTCTTCTTATTTACGTCGGTCGCGCAACCGGAGTTTTCTCGCGGGACTAGCGTACAGCGCCAGGAAACCTTGTGGATGAAAACGTGGCGTCGGACAGGCGGGCGGGCAGCGTGCGCACGCGCTCGCTCGCTCCCTTTGCGCGGTAATGCGCGACGGCGGAGTAGCACGTTTCTCGCGTCTCTGTGCAACGCTACTGCGACGCTCGCAATTGTCGATACAGTATAATAGCGGTAACGACGTCGCCGGCCGCTCGTAGGGCTTCGATAATTTCAACGCCGGGACTCGTCGCGTCTTCCGCGCCTATCAATTGCATCGCGCGCTTTTCCGTGTGTTTTGATTGAGGCGTTGCTTCGTCTTTTTCTTCTTAGTAACTTTGAACTTTCACGTCAATCAGCTGATTTGAGCGATTTTTTTTTTTCGGGATTTTCTTGAAAACGGTAAAAAGTTGTTTAACCGTATTTTATACATTGATTCTATGATCTTGATTCTATGAAAATCTCCCGATTATTATACGCGAATACTTGTTAAATTATTTCTCCATCTTTTGTTTATCCCAACTAGGCTAACCACACGCGCTGGCGCACGTGCCCGAGATACGTTTGTGCTGCTGTGCTCTTATAAAGCTTTAAAAGGGTAAATCGCAACTAAAAAACCCTTGTTTAGTTGATTAAAAAAAAAGAAATTTGTCGTTTTGCTTGTCAGAAATAGTAGATTTGGCCGCCGGGCCGAAAACCGCCCAAATCGGGGTCACAAAATTAATTTTTTCAAAATATCGACTTTTAACCTATACCATCGTTCTCAAGCCGCATATTCTACCCCTGAAAACACTGGTTACGACCCTTTTTTAGTGGATTTTGAAAAACAAATTTTTGGTCGAACAGTTTGTCAGAAATCGTAGATCTGGCCGCCGGGCCGAAAAACCGCCCAAATCGGGGTCACGAAATTAATTTTTTCAAAATATCGACTTTTAACCTATACCATCGTTCTCAAGTCGCATATTCTACCCCTGAAAACACTGGTTACAACCCTTTTTTAGTTGGTTTTGAAAAAAAAATATTTTGGTCGAACAGTTTGTCAGAAATCGTAGATCTGGCCGCCGGGCCGAAAACCGCCCAAATCGGGGTCACGAAATTTATTTTTTCAATATATCGACTTTTAACCTATACCATCGTTCTCAAGTCGCATATTCTACCCCTGAAAACACTGGTTACAACCCTTTTTTAGTTGGTTTTGAAAAAAAAAATGTTTGTCGAACAGTTTGTCAGAAATCGTAGATCTGGCCGCCGGGCCGAAAACCGCCCAAATCGGGGTCACAAAATTAATTTTTTCAAAATATCGACTTTTAACCTATACCATCGTTCTCAAGCCGCATATTCTACCCCTGAAAACACTGGTTACAACCCTTTTTTAGTTGGTTTTGAAAAAAAAAAAGTTTGTCGAACAGTTTGTCAGAAATCGTAGATCTGGCCGCCGGGCCGAAAAACCGCCCAAATCGGGGTCACGAAATTAATTTTTTCAAAATATCGACTTTTAACCTATACCATCGTTCTCAAGTCGCATATTCTACCCCTGAAAACACTGGTTACAACCCTTTTTTAGTTGGTTTTGAAAAAAAAATATTTTGGTCGAACAGTTTGTCAGAAATCGTAGATCTGGCCGCCGGGCCGAAAACCGCCCAAATCGGGGTCACGAAATTTATTTTTTCAATATATCGACTTTTAACCTATACCATCGTTCTCAAGTCGCATATTCTACCCCTGAAAACACTGGTTACAACCCTTTTTTAGTTGGTTTTGAAAAAAAAAATTTTTGTCGAACAGTTTGTCAGAAATCGTAGATCTGGCCGCCGGGCCGAAAACCGCCCAAATCGGGGTCACGAAATTTATTTTTTCAATATATCGACTTCTAACCTATACCATCGTTCTCAAGTCGCATATTCTACCCCTGAAAACACTGGTTACAACCCTTTTTTAGTTGGTTTTGAAAAAAAATATATTTTGGTCGAACAGTTTGTCAGAAATCGTAGATCTGGCCGCCGGGCCGAAAACCGCCCAAATCGGGGTCACAAAATTAATTTTTTCAAAATATCGACTTCTAACCTATACCATCGTTCTCAAGTCGCATATTCTACCCCTGAAAACACTGGTTACAACCCTTTTTTAGTTGGTTTTGAAAAAAAAAATATTTTGGTCGAACAGTTTGTCAGAAATCGTAGATCTGGCCGCCGGGCCGAAAACCGCCCAAATCGGGGTCACGAAATTTATTTTTTCAATATATCGACTTTTAACCTATACCATCGTTCTCAAGTCGCATATTCTACCCCTGAAAACACTGGTTATAACCCTTTTTTAGTTGGTTTTGAAAAAAAAAATTTTTGTCGAACAGTTTGTCAGAAATCGTAGATCTGGCCGCCGGGCCGAAATCCGCCCAAATCGGGGTCACGAAATTAATTTTTTCAATACATCGACTTCTAACCTATACCATCGTTCTCAAGTCGCATATTCTACCCCTGAAAACACTGGTTACAACCCTTTTTTAGTTGGTTTTGAAAAAAAAATATTTTGGTCGAACAGTTTGTCAGAAATCGTAGATCTGGCCGCCGGGCCGAAAACCGCCCAAATCGGGGTCACCGTAGGTTAAACAGCGCTGCAGCGCTCATTACGACAAACTGTCAAATCTCGCGCTGTTAAACAAAGACTGTCGGTCGTCACGGCCCTCGACCAATCAGAGGCCGAGTTATATCGACAACGATGGTTGCTCACGCACTTTTTAATAGAGGATTAATTTGTAAATCAAGTTCCTTGTTCGGTTAGCAGTTTTTTTTTTCAGATTTTGGCTTAAGGGGCTGCTGGAGTAGATTTTTTTACCGACTGGTCGGTAAAAAAGTACGGTTTCGTAGTTTACGGTATACGTCGTTATTGAATTACAAAAATGTCTCAAATTGCACAGGATTATTATATCAATGTAGGCGCATCGGCGTAGATTCTCGTTTTTCGTATGGGATTCCTGGAAATGCTTATATAATACGAAAAAGGTGGCAGATGACAGTTCTAGCGGCCATATTGGTTTTCGATAGGCTTACAAATTTACGATTTTCTTTGTTATTCAAGCGTTTTCACCCAAAATTCGAGTCTACGCCGATGCGCCTATGTTGATATTATAATCCTGTACAATTTGAGACATTTTTGTAATACAATAACGACGTATAACGTAAACTACGAAACCGTACTTTTTTACCGACCGGTCGGTAAGAAAATCTACTCCAGCAGCGCCTTAAGGACATGCGAAACATCCACACTGAGCTCAGTCGGTATCAAAAACTGTAATGAATGATTTTTATGCATATTTGCGTTTGCTGCTAAACGAAAAAAACATTCACTGCGCTGGTGATATCTGCAGTGAATGAATTTTTTCGATCAGCTGTAAATGCAAGTATGCATAATAATGTTTCATTGCAGTTTTTATTACCGCAGTCGGTATTTCACATGCCCTTAAGCGTTTTTCTTAACTTCGCCGTACTCGTGGAACCGTCGAGGGCGATTCGAACAATGAGACAACAGCGACGGGTTGTTCCGTTGCTCACGTTGCAGCTCGAACATTCGTAATAGTCCGGCGCTTTATTGTATCGTGATGTTTCTTCCTCATGTTTTACGCGCCACAATACGGGTCCTGTCACTCTTTCGTGACAATCTTTGGCACTGTCGCGCCCTCTGCCACCTTCGACCCGGCAAACTCCATCAAAATTGTAAATACGTAGGCGACACGCGCGCGCGCGAGGAAGAGGCCGCGGAGCGGACAAACGAGGAACGAGCGAGCGGTCATTGATGGTGGAGGGAGAGGGGAGGGGAGCGAGGAAAAAAAAGATTAGCCTTGCTTCGGGTGCGAGAAAATAAAAACGTAAAGTATCGTCGAAGTGGATGGTAGCTCGGCGGTCGACGAGACGACGAAAAAGAGAAAGAGAGCGCGAGAGAGGGGGAGAGAGAGGGAGAGAGAAGTGAAGTTGCTTCCAAGTGGCCGATTTCACGGCGCTGAGAGGGGAAGTGGCGGAGGCATTGGTGGGAGAAACGAAGTGGCCACGATAATCATAACAGTGACAAACTGGCAACCGATAGGTTTCAATAATGTACGCTTTCAGCTGATAAGACGCTCGATTTCACCCTCGCATTCTCATGTGATCCACGAACAACTTTGTCAGGCTTTGTGCGTCTGAAGCGGAGTCGTTGTTCCGCCGAATTTGGTCAGTATAACTCGTATACATTTTCAAATATATAAACGCAATAGCGTAGAGTGTCGCAACGCAGTTTCAAAGTTTGATGTATCCTCGGTGTCTGTGTCAAACCGAAAAATTAATCGCTTGTATTATCATTCACCGCTTATGCGATTCGGTGCGCTTATTATCGTCGCTCGCGGTCTCCGGGCTAAATATAATACGTGTCAACGATAACGCGTTTTCCAGTTGGAGATTCAAAATAGCATCGATGGGTGCAGAGCGCGTCCGAGGCAGTGCGCTAGTTCCGTGAGGGAAGTGGCAGTTGAGGGAGTATGGTGGACACGTCGCACGGAGGGGGAACGTAGAGACGAAGCGTGGAAAGGACGGCAGTGTGTGTTTGTGTGTGCGCGAGTTGTTTCGTCGCGCGCGAGCGCGAGAGCGGGAGAGAAAGAGAAAGAGGGACACACACACAAAGAGCACACAGACACTCGTTCCGAAAGTCTGTATTAACGAGCTTACAGATCTAAAAACATAAGTTCCCTAATGACACTGAAACTTTAAAGAGCATAAATATGCAGATAACACTTCTCGTCGGTTTCGTTTCAATTGATTGTTCCCGGGACCTCGTTAAGCACTCCTAAGACTAGCAAAATTAGCACCGAAATGCTTCGTGCTCTCTCCTTCTCTCTCTCTGTTAATTTTCAAAAACTAACTGGCATTAACGACGTCCTGATATTCTCCTAACTCAATTTTAATTACTTCAATTAATTAAATTCCAGGCGGTAGCCACTGAACAACTGCATCTCAAACAGCCGCCGGTAAACGGTATGGAAACGATAAATGATCATTAAAATACAGTAAAAGAAAGATTAAAAAATCTGTACTTATTATAACTCAAAATTCATCGTTTGAATACTCTAGATAGATAATTAACCGACAATTCTTCATAATTGTTTGCAATATTTAACAAAAATGTACGGCACCCAAGCCCGAAAAATAAATAGCTCTTGTCACCGGGAACGTCAATCCAAGACGAAGGAAATGACGTGTCGTGTGTTGTCGATACAGGCGAAGAAGGACGCCGAGAAGGAAAAGGCAGCGAAAAGAGGTGGAGGGGGCTCTGTGTAGTCGATGAGAAGCAAATTGGTGAGGCCGTGGGCTTCGCCTCGTGCGCACTCGAGCAAACCACCGCTGCGAAGACACGCATTCCAAGACGCGGATTCCGGAGCGTTTTCTTCGAGAAGTGGAACGCTTACGGTACCATTATTTTCCAGCGCGGAGACGAGCCTAGCGCGCCACGAGCGGCGAACGCACCGCTCCTTCGTCGGCTGCCGCTATTTCCACAGTACGAACCGGCGGCGCTGCTGCGCCAGCAGTGGCGCGGCGCTCGGTCGCCGGTTAGCCCGCTCCTCCGCCATTGAGAAACGCTGCTGCTCGCGGTGTCGTGGGAAGGGAGAGGGGGCGAGAGTCGGTACACCAGTTGCCGGAGCGTGCGGGAGCAGCCGAGCGACGGCGTCGGCAGCGATCGCCGTCGCAACGGTAGGGGGATCGTTGCCACCTAGCGGCTCTCTCGCGCGCTGCTGCCGCGGCTTATCGTATGATCGTGATTCCCGCTTTGCGAACGTCCTTGGATCGCGAAACACTCTTACTTTCTGACTCTTCTCTGTCTCTCTTTCTCTCACTCGCTATCTCCCGTTCAAGAGCGCGCGCGCGGCCGCGCGTGCGCATGCGCCGCGCCGTCGCTCTTCGGCCTCTCGGTCGACTGCCGCGATCGCGGAAAAGCAGCGCGGCAGTGGCTTCGTCCGCCGCTATCAACCATATGGGCCAAATGCCGTAACTCGATATTATCGCGCTTCTGTAATATCCCACTGGGCAGAGGAGACATCCCAGAGTTATCGCGGAAAGCGGAACGAACGTCGAGGTTATGCAGCGCCGCATTTACATTACCCGGTTGGCGTTCTCGCGGCTGGGTTACTGAGGAGCGCATACTACGTATACACGGATCCGTCGTTCGTAGCGCGTTCGCGTTCGGTTACTCGCAGCTTTATAAATAGTAAACGACACGCGCGCCGAGAGCGCCCCCGACCCGCAAGCTCGCCCTGCTGCTGCTGCTCGCCCTCGCTCGTCCGGCGCCCCGGTCTCCCACAGGCCCGTGACATATCTATCCTCGTACAAGCGACACGTGACGTCTGCCCGTACCGAGGAGTTTCCTTATATGTATGTCTCTCCGACCTCTTCCGGCTCGCGTTAAGGGTCGTTTGCTGCTTCCTCGGTGCAGCCTTCGCGTTGCAATCAGCGACTGCGACGCCGAAGGAAGGACATTCGTCTATCTATCTCGCGGAGGGCTGAAACGACCGTATTCTCGCGTACGCGTCGCGTCACGTCACGTCACGCGCGCGCCTCATCGTCGGCTGCCGGGAGCGCACACGTGTTGGACGCCCCGAGTCACTGTCAAAGCCGACCTCGATTTTTCTCTTCTCTCCGGCGCCCCTCCCACTCTAATCGCCGTAATCGTTCGAGTCAAAACTGGGCACCGCAGACGTTTGAGTGAATGTTTTAACGGGATAAATTAATTTTTCTTGTATACATACTATAATAGGGTCATAATACAATATAGTTAGTTTTTGTTGTATAACCATATTATAGTATGACAACAAATTGACTCACTTTGGATCAATTGACAAACAAACGTCTCGAACCTTGAATTTTGAACTACGGACAAAGTTACACCAATAACGCGACGTTTATTTTAATTCGTGAAAATAGGGTTACCAAGGTCTAAACGCTCTTAAACTGCATTAGCGTGTTACATGGCGCGCGAGCCTTAGCACGATTGTGTCGCGTCGGATGAGTGATGTTTCTTTAAAAATATCAGATATAATGAGGTTCGTGAAAACGCTAGACTCGAATATGGAAGACAGAGCGAGCGAGCGAGCGAGAGCGAGAGAGAAAAAGATTCGTGTGTTTTTTTTTTCAGCCTCGTCGAGGGGAGAACGGTTCTTCGCGCGGCTGTCGTCGTGTGGCGCGCGGCGCGAGAGTGGAGAGCGTCGTTGGTTGGTCGACGAAGGGTGAGCGAGGAGGGAGAGAGGGATCGGCGGCAGCGGCAGCCATGTTCGAAACCGAGATCGCACGTGTTCCACCGCTACACGGGCCGCTGTCAGTCGGCGGAGAGAGGTGGTCGTGGCGCGATGCGGGTACCTTTTAATCTTTAAAAACAATATGATACTGGCAGCGCCGGCTTCGGTCTGCCTACGCTGTACCGCGCACGACACCCGGCCGCGGTGCATTCGCGAATTTGTCCTCGTGGAAATTGCGTGGATCACGGTGCACCAACCGACCTTTCGCGCAGTGTGATTACGTGCTTGCGGTACATCTTTTTTTTTTCGTCGCAGCAGTGAAACGCAGTGGCTGTTCCAGGCAGGAGAGAAAGGTGTGCGCGTGTGTTTAAAACGCTCGCTCTCTTCCGCGTGTCTCTGCTAAAATAGAACAAAATGGCAGTGAATAAAAACATATAACATAAGTTGAAGATAAATGTACATACATAAAGAGCGAATAGAATATCGTTGTGCTCCGCAGATTCAAGCAACCTTGCGGAAAAACACGTTCTTTATCGCACGTGCTACATACATCTCAGAAAAAAATTACGATTCGCGCGAAGTATCATTGCACCGGTATCTATAATAACAATAATCACTGACCCAGTAATTGAGACTAATCGATTCCTAGCACTTAAGTACGTGGCAGTAAAACAGACAACGAAAAAAAAAAAATCAGTCATACACACAAAACACTCATTGACACAAATGTGGAGTAACAGGAAGCGTCTTATCGAGACATATACAGCGCTCGGCAATCGATGACAAATCGACTTGTTACCGATCAGCAACAATAACGAAAGAAAAGCGAGTAACTTAGACGCGAAGCGGAAAAAAGATTCACTGTTATACGTGAATCTTTTTTGTGAGTTACGGTTCCTTCGGTGTTGATTCGTCCCGCTTGGGATAAGTCGCGATCGTGAATACGCGAGCATGCGCTCAGCTGGTTTCGCGCTGCTCGATCGACAACGATCGCGAGCGAGCGCAGATCCGCGCGCACGGGAGTAGCGGAAAAAAAAAGCGCGCGCGCTGGGAAAAGGTGGGGGAGTAAGAAACACGGGAAAAAACACTGCGTCGAGTGTGTCGTTGCGTCCCGCGTAAGATCGTCGATCGCGTTTGACCGGCAGTGTCGCGCGTTTAGATCGCAAGCGGACCGGAACCGCGCACTAGGGGGCGCGCGCGCGCGCGGGCTCGTTTCGCTCGCACGTTACGCGCGACTCTTTCCAAGTGGGTTTTAATAACGGGTTATCGAACCGCAACACAGTCCTCTCGCGTTCAATCCCCTCGGACCCGCGCGTAGCCTCGGTTTTCGGCTGGCTTGGCGATAATTAGCACTCGTTAGCTCTCTCAACGCTCCTGCGACTTAACGCGCGCACACACAAACAAAATATATATCACACACGCATAGCGCTCGTATAGCGTCAAAACACCGGGGTTTTTCCCAAGCGATGATTTCGCAACACCTTTGAAATAATATATTATCATTGTTATTATATCATTTTGTGTTTAGGATACGGCGAGGCGACAGCAGCAGCGGCGTTAGCAGCGGCGCCGAGTCGCGAGGAATCCCGCGATCAGCTGAAAGATACAACAAGCGCGCACGTCGTGAGACGGACGCGCGGACGGAGATTGCGCTCGGCCAAGATCGCCGCGCGAGAAGACCTTCGCGCGATATGGACTTCCGTGAACTTTT
Source organism: Itoplectis maculator (assembly GCA_964034905.1). NCBI lineage: Eukaryota > Metazoa > Arthropoda > Insecta > Hymenoptera > Ichneumonidae > Itoplectis > Itoplectis maculator. The sequence goes on along the minus strand of OZ035854.1, from coordinate 3,652,462 downwards.
TTTTTTTTTCGAACACCGAAAATAAACATCGCGGCGTGGTAAACAGCGGGCCTCCGGAATAATTTCGCGCGCGACCGAGATAATTCGGTGTGCGGATCGCGGTGAGTTTCGAAAGTGGCGGGAATACGGGAACACAGCGGTGAATCGTACGCGTGAATTGAACGCGAAAGGCGCGACACAAGTGTATCGTGTGTGCGCGCGCGCGATCGCGCGGGCTTTTGCGTGTTTGCGCGTCTGTGTCTGTGCGCGTTGTCGCGGCGTGTGTCCGCTCCGCGTATCGACGTGGATTTTAATAACGGGTTATCGAAGAAACTCGCGCGTCGGGCCGCGCGTATAACGCGGGAGACAAGAGAGACAAGAGGACGCGTTTCGGGACGACTAAATTCCGTCGAGAGCCGTCGCAGTATCGTGTGTCTCTGTGTTCGTGTCTGTGTGTTTTTTTCATTCCGTTCCTCTCTCTCTCGGTGTCTGTTGGACGCGCAACGAGGAGAGGGAGAGAGTGAGACACGCCGAGGCGATAACGCTCGGTTCTTCTGGGCCGCGTCGGCAACGCGCGGCGACGCAGCCGAGGTGCTTGAACGACGTACGAACGGAAAGAGAGGAGAAGCACTTGGGACGACGAAGTGACGTATTGTGGCGAGTTCGTGGCGGCACACCGCCGCGATGTGTATCGCAACGACGATCGGCCGACGACGACGACCAAGAGCATCAACGGTAAGAACAGCGGCAGCGGCGACGACGGCTACAGCGGCGCAACGACGACGGTGAATGGAGAGCCAAAGGAGAGAGATCGCGACCGCGTACAGTGATGCAGTGCCGTAGTGCGAGTGCCAAGTGCCCCGTGCAAAATCCTTGGATTACTTGAAGATGCAATCGTCCACGGGATATTATGACGACAGGAATCCACTGCTCAAGGGCACTTTATCGAGGTGAGTCTGAATTCTTCCGTAGTACGTTCCGTAAGTCCCGTTCCGTCTGTCCGTCTGTTCGCCGGTTGTCCACACGCGGCGCGCGTTATCTTCGCGTTAACGCGATCCATGTGTGCTCGGTTGGTATACGGGAAATATGCGCGTGTGCCATACATCAATGCCACCGATATTTTCGAGGTGCGCGCGCCGGTCGCACCTCTGACGGATGAAGAATTAGTGTTATTTTGCATTTAACGGAATTGAATTTTTCATCTTTTTTTTTCAGTAAGAAATAATACAAATTAAAAACGTGGAAAATTTTAGTCATGGTTTTTAAGAAAAGAGTTTAACGATAAGAAATAAAATTGTAAGCAAAAGTGTTACCGATTGCAATTTTTTCCGTTCGAATTGTGAGATCGATGTATCGTTTTTTACGAAAAGATGTAACGTTCCGGCGATATTTTACGTTATATTTGAGTGCAAAATATATTTGACAGGTAGTTAAAACCTCCGTGAAATACAATTCCGCCGGGCAGTTGAAGATTTTCATATATCTTATGTATTAGTGAATATCATACATTTTTATACGGCGCGACGAGGTCACTCAGCGTAGAATCGGTGGGAAACTGTCATAGTTCTGTTCATTATGCGTCGAAAAATCTATTGTTTCCCGGAAACTGACCTCCGCGCCACGCGCATTGTTTTCCAAGTGCAAACCCATTAAAAGATGTGCCGTTTCGAGAAGGTGTGGTCGAAAGTGGACTAAGGTCGATTGCGCGGCGGCAACGAGTACGTTTATCTTCCTGCATGCTTCTTACGCACTGCGCGGGTATAACTATATTCCGTCGTTGCACATACGAATGTCCGGCTGCCGGACGCGAATGAGCGAGCGATACCTGCGGTGTTAAGGAATTTCCGTGTCTGAGCAATCGCGAGCTGTTTCTACTCTCGTCTAGGTGTCGAGGTTGCTCGTTTAGTCTGTCTGTCTGTCTCCCTCGCTCTCTCTCTCCCTCTCTCTCTCTCTCTCTCTCTCTCTCTCTCTCTTTCTCTCTCCGTCCTCTGCTCTCCTGCACGTTCGCGCTGGGTCGGCCAGTCACTAGGCCAGTGTGTCGCTCAACGAGTTGCGATCGCGTGTGCGATGTTTTTAGGAACGCGACTACACAACACACCGTTGGCATACTCGGACGGCCGAGCGCACAACACACACACACACACATGCATGCATATGCATGCGCACACACGGTACCTCTGAGACAGTGACTATAATGTCTTTGCACTCATGTAAGTGCGTTATAAACTTAAATGCATATGTGAATTTATATGCACAATACGTTTGCTCGCGCCCAAGTAGCATACCTGCTGCGAGCGTAGCGAATATCTTCTCTCTCTTGCTCTCGAAGCTTTTCTCCTCGCTATGTGTGTGTAACACAAACTGTGTGCGCGCGTGCAGATACGAAGACCACGGCGATTGTATTTCGCATACGCGCGCACCTTTTCAAGCTGTTTGCACACACAGAGCCGCGAGTACTGTTACGTATGGCGATGAGTGCTAAGCGCGCGCTCGTCGCGCGCTACGACAAAATTGTATTATGTAGCTCCGAGAGAGAGAGATTCATCGATTCCACCGACGTCACTCGCCTCCGCGCGCGATCCACGGGCGAGCGCCGCCGCTCTGTGCACGCGTTATTGATGGGGAGAAGCCGCAACGTGCTTGGGACGCGACACAGGCGCAGGGACGACAGCCAACTGACAGCTCCGATGCAGCATGTATCTCTCTTGGCAGTGGCTCTCCTATTGACTCACGCAAAATTCAGCCATCGCATTATGCTTGGGGCTCAGCTGTGCAGTGGACTCGTCGCTCTCTCTCTCTCACTCTCGCGTTCTATTGTTTTGGCTTCAGCGCCGAGTAGCCAGTCCCACAAATCGCTGAATGTTGTGACATAATATTGCAATACGCGAGTTTATTGAACTTTTGCGTCATCGATGCTTTGTATATTCGAATTGTTTTTTTTTTCTTCTTCAACTTCCACGCGCAGTGCGAGGTGATTTTTGTGTAGTACGGAAACGCGAATGATGAATCGTGGGCTGCGAAAGAAATAAGAATGCAGTAACGTTTTGAATACACGTTAAATGTATGTGTTAATTTTGTGCCGAAAGCAAATATTATTGAATGAGGAAAAAATGGCGAAACGAAGAGGACGAAGAGGACGAAGTGAGAGAGAACGATAATCGGTCCACTGGAAGTTCGCGTCTTCTACGCTAACCGCTTGGCCTTTACCCATTTTTTTCTTGCCATTCCACGTGCAACAGATCGACAGTCAGATCTCTTTTCGCTTCTCCCACGTCACACTATATAAAATACGCCACGTCGAAAAGTGAAACGATCTATCTCCTCTCGTCTCTTGCCTGGCTTCGATATTCGGCCTCGATACTCGAAATCAAACTTTCCAAGAAGTCCCCGTCGCCCGAGTCCAATCCAGACGCCCCGCTCTCTTTCATTCCTTCTATCTGAGCCACGGTGCAACTTCATTTTCGTTGTGGAAGTTGCGGCTACCCGCGACCTCTATTATATTATTTACAACTTCACGCCGCGCGATTGAAGCTGTTGGCGCCGCGAGGAAAGTTTTTAATTCAATAGTCGATCTTTGCGTTTCGCCTCACAGAACCGCCTTTCGTGTTGATACTGAATTGTTAAACCCTAAAAAGAGAAGTTTTGTTAAACAAAATAAAAAAATCTCATCCATTTAATTTGTCATAAAAATCTGAATATAAAAAATTACAAACGTTTCGTCTTACTCGACATAAAAAAATAAAAAGTAAGATGTACAATTACGCTAACCCGGAATGTTAACGTGCGAAAAAAACATCTCCATCAACAAATAAAAATCAAACTTCCTCCCAATTGCAATTAGTCGACGCCACTTTCGAATAACCGTTGCGAAAGAAAGATATACAACCGCGATAAGGAAAAAACCGTTGCATCGATAAAAAAAACATGTCCAATCTCGCCGACACTTGGGTCGCACGCACGAGATACATATTCCTCAAGTTCAAGTGCACATATTCGGGGCGATGGTTATCGCGGCGTGGTCCGCGTGCGCGCGAATACAGTGTATGTACTGCGATAGACGGGTCATCGTGTGGGCTGACGTGGAAGAAATAAGGGGCTGATTTAGAGGCTGGTGGCCAGCGGCGTTAGAGTTTGTCTTTACTGGGTCGATGTTTGACCTCCGTGTAGCAGCAGGCAGGCCGGACGAGCAGCAGCAGCAGCAGCAGCAGCAGCAGCAGCAGCAGCAACGACTCAGCACTCGCTCGGAGGGAGAAAATCACGGACGGTCGAAGCGGCGCGCCTTACTCTGTGTGTGCTATTCGGTGAACGTCACACACCGCTCTCCCTCACAGCAGAGTCACAGCCCCTGCTGCCGCTGCTGCTGCCGCGGCGGCGTTTTCTCTCCCTCTCTTTCTCTCTGACGGTCTACGACGTAGCAGTAGTTGTGTACGTTGTTTGCACGTATAGCATATATTCGTGTGTTTCTCGACGCCGCAGCATGCGAGCCCGCGTGTATGTTATTAGGTGTACCACCGGTATAAATGTGGGACAGGGTCGAGAGTACGAAAATCGCTTCGCTCGGGGCTTTTTAGCTTGTTACCCGATCGTAATATCGCGCGAATATACCGCGCGGACACGCGGATGTGGGTAGCGAATGTGTGTAACGCTTTTGCGGTTAAATGTGCCGCTGCCCGGTGATTCACGCAATTTTCACGTAAGAATTTATTTTCTTTGCTCGATCCTCCTCGCGAAACATTCGTCCCGGCGCTTCTCACGTTCTCGTTTTTCACGTCTGCGGTATATGACGAGACTTTTTGGCCGACGAAAGACTGAAATTTATTGTCTGTAGTCGTCCACTGACCCGGTGTTGAATTACTCGCGGGGCAAATATTTCAAGCGTTTCAAATATTTACGTTACGTTTTGTCCGCTCGGCGGCGCTGAGTGGAATGATAACAGTTCTGCGGTACGAGCGAAGCCATATTTAGGGAAACGAGCGTCAAATGCAATTTCTTCGCGAAGGTCGATCCGGGTGTCCCTCTGGTGTAACCGGGTTCGTTGTGACGCTTCTTCTTTCTTGTTCTCGGACAAACTAATTTTTTCTTTATTTTTCTCTGTATCCGGCAACGAAGCGAGACGAAAAACGATTAGTCCTAGGAAAAACATCGTTATCGCCGTCCTGTCATTTATGTTGGCTGACCCAAATACAAGATAATACACAACATTTTCATGGCTTCACTTTGACTCTTCGATTTATTACACTTATTCTGTAGTAACGTTGATTTGTATTAACTTTGAATTTAATAACAAAAATATTTGTATACAAAGTAGTTAAATAAGGATAAGGCAGCAATGGTGATCTGCTAGTTATTGTAGGACCCAATGACAAAAGATTTGGCGTTGAACGTCAGATCAGGGAAAAAATTAACATTTTTCGAAACTCAGAATGAACGAAAAAAATACGACAGTTGATCCTAATATTATCACACTCTAAAATAAGAAGCGCCGCTTCATGACGTCCGCGCGCGCGGCTATTTGACTCTCGTTAAAAGTTTTATAACGCCGAGATAATACAGTGGAAAATTGGAGTCCTGTGGGCGGTGGTGCGGCCTTTGCTATGACGTTCGATGTTATAAGCAGACGTTTTTCGTTCTTTCGTTTTTTTTCTCCTTTCTTTCATTCTCTTCTCGTTTTTCTTCGTTCCTGTGTCTCGATGAGACTCTCTCGTTAACCGCGTTTTATTCGTCGCTCCGGTGGCGCAGTGCCGAAAGCAACACAGAGAGCGAGAGAGGGAGAAAGAGGAGACCACGGAAGCCGCGTTCACAACACGATAATGGCGTAATGGTAGCGCGCGGAATTAAACCCTCGCGCCCGCTTCGCCGGCGCCCCCGCTGCCGCCATCCACCACTATATCGCGGCAAGAGCATTGCAGCTCTCGTCAAGTATTCTCCGGTATTCTCCGTGGCTAACGAGCCCACGCACTCGCGCCCGTGTTTCTTCCGACAATTTCGTGGATATAGGCATAATGTAAAGGTGAGGAATATGGACCGGCGCGCTGCGATGAACCCTAGTGAGCTTATCGATCCACTTGGGGAATCTTAAAAATCTACAAGCTTGCTTAACTCAATTCTTTCGATACGAAGGACGCAATTTAGACCTTAAACCGTACTCATTTTTTAAATTTCAATATCCATTTGTTTGACTATTTGCTCCGGCGAAAATTTACACATAAAAGAATCTATCCAATATTTACTTTCTTCTACCCTCAGCTTGAAGAGTGTCCCCAATTATTGTCCAACAATTTTCAGGTGGTTCATATTAATAAGATTTTAACGATGTATTACCGAACTCCGAAAATAGTGATTAAAAAACGTATCGTGAAAATATTTCAATGCCATGCAGTGTGAGATCCCGGGAATCTATTCCTGCCGTGGCAAGGTTCATCTTTAGAAGTAGGAGATACAGGCCATAATTTTTCGAGTGGTCCATATTTCCCACTCTTGCACTGTATACGGTCTAGAAGCTATGTATATGTGTATTCTTCGTGTACCGTGTACATACGGAACGAATAACTCGGCTGTGAGATGGCCAAGGTTTGTGCCAACCGTCCTCAACTGTCCCGCCCCTCTTTCTACTCCTACTATGCAGTTTCCCTTTAATTCTCCGTCTCCTCCACCCTTGGTCTCCCTCTGTCGCTCTCTCCCTCTCTCTCTTTTTCTCCCTCTCACCTCCCGATGTTTTTTCGCTTTTTCTCTCATTATCGTCTCGACTGCTATTACTCGGCTTTACGCACGTCGAGCCAGGCGAATCGTACGGTTCTTTTCACGCGTAACAAGTTCGCGAGCGCGCGCGCGTGAGTTTGGCGAGAGAGCGAGGAAAGAGTGTATTGAAGAGGAGAGCTGTGTGAAAAACGAAGGGACGTACGTGGGTGCCCATAATAAGTCGGCGCTGCCGCCGGGAGAATGCCGGGCGAAGTGCTTCGCGCGGGATATTTTTCCATTTCTTCCGGTCGTGGAAATAATGCACCAGACAAAGATTGGAAATCCTTTACCACCGATTACGGGATTGAATGAAATAAAATAATAAACAAAAAAAGAGCAAAACGTACACCGATCGGTGTACATTTTTTCCCGCTCGAAGAAGAACACCCATAAGTGTTTAATGCATTCGCATGCGGAGAAGATATTAAAAAATATACAACGATATGTGATATATCGAAAAATATCTTTGTTTTATTTTATTTTATTGAAAATACAACATTTTTTAGTTATAATGTATCATTTGTAATTCAGTTCGGAGATTATAATTTCTCGAACTATCGACAACCATATTGTTTTTCGCGAAAACAAAAAATAATCGACTGGTTTTTCTTATCTTCTCAATCTTATTACCTCGAACGCTCCGAAAAATGTGCATCGGGAGAAGCGAAAAAGCTCTCGGGTTCTTTGCTCCGTGATACTCGTAGATTTGTACGCTGCGGATAAATGCCAATCGACTTTTCCCTGAAGAGAGTAACATTAATCGCCCCACAGAGCACAATGGTCAGGGCGACGTAGGTGCGTCCTTCAATGTCTTAAAAGGAATCGTAAGTTTCCTGTACATCGTGCGAGTGCCTTCTCGATTCTTCACCACTTAAATGTATATATGTATATACCCGGCTTAGTGTGGTACGAAGTTGTTGCTGCTCGGTTGCCTGCTCGCCGGCAGCCTAGCTTGATGCTGCTGCCGCTGCTTTGCCCGCGCGCGGCCAACACTTTCACCAACGGATTTCTAACTGCTGGCACGAGCTTTGGCATCGTTCACAACGTTCCTAAACACGCATGAATCGCGTACCTTCTCCGCTTCTATGACCGTTACAACGGGTTACAATCTCCACACAACGATGATAGTCTGATTTTCCTTTTGTCTTTCTCTCTCTTTTTCTCGCTCTCTCTGTCTGATTTCCGTTATCAATTGTAAACCGTGGAACATACGGAACGTCGCGTTGCTCGCGTCGTGTCATACACGTTGATACAAGTCGCGAGACAAAAGATCGCTCGGTCACGATAAGATAGCGATTCGGACGTCACAACGACCCAGCGCGGAGCTCGATGGAACGTGCGTGTGATCGTCTTTTTATTCCTCGTCGCGGGTCGACGTTCGATTATCACCGGCGCGAGCTTGATTTTAATTTGTATTCTTTCGCAGAAACCGCGGAAAAACATTTTTTTCAAGCAAAGTGTGCTGTAACTGCTGTGTCGATTAGCCCCCGCCAAAACTGCACAGAGACAATTGGGTCATGAGCAAAATACCATTTTACAAGACAAAATAAACACAAACAACGACATAATTATTTTTTAATTCTTTCAATGTCTCGTCTAAGTAGAATTTATAAAAAATAAAACAAATCTATTATTAATAAAAAAAATGTTAATTGATACAAGGAATGTTTCGTTGAATCACAAATAAAAATTACGTTTGATTAAAAGAGGCTCGATATTTGTTGAAAATTAACTGATTCTCGCGGTAATATAGTGTAGACTGTGCCGCAGATCCAATCTATGCGTGCATACATATTGAACAGTACTGGCGAGGTAGAGGACAGGGTTGTAGAGCCGCCTTCGTCTCGTCGAGCTTTGACTCGGCAGACGAGACGAAGGTACACAAGCGCGTACGTATACGCAGGTGAAAGTTGCAGCAGCCAGCCAGCAGCAGCAGCAGCAGCAGCAGCAACAGCAACAGCAGCAGCAGAAATGGCAGAGGAGGCGGCACGGACGTTGTTGGAGGCGCGCGTACGTGGCCTCGTTCTTGCATACCTATGTATATTTAAGACAAAAAGAAAGAAAGAACAAAAAGCGAGCCGCCCCCCACCTCTCGGGCTACCCGTCGCCGTTGCGACGTTACCTAAGTCCACGGTGTGAATGCCCCATGAAGTCTATTGGCCGCGTGCACGCGAGCGCTCCTCTCTTTACCCTATTCGCCTTCACGAACCTCCGCCACCGGGTTCACCGCCGAACCACGTGTCTGCCGCGTATCTGCGTCTGCGCGCGCGCGCGGTGTCGATGCACTCGACACAACCACTCGGACTTTTATCTCGCGTTTCGTCGGACTCTTATCGCTTCCCTTTCCGAACCCCATATTGATACCCAAAACTGCATTTGTAAGCGATAACCACAAAAGATCGTGTGCAAAACTGCCGCCAAGTTCATATAGGTCATTTTCATATAAATCGTCGAGGGTTTCCGGCTGCACGAATTCAATGTGTTTCGTATAACTGGCATTTAATTTTTGTTTCTTCGGACAAAAATGTTTCGTGACATCTTTTTATTCAATTTAATAATCAGATGTAGCATGCGTATTGTCTGTTCGCGGATACAGAAAGACTGGAAAAAATGTTTCATTTGGCAAATTCAATTTTGTAAAAGTTACAAATGTTACTTATTCGGTTTTGACGCTTTACCGCTTTACAGTAAACATGTTGTTGTAAACGTAATACTCGTTTAAAATTAATTGAGTTGTCCAATTATTTTTACTGCGCATATCGGCTTGACTCGTCTCACAGGTAGATAACCACGCGACGAATTTAATGGCTTACGGTTCCACTGATTATTTAAACGAGGAAAAAAGAGAGATATCGTTAGCGAAAATTTGCAGCAACAGCTGCCACAATCGGTCTTCAAGGTCACAGGTGTGATCGCTGTTTTTATATACGGAGGCACTTGGTAAAAATCCTACAGCTTACTCTCATTTATTAAAGCCGGTCATGAATTTATCGCAAAGAAAAAACTCCTCAGCGCTCACGAAGCTATTGACCAGCGCTTGTAGATTCCTCCATCTCCACGTTCAGTGTGAAATGCTCGTGAATAGTCAAAAATGTTGCTATGTCGAATAGACGAGTAAACATTCGTCAGGTACTCAGCGGTATTGAGATAAGCGAAAATGTACTGTAAATGTATTTTTTCTAATGTTATAAGACACCGTTATCGCTCCTAATACACGCGGTAGAAAATTCGGAACTCAAATCGGCAACGGTGCGGCACCTTCAATATCACGAACCGAGCGTCGCGTTATCGCATCGAGATTTAACCGGTGTTTAAAATTATTATTCGCTTCAGCTGTCGCCACCGTTGCCGACGGTGAACATTTTTACATTTTTTTTCGTACCGTGGATCCCTGATATATTTACACAAACGTATATACAGTAGCATGAATTGCATTATACGATTCTCGGACCGAATTATGCGCGAAATCCAGGTAGATTTGTATAAGTGTACAATAATATCTAAGTCGCGAAAGTCTCTCGACGAGTCGTTGGAATTTACGACGGTTTATTAGCACCGCGTGATATTTCTCACGGAAATAGAATAGCCGAGGATTCCTCGAGCAAGGTCGAAGATATTTCGTGAGGAATAATGCAACGCGGGCGATAGAGTGCAGCAGCAGCTGGCGGGTGGATATCTGCGAACGGGAGAAAGAAACAGGGCGCGAGAGAGGAGACGAAAAGGGGATTATTAAAATCTGAAGAATGTTCAATCTCGATCGTCCGAATTATTGGAAAACCCGTGAAGGCAGATCGCATATATATATATAGACTGAGTGACTGTAAGATGTTACGCGTGCGGAGACGACCGAGCGAACTGCTGAGGAAATTCCTGAGCCAATAATTTCACTCGCGTACATCCACTGCGCCGCGATCGATTCTCTGTAAGCGTGACGTCAGAATCCCGCGGAATAAGAGTTACCGTTAGGTTACTTCGAGGAGAGGGATACACAGAGGCGCGACTACGCGGCAGAAGACTCGCGGGAGTCGCCCGGAACACTGAAGAAGACAGAGCGAGAGAGATGTCAACGCGAACGTATGTACATTGACTATATGAACATAAAGGGTGAATAAACCAATGCATGATATAGTCGATCTTGAGATCGAACTTCGACCTTGAGGTGAAGTGAAACGTCCACGAATGCGAGTGAGATGGCGAATGGTTTTCTGAACAATAATTTACGGAAACTAGAGAAACATTACGAAAAAGAAAAATTTTACATCGTTGAGAATTAGAAGCGGAATAATGTAAAACTTTAATTTTTTCCGATAAGTTCCTATCTTTCGTGAATTATTGTTTACAGTTTTTATTACCGACCCAGCTGATTTCACCTCGCCTTAAGATTGCTCTCGAGTTCGAACCGACGTCCGCATACTCGATCCGTTGGATATTTTTGGAAATTCTTGATCATTTCAGTCGGTATATATGTATCGTATAGCAGCGGATTCCAATTCGAAGAATCATATTTCCGTAATTGCAGGCAATTCACCAAAAGTGTGATTCACCAGACAGTTGAATCCCATTGCGCTTGTTCATCTGCATAATAACAGAAATATGCATTTGAAATTACGAAATCGCATCGATGACAGTGGTTTCGTACGCCCCCGTCGCAGAGTAAGTCGAGTTGAAGCTCACTGGCCACCGCCCTCTTCCTCCTCGTCCTCGACGTGCGAATCTCTCGTGTCCAGCTGCGCGCGAGGAGCCTCGCGTAACGACAAATATCTCGGATGCGTGCGATGAGTGTGCCCGCTCGGTCGGTGGTGCCGAGTTCGTCGAAAACTCCTCTAAAATTAACCGCGGCATCCACAATAAATTCACGGGGTGAGTAGGTATTTCGGTTTGCCGCCGACGGAAATACCGTTGTGCGAGAAGAGACTTCTCTCCTCCTGTGCACTCGGGTTTTCGTCGCGCGACGCTGCCGTCCATGCGATCGCGCCACGAGGCCGCTGCTCCTGGCGGTGGCTACGATTATGGTCTCTCTGCCTCTCTGACAGCGCCGCTCGAGCTCGCGGAGCTTCCGTCTGTTGACGTCGGGCGCTGACAGTGACCCAAACCGTGTTGAATGCAGCCTGACTATTTTCAGGCAAATTCGAATCATAAAAAAATGAAATCGGGACACAGTTAATAATAATAATTTTTTATTTATCTCTGCTTCAACGGCTCAGCCAATGCCTAGCGAGTCACCTAATATCTCATAAGTCGTTTTTTTAATTACCTTAAAACAAATTTAAATAAAATTGTAATTGACACAATTAAACTTCACATGTCTTTCAAGTATATTAATTCTCTCACTGATATAAATCTCTCCAAAAATAAAAAATGTAAATGTTTCATTCGCGATTTCTTTTTTCCTATTCTCCCTGTGTTATTTTTAGCCTGTTACTATGCAGGCGCTCAAATTGTATATCGTAATGTGGACGCGAAAAAAATGCTTCGTTTGAAAGGAAAAAAATAATTTCGAGACTCCGCATCGACATGTAATAAATTTGGACGTTTTTATTAAAACGAGAATGAGGCGAAGAAAGAGGCGTTGGGGGGGGGGGGGGGGGGAGACTGGAAAATAGTTTGGGAGAAGCTCCATTAGAGTCGTGCGACACCCGCGCCTCGCCGACTCCAGGCCCCGTCGTAACTGCGGAATAAGCGACGCAATAAAGGCGTCACGTGCACGCTCGTTTTGTTTACGTCGTACTAGACCGAGAGCCGGGCTCGCGTGGAGTGAAAGTTTCCGCAAGGCGTGTATGCTACTGGTATATAGTACTGGATGGTAGGTACGCGTATAGTATACATATATACAGCAGCGCGCATTGCCACTCGCCGACGACCATCAGGACAACTATGACGACGGCGACGACGAAGACTAGGACAACGAAGACTAGAGAGCCAGGCTAGTCCATTTCGATTCGATGGATGCACCGACCGGCCGTGTTCAGCACGTTTACATTCTCCCGGAAGTGCCATAATCCGAGCATTCCTTTTAAATACTTTGGTCTACTTGAATGTTTACATTCGAATGATTTCGAATTCGCACCCCGCTTAATACGCTTACGGTTGGTTATTAAGCATTTCGTATTATAATTAACGTTCCTCGGAGGTTGGAATCATTACTGTTTCTAACAAAACTTGTAAAATTGTAACAATAAGAAAGCGAAAAAATACAAAAATAAAGAAACGATGTGTACAAAATGAGAAATGGAATTCTAGCTACATTTTGACGCGTGGTTATACAGTGAAACCGTATGTTAAACAAGACGCACAACGTCGCTGGGGCCATAATTCATCGCGAGCGTCCGTTACCGGTTTTCTCATGGAAGTAACGATATTCTTTAATTCACCAAAAAATAAATCACCGGCGCACAATGCGGCGAGTTATTACTTACGAGTTCCTATAAAACTGACAAGCCTCCGAGAGTGAAGTACAGTTTCGTGTTGATGATCAAGTTGTTTACGCAACTACGCTGTAACAAGTGCGCTGTGTTAACGATAAAAGTGCGCAAACGCGAGCATAAAAGTTCCATATAAACTATTATTTCGAAGCTGTTACCACCTCATAATTGTGGCTACTAAAACCTTTTCACAATTCGAGCGAAAGTTGAGCTTACGTTTAAACTACTGAAGATTCGAAAAATTCGATGCTAACTTCACGCCAAATCTCTTTATTGCCCCGATTTCTGTATTTATTTTTTTTTTCTCGGACGACCCTGTCCCCCTCTATCGTCCCAGCGAACATACAGTGTATGCATGTATACCAAGCGGTTCCTACATACAGAGAAAGCAAACTCATTGTCAGTCAAGGAAGGTGAGTCGATTAGCGGGAGCCCTTGCGACTGCGGATATACAACTTCCTTAACGTGGTGTCACCCTCGCCGCGTCGACACCGCGCGCGCGACGACCCACCAACACCACCCGCGTCGCCGCCGTTGTCGTCGTCGCCGCCGTCGACGCGCCGGTGCCGCGCGGCTCCTCGTCGCGACGATCCGAGAGAGAGTTCGGCGACGCCGACGGGTCGACGCCACTACAGACGTCCCCCGTCGACATCCAAACGAGTCGCTTGGCGACGCATTACGTTACGTACCTACCACCACTACCTACCACTGCATGTACATCGAGACACGCACCACTCGCAGCCAACACCGTAGACCCATCTGACTGAAACCTTCTCGATAAATGATTTCCTACGCTACTTCATTTTCTTTGCCTCGCCGTCTCGTACATTACGTTTTTTTTTTAAATTAATTGTATTTGCATGTCCTACGCTTGAGACTCGTCATCGGTGATTCATTCGTTATGAGAAGAATATGTAATGAGATTTGTGCATTATGGTGAGTCGAGTTGAGTATGAGGCTGAGTCGATGCAAAGTTCCATATTAACTTTGATCTTGACGATCCTAAATTTGGTATTGAGTTCGGTTCTAACCTTTATCATAAGTTTGATTTCAAGATCAACGTTGATCGTAGGCTCGATTCTTAGTTCAAGCTTAAATTCGATCGTAAGTTATATCGTAAGTTGAATATGAAGATGGAACATGCGGATGACATTCGATCCTGACGGAAGATATTGATCTACATTGTTTGTTAATCCTCAACAAGCTCACTGAAGCGAATCACTGCTGAAGGAACGTATTCTTTGCCGCAATTGAAGATTTACATGACAGTTCATGTCCGTTGGTTTTCATTGAACTAACTAATCCTCCCTCTCTCGACGCAGCACAATCCGGACGAGCGAAAAGTTTTAGCACACACAGCTCTTCTTATAGCTAAGCTCCAACCTTCATGTAGAAAAATGATGTGAGTTTTGTAGTAAAAGTGTTGAAGAAAACTTAAAGTTTCGGAGGGGAATTGAGTGGATTACATGCAATCAAGTTTTATATCCAAACTTCAGGCATTTTCCTTATTAAAAAAAATCCAGTAGAAAGAATAACAAATTCTACAACTTCCGGTCAAAAGAACGCCAAAAATGTCGCCTAAAAAGTAATGTTTCAGTATAACGATTTTTGACATCTGTCGTAATATATGTTTCCCAGTGAAAACATCCCTGAAATGCACTAGTGATTAAAAAAAAAGTTATTTCTTAAGGCTTCGGTAACGTTGATATCTCATTTCGAGACTAACGCATCACTCACGAGCAGGCAAAGCGAGGAACAAAGATCTCATTTTTTGCCGTCTCGACGACTCTTTTGTCTCTCAACGGACGCATTTTTATCGGTATTTTTTTCCATTTGAACGTCGAAACATGCGCAGACGGAGAAAACTCTTACCGCTGTGCCCCGATATCGATACCCTTATCAATTCCTGATACACGTCCGATGACTATGGCACGCAAACTCGGCATGTAAATGCGCGCGCTTATGTATAATGTAGAAGCGTCGCCTAACGCGCGAACGTGTAGGTAAAATAAGTACGTCTACGGTCGGTCGGTCGGTCGGTCTGTCGGTATATATACTGCACGCGCGAGCGCTTGGAATGCGAAAAGAGCATGGCGAGAGTGCGCGCGCGGGCAGAGAGCTCTCGCGCGCGCGCGCGCGCGGTAGCGCCGCGATTGCCTTCAAGGCGACAAGTTGCCTGGCCAATGAACCGCGAGACGCGCTCCCGGCGGACCCATGTATATATACCTATATACACATATAGAACGCAACGTATACATGGTGGCACATACTCAGCGCTACAGAGTAGCGATCCCTGGCGTTATTGTATATATAGTGTTTATACGCTATACAGACGAAACCAAGAGACCCGACTCTTTGCGACCAGGAGATCCAAGCAGCAACAGCAGCAACGCGTCGCATGCATGCGACACACAAGAATCCAGACTCCCGTTTCCACACGCGCTTGTTCTCGTTTATCGATAGACCCGGCACGTCCCGTCACCGCCCGCGAAGAATGTACGTTTCGACGTCTCTCTTTGTCTTCTTCTTCCTCTTCGTCTTCTTATTCGTCTTCTTCTTCTCCTTCTTCTCCTTCTTCTCCTTCTTCTTCTTCTTCTTATTCGTCTTCTTCTGCTTCTGCTTCTGTTTCTGCTTCTTCCCCGTCCTCGTCTCCTTCTCTATCAGCAAAGACAAGAGCCCACTCGTCTTCCTCGATTCCGGCTGCTGCTGCTGCTGCTGCTGTCGCTGCTGCCTCTGTCTCTGCTTGAGACGTCGAGTTTTCACTCACGGCTAAGGCTTCGTCGCGTATTGCACTTGACCGCGTCCTTACAGTTGGCTCAGATGTTATCGCTTTCTTTTAGTACCGCACTCACTGTTATATACCAATACAGCTTCTATGTAGGTATGCGCACTCCTTGGGCGGCTTCGTTATAGGCCGCACTCGCGATTGGTGTTAATTGTCGCGGATATAAATAAAACTACTGTGTGTCGCTAATTGCATTATCGGTCTCGTGCCATCTGTCGACGGATTTGTCGAAATACACCGCGCAGGATGGAAAGTTTTTTTTCCATTCGTCACGGCAACTGTTTAAATTCGCGTTGACGCTCCTCGCGAGTTATAGAATAAATCCCGGTGTTATTGTTTTGTTTTATTTCATGACTTGTGTTATCTGTTTCTACATAATATTCCTACGCGGTACAATTCAGTATATTCAATGTATTATCATTCATAAATTAATTGTCAAAGTGTCAAATAATATGATGGTCAATAAATCATCACTGTCTCCACTGAGCTCGTTTCAATAATAACAATAATGCTAATAACAGGTTTCGTATGAAAATCAAGAAATCGATTGAGCGAATGCTGTTTCCGTTTTTAACAACTTCGGGTAAAGTAGAATTTGCTGTTTCGCTCGACGCGGCTAAAAAGTGTACGAGACGATTCCAGGTTTCGAGGTATTTGCTTTCAAATTAATATTGAAATAAAATGTGAACTAAAATTACGGTATGTCAACATTTCTAGAATATTCACCGGAATATTGAATAGAATATACGACTTGAGAAATAAAAGCTTGTAATTTTGGTGCATTTAATTACCAGAGAATGTTGTCAGTGGAAGTGTACAGTATATACTGCTGTTCGTTCCGGGTTTCGTGATCGGACGGCGAGCTCATTGTGGCGGAGCTTTTGCGCGCTCGATTATTATGACCTTCGGGGCCGGTTCGACGTTGTCACGGCTCTTCCCGGCGGCTGTCACGGAGCTTCCTCCTCGCTACGTTCACGAAGTACATAATACGCATTAAACTTTCAATTAAGCATAGAGCAGAGATTATATAATTTACAGGGAACGCGAGAGCGCGTGCCCCAGCAGGACACTCGGGCGGCAAGGGGGGGAGGCGCTCATGGAATATCGACAACGACTGCGCGACGACACCGACGTTCGCGCTTACTTTGTATGTCTCAAGCGGCGAATGAACTGCGCGCTCGGGACGGGCAAAACTATGGCAACAACGCGAAAAGTCGACGCGCCGTTGTTTGCCGATGCAAAAGTAATTCCTTTGTCGCGATGCGCGAACGAGATGAACCCTGGGCATACGAGGCATTCTGCCTCCTAGTGAGTATGTGGGTCGAGAAATGCCGGTCCGGCTAAATATATCTTCGCAGCGATACGACACGCGTCGATGGCCACACGAGCCGTTTTTCTCTCTGTCTGTCTTTCACCCTTCGCACGGCTGGCGGCTGCTACTCGCCCGATGCGGCTGCGTTCGGCCCTTGGAATTAGCTTCTCTTTTCACACTCCCTCCCCCACCTACGCTGAACACGCGATGCGATGCTTTGCTGACGGTGAAATATGAATATAGTTCATATTCTACCGTCCTTCCTTTAAGTTCATGAGTAACGGAAAATCATTGTCATCGCCTTATTCGTCCTGTGATTGGCCGAGTCTCTCAGACCGAGAGCCAATTTATTTGTCCTATTAAGTATTCTTTTTACGTTTTAAAGTCAATTTACGTTTATCAATTAACTAAATAAAAAGGACTAGGTCCGAATAATAGTTTTATTGAGACAAAAAATAGCATGAAAAAGTAATGTAGCAATGACCTTGAATAAGGTTAATCCATGATAGATGATCCTTGACATTTTTTGCGCCGAGTACCGCGGCGAACGTCTGTAGACGCGCGGTCTACTATTATAAACACCGAGGATGAGAGGAGCCGAATATGAGAGCGTCGTTGCCACGGGCATCTCGATCGACCCTCAGGCGCTGAAAGGCGCCGCGGAATTTCACTTCCTCCGGTGGAACGTAAAAGTGTATAATAGTCACACGCACAGTGCCGTATCTGTTACGCGGCCTCAATTGCCCTATAACCCCACGTGTTGCTCCGGCGCATGGGTAGAAATGTACGGGGATTGTGAATATGCATTCGAAAATCATTTCCACGCGAAGAGAATTAAGGTGACAGCGACGCTGTTCGTTCGAACTGGTATAGTGATGACTTTCGTCATAATTCACCGAAGACCGTGGAGGTGGTTCGCTGGAGGATAATACTTATTACTGCCTGTTATTACTCGCCGCGGGTTATGAGTGTCTTCGAATATCTGTGCTACTGGAAAAATAACAGTTATCATTAGGTGTCGTAAGAACGTTGCGAGGCAGGAAATCGAGATTCCGTCGGTGTTGCAGACAAATTAACCTCTTAATATTATATTTAATTCTTTTCTCCACTCCGTCGATATTTTGTTATTGTCTTGGTGATACAACCACAAGCAACTCTTAAATGTTTATTTGTCTTTTATATAATAGGGATTGATAGGGGGTTAAAACAGTGGATTATTAATTTTTGTTTTTGATTTGAGGACACATCGGTAATTCTACCATTCATTTATCTATGAAAATTTCTGGAGATTTATATTACTCTCCTTGATAACATTGCTATATCTGGGAAAAAAGAATAATCTGGCGATGAATGTTACACTTACCACTGTAAACTGTTTCAGAATATTTGTATCATCCGTATGTGTCATTGATTGCAATTCGGCTCAACATTTTTCTGACGACGAAAAATTGTCTGACTGAATAAATTTAGTTTACTATACCGAATGTGGTAATTATTGCTAGACGTTTTTCCCATGCGTCAGATTGTAATTCTACCGTGAAACTTCCTTATCGCCATCGATTTTGTAGATTGGATTTTTTGTTAGCAAAAATAATGATCGAATTACAAATGTGCTGACGTATCCACACATGTTTTTGTAATTTCCATTTATAGCTGTCCGATTATCAGGCATATTGACCAATACGCTTAACAAGCCACAATTTTTTCGTCTCGAAACCTCTGCGATGCACGCGAAGGGAAAAAAGAGGGGAAAAAGAGTTTGCTCTGGCTCCGTCGTTCGTAAAATCCTTGAAACAACAGACACTCCGTTGCTCAACATTGGTATTGCGCTGCGGAAAAATATGAGGCGCAATGTGTGTACACAACGACGAACGATGCGCAACAGTCGTAAACCCTCTTGCACGATTTTTAATCGAAAGAGCGATTCGTACGTCAGATCGACGACGGCGACGACACTCGCAGTTTATTATTGCTCAACGACTCAACGTCACCCAATTAAGAGTCAGTCGCGGGAAAAACGATAAAAGATTGTTCTCCATCGCGGTAAAATGAACATGCATTGAAAACAAACCCGTTGTAGCTCGCGAAATTAATAATGGCCTCTAAATATCCGGAATCTCAAATTTTTGTCAAGTCTCTTCTCTTTCTGTCACTCGTCACTGCGACGACTGCCGTATGATGATAGCCTTGAAACTCCCACACACACACACACACACACACACACACACACACACACACACACACACACACACACACACACACACACACACGTTCCCATAGAATTTTTACATTGCTCGATTGCATTATGCGCGCGTGATGCGGAAATTCGTGACGCGAAATGAGCGAGCTGAACGCATAACACGTAACACAATATATACTCAACGTTCTTCCTCTCCGAAGAATCCGGCTGATTTCCGATTCCGCCGGAGTACATAATCGTCTCGTCGATGATTTAATCATCTCCGAGAGAATCTATCGTAATTAATTGACTTAAATCAGTTCCTTATCTAATGTGCGAGCTATACATTGTCTAAGAAAAGAATTTCATGGTGTAATAACACCGAAATAATCTGCTGTTACATTTACTGTAGGTTAATCTCACGCGCTGGCACGCGTACCCGAGATACCTTATTTGCGCTGCTGCACTCTTATATATCTTTAAAAGGGTAAATCGCAACTAAAAAACTCTTGTTTAGTTGATTTGAAATAAAAAAAATAAAAAAATTTGTCGTTTTGCTTGTCAGAAATCGTAGATCTGGCCGCCGGGCCAAAAACCACCCAAATCGGGGTCACGAAATTTATTTTTTTGAAATATCGACTTTTAACCTATACCATCGTTCTCAAGTCGCATATTCTACCCCTGAAAACACTGGTTACAACTCTTTTTTAGTTGAATTTGAAAAAAAAAAATTTTGGTCGAACAGTTTGTCAGAAATCGTAGATCTGGCCGCCGGGCCGAAAACCGCCCAAATCGGGGTCACGAAATTTATTTTTTCGAAATATCGACTTTTAACCTATACCATCGTTCTCAAGTCGCATACACTGAGAAAAAAGACCATGGTATTTGCAACAATAATGCCATAGTTGAAAATTTATAATATCGGGGACCATATTTTATAGTTAGATCAGCTTTAATATGGTTTATTGAACTATCATCATGATGCTAAGTAAACTATACCGTTTCGATAGTGCAGCTAAATATGCGACACACTTAAGCACACCACAACTTATCGTTAAAACGGTAACAAAAAAATTATGTTACATGCAACACATGTGTGAAATCAACAATGAGATCTAATCTCCGACGGATCCACCGATATTTTTATTTCGCGTTAACATTCAGAGAGTTATTCAATGCCTCTACTATTTGCGTAGTTACATTTTACTATTTTGCAGTAAGGCTTACTGTATTAATTGACAACACGACACTGGCGAAAATAGTAGTAGATGAAATACGAACAAACATCCATTATAGTACAGGCGTAATAATACTAATAGTTGATGCTTCCTATACATTTCCAGATGATTCACCATAAAATATTGCTATTGCCTGAGGCAAACATATTTATATGGTTTTAAGTACTATACGTTTATTTTGTACTTTCAACTAGTACGCGCTACAACACCGTGTAACAATACACAGTATTCTCTGTAATATTTATTGTTACATTAAAAATCATCTTGAGCAGAAAATGCTTCATTCCCGCGTTCCCGCGCTCGTTCGCGCTGGACGCACGAGCCTTCTTTGGCGCGCGAAGCAATAGATAAGCCTATCCTTACTCTGGACAATTTCGGCGCCGCCTAATACAACACGCGCGTCAGAACTACTCTGCGTAGGGCCCAGAGCGACAGTCGTCGAGAGAGTCGACAGAGATTGACAATGCTACGAATAGTTCGCAACTCTTATGTGAGATTCAGATATCGTAAATCGTCAAGTAGTCGGTAGCACAGTCGGTAGCGTAAGCGGTTAGGAAGTTAGGTTTAGGTAGGGTCGTAGGTTCAAATCCCGGGTTAGGCAGGCAAATTTTCTTCGACAGAAACGAGTACCCATGCCTCGAGGGGTAACTCTCGAGTCGGGAAATATATTTTTAAAAACTATTTTCAATTTTTCATTAACATTTAAAATAACTTTTAAACATTTAAGTGTTATAGTAAAAATCAAAGTATAGAATAGTAATTTTTACTACGCTACATACGAACCACTACCGATACTAATTGTTGATGCTCCCATACATTTTCAGATGATTCACCATAAAATATAGCTATCCCGTGAGGGAAACATATTTTTATGGTTGAATGTACTATACGTGTGCGTAAGGACGGATAGTTGCAACTAACATACAGAAATAGTTGATATATATACGAAAATATGGTACATAATACTATATTTTTATCGGTTGCGATGACTATAAAAGTATTGTTATCCCGTCAGGGAAACATACTTTATAGTAAGAATATGGTTAATCCCACCATATATTTCTCTCAGTGTATTCTACCCCTGAAAACACTGGTTACAACCCTTTTTTAGTAGATTTTGAAAAAAAAAAAATTTTGGTCGAACAGTTTGTCAGAAATCGTAGATCTGGCCGCCGGGCCGAAAACCGCCCAAATCGGGGTCACGAAATTTATTTTTTCGAAATATCGACTTTTAACCTATACCATCGTTCTCAAGTCGCATATTCTACCCCTGAAAACACTAGTTACAACCCTTTTTTAGTGGATTAAAAATAAATACGTATTTGACAGAACTGTCAAAGTTATCAAGGACAAATGAACTTGGACTCGGAACAATAATCCCTGTTTAAAAAAGTTCATTAGTAACGGAAAGCATTGTTAGCAAACTATTCGAGCTGTGATTGGCTGGGACTCTCAAGTCCCAGCCAATCACAGCTCGAATAGTTTGCTAACAATGCTTTCCGTTACTAATGAACTTTTTTAAACAGGGATTATTGTTTGCGTATAAGAGCTGTCACGATTTTTCTGAATATGCAAGATATCGACTTTGAGCAGATCTACGACTTTCATAAGTCGTTTCCACCTGTCTAATGAGCGTATGTCAACTTGTTTTTAAAGAATTTTTTCCTGGAAGCTGCCAGCAGATTCGGCAAGAGTTAACGGTGAAATCTGTGATAAGTCACATCAATAACAAACAATAAAAAAATTCTACACTCAAAACTCAAGAAGAATCTAACCTCGTCGCGGTTGGATCGAACTTATCTCATGTGAAAAAATGTACTCTCATCTTAACGTTGCAATTTACACAACGTCATGAATTAATTTAACTCTCATCGGAGCCAACTTTATTCAGTGCGCACATACGAAATTCCGCTGGTGCCATCTTCAAAGTTATCTCTCTCAATGTAATTCCTCCAAATTCCAAGGTTTGATAACCAGTGAATTTCATTGTTCCACCATAGTCGCATATCCAAAGCTAGAAAGTGAGAGAAGCAAAATGCCCGAACAAGTACAAGCGAGAACGAAGCGTAAGTATACAGCACGAAAAACGTCCGTGCACCAATATACGCATTATACAGTGCTGTCTGTGTGTGTGTATGTCTGCGCGCAAGTGAGGCAGACTGCGGGTGAGCTCGAGGAGCCAGTACAGTAGAAAGCTGCTGGGCGTTGGTGTCACGCTCGAGGATTCAGGGATTGCGCTCGTCGTTCGGTCCGCCCGTTGGTTCGCCGCTCTGCGCGCTTCGCTACGTCGTTCGGTATGTACGTCGCTCGGTGGGTCCCCGGCGCGCGCGCGAGCTGTCTCTGACGTCACGCGAGAGGCGCGGGACGAGCGGGAGAGAAAGAGAGAGAGAGAAACGGAGTGAGACAGAGAACAGCGACAGAGAGCGTCGGGACGCCAGTCGATACCACTACTAACAGTGAAACTCGACGTGCGGACGTATATATACGGATGCACCAACACTGGGGGCGAGTTACGACTGGTGCTGCACGGCTCTCGGATCGACTGGCGGCCGAACACCCCACCAGTTAACCGGTGTCGACGGCGCTGCTGCTGCTGCTGCTGCTGCTACTGCTCCTAGTGGCGGTGGCTTTCGTACATCTCCGTACATGAGTATTTATGCGCTCGGTCTAACCGAGCTCTCGATCTGCTTCTTTCTCTCTCTGTCACTGTCACTTTGTCTCTTTCTCGCTCACGCAGCAACAGAACAGGGAGAACAAGTAGGCACAGCATTGTCGAATGTCGATGGGAGTCCCCGAGCAGCGGCTCCCACAGTCAGGGGGCTTTCGTCGGCCGCACGTGTCGATACTTGGATGCCATTATAGCGGTGGTAGGTTGTAACAGTGGCAGCAGTATTTGTAGTGGTATAGTAGTAGGAGTAGCGCTATAGCGTACTACGGAAAGCGTAAAAGTAAAGCTTATCCGTCTCTCCGATATCGGTGGCGAAAGCTCGTCGTGGCGAAGCATCGATAAATAATATAGCCGCACTGTTTCTTCTTCGTCTCCGTCGCCGTCTGCGTCTCGCTCGCCACCTCGCACACGACACCCACGTGTCGTCCGTGCTCCATTGACGACGAAATATATGATTTCTTCCATCAGCTATTCTCCTTTTTTTTTTCTCAGCCCGTCAAATTATTTTACGACTACATTTTTGTTTACGCCTAACATCGCGTTGGTCTACGTACCGTAGGTGTTTTTTTTATTCCCGCTACGTCGGCGGGGTTCTCTCGGGAATCCGAAATGGCCCATTTTTGTTTTACGACACTTCAGGTAGAATATAAAGAGGGTATTTACTTCTCGTTTCCCTTTCGGCGTGTACCTACGTTTTTCCGGGATTTCCGTAGGTATCTCCCAGCGCGCTCGCCGCGGGTCGGTGATTTTTCCGCAGATGCGCCCATTGTGCTATATTTTGCTCGAGGTGCATCGACGTCGGTCGCCACTTGCATCGCTCGCAATTTCTGTAAACACGAATTTTTATCCTTCGATACCTGCGGGCTTGTTGTTTTCTTAATTTCTCACTGCTCGCACTGCTTAGTTTTCGCATCGGTTCTCGCGCTGTCATCGCCGGCTTCGTGGGTTCCGGGGGGTCGAGGGTCCTGGCCAGGCGATACTTAATCCTCCCTTCGGTGGGCCAACCTCTCGGGGAAATCAATAGAGAGACGCCGTGCGCCGCACACAGCTCGACTCGACCGAAGGCGAGGAAAAAGAATGGGGGTCTCTCTCACTCCGATTGCTTACCCTTCGCTGTACTCACGCACACGACAGCCGCGAAATAATAAAATATTCATTGTCCGAACTTTCGTATGGCTTTTTCGCAATCGCCGCGTTAATCAATCTCTCATCTCGTCGAGTCCCACGGCGATTGGAAAAGTTCATTTCGTCGGGTCAATTAATTCCATTGTTTTTCTCGAGTTTAGTCTTGGGTATTTCAAATATTCAACGCGACAATTGGGATTGACGAAATTGTGTCGCAAATACTCCGAGAATCTGAATAAAAAGGGTTACAATTAATGATTTCTTAGATTCAAAGATTTATTTATAATAAAAAAAAAATTATTCCGGTGCAGATTCATTTGTACTGGCGTCTCGAAAAATGCATGACGAACCGCACTTGACCCTAAATTTCCCGAGTGACGAATTTTGTTTTTGTGTCTTTCGAATTCTCGATACGTTGATTGTCACCGCAGTGTTGCCCCTCCCCTCGCCCCATCGGTTCTGAATCACGAGGAAACAAAGCTGTTTGGTGCGAGGGATTAAAAAATGTTGGCCAGCCGTGACTCGGACTAACGCTCAACCGTTAGCCGGAAATGGGTGCTCGAACCGACCCGAGGAAACAAAGGAAAAACCGTTCCCGGGTAATGAAT
This sequence comes from Itoplectis maculator, assembly GCA_964034905.1. Classification (NCBI taxonomy): domain Eukaryota; kingdom Metazoa; phylum Arthropoda; class Insecta; order Hymenoptera; family Ichneumonidae; genus Itoplectis; species Itoplectis maculator. The sequence goes on along the minus strand of OZ035854.1, from coordinate 3,627,408 downwards.
AGCGTGTCGCGACAGTTTTGCGAAATGACGGTTTTTTAATTTTATGGTCACAAATTTTTTCACACATTTTTTACGTTGAATACAAATATGTAAGTCAATATTGAAGCTAAGATATTGAAAATCCTGACGTTTAATGAGATCAGCGGATATATAACATTCACCGAGCATTTCGACAACTTTTTGACGATTTCCTAAATTTTTAATTTAGGTATCGATCATATTGGCTCAAACTAAAAACCTCGATCCCAAATAATTTGACCATTTTTGTACGTGTCATTTGACGATCATTCGACGGTCTCGTGACGGTCAAATGACCGTCACTAAATGAACCTCGCATCTGTAGTTCGGGGTTGGGTCGTCGCGTGCAAACAAAACCCTCGTCGGTGTCCAAACGCGCGCGCGAATCCGAGTTTCGGCGCCACGAGAAGAGCGCGAACCGCATGAACGAACTACGTCATCGATGAGCAGCGCAATGCACTCGTAGCGCGCTGCCAGCGTGACGTTGCGGATGCGGTGCGTCACTGTGTATAACCGAGCGAGGTGGTGGGTGCTGTGACGTCACAGCCGGGAGACCGAGACGGACTACTATACTACTACTCCCGTTGACGGGAGGTTCGAGCGCGCGCGCGCGCCCGCGCAAACGCTCGTCAGACTTGTTGCTCGATCGCTCGGCGTCCTCTTTCTCCTTCCCTCACACCCTCGTCCCACCCCCTGCGCCTCTCTTCCTCTACCCCCCCCCCCCCCCCCCTCCCTTGCCCCGTCTCGTCGTCGGCGTCATGACCGCGTCGTCCTGGTACTAAAATCCCGCAATACCCGACGCGACCCATCTTTGCGACGGATCAAAGTCTCGATCGAGAAAAACCCCGGGTAAATCCCCGACCTTTCCGAGCAGCCACCGCCGGGAGACCTCGTAATTCATTCAAACTGCGGCAATTTTCATAGACGGTATCGAGGCATCAGCCAGACGCGCGATAACGCAAAAGGTCGGACGACAACGAGAGGAAGTAAATGCATCGATCCCTCGTAACCGGTGATTTTTCATTTCCGCGCGATCTTGATCTTGACAGAACTAGATAAACTGGCCAAAAGACTGGAAATTTTTATCCATAAACTCGTGAATTAAATTTAATATACGAGTGTGATATTACATTAAGGTATCTTTGCAATGAAATTAAAGTACATTTTTTAAATTTAAGTATTTTTGGAAAAAAATTAAAGCGAAGAATAAAAATTACTGTACCAAAAATAAATTTGACCTCGCACTTGTATAGTAAATTTAGTATACCAGTTTATGAATAAAAAGTTCCTTTAAAAACATAAAAACTTGAGTACATGTACATTAAATTTCAAATAATTTCTTTTCTCAGCGTATGTATAGTGTGTTACAAATATGTTGGGACCGTGTTTTTTCAGCGATCTGATGTTGTCGTGTACTGTAATAAAACCCGAGTTGAACGGTGGAATAACGAGGTAAATGCCATTTGAAGTGAATCATAATTAATTCGCCGATTGATAATCAATCAAATATTTAATATCGCGAATAGCAATGAATAATTGATCGGAGACGGAAATAAATAATTCATAAATCGTTGAACGTTGAACTTGGCTCGAGGAGCGAGAAACGAGACTGTACAACCTCGCTCTCGCGCTCTGGAAGAATAGTCAATTTTGTAACAGGTCCGGCTTCCGGCCGAGGCAACGCGCGCGCGCACTCGAGATCGTTTCGTGCGGCGGGATAAATAATTGGAGTTCCGTGTGTTCGACCACCGGTTCGGCGCTATATCTGTATAGGTACGTCGTGAAAGACAGCGAGTGCACAGTACTTTACCGCGCGGCGGGCCCACCGGAAGTGGGACACGGCGGCATATGGACGGGGTATAACAGACAGGGGGATAAGTCGACCTGGCACGATTCCCAGATCCGCGTCCGATGCCACACGGCGCATGGTCGAATCGCGCGCGGAGAGCGCTCGTCCTGACCGCACATCGCACCGTGTCAAGGTAGCTGATGCGCTTTCGGTTTGAGAATTATTTCCCCCAAGCCGCCACCGCCGCCGCTGCTGCTGTTGCCGTTGCCACTGCCTCGCCCAACGCGACTGTATCGGATTTCCACGAGACGAGAGCGGATTCGCCAGAAACGTCGTTCAACCTCGTCATCCGTTTGCCTCATCCTGGCGCGCGTGAACTTAATTCTCCGTACTCGCGACAAATTGCCCGCTCCGCGTCGGAAAGAAAAGGAATACGCAGCGGCGTGGATAAAAATACATTTCCACCGAGTGGATAAAAGTACACCCGGGGTTTATCTTTATCGCGACGTTTCACTTCCGGCGCGATTCCGCGCATCGAGGTCACAGGCCCCCCAGCGCGGGATTTAACGAACGCTGAAAAAAAGAGACGCGTTGATAACAAAAATTGGTATTTCTGTTTTTGTTTTATTTACCTGCGCCTCGACGATTATTTGTTGAGTCGAGGTGCAGAAAAACGCATATGTGATTTCATTTGATTGTAACAATTTTCGAAATGAACTTTATTTGCGTTTTCGTCAAGTTGTGTTAAAAGTAGTAAATATATTATCGAGCAAAAATATACAGGTCACGTCTATAAGTATAATTAATTAATTAATGATAAATTAATCGCCAGGCAAAGAAAAAAAGTCGTGTAACGAACTGCGGAGAGCGTCCGTCATTTCTCGCGTGTTAAATAACGGTCAACAGATGTCTTATAATTTTTCGCCAATTTCTGCCAGCACCAGTCTCGCGGTACCCGAAACGTTTGGTTTTGAGAACTCGTATTTCCGTGAAATTGGTTTAACGAGTATGAATATGTATAGTGCGCGTCGCGCTTGCGGGAAGAGCTAATGTAAGCAGAGGTTAAATAGACGTGAGCGATTGTCGGAACCACGCAGCGAAGCCCGTGCCGCGGATAATATTTTAGCTCGTATATCCCTGTAGCATATACACTGTGTATAACCGGCAGTGTAAGTGCGTCGCGTACCGGCGGCGGCGATAAGTGTGCGTGTGTAACTCTCGTCGAATAGGACCACCGATTTTTCGAATGCTTCCGCGTGAAACCGCGGCCCTTATTTCTAGGTCACAGAGCGGCTTAGTGTGACCGGGCATCGCGAGAGCGGAACCATAAGCCGAATACGTATAAACCTCGCTCGTTTGGAATTTGTCATCTCTGAAAAAACTATCATTACGATCCCGGCGGCCAATTGTAACAAAATACAGTCGCAAAGGCAATTAATAGCTTTTGCAACTTTCAGTGTCGTTTGGGAATAAAACTTTTCGAGAGCGAGTAAAGTAGGTTGTATAAAAAAATTAAAAAAAAAAAAAAAAATGTATCGTCTCATTCGCAGCGCTAAACGAGCTGCGCACTGAGATGCCGCTTATACACATCGTGTACTGGTACATTTAACATATGTCGGCGCGAGTACGCAACGCGCGCGCGGGGGAGTGACACGCGCTCGCACACTCGCTAATTAAGCCGGACAACGCAAAGGCGACAATTAATAGCAGCTACGCGCTGCGCAGCGGCAGACGGATAGTAATTCTCCGCCGTCCACTCTCAACGGGCTAGGATTATGGAAGTTCGTCCTCGGCGCTGCAGAGGGGGCGGTTCAAGGGGGGGGGGGGGGGGGGGGGGCAGCCGAGCAGACGAGTTCGAATCGGCGCGAGCGCCCGAGAGGGGAAGCAAGCCGCGAGGTTCCGAGAAGGTGTACGCGCGCAGAAAACTCTGGCGTGCCGAATGTTTTTTTTCCTCTCGCGCGGAACGTTGCAAATGAATTTCACATTTCCGAAAGTAACGCCGCCTGTTAGTAAAACGTTCAACGGCCTTTTGTGTGGCAAACACAGGGTAAACTTTTTTTTAATAGCCTTCGTGAAAAGCCGAATGATTCTACAGTGTAACTTTATTATGGGTATAAAATGTGCGTAAACACGAAGCAACGAATATCGCTCGGCGTTGAATCTTTTCTTCAATCTACCAAGTCCGGAGTATTTATTGAGTAAAAAAAGTGAGTGTAAAATAATTCCAGTTCCGTGTTACATTTGCACAATTAAGCTTCTACGCGGAATTTCGTTGAAAAATAGTTCCGTCGCTTCAACGGTTCAGCAACGACGCAAACATTTTTTTTTTTCGCGGACAAACGCATCAACTTCGGACAATGTGCGACGACAGTCAGGTGCGTCGACGAAGATTCTCGTTATTCCAGCTCAACGGATAAAACCGTGACGCGCGCGCGGTCGGTAGTGGCCGAGTGTTTACGGGCGATTCCGGAAGATGGCGCGACGATGCTCGCCTTCCCTTTAAACCGTCCAATCGGCGCGTCGTCAGTCGTCCTCTCCCCTCCGTCTCTCCTGCGCGGCTCGGCGCTCCGGCGCTGACTGCGGGACGGCGATCGCAATATGGCTTCCGCCACCGCGAGCAAGTGAGAGTAGTCAAGGTGACAATCGCGATCATGTCGAAATATTAGTGGTATCGTGAAGCGTGAAGCAGCCGTGAAACCGCCAGGCGTTTAGACTCTCGCGCGAGCTACACGGGAATACGTTTTTCACGTCGATTCCGCGTCCCGCTCGACCTGCGAGACGTCACGAAATCTCGAGATTGCGAAGACACGGGCCGATCGAGTGCGCGAGGCACGGTAGTCGTCGTGTCGTCGATCGGTACACAAAACTCGCGCGGCGCCTGTGTGTACGTCTCGCCGTCTCGCTCGCTCGCGCTAATATTCGCGTGGTTGTTCGCTTCTTCTCTCTCTCTCTCACTCTCGCGCCGTGTCTCTCTGTCTTTCTCGATCTTTGCCTCGCTCTCTCACTTACTCCATCGCTCGACAATGCATGCGACTACGACGACGAGTGTGCGTGCGTGTTTTCACCCGATGGCTTTTCGTGTGAACGCGCTTTAAGCTCGCGAGAGTTCGCGTCGCACCGATCGACACGATGCCGCTCTGCATCTCGCACGAGCGACATAAGAAAAGCACATAGTCAATCGCGTGGTCCTGCGCAATTTCGAAGGTCCTTCGATACAGCAGCAGCAGCAGCAGCAGCGACAACAGCAGCAACCGCAGCAGCAGCAGCAGCAGCAGCAGCACAGACGAAAGTCACGTAGTAGTACTACAATTACTACGACTCTAACGGTTCGCAACGCGAGCCAATGTACTTTGTGTGTGTTTCCGAGTTTCTCTGAGATCTCGCAGTGCTGTAACTATATTCGTTTAGTGAGCGTGTGCGTGTCAGTGGAGTCTCTCCCTCTCTCTCTCTCACTCCCCCCCCCCTCCCCCTGCCCCCATCAGCCCTGCTCTCCCGCTCGCCCTCCCCTCGCCGCTTCGGCATCTCTCGACTCATTTACCATCCTCGTAGTTCGTTCGCGTAAAGCGTGTCGAGGCGCGCACGTTCTATGAGAAACATTGCTCTCTATCCTCGAGTTACGTACACACAGAGCGACGAATAGTCGGGGATCGACGTCGCCACAGCCGCGCTGATCGCTCTTGTGTTGCGCCTCTCTCGGTGTGTGCACGCGCTCTCTCACGCACACGGCTGAGTAGCGCTGCCACGATCGTCGCGTACCTACGGACTCTGGTGAATGCACACAGACTCGCAAACACGCAGACGGTGTCTCTGTGTGTAAACTCTACGCTCACATAGTTGGGAAGCCGAGAGAGTACGAGAGAGACGGAGAGAGAGGCCGACCCACGGGTTCAAAGCAGAGGGCTTCTCGGCACAGTGAGCGAGAGAGGCCTGTAGTCGCGGGGTTCTCCCGTGCGCCTCACGTTTGTGTGCGTTCGTGTGTGCGTGTGTATATATATATATAAATGTGTTGCACGCGCGTTGTGTGCGCGACGAGTCGCAACGACGATGAAACGAGGAAGAGCGAGAAAACGCGAGAAGACGAGCCAACGGTGTGAGTGAGTAAGTCGCGACGTTGCCAGCAGCTTCCCCCACTTCGCGGCGCGGGACACTCGTGCCCGTCGCGCGGCGTGTGTAGCATATACGACGGGGGAGTCGTAGGAAAAAGGAGAGCGCGATACTACTGTACACGCGCGAGGTGGATGCGGCGACGAAGAGACACGAATATTATTTATATATATAAAACGAGTGTGTGAGGACGATTGGCCCGAGACGAGGCGAACGAGGCGAAAAAGATTCGGTCGAATCGGTCGCGCGGTGAAGTGAGACGGAGAGCGAGAAATCGCGCACGCAGCTACGGACGAGAAGGAGAAGACGGAGAAGGAGGAACGAGCGTTTCGGCCCGGCTATCGAGGAAGACTTTCGGGACTACGCGGAGATCGAGGACCACTGCTGATGCCATGAGAGACAAGGCGGCAGGCGACACGTGACACACCGAGTTACGAGCACGAGTTGACACTCGAACGCCATGAAGAAGCCACGGTAAGTTCCGGAAAGCACCACCGGTTAACAATGTCGTCCCTGTACGCGCCTGTTTTGTCTCGCGGATGTTCTGCGAAGTCCTCGATGACTTCGCTCGCGGGATTTCTGTGGAAAAGCGTTTCTTTTTTTTTTATTTATAGATTTTGCAATCCAGACGCTTCACCCTTTCACACTTTGTGAACATGGAGGTGGAGGTTGTTGAATAAACGTCAGCCAATCGGCACCTGACGCTAGGCTTGAAGCAATCGATTGGTCATTATAGTCGGATTGTTGCGTAAAAAAAATAACGAAACCGTATCGCACAGCTTAAAAAAAGATTTGATCTGTGGTGAAGGGAGTCTCTGGACATAGGAGAGTACAATGAGAAAACGGTCCGCGTATTGTGAAAATAGAGTAGACCATTCTGTCACTGAGAAAATAGTAGACTGGACCATTTTCTCATTGTAGGTCTGGATAAAAAGAAAGGAAACGCGAGTGGTCAGATCTTTCAGCAGACTTTTAACGTTCTTCATTCGGATGCTGAAATTGCTTTGTTCACCGGTTTAGTCGAAGGGTTGTTTATAATTATTTACCGTGCGAGTATCCAGCACTTCGGCGGTGGAAAAGAACATCCATAAACTTAGGCGAAAATATGTATCTAAATATGTATATTACTGCATTACATATGTATAGACTTTTCGAACTTGGTCGATCAAGGCGAATTGCTAGCGTCACAGCGAGACAAACTCGTCTGCCTCCATCCTATTTTTTTTTTTCTTTCCTTCACTTTTATACCGGTAATACGAGGGCGGGGGTAGACTCGAGTGTCTCGCGTGACGTCTGGATTGTCTGGAAACTCGATAAGCGTTGACATGTCGCACCGCAGCGCACAAGTCTGTCGTCAGATGGTTGGGGTGGCAAGAGGACTCGGTGCAGAACCCCCCTCCCCCCTCCCTTGCACCTCTTCAGCCCTCCGGTTCGCGACTTTTATTTCGGAATGCCGATTCTATTGTTCCATCATGCTATTTATTCGCTCCCTCCCCTGAAACCCTTTTACGAATATTTCAAATACTTCATTGTTACTAATAATTCAGAAACAAGCAATTAAAAAAGAAATCCGAACAGCCACTTTTTTCATCATTCATACTCGGTAATAGCAAATAATTTTTCGAAACTAACGATTTTTCGAATACACTTGTAAAAAAGTATTCGCAGCAAAAAAAGAAAAATATAACGATTTATTGATCATTATTTCATCATCATACATGAACAAAATCTCTTTCCAGTGTTGCCCATTTTGATGATGTAATTATCGAAAACACGAGGGCGTTGTTGCGAGGGTGCTTTTAAGCCGAGATAAAATTAATGAATAACCGTCGGCGTGCAATTGTTTAATTCGACGTAAATTGTTAATGAATACGATAAATGTGCGGAGCAATAATGTCCGTCACACTGCGCGGATCATTGTTTCGAAGCGTTGGCATCGGACGGGGGATGTATAGGCCTCCCAGGCGTCCTGCGCTAGGCAGGTGAAGCAAGATTCGTCCGGAGGCGAAGAGATTCGTGGAGCACAGGGTAGAGTGGTGGTGGTGGTGTTGGTGGCGACGGTGCAACGACCAGATGGGTCTCCGGGTAACGACGAGTGAATCGAGTCCGCCGCCGCCGACACGCCAATGGTAGACCTCTTTCTTTTCTCTCTCTCTCTCTCCCTCTCTCGTCCCCCTCCGCTCTCTCGCTCTCTTTCTCCCTCCCGCTCGTTTATCCCCCTCGGTCTTTTGTAGTCGAGCGACTCGCTGAATTACTGGGATACAGAGGAAAAAAAAAACGAGGGAGAGGTACACGCTGGCCCGCGAGAAACGGAGACGAAGCGAGCGTGCGTGAGTGAGGAAGTTGAAGAGAGAGAAAGAGAGAGAACGAGGAATGGGAGCTCTTAGATTTTTATCGAACTCCATACGATCCTCGAAGCGACTACAGTGGCGCTGTTTACAGCCGATTTCAACGGCAATCGCGAGCAATCTTCTCCAATCTCAACAATTATTTTTATAGCCGAAAGATTTTTATTTTATTTCCAACGATTTGCGAGACAAAAACGCGGCATTACCGTCCGTCGAATAATTCAATCCCAAACGCGTAACGGGCAATCGACGACTTTCATAAGCCACTCAGCGACTTTTTTTTTCGAGGCGCGACGAATTCATTTAAACTTTGATCCACGAATTGAAATGACGATTATTAATTACTAGATATTTGATCGCTAATTGAAGTAGTTATCGCGGTTCGTTTGATTTGCAATTATGATTTTTGTCGCACAGTCCGTAGGTAAGAGTTGTATTGAATGGGAATTAAAACGTAGATAATCAGTGGTTGAGATTAGAAAAGTTAATTAGACAAATTAACGGAAAATAAGAAAATGACTGTACGGAGCGTGAAGTCACCATTTTATCTCCAACATCGGCCCTAATTGACGCGCTGTCACATAGTAATTTAAACACGTAACTAATCGCGTGTGCATCGCATAGCATTACCGTAGCTCAGTTGGCGATTGCAGATCGTCCCGATCCCCCATCGGCAATGGATCGTAACGAGGTTATGTGACTACGTCCATTGTACTGTCGTACGTAATCCCGTTACGAATTGTAGTGTGTGCCATCAATGCCGCAGACAGTTGGCTGCAGATAGCGCGCGAGAGAAATTGTGGAGACGAAAAAAAAAAAAGCGCGCTTTATTATTATTGAACGAGAGCGTTCGGCGCTAATACTCGCTATTTAGACGTATCGGCTATCGTAATACCGCAGATGGTTTTCGTTTCACGTTCATAAACGTTTTGTCTCTCGCCGCTACCGCACACTTTTTTTTTCCCCCGCTTCCTCCTCACTGCCCTTCGTCGCCTTCGCCACAGACTGCCGCTTCGTCGCGGTCGATATTCCTCTTCTCTCATACCAAACGGCCGCCGCACCATGGCGAGCTACTTCGCAGCGGTGAACTATATACCTGTAGAGCAAATAAGGCGAAAAAAAGTACGCCGTCCGAGAACTCTTACGATCGCCACATGGTCTCCCGGCTGCTGCGGGCTTATAATAATCGCGTCTCCTCACCTTCATTTTAAACCTTAATTCCTCAATCTATCATGCACTTTCCGCGACACTTCGACAAGTCGAAAAAATATGCCCGCTGACATATTTATTTACCCTTTATCCCGGTTAATCGGCATTTCCCGACGTAACGGACTGATATATATTACAGCGTAGTTTGTGGGAAAAAATTGTTATTTTTAACTATGACCGTAATTACAGAACCGTGGAATGCGGTTTACACACCAATTGCCCTTTCGTGTTTCCTTTGTGTCAACACTTTTACCAAAGGGTTGACATCCCTTTGGTTAACGACACCCTAATAGCTGGAATGGCAATCTGCATAATATTCCCAAAACAAAGTCTCAAACTTTATTCCTTAATCTATCACGCGATCTCTATTGAAATTCTTCGTTGAGTCGATGCTCTACTTCACGTATTTACTTACCTTACCGATAAATTCGCAGACGACATTTCCGGAAACATCAAGTCGTATCGTCATACTAAAAAAAAAATATATATATATCTCATTCTACAATCCGACCGCGATTTCAGACCCGTCGATAGCATCCTCGATATTTGACAATCGTCCTTTCGCATAGCCCCCATTCCCGACCTTTTTCCTGACCCTGTTATCAAAGGGTTATGATCCCTCTCCGTTTACGATGCCCCCGATTGTCGCGTGACGATCCAGATAGCGACTCAGCTTCGAAACGAAGTCTCGGGGCGAAAACGTTCTGTCCCAAAGTTAAAAAGAAATTGTCCGCGAAACCAACGAGTTGCCCTTCCGTGCACGGCCTATTACCAAATTGCACCTTACGTGTTGCCTCGTGCCCTAATCCCTCTCCCCCCTCCCATCGTACGTGTCCGTCTCCGGTTGACCGTCGTTTCCATTCCGTTCAGGCCTCACCAGACCCTCCATAAATACACCGTCCCTGCGGTCCGTATCCCTGACGCGCTGCTGTAGGCTGCTGCTGTTGCTGCTGCTGCCTACAGCCGCCGCCGCCGCCGCCATCCCAGCAGCGATATTCCGTGATATCCACGCATCTCTCATGCACACCTGCACCCCACAATACCAACTATTCGCGTTTGAACCGTATAACAGTGAGTGGATAACACGCCGCACTATTATGTACCTCTGTATGCTCAGCCTACAACACTGCCGCACAGACTCGTATGTAAATTTATATACTTGATGCGTATTACGCGTATATTAACCAGTGCTCCCAGGAATCGGAATTCCGAATGTGATGCATATTACCTCGTCCTCGGAACTACCTAACCTCTCTCTTTGCATCTCCCTCTCTCGTCGGTTCTTCCTCTATGCTGCCTATACACACCCGCGCCGTTCGTTGACCAACCGCTCTCCAACCATTCGCCGCACACCCCCGAATGCGTTTCCACTCAACTTGTAATGCAATGTAACGTGCTTATGTGCTTAGCTCGCGGGGTATATTACCTTCCTTTGTATCGCAAACAGCGAGACCGAACGTAAACACGACGGTTGCAACGCGGTCTCGGCGCGCCAGTGGCAACAGCAACCGGCAGCGGCGGCAACAGCAGCAGCAGCAGCGCCAGCCGGCAGTGACGGCGGCGGCGCGCGGGAGCGGACAAGCAAGAATACACTCGGCCCTCGCTCGCTCGTTCCTCGGATTCGCTGACTCGCTCGCTCTCGGCTCGCCTCGGATGGCCGACGAGCAGCAGCAGCACCACCACCGCCACCGACGGAATATATACAACATAGAGCAGTAACACAGAGAATTGCACAGCAGCGTAGAAGAGGCGCGCGCGTGCGAGAGCGGGACGAAGATAGGCATCGGTCGGTTGACTGGGCAAGAGGGCGACGGGCGAGCAGCGGGCTCGTCGCGTCCACCAACAGCCGGGCAGCCAAACGGTGCGGACGACGAGTTGGGTGTATAGAAACAGCGCTACGCGAGAGAGAGAGAGCGAGAGAGAGGGAGAGCTGGAGACGGGGGAGACGGAGGGAGAGGGAGAAAGAGAGTGAGACGGAGCGCAAGGACGGAGAGGGAAAGGCGCGCACGGATATTAATGCGAAGTCCGTGCGCGCTCGCGTTATAGTCGCCTCGCAGCTATCTCGCTCTCAGCACGCGACGAGAGAAATTGATACTGTGATGATGCGCGCCGCACCGCGGCGTCTGAAGCGCTGGGGGACGCGGATTCCGGATCGTTCTCCGCGGTATTCGAAACAGGGAACTCTCTCTCTCTCTCTCTCGGCTCGGCTGCGCATCGATTATCGCGACGGTAGTTCGGTATTCGATCGTCGCCCGCTCTTTCGTGGATGTATCTCGGGCGAATTTCACGTTCTGTCAGCGTTCTGTTCTTATCATTGTGACGTATTGAAGAAACGGAGAAAAAGAGGGCCATTGTGTAGAATCGGAAGAACTTTTTTTGTTGACTGATAAATTTGGAATTTGACTTTCACGCGTTTTGGCATTTAGTCGATTAATTTTTACACGTTCAGTAATATTTGGTATCTAGTTTTTGCCCCGGCCTAGAATTGTCTTGGAGTGTCTTCTTGGTTGAATAAAAATCTTCACGAAACTTTTGTTGCCGATGAATAAGAACGCTGATTACGCGTGGTAATCGTAATTACAACAATTAGTATCGAATGGTACCGCACTCAACGGTGACATCCTCGATAGTGACAAATTAGGCTAAGTGGGCGATCTGGGTCAAGCGGGGTTGACCTACGGCTAGCATTCGCACCTGACTCGATCGGTCAATAGGCGCGACATATCCTGTCGGCATTAAGTCACCGTCGAGGCAACCCACCGACTGCGATAATCATTCTCCGAGTAATTAACATCTGTCGTACGCACGATTTCTTTTTTATAAAACGTGAGAAACCATTGTTATCGATATTTATTCGACCTCTGTGGAATAAATCGAAATATGGCCGAATTTTTATTTTTATTTTTGCTTTTTTTCTCCACGAATTTTTGGAATCAGCGGGAAATTTGCTATCGGATAGGGGCATTTACACTTTGCGGAATCCATTCTTTTTTTCGCAAAAAAAAGTCATTGTTCCTAGTATTTATTATTAAACCCAAGATATCGATTCTCGCGATATTATTTCAATCATACAAACCCCAACGCGTTGTCCGTATACCTGCTCGGTGATTGTTCGGTGCGATGCTTCTCCCTAGGATATTCCGCGCTACCTGATTTACCCGATTTACCTGATTTGCGCCTGTATTGGGTACCCGTAGACCTGGCGTACGGGGAAGATCGCAACGACTCGATACACACTCGGCTCGTACCATACGCCGTTTGTACCAGGCGCGTTCCTGGCTTGCCTGGCCGTCGAACAGCACTAAAAGCGCCAGGTATACGGCTCCGAGGTCAAACACACACAAAACGTACAAAGTTTCCGTGCAGTCGGTCTCTCGCGCTTCGCCGTCTCCCTTTGCCCCGAGAGACGTTGTTCCCGCGTCGCCTCCCGACGACGACGAACAAAAGAAAATTTCTCAACCCACGTAGAAATTATGCCGAGGAAAATATACAGAAAGAGGGAGAGAAAGAGAGAAACAAGGAAAGACAGACGGAGAGGACGAGGGTGAAAGTTAGTAGCGTCGCGCCGGGTGTGTCTCTCTCCGAATCGATTCATACGGATAATCCAGATTCTTATTCGCTCGCCTCTCGTTCAGAGGGCATGGAACTCGGGTGATCCTCGCGATTTTTTGCTATTCCAGTCGTTTCATTTAATCCGTCTCTCTCTCTCTCTCTTTGTCTCTCCTTCTCACTCTCTCCCTCTGTCCCAACTTTTTGTCTTCGCCCGGTATCGTCACACGTCTTCGCGCTGCATGTCTCCTTCCATATCCTTCTCCCCTCTCCTAGTGTATATGGCAATAGCAGCGAATCAACGGAGCGAGGATTCTGCGCTGCTCGATCCGCGGAGTGCACCGCGTCGTCCGCGCAATCATCTCCGCGCCGAACGTCGAGCGTTCTAGCTCGCTCCTCGCGCTCTCCGATAACAGTGTACTGTGATAAAGGCTGCGGCAGACAACCCACTTCGATAAAGGCCCTACCCACCCGACGCGGTGCGGTGGGTGCCCGAGGCTCGATCCTCCTCGGTGTGTGCACGACTCTCGCGCACGTGCGCGCGCGAGTTCGCCCCGTGTTCGCAATTTCAGGAGGCTCAATGCCCGCGGCTATATCGGTATAGCAGCAGCAACGGCGGCAGCTCCGTCGCCGTTGCTGTCGTATAGTCCGCGCGCAGATGCTGCGCCTGCCACGAGTCGACTCGGCTCGAGACTTCTATAGCGCGAGCTGAGGTCGTATAGGTATATATACACGCATAATACACGTCCGCGCATTATATCCGCCGTTTCGCAGGAAAATGCTCACCTGTTCGCGTCTCCCGTAGCTTTGTCGACGGGTTTTGTCTCGCGAGATTGAATATGATTTGTTTGCTTGCGGTCTAAGACGCGAGGAAAGCGGAACAGTGGCGCCGATAGAGTTTGGGAGAACGCACGTGCGCATGCGTTCACAGGAGTAGGAGAACCGCGTTGGGTAGCTGCTAATATGCGATTGTCGTGCGTTAATGTCACTGAGCATTAGGAAGAAATTTTCAGACAACCGTCGCCGCCCATGGTGAGTAGGGAGAAGTTTGTCTCGCCCTCGCGTTTTACGCAAAAGCCTCGTTGCATTGTGTGTGCGATTGTACGTACGTTATTGTCTATAATAAAAATAATAATAATAAAAATAAAAATAAAATAATAATAATAATAATAATAATAATAATAATAATAATAATAATAATAATAATAATAATAATAATAATAATAATAATAATAATAATAATAATAATAATAATAATAATAATAATAATAATAATAATAATGCTGTCACTTGCAAAAGGTCGTGACGAATTCTATCATACGCAAGTGGGAAGACTCTCGCGCATTCGCTGTTTGTTCGCGTTTGTTCTCCGCGAATTCGTCAACGACGATTGTCCTCTCAAATTGGCCGCACTCTGCTACTCAGCGGCAGTAAATAAGGATACATATACTTGTGATGGAAAAAATAATGCGCGGTGAAAAATTTTCGCAAGACGTGTCATCTGCGAATTTGATTAGAGTTTCTATATTTATTGATTTCTCATATTGTATATTTTATCCGTGAGGAAGGCATTGCTAGGACCGAGTTATTCGAGTTCACAGTTCCCATTTCAAGACCGATCTTAAATTCGAAACAAATTCCATAAATTCTGACACTCACAATTCATTTCATCACACGATAAATCTGCGTATTGGCGGTCACGGTGGAATGAATAATGAACCGAGATGTGACACATGTAATTTTAACAATTCTCCGTACCGCGTAAAATGTAAAAACATTATTCACACCGTTTTATTCAAGAACCATCCGATATTGCATTCATTATTCGCGAGGTGGAATTACGAAAGCCTGGCGAGCGCCATGTATATAGAAGTCGCCGAGGAAGCTCGCGGAGGTGGATGGAGGAGGCGAGGCGCGGAGCCATAAAACGGGGCAAGAGGGTGAATTTTCATCCCCCGTGCTCGTCGGAGACGAAAGCGCGCCCACTGATATCGTTCCAGCATCTACTCCTTCAACAACCGCGCTACCTACGTATATAACTCGTAATAGTTGCTTCGGCGAGCCACACACGCGCGAAACGCCGCCGCACAGTGCACTTTCACCTTCTGTGCTTTTCGCACGTGTTAGGTCGTAGGTCGATGCCGCCGCCACCGCCGATGACGCCGCCGTCGCGTTGCGCTAAATCTCTCTGTGCTACTGCGGCCGCTCGGGGAACCTGCAGGCTTAACCTGACCGGGTAACGCGTCGAAGCAACGTGCGGCAGATTGAACGTGACAAAACGTGTGGCCCCCGGTACTTTTAATTTTTTTATGTACTAGGAACAATGACGCGCTTGCACGCGCGGATGGATGTAGCCAGCGTCGAACGTTAGCTCATGTGTTTATTTTCGCGAAAAAAAAAAAACGTTGGAGGCCCAACGCGATATCTCAATTTTTCAATTTTTTGCAGAATTTTTAAAACGACCCTAAAAAAACGCGACTTTTTCCAAGGCGCAAGGCCCTTGCGTTTTTTTGCGAAAAAAGTGTTTCGATTTCGTAAAGTCTGAAAACCCTAGCCGATGGCAAATTTTAAGCTGATTCCGAAAAGCATCGTTGTTTGTCAAAAAAAGAAAATTCGAGGAGAAAAATACGATTTAAACCATTTTTTAATGACAAACTGCCAAATTTTATTCCGTGGTCGCTTTGTGGATAACTGAAATTTTTAGCACCAGCTCAAACATCATATTTTATAACTGTTATTATATAGAAACGACTGGAAATGTTAATAGTCTATCTCAATTATTTTAATGACCGCCGTGCACGCATTAGCACATTTTTGCAGACATGTTTACCGTGCACAGAGCCTTTGAACTTTGCAAAGGCTATGGACACGGCATTCTATTTTATTCTATTCCTCGCTCCGTCTCGCTCGTCGTCCATTTAACTCGTGCAACACACGTGTACGTTTTATCGGCCGTGCGACCCTTGACTCTCAGCGTCGCGCTCGCTCGCTCGTTATCGTTCTCACCGCGGCGGTGCGCGCGCGGATTATTTATTTTATGCATCGTCCACGAGCGTTCATTAATTTTCAACCGAGAAATTAAAAACAGATTCATCGCCGTATGCAAACATTGCGGGTAGATGTAACGTCGAAAAACACGTCAAGTTGGACGAGGAAATGAGATTCGGTGCACGCATCTCGACCTGACGATTTCGTATGACGTTTTATTTTTTTCCTCTTTCTCCCTACCGTCGATGCTTTGTGCGAACGCGCGGTGGTTTTTTCTGAAGCGGCGCAGGTGATGAGAGGAGATTCCGCCGCCTCCGGTATCCGCCGGTTCCGCTTATATAACGGTTTCGCCACCGAAATTTCGTATTCACGTCTGGGTCACGATGCATCACAATTTAATTGGAGTTGACATGGCCAAGTTTTGAATTTGAGAAAATCATAATATTTGACGTGCTCGGCCGTACCCGCTACGTCATATCGTGTCTGTTATTCGTCGTTGTTGCGTAGTAATAGGAAAAAGTCGAATGTCATACGTCTTTCACGTTTTCGTTTTCTACATTTCCTCTTTCTTTCTCTCTCCGCGTCTCTATGTTCTCTATTCCATTGTTATTCCCAAAGGCGGCGCGGAGGTTCCTAGCGCAACAGTTTGGCCCTTGGAACTTCAGGCCTTCGCTTCGAATCGTTCGACGGGTCTCTCGGGCCTCTATTGGCT
This sequence comes from Itoplectis maculator, assembly GCA_964034905.1. Classification (NCBI taxonomy): domain Eukaryota; kingdom Metazoa; phylum Arthropoda; class Insecta; order Hymenoptera; family Ichneumonidae; genus Itoplectis; species Itoplectis maculator. The sequence goes on along the minus strand of OZ035854.1, from coordinate 3,610,691 downwards.
GTGTTTCCTGTGTGTCTTAAACTCCCACGTCGGATTCGGCGGTAACGCTTCACAAGCTCCTCTATTCTCGCGTTCACTTCTGCCGTGGGTGTAACGCCATTCCGGTTGTTGAGGTTTCAATTATATACAGAAATAAATCAGTCTGAGAGTCGTTTCGACTTTTTAACGAATTATCGGTATATCTTGGTTTTCGTCATTGCACACCGTAATTTCGACCTAATTGAGATTCTTTTTTCGTGAATACGATGTGGCATTTTTAAGCGACTAAGTACGAATATAACAGCGGAACGGATAAACTCGCATCCGCATTTTCTGATTAATAAATATAATTTATTTCTAGTAATTTTTTAGATACTTTTAATTCTTTATAAAATGTAAAAGGTTATGGCACACCCAACGTGTCGTTTTAAGGTTAAATGAATATAACAAAAACATGCGTCCAATTGCATTCAATAAACGTCATAATCATGCATATTTCATGAAGTCTATAATTAATTATTTCAAAGTCTGCGGCCAGAAAAAGAGAGATGGGAGGAGAATCAGCGCGAACCCACACATTATCGCACATACCCCGCGGCGATTCGAGGATTTAACTAACAGACGGTGACATGTAGAACTGTAAAATCAGAGAACGATGCGGAGTGGCAGCGAGGGCGAGAGAGGACGAGGGGTTTGAGAGGGAGAGAGTGGGAGGGTCGGAAAAATCGTGAAACTGAATACCTCTCTCGTCCGATATGCGGCAAATCGACTATTCGCGTTCCCTCTCGCTCTCGCTCTCTCCCTCTCTCCCTCTTTCTCTCTCTTTCGTCCCGTTGCTCGGTCACAATTTTTACAGCCGGGCCACTGCTCGCCTCGACAAACGAGCCAGCGCGGAGAACCAGAGAAAGAGCTCCAACCCCGGCGTGCACCGACCCCTAAAGCGTTCTCTCGTGCTCCCTATCCCCCCACTCCCCTTACTCTTCCCTCCCCGTCGTCCCACGCTACCCGGAACCCCCGCGTTTACTCGTTCAGCGCACTCAACGGGACGCCAGTTGCTCAAAAATTCCTCCGCAGCGCGTGTGTCCCGTGCCATCGAAGATATATATATATTTTTTTTTTTATTTTCTCGACATTTTATCTCTCAGCTAAACTGCAGACGGGAATATAAAAAACCAATAGCGATTTTACGTATTTATTTAACGACACAATGTCGATCGAGTGGATCAAGTGCGCGAGCGTCGACGGAGGCGGATAAACGTTACAAGTGTCTGAAGGGAATATACAACGCGAAGCCGCCGCACGGGTTTCGTCGTCGCCGAACGACACTCCGGAAATATTTCCAGTCTGACGAAAAGAGGTCAGTACAGAGTGAGAGGAAAGTGAAGCTGACGATAATTCGTTACATCGCAGCAGCGTCGTCTTAATGTTCTCGTTAAGTTTCCGCCGAGTGTCTGACGCTACGAGAGAGAACTCGAGACTGGCAAAGTAGTTGGGAGTGAAAGGTGGGCGTCGCAGTCTCGTCGTTCTCGATTCGGCTTTACTTCTCTAGTAGCGCGCTAGGAGCAGCAGCAGCAGCAGCAGCAGCGGCGGCAGTAATAGTATTAGTATAGTGATATTAGTAGTCAGTGCGCTGTTGGAGGGGGATGGAAGAGAAGGAGGAGGAGAAAGGGTAGGAGGAGGATGAGAAGGAAGCGAGACGAGGAAGGTTATGACGGCCGGGGAGGTCGTACGGCGGATATAGCAGCGAGCGGATCGTCTGCGAAGCAACACTGACAGGAAGCGAGTCGACGAAAGAGATGAAGCGGCTGTGCATGAGGGGAGGATATGAGAGGGAGCGAAAAAAAAAAAAGTGAGAAAGAAAAACGAAAATGAAAATGCTGGAGAAGGCGAGAAAGAAGACGTGAAACAGGAGGACGTAAAGCAGGGGGAGAAGGAGGAAGCAGATGAAGAGGAGGAAGGAGGGGAAGAAGGAGCCGAAGGAGGCGAAGAAGAGGCATAAGTGAATCGAGACACGAGGCGCGCACGGTAGCAACACCGTATGCCAAGCCTCGACGGCATATACAAACGTTTCTTCTTCCCTCTACGGTATACACGCTCTCGGTCTGCTCCCCAGGCGCTCGCACCGTCCGTCCGCAATCTCCATTCACCTTTCTCGTTCTCGCACGGGGGGGTACCTGCCTCGCTCTCTCGGTGGCCACGCCGACACGGCCGACCGAGCGAGCAGCCAAACTCGAGAATTAACCCGGCTCAAACGACGCCTACAAGTTTCGAATAATTGTTTAGTATTCATGACGAGAATTGTTATGTCGTATAAATGTCTATGATCAAGAGGACCGACAAACGGGGCATCACAAAATGTGCTTCGTTTGCTCGCGTGGATGTGGCGAAAAGTTTCGTATTATGAAATAAAATGAGGTCTTTTGTCGGTGTTTAAACTCACGGATTCGTCATTCGGATTTAACGTGGATTTAGAATTTGATTTAGAAAAATGGTATAATAAAAAAAGTGGTTACGCGACATTAGCATTGTGGCTTATTTAAAAAATGTTATTTATTTGTCTTGTAGTGTCCATAGTGCATACCGCGCATCGCTGGTTCAGTAGCCGTAACTTCCTTATAGTCAATGACACAGTTATCGATTGAGCAAAGTCTCGGAGTGTAGCTATAGCGTTTCGTCATTGCTGGAGGATTTTCAGGTATCACGACTACAATACAGATGGGGCGACGTGTCTCAGTCCTCGCTGCTTTGCTCCGTTCGATTTCGCTTTACAAATAATCATTGAATGTTTTCTGATTCTATCGTCTATATCGGGTTCATCCTTCTCACTATATTTTAGGACTTACGATGACACACACACAAACTATAACACAAACTATGATAATTAACGATAAATATTTATTCACCCGGTGTACTCATAGCGCGTTTCGTCTTACCGCACAAGAGCGACGACGCTGTTGTTGCGCGACACGATAATTATTACGCGCGGCGATCTCGTCGGCGAGAGGCAGCGAGGCCCCGGGAGCCACTTCGTTCGCAACAATCAGCGGATTCATAGTTGCGCAAAAAAGAACAAAAATAAGATTCGCGGGGGTCGTTTTCTGTGTGATTGTGTATGCGGTACCACTGGAGCGCGGTAACTATACTAACTACGCTATACTAATGTATATTATTGTATGGGCTATTCCATGCGAACCAAACACCATGTTCAGTCGACATTTTTTTTATTTGATCGAAGCCGAAGGAATTCGATGTATCGCACGAAACAGTTTTTTTCGCCGGATCCAGATCTCTACGTTTACTCCGGTGAATAAACACGTTTATTAGAAATGTTATACAATTAATAATATTTGATTTTTCCATGATATTCACAATTTTTCACGCTCCGTAAATTCGCACGTTTTATGCCAATTAACACAGCGGCTAAAGAAGTATCGAACAAAGATCAGAAAAAATTGGAATCGGACAAAAAAAATCTTTTTGAGATCCAAAAAATAGATTCCAGCATGTTACGATGAGAAGTAAACCTGAAGATTGTAAATTCATCAAACATTAATATCTCGGGTGTTGTTTCGGATCTCTTCCATTGCGAGGGAATGAAAAGAAAAAGAAAAAAAAAAAAAAAGCCAACCGAAGCGGGTGTTTCGTTCGTACGAAATGTCCCGTACGTATCTCGGCGGTCGGAGGGATAAGCGGACGACGGGTGGGCGGGCGAGGAGGCAGAGACGAGATTGCCATGGGTATGCCATAGGAAAACTGTAGTATGAGAGACCGCAAAGCGTCCTCACGGTACAGGGCTCTAAGTCTAGCCCAGAGCCGCTCCGCTCGGTAGTCGAGGAGCAGCGAGGCAGCGAGGCAGCGAGACACGACGCGAGGCTATTCCGTTTCTTATATCTCGCGGTAAAGAGACGTCGACGCGGTGCACCGAAGCAGAGGGGAAGTGAGGAAGCGAAGAACGATAGGAGAGTGGAGGGTGAGGGGGAGGGGGAGAGGAAGGCCCGTCTTATCTGGGGCAATGGAACAACCTCCCCCGCGCCCCCTCCGCTATTCCCCTTCCATTCGTCGCTCGCTAGGTCGACTGGCAAACTGTACAGCTGCTGCTGCGGCGCGCGGCTTCGTCTCAAAGCGAGAAAAGTCTTCGAAGAGCGAGCGAGATCCTAGACAGCAGCACACAGGACAGCAGCAACGGCGGCGGCGGTAACGGGGCAGATACAACAGATACAGCGCAGATACAGCCAGTGACTACGGCCACCGAGCCGTGGCTACGTCTTACGTAAACGTAATCGTAAAAGTAACGCTAATTACGAGGCACCTGGGACTCCGCGCGCGTCGTACGCCATCCGGTGCCCACCGACCGCGCGCGCGGACTGTGCATGCACCACGGCCACTCCGAGACTTTCTATTTGAACGCCCTCGCGCGCCCCATCTCTTTCACTCTTCCGCTGTCCTGATTATTTCTCTTCTCCTCGGACCTGCGTCATCACTCGGGCATTCGTTATCGCGCGTCTCGTCGCTGATTTTCCGTCAATTGGCTTCGCGACGGTACGTCACAACGCGTTCGGTGTACTTATTTTTTTTGCCGAGTGACATTCGAAGAGGAGGAATAAAAGTCGTTCAACGATTTCTGCGAATCGATGTTCGTCATCAATGATTTCATATTTCAGTGTCATCAATGATTCCCATTTTATATATTTGCTAATGAATCTTCCGTAAAAGCGATAGCGATGATCGATGATGCGGGAGCATAATCGAGCCGTTGTTATTGTTACCGAACAGAAAAAATGCCCTCCAGTCGTAATTTACTCGCGAGTTTGTTGACACATTGGTGGTATTGCGAAGATAATTAGCTCTCCCGCGCGAAGAGTGCCGAATAATCGGTGGTTATCAGGCGTTATCGCGTTTATCAGCGAGATTTTGATAAACGAGATAACGATTATCGAATTCACGAGCGTGCCAGATTTCTTATCTGCGTCCGAGGAGTCTGGACGTGAGGCCGAGAGGCGAGCAAGAGCAGCGAACGAGCTAATCTTAACTGGGATTTGCGTTCGCGCTTACATACCCATACGAATAAAGATCTCGTTACCGCGATATACACACGTACATACATGCATACATATGTACAGGAACTACGTACCACTCGCGATTTCACTGCTCTCTTGGCCCACGCGGCTCGTTGAGACATTATATCCACGCCATCTCGGTTCGTGACGTCGCTCCGCCTCGACGTACCGTGTATCGATATGGCATATACGTGTCAGAGCACGCGTGCACAGTGCTAACATAAGATAACGCGCTGAGAGTTTCGAACCGACGGTGGCAACAGCGTGTTGCTTTCATGGCCAATGAAGTGTGAAGAGGAGGCGAGAAAACTCAGTTGGGTGGCTAAGTAAAAAAAATTCCAATTATTTACAGCTCCGAGAAAACATTTTTCGCAAATAATTTTATCCATTACGAATGCGCAGAACCGACAGATGCAGTGATGTTCAGTCACTCGTAGTTCCTTCTGTATTCAGCTGAACTTGCTAACAAATGTTATAATTGATGTCATCTGATAAAAAAAAAAGAGGCATACAAATTTTGTGCGAACAAGCTGACTGACGCATTTAAAAAAATTCTGCAATATATATTGTTACGGATGGCCGAAATGACTACACGGGATATTTGTTGTTGTGGCGAATATTATTAGTTTACAAATGCTTTCTATTTTCCCGATCGCGATCTTTGACACGGCCGCGCGCTGTCAATCTCTAGCCAAGACTGTCGACTGTCACTCGTGATGTGAAGTCGGTCATCTATTCGTTTATCAGTTGTCAACCTAACTAATATCGTGTGTCTCATAAGTAGTAGTCAGCTACATTCGTTACAATATATATAAGCAAGTACTACAGAATATACGTTAAAAATATCAGAATATTCCGTGTACATTTTGGCTTTACCGATGAACCGCCTTCAGTTTAGCAGCGCAGATATATGTAACTTACACGCTTCAGAGCGCGCGTAGACCATCGAGATAGCGCGCAGAGTTCGAAGCCAGCGATATAGCATAACAGTGTATGGAACTCCGGTGGCGGAGAGAGTGTGGAGAAGAGCAAGAGGAGGAGGAGGAGGAAGAGGCAGCGGCGGCTGCGAGGACGCTCGGTCGGACGGCTCATCACGAGGGTAGCGGGGTCGCCTGAACAGTGCGGAGGGGGTGAGGGACAGTCCAGGCTCGACGCGACTGTTTCCCTTCCGCCACTTCATTCCTCGCCACGAATTCACAACTCCCCCTCCCCTTGCCCCGCGTTGCGTCTCGCTTTGCGCCGCCGTTCTCTCTTTTCCACCTCTGCACAGGTTATACATATTTCCTTGTCGCTCGCTGTCTCTCTATCTCTCTCACTCTGCATACTTCTCTTTCTTTCGCCGTCACGTCGAGTCTCTCTCGCGCCGCGCGACAGAGCCGTCCAGCAGCGCCGCTGCCGCTTCATTTCCATCTGTTTCGCCTCTTCGTTTCCCCTCGTTTATCGAGCCTCTTTCCCCCATCGCTGTCCACCGTGGATGGCTCACCGATTGGCCGCGGCCAAGAGGACTGGCGGACACAGTCATCGGCACGTCGCTCGTATTTCGGAGAATGGTGGGCGGCGCTGCCAATCACTGGACGCGGACGAGAGAATATTCAACTGCTTACGGATTGCGTGTGCATATAGGATATACCTCCGGGCTCGCCTCGTCATTCGGCCTGTCACTCCTCGGCGCATTGCGGGCGCTTCATACTGCCAATAAAGCGGCACCGGTTGTAGTTCTCTATCTGTATCGCGCACGTAGATATAGCGCGGTGGAAGCGCGGAGAGTGCGCACCGGCTTTATGTACGTATAGCATCACCAGCAGCAACGGCACCGGCAGCAGCAGCAGCGCGGTCGGAAACGGCGTGACGTAGGTCGGGAGCACCATTCGGGGCACAACCCAGAAGCCACAACGCGCCCCACCAGCAGACGTTCTCTCTCTGTCTCTCTCTCTCTCTCCCCAGTTCTCACTCGCTCACTGTTTCTGTCTCTTTCTCTCTCTCTCTCTCTCTCTGCCGCTCGTGAAGCGTTTACTACGCGCTCTCTGTACTAGAGATGGTGCATATTTCTTTATCGATGGGATTTCCACGCGGTTATATAATGGGGGTCAAAGAGGTATTAGCGCTAAAGCTACAGGCTAGCAGTGAGAGCTTTGCGGGAGGAGATGCCGAGGACTTGGGCTGCCTGCTGCCGCTGCTGCTTCGTGTTGCTCGGTTTTCCGTTGGTAAACGATCCCGTTGACAAGGGGGCGTTTATGAGCGAAGGTCGATCGTCACGATTGACGAACGCTACTAATTAGGGTACTCTCATTGCAATATGTCTGTTATATGCATACATCGGAGATGGTTTTATTGCGATAATACAGAACTTAACGATTATTAGCGGAATCTCATCATTGTCGCTGTGTTTACGGGTCGCGTGCGACGATCTGTTTGCAGTACAATCGACATCGATCAAACATTGCTAATTTTTTTATCAACGTCGCGTGATTTGTCAATCCAAGCGCAGACGACCAATTTCCGAGTTTGCACATTTGGGGGTATTTTTCTTGACTCTATGGAATTAATTTTGGAACAGCTTTTTTCCAATCGTTAAAATAGTTCTGTTAATGTCTGGAAGAGTATCAATCGCTTTGGTGACACATAATTCAAAATGTAGTTTGAAAAAATGATGGTCAAAGCTTGATCGATGAATTTTGTTTCTACAAATGTTTAAGAAAATTGTACTAATTCATGTTAATGTCGTTGCTTTTTTATTCAAACTCCTTGATATAATTGCGCAGAGCTGCAACCAGCTTACTATTCAAATTAAATTCTATTTCGCACTCCGGCACTTCCTCTCAACTCCCGTCTATCCATTCATCCATATAACCATTCACTATCGCTCTTTTCGTGCATCCTCCGACTTCCTCGCAGCTACAAATATATAAAATGTTCTCGTCTTCCTTTGTGCGCACACTGTACCTAATATCTTTGAATCCTCTACTCCAACTCTCATCCACGTTCCCACGCCTTATCCTCGACCACATTTCTTCACTTTCCACCCTAATTTGTCCTCCTCCGCATATCCCAACACTCCCATCATTAGTTATTCCAGTTAATTGCGTTTGCATTTTTGTCAATAGTTCGATTCAAGGCCAAATTTAATTGCCCTATTTTTGTTTCGCATGAAATCCAACATTAATAATGTCGATCTATCAGATAAAACTATAACACAAATATAAGGCGATCCGTTCGTGGGTCAAACGCGAAATCTCGAAAATAATTGGATCCGACGTTAGTCCGTCGTGTTCAAGCTGGAGGGAGCTTTCGGATTTCGCATGGCCTGGATGGTAGATGTCGCTCGCGACATCGCCGGGCAGACAATGTGCGACTGAGAGGGTCAAGTACCGAGGGGCTCTGAGAGGCCGCTCTCGTTCAATCAATTTCAATAGAAGATTTGTCTTTCAGATCCTCCCTGACCCTGTATATCCGTGCTCTGCAGTATCCATAACGCGATTGTTCTTTTTCCCTAACGTCCAAATGCACCAAAAACAACAAACATCAAATGTCCATCTCTGTACTAAGCTTTGTGTAGTGGTAGAACTATACCCATGTCCATCTTAATCGATCCAAGACCACTTCTCATAGCGTATTTTGAAGTGATAATTTGAGAAAACAGTTGATCTGTCCTTGACCTTATCAGACGTAAACACGATTTACATTGAACTAACACAGCCAACATCAACCTCGCCCCCTCCACGGCGCACATCGAAAACAAGAGCTTAATGCGTGCAAACAGATTAGTTGCAATCAAATAATTGCCTTATCTCTGCCGCGAAATGTCAACGAGAGATATAACGCGCGAAACAATGTAACAACCCGGCCGCGGGAGGCATCATCCAACCGTAATAACGTGCAATATGTTTATTAACCGACTCCTCGTCCTTCAGGGATTATTCAATTTCCCAGGACACATTAATTATACAAACTCCGCCGCCCCGTTCTCCAATGATGAATATTAAACAACTCATGAATTACAAGTGATTGATACAACGCAGTTATCAAATCTCAAAGAGCGCCGGGTATTTCTCTATGTGTACTGTCCGGTCGAAATCATAACCGCGAGACGAGAATAATGTTTTCACGTATACACCACAGACGCACGGTACACAAGTCGGGCGAGCGATACGCGCATATATATCGTCCTGGTCGCGTGTAACGAACAGGCGCATTCTGCATCAGCGGCAACGACAGCGCGAGCGCTGTAGTCGTCTATATGCATACATACGTCGTGGTCCTACGTAGCAGCAGCACCAGCAACAGCGGCGGCAGCAGCAGCAGCGGGAACAGCATGAATGCATACACACTGCTCATCGTTCCCGTCGTCCTCGTCGCCGCCGCCGCTGCCGCCGCCGACACCGCCGTCTACGTGCGCGCGCGATCCACGCTTTCCGCGCGAGGCGGCGTGACGGTCGAGCGGCCATTTTGATAATCCTCCCCACTTCGCCGGCAGCGCGGCACTTACCCCTCTCCTCGATCTCTCGCTCCCTCTCGCTCCCACCCGCTTGTCGGCTCGCGCGCGGCGTCCCCCGCCGCCCTCGACTGCCGCGCGCGCGCTACCCCCTGCGCGTTCGCCCTCGCCCTGTCTAGAGCTCGTCTTCGTTTTACCTTTTTCCCCCCGTCTCCGTTGCTACCGCGCTTCCTCCGCTTCTCCGTTATACTCTCCGTGACCCTCTCGCTCTCTCTCGCTCTCTGTCTCCCCACCCCTCCTCTCACTCTCTCGCTCTTTCTTTCCTTCCATCTCTTTTTCACTGCCGCGTCCTAGAGAGTCGCGCGCGCGTTGCGGCCGTCTCTCGTCTCGCGTACTTATGGTCGGAGCACCGAGTCGCGAGCTTTTGCGGCAAAGGATGAGCGCGCGCGGGTCGAGCCGGCAGCCGGCTGCTGCCGTCGCCGCCGCTGCTGCTGCTGCTGCTGCTGCTAGCGGTTCGTGTGCGAATTTCCCATATAACCTCTCTCTACCTATACTCTCGTCTCGTCTCTCGCCCGCGCTGCTGCTGCCGCTGCCGCTGCCGCCGCCGCCGCTGTCGCTGCTGTTCTTATCCCTTCTCACCGCGCGCGCAACGTCACGCTCCCACCTTTGCCTCGCTCGCTCCGTCCTCCCGTGCCGTCTCCGTCCCTCCCGCGTTCCGTCGCCTCTCCGCGTCGCTCTGCCCCCGACGTCGCTCCGACTCTCCTCTATCTGTCTCGCTTCTCCCTCGCCTCTATCTTCTCTCTCCCGTATCAGTGTAGCCGTGTGCGTTGTTCAGTCACGACCGGAAAGTGCCAGTTTCTCCCGAGCTCTAATCGCCTCGTTGCGTCTCCGCGCGAAACGCTGAGGCATCGTCTCCTCTATACGCTTCGCTCGTATATGTATATTTTTTTTTTTCGTTTCGCGTCGCATCGTCGTCGTGCGTTTACAATATTATTACACGTCCCCCCCCCCCCGCGCTCGTGCGCGTGCGCGTGTGTGTGTGTCTTTTCACGTTTTTCGTCAGTGATTTTTCAATCATCGTCGCGCTACTTCGATTCGCCTGTTTTGTTTCGCGCGACGAACGAGCGAATCTCGTCGGTGACGAAGTATAACACGGTGCAAGGATTACGTACGGTGTTGTCTCCGTGTATGTGTGTGTCTTGGATCCTCCGGCCCTTTAAATCGCCGAGTGTCTGTGTCCTCCGCCTTCCCCCGCGCCAGTGTGGGTTTTATCGCATTTCCAGTGTCTTCGCCGTCGCGCCGCCGACCTTTGTCTCTGTTTTTCTTTTCCACTTCCACTTAGTCGTGTTATCTATCGCGCGGGCGCGCGCGTCGTCGCGGTGTCGCACACGCGGGTTCTCGATAATACGATACGACGCAGTAATGCTCGATCATGAGTGATCTATCCGAAGCGCGGGTTTGACGCAATTGTTCGGCGCAGTGACGCGCCACCGTCACGAGCACCAGCGTGTGTCGCTGTGGCGTGTGACGTAGCGCGGTATACTTTGTACGCGACCGCCGGCACGTCCGAGTCGTTTTCCCGCTTTTGGCCGCGTAACTCGGAAATAGAAGAAACGAGACGGGGGACACTCTTTTTTCTATTTTCCACGCCGCTCGTAGTCGCCCCTCGACTCCTTTGTCAACAATATTGTTTACAATATCGGGCGAATCCGGTAGCCGTGTGTCTGTGTGTTTAGCGCGGGCGTATGTGTCGCTTGTGCGCCTAAGTGAACGTGAAGTGCGTGCAGAGGTGACCTTTCCGTGTTCCGCGAGAAGGAAAGACCGATCGGCTACTCTCGATCGGGTCCTCGATTATCGCTGAGCGCCTGGGATTCACGGGGGCTTCGGGAAAATAATAAAATCGAAAGCTTTTATCTCTCTCTCTCTTGCTCTCTCGCTCTTTCTCCTCATTCTCTCTTTCGTTCGTCGGAGGCAGAACCGCGTGACAAACGGATATTCCCAGTGTGTGATTCGGCGGATCCGAGAAAGTCGTGTAAAACGTTCGTGTTTCGTTTTGCAGCGAGTTCTGGAAGAATAATAATAGTAGTAATAATAATAATAAAAGAGCGACGAGTGTTGTCGTACAATCGGTGCGAGCCCAAGTACCGGGCAATACTCGAGGTGTGATAAAGTGCGAGAACCCGACGTGGTCATGGTTTTCATTTACTTCCGTTTGTTCAGTAACGACTGCGTAGCAGAGCCGAGAGGAGCGCGCACTCTGGATTAGCCGCTTCCTCGAGGCCAAGTTGTGTTTTTTTTGTACATATATATATAAATATATATAGAATATACACACACATACGTATAACGTGTATACCGTACAGTGGTGCGTGGGTGTTGGAATATTATTGCCGACTACTGGCGTGTCCGACGGCTCGGTGTTGATTTCGAGAGCTTCCCTTGTTCTTGTTATCGTTCTAAAAGTCCCCGAAGAGTGACATCGGAATTCGAGAGTGCGCGCGGGGCCACGGGACTAAAGCATGATATTGTGCCGATCGTCCTTAGCTAATTCGAAGCTGGTGGTGATACGTCGCCATCGTCTCGACTACTCTGATATCGTGACCGCAGAGGAATCAACAGAACTTACGCTACCAACGCAGACCGCACAACCGACGTCAGAATTATATTTGGAAGCGGCGCGACGAGCGCCGCCCTCCTGAACGCCCGGTGAGTGTCCCCTCCGGGCTTGTTGTCCGCGAATCGCAGTGTTCGCGCGAGACCAATTATCACTGCAAAATTATGTTTTTTTTTTTTTTTTCCCTTTCCTTTTGTTATTCTTTATTCCGCGAGGAAAGTTTGATCAGTTGAGCGGCAGTTGCTTATTTCGTGGGAAAGAATATCGACTGACAGCCTACTTGGAGACGCCATTTCGGACTGGTCAGTGACAGAAATATTGAACTTCAAGCGACGTCAGCTACATATTGGCTACTATGAAAATATGACTGAGAGGTGAACACAAATTTGGCATTCATTGTGCCGTAAATTATATTTTGCGGAGCTTCTTTTTAATGGTCTGGACGAAATTTTAATCACAAAGAGGATTAACATTAAGTTTCATTGGAAGGAAGCGTTGAGTAGTATTCGATTTGGACTTTTCGAAAGCCCAGATCAATTAGAAAATTCGATCTGGACATGAAAGATCAACTGTGCAAAGTTTGAGGTTAGGAAAGCAAATGTGTCAATGACGCGTTAAAAAGTTCGGTACACTGTGTAATACAGCTAAAATGGCAACTTTTTAGTCCAATTTGAGAGGGGTCACTGCCACATGACCCACGTAGCCTTTCAAGGATTTGCATGTGGACTCTGTCTATTTATCAAGTTTCACAAGCAATTAGTTTTGTCGTCGCCTGTCGCCGGATTTGCCGTAGATACAATCGTGCATTATGTATCCAACAATTATTGAATAATTTCACTGCTCTCTTCCCGTACATAACATCCAGCCATCAATGTATCAGCGATAACAACCCGCGCGTTGACCCGATTTTATACGCCAGCAGCGTCACGTATCTGTTCATTGTAAGAAACCGAAAGGTTCCATCGCTCCGACAGATAAATCCCGGCATTTCTTCGTGTGTATCTTAAGTAAACACGCTGATAAGGACAAAGAGAGGAAGTCCCCGCCGGTGACGTCAGAGCATCTCCTTCGCTGCGTCAGCTGACCGAACACATCCGACTGAAAAATGGACGGAATTGTCGCAACGCGTTTGCGCTTCTTCGTCGTCGTTTTGTTTTTCTGCTCGCGTCCCTGAGTTGGATAGCTGAAATTCGACGCACAGTGTTTTCGTTGGTATCCATCACTCCGACGTATTTTTCGTCGCCTCGTTTCGCCTCAGTCTCGTGAGCGTCCACCGCGTTTCCTGGACTTTGCGCCACTCGCTTGTTTCGCGGTAGAGTCAGTGTCGCTGTGTGTATATATTCGAGCTCGTTCGTACGTTCGACACGTTGTAGCAGTGTCTCCCGCTTCTCGTTCTCGCTCGCGCGCGCGCGCGCGACTTATATTCCATCCGCATCGTTTTGACGAGTCCGACGATTGCGCAATAAAGCAAGACAGTGACGCCGACGTCGCATCCTTCGCACGTCGACGCTAACCGAGATAACTCGTTTCGAATTTCTTAAATGTCTACAAGGAAAGTAGGCGAACTCTTCCCTTAGTGTGTCGCCGTTCGAATGAAAAGTATTATTTATTTATTTTATTTATTTATTTTTTCTCTGTACAGTACATTTCAACACAATACGAAAAAACATTGTGACACATTTATTTCCATTTGTTCAAAGGTCACGAAAATATGTCGAGGAAAACGTTTGATCGTGCGTTAAACGTTGCACTCGAAGAAGTCGCGCTCGTTCCGCTGACCATAAACTGTCGGCTATCGCAATTTTCAGTTCGTAACGCTGTTTTCGTTTTTGCAGGCGTACCGCGACTGTTCTCGCATTACAACTATTTTATAGTTGTCGTAACAATAAAAGGTGACTTTACGGAGTCACCAACACTGGAGTCTTCTGTCGGTATCCGCTCTGTCTCCCTCTATCCGCATTTGTCTGGACTCCTTTTCGTGACACACGTGTGGAAAATTATGCAACAGGAATGAATACGGATCGATCGTGTCTATGCTGCGTGTCACGCGCATCACGTGTAATATCGTTAATATGCGTATCCTTCGTCGCTCGGTATTCGCGCTTCTGTGCGCACGTGCGCTAAACCAGTAGACGCCACCTCAGCAGAGGGGCCACTATACCTCAATCAGGTATTAGATACATATCTGTGGATAAATACCTACCTCAGTATGCAAGTAGACTTACGCTGGTGAGGCGTGATAAGCAGATATGTCCCGGGGAATACCGCGCGCGACTATCCGACTCCGGCGTCGCGGATATCGATCGGCCCTAAATCCTCGAAACTATATACGTATACGAACGTACCTACGAATCAGTGTGTAATTGTACACGTGCCGGACGTTTCGCGCCTCTACGTCCAGCTTAAGATCTTACCAACGCTGGAGGAGAAGCCAAAAACTTAAGCCTCTTGGACGCAGCGCTTGGAAAAGTTTCTCTCAAATAAGAAAAAAAAAAAAAAAACGTTGATATCGATTTTCCTAGTCTCCTCATTGCTGTATATGGGTAATCCACGCCCTAAACGATTGAACAGTCTGTTGTGTATTTGTTCATTCTTATGACGATTTTTGTTGTTCGAACCTTTCGTAATTGTACAGCTTCTGTGACAATGACAATGAACAATGAAAGCAAACATTGCAATTGTTCTGCGTCCAGGGAAATGAAAACCGGATGTTGAGGATTTTTTTTGTTTTTTCGTCTTTGATTTTTGTTTAAAAAATTAGGTACATAGAAAGTCGCCCAATTTTGACGACGAAAATAATCCTCAATGCCGTGTTCATTTTCTTCTCTTTTGAATGGTCATTTTTAACTCGAAACTGTTGTACGGCTGTTCGCGCGAAGCGCACTTTCCGCACCGTATTTGAGACCCCGGAGTCTCCTTGATATGCGAGGCGTGCACGCGGCACTATACTGCAGCGCAACGTTGTCGGCGCCAGTTCAGCTATGAGGCTCGCTGGTTCGGAATGAGACGCAGATGCGCGGATAACAAACCACGGGTACCGGGGAATGCGCCGCTCTCAAAGAGAAAACTCGGCGCTCGCGCGAGTTAGGATGCAAAGAGACTTGCACGAAGCTCGAATTACACATCGACTTCACTGCGGCCGCCGCTGCTGCTGCTGCTGCTGCTGCTGCTCCCCTCGCAGTTACCGCGGTATCACTCGGCGGAGCATCGGCGCCGCCACCCTCGTTTAGGTGTCGCGCGACACGGAGTTCGATACATTCCGGATGCTCGGCGGAATACCAAAGTATCGCGGTGATCCGGTGACGCGCGAATATATTCCGCGAATACGGCATCTGCGTATACATGAATATGCACAAAACAATGAACAAATCGCCGTGCACATCGTCTCCGCAAAGTCCACCCAACAAGTTGCAGACGGTGCATCAGCGTGCACTATATTATTAATCCAAATGTTTATCGCGCTTTACACCTGTTGATGCGCAGGGGGGGGGGGGGGGGCGATCGAGATGATGAAGATCGAATCTCCATACGGCGGCGCGATGCACGCAATGAATAACGTATGGAAATTCGAACGAAGTCGACGATAACATATTCCGCGCGCGGCATATACGTCCCACTGGCATATTATATTCAAAGCGAAATCTATACTATTACTTACCCCGTACCAACACCCGCGGCTCAATCATATGTATGTACCATAATAATTTTAGACACTGTTTTCCAATCAGCGTGCAATTTTTTTTTACCCTCTCGTTCGTGTGTTTGCCGGGCAATTACCGTTTTCTATTTTATTGCTTCGAGCACATTACTGTTATGTATGATTGTAACATTAATGGTTGGCAATGTATGGGTGCGAAAATATGTGCATAATGGAAGAATCGCACTCGCGCCGCAAATATACTCACATGCGTGCGACACGGCGCGGGTATGGCCAGCCTGCCCGCCTGCTGCCAGGCCAGGCCGGGCACAGGCTGCCTGCATCGATAGATAGAAGGGGTTTGCGTGCCCGTTGGAAATTCACGTGAGTTTTATCGACAAGTCGGGTTAAACCGTTATTTATGTGGAGCACCCTGGGTATACGCGTACAGTTTCTCTCTGCCGTCGGGGGTATATGCCGCATTTTTCATTCCCGCGCCGATCACCGACGTCTCTCGCTCGTTCACTCTATCTGTCTCCCTCCCTCCCTCTCTCTCTCTTCCTCCCTCTCTCGTTCGCGCGCGCTCGCGAGCTTCACTGCACTATAAATACACTGTTGCGATCGCGAGCGCACGAACGAACGAACGAGAGCCGTGACTGCTGCGCCACGCTCGTCCGCCGATAGACGTCAGATATGATCCCACCTCTCGCGTGCCTCTCCATTATTTTCGCAAAGTACACTGCACCGGGAGCGCGCGCGCGCGACGCGACGCGACTCTGTCGGGTCGAGATCGTCAGCTCGACGCGGAATCCCTGAACTTGGCGTGAATCTACGCGCGCATCCGTCAGTCGGAAATTCTTGAAATACGTCGGAATAGGTTTTACCGCGTCGCGCCACGGAGAGATAATTTATTCCTCACTTTCCTTGGTGAGCCGCGCGCAAGGACGTAGCATCTCCCACGTATATTTTTTTTTGGTTCGCTATACGGGAATACAGCTGAATTGTGGAACGAGGAACGCTGCTTGGGGACTGACCTACGACAATATGATCTTGCAATTTTCCACGGCTTCTCACGCGCAGCTGATTTTCGGGACAAGTAGAAAATTTGCAGGCACTATTTACATCACTATTTAGATAGTTACAATCAATATTTGCGAAACCTATTGCAACTCCTCCGAGAGCTTCCATGAAAATACATCTATTTGAGGCTTTTGACAAATAATATCTTTAGTGATCAAACATATTTATTACCTAAAATAGGCATTTTTAATGAACAGACAGCGTCGCGACTATCAAACCGCTTTTTTTTTTCTAAGAAGGGTTCGAGAAAACAATTTGCGTAAATGACAATACATTTTGTATTTTTGATCAAATCCAAAATCCATGTTAAATGGAATATGATAAACTCGGTTATTGTCAAACTTGCACGCGCGCCAATAATAATTGGAAACTATCCAAAACGTATCGTCTAGTTCACTTACCGTACATCAGTTCTGATTATCTTAGTCGGTCGAATCGACTAACATCACATTTTGTCGCATTACGAAGACAGCAAGAAAGTAATAACGAACACGTGCTCGTGGCGAGAAGTCGCTCGCACGACGATCATACTCGTAATGCTAGTTACCTATGTAATCGACGTTAATAATAACATGTCCGGCTGGCTCATTTAGCTCCGAGTTCAACGAGGATATGCAGCCAGTCGACCGGTTTTTCCGATGTTCCGTCGCGCGACGGCTATGACCTTGTCGCACATGCGCGCTACTACTCGCTCGTGTTCGCGCGCTTAGCGATAACACGAGCTTCTTCGACACATCTCATGCATTTTTAACACTTCTCGCCGTTGTTATACCGCCAATAATACGCGTTCAAGAACGCTCGTGGAACACTTTCGCGACTGTCACAAAACGCGCGCAAAATGCCCAATCGAAACTTCTTCGGCTTCACGATTATCTTATCGGCTCGTTGAACGTGCATTATGAGTCGATACTTGCCATTGGTATCAATCCGGACTGATATTTATTCCGCTCGCTCATTGTTTCATATTTTTTATTCGAAGAAAAAAAAATCCGATGTTCGACGTTGCGGTAGATGTTAATTTAATATTTCGAAAGAGCTGTTTCAAAAGTAACAATGAATTCTGGGATCAAGTAGTTTCAATCTCGACTTCGGTATTTTATTTTTCACCGTTACTTTTCGTAAGCTAAATTCGTGACGGCTCGTCAAAAAGTTTGGAATGCAAGTGGTGCATAAACCGGAGAGGAAAGAAGGCAACGAGTCGATCGTTCGACGAGGCGTTCAGTCTTGCGTGTCAGGAGGAATTCTCGAAATTTTATTCCTCCATCGTTTTTTTACGATCCGGCGAGCCCGAGATTTAAAGCCCAAATAAAGGCCGATCACCTCGCGCGTCTTGGCTGGCTCATCGATATTCTTCTCTCTTCTTTTCTCCCGTCCGCTGGTTCCTTTTTCCGAACGTCCCTTAAACCGTCCGATCGGCTGCGATTCTCGGCAGCCTCCTATCTCCGTCTCTATCTTTTTGAATCATCACCGTCGTCGCAACACCGTCGAGCTGACGGGTTGGGAGCGATCGAACGAACGGTGTCAGTGTGTCAGTGTCGAGGCTGCTGCTGCTGTTGCTGCGAGCCGCGGATGACGCGTTCCTTCCTCGGCGTCAACCCGCGTGCCTACACCTCTTACTTTGCCTGGGCGATCCACCACGGCGGAGACACAGTCCGCCGTGGAGCTCTTTATATACACACGGGAATTCCTCCGATCCTTTGCACATCAGCTGTGCGGGCTATATCGCGCCGGGAAAATTCCACGGACCGATCGCAAATTTTACGATCGCCAGCGTTTTTATCTTCGTCGGCACAAAGCATCGAGGATAATTTTAAACGGGAAGGAAAACGTGCAAATAGCCGCTGCCTCTCCTGTTAATCGACGTTGCTAATATCGAGCAATATATGTCATTTTTTATTATTATTTCGCACTTTGAAACTTACAACCAATAAACGCACTAATCGTTTTAACAAATTTGTGACGATGATTTAAGGTTTACGAGCTTGTGGAAATATTACAAGTTCTCAATTTTCTAATTATGTTGATTGATCATTATAATCCATCAGGTCTAGTCATCAGCTTTGTTTTTGAATAATGGTGGTCATTTATTTTGTCCATGCATTTTCATGACAAAGAAGCAGAAATATTTTATTATATTATGAATATTATTGTATACACTACTCCATATTCAGCGAAGAGAAAACTGCGTTGTTGTGATTGTGTTCGGTAAGAGTCTTAAATACTGCGAAGGTGGCGATGAACGACGACAGAATCATCGAGAATTCAGTCGCCGCCCTGTGTCCAATGCCGTGTGGCCTTCGGCTCGCTCGAAATAAACTCGACAGCTCATTCTCTGGTTAACGCTCTTGCACTCTCGTGCGTTCGCGCACGCGCCGCCATTTCGCAACTTTTGCCGTTCGATATATCCGCGGACAAATATATTGTACGTGGTAAATTTGTGGTATATCATATGTTCTCCATGAATATTAATGACACTGGAAATAATTGTCTAATTTAATTGATGTTATTTAATGTTGCAGCGTGGACCGGGACCGACTTCGGGAGCGGGAGCGTCAAGCCCGCGCGGCGATGTCGGTCCAGGCGGAACAGGCGGCAGCGGGAGGCGGCCCGGACACCCGTCACGGCCATCATCATCATGGTCATCACAATCACGGGCACCATCATCACGTGAATCCACACGCGTCCGCTGCCGCCTCGTTGTTCCCCCGTGCCCCCGTCAGGGTGAGTCTCAACTTTCCAATAATCGCGTCTGCATAAATAAATACACGGCAACAGCTCGCGCCACGTCGAATTTTAATAATTAAACCTTAGCCGCAAGAGTGCTTTATACTCGACACAAAGTCGAGAATTTGGTCAACGCGTATTTCAAGGCTCTCAAACAAACGTAAAAAGTCCTTTCCAAAATCTGTTTTTTTTTTGTAAATAAAACATAAGTAAACAAGTTTTAATTTAAACAAAAATCCCGCCACAATTGTGGATTAACATTAATGCCATTGAACATATTAATTAGTTTTACTTCTACCTTATAAAAGAAAAACTAAACAACTTTCTGAATAACGAGTCTTTATATCGTCGATAGTCGGCCCGTTTCACTCTCTTCATTTTCAGCCTTGCCTTTTTTTTTTTTTTTTTCTTATGCCACTTCCATTTCCTTTGTCGCACAACTTTACCGCGAGTAGAGTACGGGTATTTCCCGCAGCGGGTACTATCACCGTAAGATTGTCCCAAAGCGGATTCCACGAGCACGTCTCGCGCGTGGAGGGATAACGCGTCTCGAGGGGTTCTCTGACCGTGAACACTGCGGAGGAGCGAGGGGGTTGGACCGCGGAGAGTAGGCGTAGCAGCTGTCTTTAAATCTCTCAACTCTTAGGACGCGCCGTGCGCGCGGGCGCGCGCGCCTTGTGAACGAAAGCCATGCGTTTGCTTACTTATTCCCTTCGCACAGAGGGTGTGTTATGTGACCGCGCACGCGGACGACGCATGTGTACGTGTGTAACGGTACGACTGTTCCATGCCGGAGAAGAGAGCAAAGATCTCTGGGATTGCTCGTAAACACCGACGACCGAGCCAGCCAACTCGTCGGGACGTTTCTTACGTCTTGGGATTGGCCCTCGAGATTTATCGCTTCGTAACTGCTAAGGGAGTAGTGAGGTCTCTGCGCGAGACTCGAAGGCTATCCGGAAAGTTTGCCGCGCGCGCGCGCGCGGCGGTGTCTGGTGAACTGGGGCCACGAAACTTTTCCTGCGCTCCGCAGCCCCCGGATATCGTTCCGCGATTTGCCCCACCGGAAGTACAAAATTAACGGGGAGGATTTAACGAACGAAATATTCGCGAAGCTCCTGTCGATAACCGGGCTGAGAATGAACGATGGCCATTATTCTGTTAATGCAATTCCAATGTCCCCGCTGCATCGCGTGAAAATACAACACTTTTGAGAAATTTTCAAAAGCCGAGACGAACGGTAATTATTCCTTCTGGAAACGCAAACACGAATTATATCTTGTGTTTCTGTGGAAACGCAGTGCGCTCCTCGGACGGGACGGAGAGGATTGAAAAAAGATGGCCTGGGCAAAACTCATCAAACAATACGTCAGTGGCGCCATGTGACAGGATGATTGATTGCGCGCCATTCTATTTTTGTTTCCCTTCCTTATTCCTATACATTTTACGTACATCTATGTTTGGATTCCGCGCACACAGATATGACTTATCAACAACAGCAGCAGTCCTATATAATATTTTTCTTGTGAATAGTTGATGCCTCGTGATTATTTAATCGGAAGTCTCCAAACAGGCTATATTTAATGTTGCTTGTTTTATTCTTGCTGTAGTTCGCCGAGGAACCCTAAACTCGAAGCAAGATTTTTAATTGGAGACCTTGGAAAATAGCTCTTTTCAAAATCAAATAAAAATGCAAAAGCATTTTTTTTTGCAGTATTTTGCAAAAGCATTTTTTGCAGTATTTATGTAGTCGACATTTTAATGAAAATAAAATCGGTTTATTGGTTTAACCAACAATATTCTGCTAAACGATATCTCCCGAAGTTTGATCTCTCAGGCACACCCTAATCTGATACCCGGCACGATCAGGAGACCATATCCGCCCTGCGCTCGATACTCGTATTTATGACGTGATTAATAGATCAATATATTATTCGCGACATTGTATATATCCTCGTCGTTCGCCTTCGCTCTCGTGTATCCGGACCCAGGTGGATCTACCGTCACCCCCTCGGTATCCCATAAATTCCCGCATTATAAAACTTTCATTCATTCGTTCTGGAAAATTCAACAGGCTTCTCATTCCCCACCCCCCTCGTTTTCCTTCGCTCGAGATTTCTCTCATTCCGCGCAGTACACAGTCCCCCCTCTATCTTTATAAGCGATAAACGTTTTGCGCGAACGAGCTTTGCTTCGCGACCGTCTGATAACGAGCAACGGCAGCGAACCGGAGGGGGGGGGGGGGGGGGCAGTATCGAGTTGTCGAATCACGCGATCAACGATAAGAACGATAACACGCGATAAAATGTTGGTTTCATTTTCGTCGCACCGAGCGAACGGACGTGTGCTTCCCCTCGATGTTATTTTCCGATACGCACGTTTGCGCGGTTAGTAATGATAAATTCATACGTAAACTCGCGGATGATTATTGTATTATTTGTGTCTATAAATGGGAAAAGCCGGGAAGCTCGCGGTCGAGTCCCGCGCATCGTTTCGTTCCCTCCGAGGGAAACCGTTCGGCGAAGCGTATGCACGCACATACGGCGCGCGCGTAAAGCTTCGCCGCGCGCGTTCAACCAACCACTCGTCCACCCGAGAGAGCAACCCCTCTTTTCTCTCTCCCTCGCCACGTCCCTTCCCACATCCGGCGAGCGTGGCCGCAGCAATCACGAGCGCCGCTTGCACGTAAACGGACGCACGCGTACACTCGGCTATTCCGGTCTCCCAGTAGGTCACGCAGTCGTTGAATTATTTTATCGCGAGCATCGACGTCGTCACAGTGCAATCGCCGTTAATTCGCAACAACAACCGACTTATGCTCGCTTGTTGCATTTTTTTTTTAATCTAATGCGACTCTTTAAATTTTTCGCACAGAATATCATATTTCTTTTAACGTGGGTGTAATGTCGATTCTTTTTTTTTTCGACGAAACACCGAGTTTCACAAGTGGCATAATTGAAATCCACATATTTGTTATGAAATAAATAAATGTAACGCTTAGACTCTTGAGGGGGTTAATAATTATCATGTCAGTGGAATTTCTAAGGAAATCTTAATAAATTGTCGTGCACAAATTTCGAAACATAAATGATAGTGTAGAAGAAACAGACGAACCGTTATTATTTTTTTACGAGGCAAGTACGTTCGAACCTTTTTGTTTTATGATTCTCAATTATTCAAATTTAATAAAGTGCAAGAAAATCGAATAAATTTTCGTCGCGAATACTTCGGGGGAAACTTAAATTTGTTTCAAGGTCGTGGGAAAAAACGAGCGGGCTTGAGTACGGGCCTTAAAAAATGTAATGAGGTCACGAGAGTGGCGAGCCCTTTTTTTTACCACGCGGTCTCTGTTTTACTTTCGCTCTCGTTGTATCGCTCGCGTCAAGATTAATAATTGAATTATTCGAGGGGGAGACGCGAAGAGGGCGAGACTGCCATTGCGAGACCAGTGACTCTCATCAGTTGCCGGGGCGCGCGCGAGAAGCTCGCCGGTATCTCGCGTGCCTCGCTATCTCGCGTTCTCAATTAGACTAATTAACCGCCGTCGTCGCCGCGTTCACGCGCTTCTCGGCGAGACGAGACCACTGGAGACGAGAAAGCGGTCTGCACGGCTGTATTGTAATTTTGTGCTAACAAACGATGTGTCGAATAGTAATTAGTCAGTGCTAACTCTGGAAAAAATGGCTTTGTATACCTGCACGTGATTCTATCTCAGAGGATGGATGATAATCAAGGAGGAATTCCATTTTAATTCGGTCGGCCCTTGACAGGCGCTTATGCACAATTACAATCGACCAGACGTTACGCAATGGACAAACGGAGGTCCAATGAGCGTTCTCGCTTT
The DNA here is from genome assembly GCA_964034905.1 of Itoplectis maculator. Lineage (NCBI taxonomy): Eukaryota > Metazoa > Arthropoda > Insecta > Hymenoptera > Ichneumonidae > Itoplectis > Itoplectis maculator. Next base: position 3,587,327 of record OZ035854.1, on the reverse strand, counting down.
GTAGTATTATTATCCGGGAGCCGTCTTCGTGCGAGACGCGCCGTAAACGCGATTGACGCGCTTGCAAAATGGTAAACAGAACGGCGTGCCCTGCATGCGAATCTTTGTCCGTTGTTCAATATAGTCGTATGCATTAGGCTTTACTATTCCTTGAATCGGTCGCACCTTACGGTCTAGTTAGGCGATCCCACGAAAAATGATCCATTTTGAGCAAATGTCCTAGTTAGCGATTCTAGGTAGCTTCAGAATGTCAAAGGCATGTCAATGTCAATTCGTGAAGCGCATCGAAATATGCAATCAATACATCGATATAACAATAGGATTATAGCAAGGAGGCTGGATTGAATTAAATAAAAAAGTAAACTAAATTACTGAAATAAAAAATTACAAATTGCGTTATTTTTGGTATTCTGGTATTTTTTCTGGCATTGAGATCTTAACGCATGTGTTAATTCAAGCTTTCAGCAATGGGAGAAAAACTTGTATTTACGGTAAAGGGTACCGCTGATAAAGGGGTAATATAATGTCGACTTTATGATACTCATGATCATTTCGGTCTATTCGCGGATTGATTTTGCAAATGCGTGGGCATGTATATCCATCCGAGTGCGTTTATTAGATATTCGCTTTGCCGACAGGAGACCGGGCGCTGGCTTCGATCATCCTCTGGGTTGGTCGTGTCGAGGCGCTCTAAAGCGCAGCTAAGCGGAAAGCGAAGCCCGTGATTTGTAGGTCGGTTCGATCGTATTATACGTTGTGCTCAGTTACGTAATCCGGGCGCGTGTCTCCGTTCGACCGTTTGTCCTTCTCTGCGCCACGGAAACTCCATTCACCTCTGTCTCCGTCTATTCTCTCGCGTTCTCCCCGCTCTCCGTCACTCGCTGAGCATCGAAGCTTCTCATAGCTTCGCACGTATCGTACCGTTCGAGAGAGATTACGATATACTCTATAGTCTCGTCATCGGCGCAGCTCTCTGCGCCTCTGGTCTCTGACTCTCCCTCTCTCTCGCTCTCACTCTGTGACTATATTTGCGTGTCTGCGTGTATGTTCTGCCTCTAGATTATAGGTTGGTCAGGCTAGTCCGTCGTCGGGTCTCTATTCGTTTCTCGAGTGCGTCGCGGCGCCCGATCAAGCGTGCACAGCTTCAAGGTCCGCGGAAGATCGTACTTTTCGCGATCGTGCACGTAAAACGTTCGTATCCCTCGAGATTTAAAAAAATACTTGCAAGATAATAGCTGGATATTCGACATTTTTTCGTCTCTCTACGGAGTTTGTGCAATTTTAGCTCGACGGACATTATTTTTTTTTTTCGGTCAATAAAAGCATAGATACAAGATGAAAAATAAAAAGAATATAACGGATCAACACTGTTGAGCAGTATGGGACAACAAAATAATAAGTCTAAATTAAGAATACATTATTAATTTTGATCTGATGTACATTGGAACGAAATGATTTTCACATATCTTCACAATTTAAGTGAAACTTTTTTTTTTTTTCCGGTAATTCGGTTTTCGTAGAAGATAAAAATGTAGAATTCACAATCCGTAAATAAAGAGAAATATCAGACGGGGAATGGGTCGCGAGTATCGAGATCTGGTAACTACGTCGTCGTTGGGGGTCGCGCGACTTTCAAGGCCCGCGGAAGATCACACTTTGGCCACTTCGGACGCAGCATCGCAGCCGTGCAGCGATAGCAAGTGGCAACAGTGGTAGCAAGAGCAGAGCGGCGCCGACGCGCTAGCCGACGGTTCCATAATTACTTTCATAGACATTCGAGGTCAACAACGACGAAGCCTGCGTTGGTCGCTGTCGCTGCTCCGCGACGTCAGTCGATTCGTCGTCGTCGCAAGACGTCCTATACTATAATATACCTCACAATGCGCACTATTACAAAATTATATATCGGTATAGAGCAAACGCGAGTTCGTCCTGAGGTCCTTACATTAACATGCAGTTTGCGTGTGTACAAGGTCGATCGTGCGTTGCCTCGATTAAATTTCGGCATGTCTAGGCGCATAATTATGCTCACAAATGAGGAACTTGCAGACCCTAAACAGAAAATATAATCACCCACAACATTCTAGCCCCGGGTTATGTAGGCGACTAATTTTTCTTTTACGCACAGATATGATACATTTGTCTTCATACGTCATCGATTATGTAGAACAGATTTGGCGGGTTTCTTTCTCAAAATTCAAGGCCAAAGCCCTGCCGAATTTGCGGTTATAGGCTAAAGTCGTTATACACAGCGAGCCCCGTATTGCTTCTAAAGTGTATCCGGCTAATGTAGGTATTATCGTTCGTCACGCTATCGCAGGGTTCTCGTGGCGGTATCGATCTTCAAGGTCAATAATGTAGCCAAGACCCGCGGCTTCCATTATCGTTGGGCAGGTTATTGGTGGATCAGTAGTCACGGCATCTCCGGGTCCCGGGAGAGATCGGGCACTTCCGGTCTCCCGATTATCGATGCTCTTGCTGACCCTACGCGCCCTCTAAACTCACTACGTTCACTTCGGTAGAGCGGTAATTCAATAAAGGACGTTCTTCTTTTTAAGGTCAATATATTTGCGCGAGAAATCCTATTTTAAATATTCCTCACTTAAAAAAATTGTGAATTAATTTTGATAAACAGCAATCTCGAAGGTATAAAAACAATACTTATCTATATTTATTTTTCCTTCGTTGAACATTTAGAACAATCAGTAGACAATTTTTACGTGATTGATAATCAATACACAGCTTCGATTCAATGTTTGTCGTATGCGTATGTGAAATCCGTTGAGACGAAATAAAGATAGCACAATTAGTGTTTGGCCCTGTGTCGAAAGGGTCGAGAGGCTCCAAAACTTTGAGGAAAGTAGAGTGGATGAATAATCGATTGATCGGGGAGGCTGTTAGAGGGCTTTGATTGAACATGTTTGCCGGCTTCAACACTCCTCACACAAGTCATTTACTTACCTCTGTCCTCTTATTGCTTTCGTAAATACTCGTCCCGCGCGAAAGGAGCAATGAGTGCTTTCATGCGTGAGAGTCTATAGGTATTCAAGACATGTGCGCGCTCGCGACTCCTCTTATTTTCTCTGCCATATCCGTCACTCCTAGACGTTCGCTCGCGTTGTGTTTATATTTGATACGTACACACGTTTGTCCCTATCTACTTTCCTTGTGTTGTACACACAGAAGCGTCGAAATACTAACACTCAAGATCCATTGCAATGCATGCGACACCGCTATAATGCCGTCCTATAAACAAACAGTCGGCACAGCGGAACCGATCGTCGGAAGTTGATACCCTTTAATAATGACTCTGTGTTCGTTCACATTACTACACATCTGAAAGTAAAATAAAAATATTATTCGCAAAAATTGCAACTAAAGTATTGTTAAAAGCTCAAAAAGTAATTTTTTAACTGGATATTTTACGGAAGGTAATACACTTTTTTTTTCATCGGCCATGCCGCAGTCGCCTGTGTGGCTCCGGCCCAGCCCCGACGATCCTCATGCAAATCAATATCATAGGATGTCACCGGAGGTTATCTCGGTTTCCCTTTAGTTAGCTAACGAACGGCCGAGCCCCTATAGTGGTGTAGCATTGACTACAAAAACTCTAGGTATTACAATTTTTACGCCGTTTCAGGGACACCAGATGGAAAAATACCGGGTTGAGGTTCTCGTACAGAGCGAGGGTAACAGAGAGAGAAACAGTCAGAGAGAGGGAGAGCGAAATCGATAGAAAGAGAGGTAGAGGTCTAACCGGAGGCTTTTGTGATTAGTATTGCGAAAAAGATAACGAAACCTGATGCGCGTTGCGCTTCCACGTAAACGGTGGAGCGATTTCGCGTGTGGGCGGGCGCCACGCTCTGTATTCTACCGGATCTGTACTAAAATTCTGTATAGCACACACAGACGGTACATCGAGACCCTCGCGTGTGTACACACTCCGTTCGAAATCCCGGCTGCGCGTTCACCGCACTCGACAAAGTCAAATCGTCGACGAACCGGAGAGCCTCACTCGGCGATCTGTCAATATGCGTAGGTGTTCGATATCTGTGCACGGGTATGTCCCCCCCCCTCCTTCCCGCCCCTTGCGCCGCCTGCTGTATATCGTAGCCTCGTCATGCCCGCGAGGTTTATATCTCGTTAACGCACTGACCGACGAGAGCGTGCACAACACAAGCTCCGCTTGCGCCTCAACGAGTAAAGTGTATACAGCCAGATATACGAGCCTCTCGATTGGTATTCCACAAACACCGCGAATTATACCAGACACCTAACTGATGGAATTCTAATCACGGAATTACGTGATCAAAGCTCTCATCTCCAAATACCGATATTTCTTACATTTCAACCCGGTTAAGTGTCCCTTTTTTACTCGTTCTTTCTAAAACTTGCGACGCATTGTTCTTTACGTCAATCTTGGCTAGTAAACAACTTGCTCCTATTGATTGGACGATGAACTTAATTTTCTGTTGCACTCCTCATTGAGTTACAGTGTTAGGAGATTAAAAGCGTGTCAATGTATCAAAGGCTAGGTTAGTATTCTACAAACAACTCGAATTATACTAGACACCTGACTGATGGAAATCTAATCACGAAATTATGTGATTAAAGCTTTCATCTCCAAATACCGATATTTCTTACATCTCAACCCGCATGTTAAGTGTCCCTTTTTTACTCGTTCTTTCCAAAACTTGCGACGCATTGTTTGTAACGTCAATCGGGGTTATGAAACAACTTGCTCCCATTGATTGGACGATGAATTTAATTTTCTGTTGCACTTCTCATTGCGTTACAGTGTTAGGAGATTAAAAACGTGTCAATGTATCAAAGGCTGTGTCATCCACTGGGAACGTTATATCATTAGACCCGAATTACAGAGGGAGCTAAAATAATTCAGAATTTATTGGCTCTCTACGTTATTGCTAAGAATTGCTACGTATTTCTCGATTATCGTCCTTCCCTCGTTCGAACTTATACCCTACGATTATTCGAAGTACATTACAAGAATATGCTTGCGGTTGGCTCGCGCCCGAGCTTTTCCCATCTTAGTATAGACCGAGCGAAAGTCGGGTCGAGAGAGAGAGAGAGAGAGGGAGGAAGGGAGCGAAAAGAGAAATAGAGAGAGACAGGTCGAGAAACCGAAGGAGCCGCGTCACTTTTCTTGCACGAGGCACCCTTGCATAATTCAAGTCCTTCTTTCCCTTCGGGCTGGATGGCGCGAGGGGTCAGGCGTCGCGCGATGAATCCTGAGAAGGCAGAGCCACTACACACCGAGAGCTCGGATATCTCGGGAGGATCTGGTGGCTGCGCGCGACTTTCGCATCATTTCCCCCTTACACTTTCATTCTTCCAATCTCACTGGGAACCCCCTGGCTTTTCCACCTCTTATTCCGTCAAACGAAAACAAACACTCGCTCCGTGACTTGCAATTTTTTTCCGTTTTTCCATTCGATCGTTTCTCGATAAATTCATTAGCCAAGTGAGACGGATTTACTGATTAGGCGAAGAGAAACGCAATTTCTGCAAGTGCACAAAAAAAATATTTCGTATTACTACAAAAATAGAAATAGTGTCTCCTAAAATTCGGACGCAGCTAGAAATGCAAAACTTATATATGTCATGAGTCCTCACCGCAGAATTCACGTTTTCAATTTTCATCATTTACCCCACGATTTTTAATTTTGCGCAAGATATCGACTTCTCGTCCATCTCGCTAGCCTAGTATATTTCCACACGGAAAAGGCTTAATAATCACGTAACAGTTGCCGCAGGTACGGCTCGGTTTCTCTCATTGCACCAATCACCTCTGTCGCTGGATTTTTAACAACACGGGTGACTCTCGACTTGTACCCAGTCGACCTTTCCGACTCTCGCGTCTGGTTATGCACACGCCAGCCTCTATGGATGGTCTATGTACACATGGCGTATAGATCGGCCTGATGATATTGCAATAACGCACGACCCGGGCGTTCACGCAGACAACTGGCGTGAACGGCGGCAGCAGCAGCGCAGTGGCAGCGGTGGCATCCGCGTGTAAGGGTTCGCGCGCGCCTCCGGTCGCCCATAATACGCGTCTGTATAGATAACTCCGTGTGCATACACGATACGCGCGCGGCAGAAGCTGTGTAGCGCCGTCCTGTGTTGGGGTTACGTGAGCCCGCGGGTATTTAGCGTAATTTATTAAGCCACTCGGGGAGCCCCAGACAGCTCTGACTGTAGCGCGCGGTTTGCTGCTGGTCTGTGGCACAACGCAGGGAGCAGTCGGAGGACGAGGCGGCGGCGAACGGCGGACGATGGGAGAGGCAGGAAGAGAGGCCGAGAGTTTTCGCGGGAATGCTGCAGGAGCAGCGGCAGCAGCAGCAGCAGCAGCAGCCCAGCTCGCCGCCGCTGAGAGAGAACGAAGGAGACGGTTGCGCCGCGAGGGGCGAAGAGATCGGCGAAGACGAAGCGAGAGGGGGGCAGAGGTGAGAGAGAATGGCCACGCAGGGGGCGAGCGAGGATGCGAAACAGATGAAGAGAGAAACTGCCGAGGGGCTGAAGTTGGCGCGAGCGAGACACGCGGCCACGACGCGAGAGACGCGAGTATAGAAAGTGCGCGACATATATCAGTGGCGCACGCGAGGGAAAGAGCGAAAACGTGATAGAGTACGAGAGCGAGTGGGTGCTGAGGGGGGAGGGGGGGGGGGGTGGTGGAATGGGCAGGGATATAGCGTAGTAGACGTCGCGCGAGAGGGTGAGTCTAGGGTGAAACGGCCAACACACTCACGGGACGCGCGCACAAACACTCGTGACGCTCGGGTAGGCGAACTGACGACGAGACTAATACTACCACCACCGTCGCTATACTACTACTATTACTACTTCTATACTATTGGTGTGCTACGAGTCTCCCAACTCTCCCGGTGTTACGCGCAAAAGAGCGAGAGAGAGAGAGAGAGAGAGGAAGAGAAAGAGCGAAAGGGAGTGAGAGAGAGAGAGGGAGTGAGAGGCAGAGCGAGTGGCAGGCATGAAGGGTCCGGGGGTGGGCGGGGGGGATGGAATCAATACCGGTGTGTGAGGAGGGTGGGTGGGATAATGCGGTGGCTTGACGAGAGTCGTACGCCGAGCTCTCCGGGTGGTAGTAAGCGAGAAAGGGAAAAAGGACAGTGGGATAAAGCGAGAAAGGACGAAGGGTGGAATAAGAGGTGGAAGGGATAAAATAAACGGTGGTCTCAGAGACGGAAAGACATAGAGAGAGAGAGAGAGAGCTTTTCTACACTCTTTATTTCGCGTATGTATACCGAGGGTTCTGTTACATTTGTATATTTGCCTATCTCTGTTTTCGTTGAGATTGTGAAATTGAACTTTGTTGTGTGAGTTGTGTGTGTTCGGAATTTTGTGGAATTCTTTAAATTCGCTTGACAACATTATAGACTCGGTTTGTTTTGCTCGCCCGCGTGGTCTTTTGACTCCGCGTGTGCCTTTCCGTCGCCCTTTATTTTGCTGCTCACTGCGCGCTCCACCCACCGTCGCACAGACTCGTTTCTCTTTCACGTGGTGGCTGCGCAGAGCTCGCGGGGTACGACGTGTATAGTCTCGGGCGCAACGCGCTGAGAAATAAACAACCCAACGCCAGCACGGCAAACCCACGTTTTATGGGCTACTCGCGCTGCTGCTCGCCGCGGAGACCCTGGCGCGCATATAGCACCGCCAGCGTACTCTCACCTCCCATCTATTACCTATCTTTGCCGCATGTATGCCTCTACGTCTCGCGTAGTCACAGGCGGCTGTGGCGTTATACCTTCTCGACCTTTATTCATTCCTACACGCTGGCTTCGTGCATGCGGCGCAGGCGCCACTTGTACCAATTGCACACTATACCGGCGCTTCTTCGATTACGGCGAGCGAACATTATTCCGATTCCACTACCTCGCGATGCACGATCAACTGCTTATCAATGCAGCATACAAAAATCACTACAAGCGCCTGTATTTATTCTCAGTTAATTCTGTTGTTTTTCCTACATTTATACATTACCTTTTTACGAAATAGAAACAACGATGAAACGACCAAACAAACAATTTTGGCTGCAATTTTGGCTTTGTTTCGTACCTGGAATATTGAATATAACACTTAAACTAAAGTTCAAACCGTTACTCTTTTACTTTTTGAATAATGAAGTACGGTATTGAGTTACCCCAGATTAACTTAGACAGACAGTGAGGTAGAGTCAGAGAATTTCATCGTATTTTCCGCTTTGAGACTCGGCAAACGATCGAGAAGGGTGAAGGTGGAAGGAGGAAACGTGGCAGAAGCACGACGAGTGGGTGGCGATGCGGCGGAGGCGACAAGGGGTGATGGGGGAACTAACGCGTTATAGGCAACCCCTTCTCTTTGACCGCATCGCTGCTCTCTCTCTCCCTCTCTCTGCATCGGTTGCATCCTGCTGGTGGGTCTGCAGTGGGACGAGTTGTACGAGCCTCCGACCCACCGCCGCCCACCCTTCGCCCCGGTAGCAATACTGTAAGCGCCCGGCAGCAGGATCGCCACGGTGGACCGATGCCAAGGGGCACGATTAATTAACCTCTCTGGCCCATCTGGCTCCTTCGCGCCGCGCCGCGCGCGGCCCGTGTGTGCCTCGCGCGCGACGACCAAGCCGCCGTGAACCCGACGATATGCAATACCTAATACCTACCCTACCTTCAATTCAATAGCCGACTCCTAAGTGGCAAGTTTGTAGGATGTACAGCTGGATCGTGCGCTTTGATAAATCGGTGCGCGTATGTAACCTGCTATACATCTCCCTGTGTACCCGTGGAACTGGCGAATAAATATTAAAGCAGGTTGTTGGCTTGTGCTGTATTTGTTTCTCGTGGCGTATAGTCAAATCTAGAAAATGATATATATACACGGACAATGTTTTTATTAACATAGCATTAATGAAATCGTAAAAAGTATTTTTTCTATCTCACTTGCGTTAGAGGTAAATTCTCCCGGTGATTATTCACTGATTTTATTCCGCATTGAGAAAAGAGATTGGTTTGTTTAAAAAAAATACCATAAAGTATCGAGTTCAACAGACTGTAACACTTTTTTTCTATCCCTCGCCTCTTTTTCAATTTCCTCAAAACACGAGATTCGCTATTCCAGACGCGTTTCACAAGGCCCCGCCGCTGCAGTCGTTGTAGTTGTGTTTCGTTGCTTCGTCGCTTTTTATTTCATATTTTTTGTTCGTCTCTCTTTTGCCACATTTTTTCGCCATTCTTCTCCTCTTTTTCATCGTTTTTTTTTCCTGCGGCTTCCGACGTTCCTCACTTCGCCGAACGTCGGCTCGTCTGATAAAACGCTCCCTTTCCCTTCTCCTCTTCCGTTTTTCCTCTTTTTTTTCTCCCTTTTTCCTCTCCTGTCTCGAAGCTCTCTCTCGCTGTTCTCCATCCCTCTCCCTCCCTCTTCCCCTCTCTGTGTATCTCGCTGCGTCGAGCTAGGTAGCTGATGTCGTATTTAACACGGGACGTCGAGAGCCAGACCGTCGAGCCTCGATATTTCCCGCTTCGCCGGCGTGCGGAATGGCTCGAGTCGCGCGCGGAAACAGAGAAAGAGCGGCGCGGAAAACGAGAGGAACGAAGAGAACATTTGCGCAGAGCCGCGCAAGCCGCAGTAACAATAACTATGATAATAACGAACGGGGGTTGCCGCTGCGGGCGAGGACGACATTGGACGCCTGACTCGGCCGTGCTACCCTCGTTTATTTGCAAACCAAAGGATTTCCCAGTGTGCCGCGCCGCGCGCAGCAGCCACACTACCGGGCTGTAATTAGATTCACTCACTGGGTAGACCGCGCTCGCGCCCTCAACGATCTACACCACCCGAGGATTTGTTTAAAGTATTTAACGCTATTAGACTTTCCATTGTGCTCGCTCTCGAGAGTCATTCACGGAGAGAAATCCTCATGTCAACCCAACAGAATAGTATTTGTTGTCCGTTTTACTGCTGCCACGGCTAATCGTAATGCTATTGTAGCAAAAAATATGTATTGATAACAAAAAATGATTTGCTATGGAGACAAAAACTGTGAAATTTTGTATGGTTTGCTGACATAGCACGGGAATTTGCTGTCATCACGAATGATATGCTATTGTTATATATTTGATTTGCTAGCGGAACGAAAAAGGGTTTGCAAAGCCAACCACTCGTATATTTGTGAATCCCGTAGTGATGTTTGGAGGTTAGATTGTCGAATTGACGATAACGTTAAGCCAATGTACACGGACAATGTTGCGCGATCGAAACTATAACAACGCGCGCTCTCGGTCTTCTATTATAATGTTTCTCTCTTCCTTTACTATTATGCCATTTATATGGGATTTACACGTTTCAAACCACCAAGTAGTCGATAGCACAGTCGGTAGCGGCAGCGATTGTTAGGAAGTTAGGTAGGCAGGTTGTAGGTTCGAATCTCGGTGTAGGCAGGACAAAATTTTCTTCGACAGATACCGTTTTCACCGATACACTACCACTGACACTTCCGTAAAAAGTCATCCTCGACGCGATAATATTTTTATTTTTATTTTTCATTCCGCAAATATATTTATTAGCATTGACTAACGCGAAAAACAATAGCGCAGCGATTGCAAATGCTCCGAGTTATGATAGCAAACAAAGCGTTGATGACAGCAAACGCTATTTGCTCGGTTAGCAAATCAAACGTAGCAAACTACATTTGTGACCGCAACAAAAGGATATGTTGTCACTATTTTAACAGACATATTTTGCTGCAGTAGCATAGGGCCTGCTGTAGTAACACGAGTTTTTCTCTCCGTGTTTGTGTAATAAAGAGGATTGGTTTTAGGAATTACCGCGATTCCCCAACAAACCGACCGCCAGTGTTGATATCCACAGCTTATACCGTTACTCGCGTATCGCGAGCGAAATTCTCAAAATAACTGAGTGAATATGACATTCGTCGCGGCGCGGCTTTCGCGAACGATGAGTCCCGCGTTTATTTCGGTCAACCCCCTCGGGCGTAATACGGCGTTCTGCACACACAGACATACACACACACACACACACACGAATTTCTGTGTTTGTTTTCATAAATGTAAAAACTTAGCTTATCGATGTGTGATTATAACTGTTTCCATGGCAAAGAGACGTAGATATATATACCTGCTCCGAGGCGGCGCGAATACGATGACCCTTTTGGTTATATCAATGCTTACTTTCTTGCTCGCTTTGTTGTCTAAATATAGACAATTAGGATCTATCTAGCAGCTTAGCAGATTTTTATTCGGCGCAGTTGAATTTAATTCAATACTCGTATTCGTATATTTCTCTTTCTCTGACATCGGTATTTCTGTACAATATCGGAATCTGTAAAATATCAGAAATAACACTCTCTTATTAAGAGTCAATACAACTGAAGTTGCAGTTGTTTTGCTGTAGAATTTCGAATATACGTTAATACAATTATACTGCTATGAAATTGAATATATGGCAGAAAATGTAGCAACGTCTTGATAACTTTTTTTTTTTGCATATTTGGAAGTGACACTTTCGACGGGAAAGGTTCGTGTAACTTTCCTACTTCGCACTGTGCGGAAATCATCGATGGGTCTCTCGTGGAATATTTCTATAGCGACGAACGTCGGCGAGGATTCTGACGGTCGACGCCCTCGGCCTTCGACCCCCAAACGCCCGAAGCGGACGGGGCCAATATACGGAAAAAATGACTAAGCGAGTTAGCGTGATCGGGCGCGACTCACGTTTTTTTATTTTTTATTTTTCTCGTCCTGCTATACACACGACGATTCCTCGGTCTCTCGGCTATTTGGGTATACCTATATCCTCTCCTCTTTCTTTCTCCGCGGTTACACTAGACGTCTGGCGTCTGGGGGGTGCGCAAGGATACTACTGGGACACGGTTGTGTGGCGCGCGGAAGGAGGAGGAGAAAGAGAGAAGAAAAGGAGTGGGAGTGGGGAGGGGGGTGAAACAGGGTGAACGCTGAGGACTACGAACTCGCGACTGCGAAGGCGAACCGGTGGAGAAGGAGCGGAAGAGGGAAAAGAGGGGGAGGGTGGCGGTGGGTCGGTCGTGCGCGTGAGGTAGAAAGAGATAACGCGAAACTCGACAGAGACGTAGAGCAGCGACGGCGGCAGCACTCGGTTGGGAATAAAGTTGCGTTAGTTTGGGTGTAAACGGGTGAAACGGGAAGCAGACTGGAGGGCAAAGCGGGGGGGACGAAACGAGGAGAATTTCGTCGTGCGAACGGGAGATTCTGATGGAAAAAGAAGAAGCAACGCGGAGGGTGGTTGGGGATAGCATGGGGATGACAAAGAGAGAGAGAGACAGAGAGAGCGAGATGACGGGAGCCTCGGGGAACAGATACGGGAGCACGGGGGAGGGAAGAACACTGAGGGAATGGGGGATAACGGGAAGAGTGCGTTGGTAGTGATGGAAAGGGGGTGGTATAGCTATACGACGGAAGTTGGGGAGTTGTGGGTGCGACAGCGACCGGAGGGTGGAAAATAATCGTGGATGAGTGGATAGCTATGGATGGACCCGCTTCTCCTTTCTTATTCTTCTCTCCTCTCTGCCCATTTTCCCATTCTCCTCATTTTTCTATCTCACTTTTATGCGCGATCCGCACGCGCGAGACACTCCTCCTCTGTCCTCGCGCTCGCCGAATGATTAGAAAGCTCGTCGCGCTTTGAGACCCGCCGGTGACGCTGTCTTCCTTATTCTTACACCGTTGAGCCCCCCCCCCCCCCCTCCCCCCGCCCGGCCGTTACCCACCCTTCGTCCTTGTATTTTCCACGATATTTCTCTCGCGTCCGCGGATATACCGAGTGGAAATGCTCGCCGATCTTGTCGCCCCCGCGAGTGTGTTTCCTCTGTCGTCGTCTACCACCGCGACTCTCTGGGCGTCCTCGTTCTCGATGGATTAATAAGCTCCCGATGCCTTCGCGTCGCGAACGACGACAATAACGACGCGGCGCCCAGGCGGGATAATTTGCATTTCTTGCTGCGCGCCGATTGTCTTATTACACAATGCATTGTGTCTGGAGAGAATTGTGGATATCGAGGCATCGAAGATGCCCACAAGTAAAATGGATTCGTATACGCCGTAATCCTTCTCGCGTAGTGTCCGGAAAATAAAACATGACGCACGGACAATTGGCATCGTTACAAAAAAGTTGTGAAAGGACAAAAAAAACCTTTACCTCGTGATATTAAATTGAGAGAAGCAATTACGTACTGTATTTGTGATACGGTACAATTGTATTTTGACATCACTTCTCGTGAACTTATACCAGCTTATCTTATTTTCTAATATTTGCTTCGCAATGGATATTTTAAGAATTTATAAAAATGTATATGTTGATATAAAAATCAATTAGTCCCAAAAGTCCGTGCTGCTTTAGTCGATTTCACAGTATTCAATGGATTTAATCGCGTTGACTCAAGATTGCACGACCAACGCCTGCGATAAAGTAATACGTGACAATTCCACCGCGAGCGGTCGGTTATTAAAAGCGAAGCAAAAAAGGCAAAAGAGGATTGAATATTTTCGAATCAGTGACAAATCGAGAGGCAGAAGGACGCGAATAACGGCCAATGGGGCAGTGAACTTTACTATATATAACCCTGTCTCACTCTCTTCTGCTGCCCCAACCTCGTCCAGCTTTTCTCCTCGAACGAGTCGACGCTTAACGCAAATTTTGCATGCACCCTCTGTGCAGCTGAGGGACGAACGGAGAAAGAGGGAACAGACGAGGCGAACGAGCGAAGGAGAGAGACAACCGGGCCGGTAGAGTTTGTCAGCGCTCGGTGAGTTCCACCGATGCGAGGCACGTACGTTTTAAAATGTAAAGGAGGCGGAGGACGCTGTGTGCTGTGCTGCTGCCAGTGCTAGACCTCGCAGTGTCGCTGCTGTTGCAGCACGTACGGTACACGGGGGACGGAGAAGCGTAGGCAACAAACCAGCCACCAGCACACATATAGATATATATACTCTGCAACCCCATCACCCTCTTCCTCTTACTATTCCTCCCTTTCTCTCCACCTTCTGTACCCGACCTCACACAGCCACCCTTCTGCCTTTTCGATAAACCGATTAAATTCCCTGTGCGGCCACAAGAAATAATCGGATGTACGGTTTAAAAAAAAACCGACCTGTAACACCTTAACGATGCGTCGCATCGACGCAGATGCACACTTGAGGCAAACATGAATCGATCAAAACAACTACATCATCGCGCGGTAATTTCGACAGACTTGTGGTTCTAACATCGATACATATAAAACAGTACATTTTAAATTTAAGCACAGACACATTGCAGTCACATGAAAGTAATGCGAATAATGATGTTAATTGCGCGAACGCTGAGCGCGATTAAAACGCAATTAATTAATCGAGTGCAAAAATTCTGTCAATTTGCTTGTCACTTGGTAAGCGGAAGTGAGGGCAAGTTCAAGGAACGCGTGGAATTCGACGTTTGTACGTCCGGCGAAAATAGCAGAGCGACCTATTAATAAAGCCGCGCTTTTTGCTGCAACCCAACATTGCTTGTCTAGACGCGAGTTACGTGTTTAACCTCCGTCGAAACGATTCCACATTCGTTTATCTCTCTCCGTTCGCTCGGTAACGTCCCACACGTTAACCGGAGCGTCATCGCGGCCGCCTCCGCGCGAGGTCCGCCGCGCAGTGTCGACAAGCTTTGCCGGATTCGCGAGCGTGGAGTGCCCGGACACCTCTCGTGCCCTGCTCCCCCTCCACTCCGTCCGAGCGTTCGCTAATGAAACGCTAATTGACGTTTCACTCGGAGGGTCGCGGGCGAGCTCGTTCGCGCGCGCACGAAACGCCTTGCGGGATATCCGCGGCTAACGTTTAGCTCTGGCTCTTTACTCTCCACCGTCTCGCGATCTCGGCGCACGTGTGTGTGTGTATATCTATACAGACCAGGTGCGCTCTTGTTCGTACTCTCGCGGCGCTCTCGTCAGTCTCCTGTCTACCCTGCTCGCTCCCTCGCTCGCTCACTCTCTCGCTCCGGCTCCTTTGCCTTCCACCTCAATCTCCTCCCGCGGGACCTTGACTCGCGCGTGATTAATTACCCCGCCCCGTGCGCGCAACCAGACAGCTTCCTCGTGATCGAGCATCGTGTGCATGCGCGCAGTGGCCGACCGAGAACACGGCCCGCGAGCCAACTCCGCACGAGGCTCTCCCGCGAAACTCGCAAGTTGCCCCGCGTTCCGATGCTCAATACGTTGGTGAGCAACGAATCCGCTGAGGAAGCTCCGCGGATACGAGGCGGCCGCGCGCGGCGGCCCCATCGCCCTTGACGAGCCCCGTCAACGGGAATTACAAATATCAGATGCACCGCCACTGTTGCCCTGTGTGTATGCAGAGTGCTATTATCCGTGTGTGTATTCTGGTTACTTTGTCCACGGTCCACCCACACGGACACGCTCGACACGAGTTTGTCTTGCTGAACTGCGGGGTATGTGCATCTGCATTATACGATATGCATTATATGTAGGTATAGCGCCGAGTGATGGATCGATCTTCTAACAGAATTATCACATTCGCAACACACTGCGATGGATAGAAATTACGACATCGCCGAGATATCTTACCGGGAACGAGAGGTTATTAATTGATGGCCTTATAATTTATTACGCATACCGAGAATGACCTAATTATCTCTATCGAACCTCAGAGATAACGAGACTGAAAGCAATTTCGTTTTCCCCGCTGTTCGTCATCATTTTGCCAAGTCGGAGAGAAAGAAAAAAATTATCAAATGCAGCGATATAGAAAGATTAGATTGAGATAAGGCGTCGGTAAATATTTGGCTTATTCAGTCGAGGCAAGGCAAATTTAATGGCCTAGTTGAGATTGTTTTAACGGAAGGAACGCAACAAAGTTTCGGTTAATCAAGGTACGGTGGTTTTAGTAGCGTCTTGAGCACTTATTTCTCAGTGTGCACAGGTGAAAATATATCTCTAATTTCAATCTTTTTTTTTTTCTCTTTATTTTGAGTGACACTTTTTTAAAACGCGTGATATAATTTCTTTCAACGCTAACAAACGAGTTCGCGTTGATGGCTTTCAATAATTAATTTCGCGCATGACAAAGACTCCCACGAACCTCGGTGGTGACGTGTAATTTCATCATTACATACATTTGAGATAATTGAAAGTTAATCTTCCGCTTGACGTATATTGATAAACGTAATTGTTCGGTTCAGCGACCGAGTTTAAACGGTTCTTTTACTTCGGCCGAACATTTTGACGATGTTCACGATTTCGAAATACATTTAAATTGCAGATAGCAGATCGAATGCAATTTTATTTTTAACGCGGGAAACGAAGCTTCGTCGGGAGACATTTTCGAATGTACAACCAAGTCATATAAAATGGATATTGCAGGTAAACACAGACACGAAAAGTGGCATAAACGTCGTTAGACCGCGCACCGGACTCGAATTGTTTCTTCCACTATCGCGAAGTGGCGCCCTTTGTATTTCACACACACACACACACACACACACCTCGAAACGTAGATTCCCATTGGTTCACCATTTTCGTCCTCTTTTTCTTAATCATCCCCGCGTTTATTTCGACGTCCGCCGTCGTCGTTGGCCTCTGGCTTCGCGCGAGCGACGAACTCGACATAGATAGTACTACAAATCGACCGCGTCGAGAGGCAACGTCGACGCTGCTGCTGCTGCTGCTGGTATACGGTAGTCGTGTTAAAACGCGTGAACGAGCGAGCGAGCGTCGAAATAAATAGCGATAGCGAGACACGCTACCGAGTCGCGAACACAAAAGAGAGAGTTAGCGGTGCTGGCGGGTTCAACGGTTAGTGGAAACTTGTCGAGCATCGGTATAGCAATAGTGGTGGTTGTGGAAGTAGTAGTAGTAGCAGCAGCAGCGGCAGCAGCAGTAGCAGCAAGCACCAGTTGTTGTAAGCATACTACGCGCCTGTTGGAAAGCTCACACTCAACTCCGAGCGCTCTCGCTCCACCTTTTCCCTCTCTCTCTCTCTCCCTCTCACTTCCCGTCCCCTCCCTCCCTCCCACCCTTCCACCCTTCCGCCCTTCCTCACTCTTTCCTTACACCGCGATCCGCTCTTTCATTTGCCTCGGCCGTAAGCAAATGAGCCGCGAAACCGTCCAACTAAAGATAAAGGGTAAAACCAAAGAGTGACGCGCCGAGGTACGGGATAGAAAACGCGCGTGAACACGACTCGTCGACCGAGTCAAAGCAAACGCTCACCTGCGCTTTGACTGAAATTGCTGCGGAATTTTTTATTCCCTCGTCCCCTCGCTCCATTTCTCACTCATCTTCTGCATCATTTTCTCCTCCTGCCTCGTATATATTTCTCGGTCGCGCCTCGACGCAGATGCTACGTGCGCGCTCGATAAGCGGCAGCAGCATTCGCCCACACTTTTTCATCAATTACATGTCAATGTGTGTGTACTTAGCGCGTGCATCTTGCGCATCATGCGTATTTGTTTTTCGTTCGACCGACGTGCGCCACGCCACAGATTTCCTCTGGTAACATATATCATTTAATGCCACGGGAAAACGTGATGTTGCACGTGTGCTAAAACGTTGTTATGCAGTACGTGCGTATATACGGGCACCCACGCCCGATGACGTGTGCCAAACCGGACGTTTAACGAGCCCTTTCGCTTATCTCCCTTCCCACTCTCATTCGATATTTCTCTCTCGCACTGCCAGCAGCAGCGGCGTGGTACTCGAAAGCGGATATTAACGACGAGAAAAATTGACGGTGAATGTCATATTTTCAGCGGCGATAACACGTGGACCACGTTATGTTTCGTATGATTTTCAGTAGTGGCTTCGTGCAAGTTTAACTTAGTTTTCGTTGACGCTTCGTCCAATCAAATGGAATGAATAAATAAATGCTTCATTGCGTAACGACGTTGAACAAATATAAACGCACTGTGTCTCGGGGCGATATCCGCTCGTTTATTTATTTAACGTATCCTGTTTCAGTGCATTTTGCATTCGTATTTCCACAAGCTAGTTCACCCGATATTTTTAAGTTGCTATTAGAAGCTTTTTTATTGGTTACAATGCGAACGATTTTTCGCGTGAGTTTGTTGTTTGTAACACCGATTTAATAAATCTTCACTGGAATGAATCAAATAAATAAGTAAATGGTGTCATTGTACAGAAATAATACCATAGTAAGACAATAAATGCCATTGTATGTCTGGACGAAATTTAATCTTTTGTTTTTCATTTTATTTTGCATATCACGACTATCGTTTCAATCAATCTTGCCTAGGTATTCCCAGAAACTGATTCGTTAAATTTCAGGAGTATGCACTTTGCCGTCCGCTTATCGGGTTTTTGATATTTAGTATTAGCTGCAGAGAACGCCGCACAATTTGCAGCGGCATTTTCATTAAAACTTCACCGATCCATGTAGAACGAGTAAATAAATGATTTTATCTCATAAAAACATCAAGCAAATATAACCGAATTTTATCTCGCGGCGTGGCTCGAACATTCTTTTTAATTTCATGAATTTCGTTTTAGTACATTTCACCCAGGTACCCCAGAAGCTGGTTAACCAAATTTCATTTGTTTCCATTACTCCCACTGGGGTCGCTCTATATAGGGCAATATATACCAATATAAACCGCCGAGATTTCAGTACGAAATACTCTGGATCTATTGCATTGCATCGTATATTTACATTAGAAAACTTCGCCGAAGCTCCGGTGCACCACTACATAAAAAAGATTAAAGAACGGGGACAAAAAAAAAGTTGGATCCTGAGCTTTGGGAGGGGGAGGGGGTTTGGCGGAGGGATTGCTAGTCCCGGACTTTGCAGAGTGAGTAGGTCTATACATACATATAATAATATATATATATATGTGTGTGTGTGTGTGTGCCTATGCGATAGGGAGAGAAGAGTGGGCGTTATTGATTTCACGAGAGAACCGAGCTTGCAACCACGACTACATATATATATCGGTCGAGCACAACGCAACGTGTTCTAGCTGCGACTTTGCTCTACTCATCTCGACGTGTGTGCGCTGCTGCTGGGATGTTTAAATCTACCTTCATCATTCCGCTTCGTCGCCTATTTCCATCTCCTTTCATCGACCACACATCTCCGTCCTTTTTCCCTTATGCTCCCACTTTTTTTTTTCTTTCTTTTTCTTCTCTCCATTCCTTTCTCCGAGTTACCGTTGTCTATCTATCCCGCGTGCCCCGGGCTTTTTATTCCATATTTGTCCATTCTTCTTCCCGAGGAAAATTTCTCGCAGCTATCGCAGCCGCCGCCGTCGCGCGTTCGGAACGCGTCTGTGTGCCCGTGCGTTTGCCAAAGGAAACGCCAAAGGATCAGAGAGGTTCGCGCGCGACGGCGGTGAAGATGAGATCGGCGCGGAGCTACCAGCATCAAGAGCCTCCTTCTTTCCTCCAGCCATTCTTCCCCCCTGTGTATACACATTACCGTGAGCTTGTGCCCAAATCTTTTGACGCAAATCCTTCACTTCCATATCCTTCCACTCTCCCTCCCCGCCCCCCCTCATCATTACACTCCACACTCCGAGGCCTGATTTATTATTCCTTTTATTGCACACATTTCGCTCGTGTAAGCAGAAGGATCCTTCCTTCCTGCTGCTGCTTACACGACGAGTGAAGGGGGGAAGGGGACGCTCATTGAAAAGTGCGTCGGTAGGCGAGCGAACATAACATGTCGCGTTTTCCACAGTTCTCAAAGTAGTTAGCTCGGGCAAAGAGCAAAGATGTACGTAACAACCGGTGTGTGGGCGGCCGATGTTGTGTGCAGCACGGTGTAAAATGTACACGGTACTTGTACACAGCCGATGCCAAGTTACGTTGCCGTAAGTGAAGCGAGAGATTCACTCGCATACACTTTGCAAAGGCTCTTTCCGCGCGGTAGTCTCTCGTGTTCGCGGTACCTTACGCTGGCTTCCATCCCATCGCGACTTCGAGCGTCTCGGTCGTTTCCGTCTCTGACTCCCCCCTCCCCCCCCCCCCCCCCCCCGGTCTCCATGGACTCCAACTCCAAGGGGCGAAGATCGAGCGGCTAGAATCGCATGGCGCTTTTGCGTAAATTCGCGTCAAGATCCTCTCAAGGCCTCCGGCGGCCTTTCTCCCTCTTCTCGTTTTTCCCCCCACCCCGCATGTACTTCACTCGCCGCGCCGCAGTCGCAAACCTCGGATACGTTTTACACGGGATGTGCACACACACGTAAGCGTTATATCCGCGCGGTGCTTGCCAACCGCGTCGAAAGGCGAAGGAAGTGAAGGAAAAGTGGAAGAAAAAGAGGCGGAGGAGGCAGACGCGGCTCGCTCTGGCTTCTCGGTGCTGCCTCCGCTCTGCTCGCGGCGAGCGGCTGTTTTTATTATTTCGCGAAGGCTCAGCCAGTGCCACACCAGAACACGGGCGCGCGCGGAGATCATTTCTCACGAGTGAAATCTCTCCCTCGCTCCCTCGTCCCCCCGGAAAGTTGGATAATCCAACCGTCAGTTCGGAATTCGACGAATACACATACCTACCTTTCGTTCGGCGAAATTCTTGACGAGCGAGCAGCGCTTATTTTTCGACCAAAAGTAATGCGCATCTTCCTGTCCCCGTTTTCCTGTTATTCTAACTATAAATTGACTCGGAGGAAACGCAGGTCAGCGCTTCCTTTTCAAAGCTCTCGCCGCGTATTTATCTCTTTTATTCACCGCAATGTCGAAACTTTGTTCGGTCTAATAGAGAATCTCATTTATCGTAGCTGTACGTGCGAAACGGTATAATTTAATTATACTAATTTACAATCCAAACAAAAGTCCACTGTCGACAGTTTGAACGTGGAAAGTTTTCGCAATTGATTCATCAAATGGACAATCACTTTACTTTGTTATTACTGTATATTTTTTAATAAAAAAAACGCATCGTACACTGTTGTCCTTTGCCTTTGCATGATATCTTTTATTTGGATCACAAGTTTATGACTCAAAGGGTTCTCGACAATACCTCTCTTTTCGTTAGATACAGTTACGTAGTCACGTACTACGCAATCGAGGCAATACAGTGGGCGGGGGTGAAGGGGGGAGGAGGAGGAGGTGGTGGGGAGGGTGCGCCTTGGAAGGTGAGGTTAGCCGAGGTCGTGACGGACGTGAAAACCCTGACCTGGTCACCGGTTCCGCTCCTCTCGACTCCTCCGTCCTCCTCCTGCGTCGTCTCTCTTGCTTCGAGCCGCGCCGCGTCGAGACTCCCGAGCGTCCTTTCGTCTAAATGGTCCAAGGCCTCGGTTTGGTAGGCCTGATGATGGCGGTCGTCGTCGTCGCCGTCGTCAAAATCACCGCGTAGCCGTTGGTAGATGTCTAGCCGCTTGCAATTTCGGTGGCCTAAGGCATTTGCCCCAGTCTATCCTTTCTCCCATATCGCGGCCTTTTTTCCCCGTCTCCTTCCATCTAGGAGCGACCTCGATTCTCCGCCGTAACTCCCATTGCACGTCCGCCGGATCCACTGTCGTATAACAAACAATGTCTCGGAATGGTCGCAAAATTCTAACTGCCGATCGTATACTCCCTGAATACAAATAAGCTTTGTCTGTACACAAAAACGTAATCGTATTAATATAATTAGTCTAGAATATAGTATCTTATTGATCATCCAATTCAGCGCAAATATATCTAACGATGGTTAATGCATTTGCCCGCGCAAATGCATTAACCATCGTTAATGGCTGTTGCCATATCCTTAATGGCTGTTGCTGCGTCGCGTAGGAGTATTAATAAATACAGTTATACATAAACATGAACTCGCTGTAACGACCAATCAGTTTTGATAATAATAACAATAATAATTTACGTTACACTCTATTAATTCCGCTGTTTCAGGTTAATCCCGACGCTCAGGACCGAACAACGCAACAGATACAATCGAAGCTAGGCAATTACTCGCTCGTAAAGCACCTCCTCGACGAGCCCAAGCGTTTGATTGGAATCGAGGGAGTACCGGCGAGTCCCGCGCCCTCAGGGACGTCGTCGTCGAGGCTCCCCTCGGCAACAAACACCTGCAGGAGCTCGCCGTCCTCGCAGGAGTTCAAGAAGCCCGGAAGCGGACCGAGATCATCGTCGAGCTCGAACTCCTCTTCCTCGACCACCACCTCCGGCTCGTCGAGTCACGCCTCTCAGCGAGGCGGATTCGTAAAGCCCGCCGATGGTAAACCACCGTACGGCGGTAGAGGTGGATATCCTGGCCAACCGGTCAAACACGGTGGCAACAGCAACGATCATCGGAGCCACGGCCTTCTCCCGGCCAAGGGACCACCGCCTTCGTCGTCCTCCTCGTCGTCCAACGCCGCCGCCTCCTCTTTGACCAATACCCATACGAACGCCGGATCGTCTGGCAACAGCGCCGCTTCCGGCGGCGGGAATCTCGCCACTTCCGGTAACGGCTCTTCCACCGGTACAAACAGCAGCTCCAATACTCCTGGAAACTCGAGGGTACACTCGGCCTCTTCCAGACTGCCCAGGATACCCCTCGACAATGTGAGTTCACTTGTTTTCACGATATATATTCGCGCTAACAATTCAATCAAATTACCATCGAAACTTATAATTTATTATTACCGATCCGATAAGACCGTTTGATAACGTAGCAACTAAAGCTAGCAGCAACTTTTCATTTTATTGACACCAAACTTCGTTCTGATCTTAAACATATAAAAAAGATTATTTAATTCACTATGTTCTTGGGATATTTGTAGTAAGCCGTGAGATTTTTTAATTGTTCGTAATCAAAAAGACATTTCATCGTCTTAAATTCCAATCTGAAAACACGAGCACAACTTTTCTTGTGTGCTCACTTTTTTTTAACTCGTTTTTTTTTTGCAACGGAACGCGGAGACTTATTGGATTCCGGAAATCTCTTTTCATAGATATCTCGCGGATCGACGGACTAGCAGAAGGATAGCTCGGGATAAGCGAGAATCGAGCGCGGCGATAAGCCGGGATTGATTCCACTCGTTACTAGAGTCGCGCGAGCCATTCGTTATCCCTCACGAAATTATAACGAGGGTGAAGGAGGGAAACTGCAACGGAGAGAAAGAGCAAGAGAGGGAGAGAGAAATATAGCGCGCGCGAGGTTCCACGATAAACGGGATAGTCTCCTGGTACGGGAGAGAATATACGAGAAAAGGAAAGAAACAGTCTGACGTCGTGGAGGGGGCACGGTCAGAGCTAAGCGTAACGCGACTAATGAAAACGATATATCTGTCTCGAGGGGGCCTTCAACTCCTATATTCTCTTTCCCTCCGTACATTGTTCTCTCTCTCTCTCTCTCTCTCTCTCTCTCTCGCTCTCTCTCTCTCTCGCTCTCTCTCTCTCTCTATCTCGACTCTCCCTCTCCCACACACACACTTTCGCACATTTGTTCCCATTTTATTCCGTCTAATCAACCCCTTCCGAATGTTCGCCCACACCATTTCCTTCAACTGCTAACAGGACTGAAAACCTTCTTTTTTGCATTGTTACAGGGTACAACTTCCCGGCACGGTGTCAACGAGAATTCTCCTGACCTGGAGAATATTCTCAAGGTAAAACGCTTCCAAATGCGTTTTCTTACTTTATTTTTCATTCTCGTTACACGAAGTCATCAAGGAAAACTTTGGTCTACTGGTCGTTACGTCAAATCGCATTAGCAGTGTACACACAGACCCACAGACGCGCACGTAGTAGTTCCTACACTGTGGCTAGGTGCGAAAGAAACTGCAAGGACTTTAATGAGGGGCTGAAAATTACAATCGATTATCCATCTGCGAGGGTTTCGAAGCTTCTAGTCTGCCATTGTCCTACGTTATACCACGAGTCTGTATATCTATATACCGTCCCCCGCACGCGTCTAAAACATAATAGGCGCGACAGTTTATCGATCGGGTGAAACAAACGCCCGTGTCGACCCCGATGACTCAGTGATGTAGTTGCAGTACATAATTTCGTTGCCCTTCTCGCTTCTTCTCGCTGGTTCTCTGGCTCCTGTCTGGTTCGGCTCCTGCACGCTGGCGCGGCGTTGCTCACCAGTGGTGGTCGATCTGGCAACGGAATCACCACTCCTATGATTCATCTCTCAGCGTGTTCGTCGTCTCTTTGTCAAGTCGCATCCTTTCTCTCTCGCCGTTTCGCGCAGTGTCTCGTTTCGCGCGCGCGCGCGATGCACACACGTTCGTTCCGAGAGTAAAAGGGCCGCGAAAGTCGTGTTCAATACTGTCGCGTAATCGTCACGACACCTCTTCGTCGTTCAATCAATTCGTTGATAAACAACTTCATCTTGCGGAGTTGTTTATCAACGATAAACAGTTACAGCCGGCCGTACATACTAATCTTACAGCAACTGCGTCTGAAGATTTTATTTGCTCGTTTAATACCTTTTCATTACCGCGTGTTTCATTCATTGCTCGCCGTTACCGTTTTTGGCATTTTTCGTTCACTTTAAACTCTGCGTATTGATAAAAAAAATATATTTCAGCTCTAATCTCATCCAAGTTATTTTTCATTATACTTCTTTTCTCAGTTCTTTCATTCGTTTCACCTGTCTAAGCGCTCAACGCTTCTTCTTGTTCCCAGCTACACGCAGGTCAACCGATAAACCTGAATCGTTCAGCTATTCGTCGACGCGTTTAACCGACCCTACTGGATTTATTCACGACTGGCATCGAAGAAGGAGGAGGAGGGCAAAGTGGGGGGAATATCACTGGGAGGTGACTGATCCGTCGAGTCGAGCCACGCGCTCTGAGCAAACTATTTTTTTTTTTCACGCTACATGGGCAGATCGTCGAGGCGCGCGTGTACGCGATCGATTGATCGATTGTCCGCTGGTCTCAGCAGCACGCGCGCTTCGCGATATAGTACGATCTGTTATACCATATAGGTATCACCTCCAGTTTGCTCTATACTTTCACGACCCTGGACGCATCTCATCCTCGAACCTGTGGTACTCGATTTTCCCCGGGAATTTACGGCTCGGCTGGCTGGCTGTGCTCGACTCTGACCGGCGGAGAGGTACCGTATCGTACTTTCTGCCTCCGGAACGATCCGCGGAAGAGAAGCACGGACGAGTGTACGCGAGATAAAGCGAGAGCGAGAAGCGAAAGAGCGAGTACCCCGCGGACGTGGCCACTGCGCTTCGACTACCAACACAAAACATACACACACACACACATATACTGAGAGGACAAGCACGACGAACGGACACGGAGAGTACGAGCAATGGCAGCAGCGGAGCACAGAGTGCACCACCAGCAGCAGCAGCGCGCGGACGCACACTCGCCCGAGCGTGGCATGAATTATTCTCACGGCTCGCCCGTGGGAAAATACGGGTTGCGCCGGTAGGCATCGTAAATGCTACTGCTAATTGCGCTCACGACCCAAGACCGTGCCGTACTCTCTGCCGCTACTGAATGTCTCATCATCATCATCATCATCATCTGCTGTATTTTCTTCTTACAATTTCCGATTTTTCCATCGATCCTCGTCGAGCCAGAAAGGCATCGCGTGGGCGAACCACGTCCGACTCGCTGCTTCTTCACTTCCTCTTCCGGAATTCCGCGGAACGATAGCGGCTTTCATCGTCGATGATTATCTTCAGAGTATTTAGCGATCGATAAGTTAGTCAGTGGCTTATTATTAGAAAAAAAATTAGGTATATTTTTATTTTACGTTTCAATATAATCCACAAGAGATCGCAGAAGTAATATTCAGGATTGCGTTACGCGTGTATTTTTTTCTCCCGAAGAATGACTTGCTCAGTATGCCAAGAATGGTTTACGCGCTTCATCTCGTTGACTTCCTCTTCCGCAGTTTCTTGGAACGGTTGGAATGTTTTCTTTGATTCCTCGTCGATTCAACTGTGGTCGTTAGCAATCGACGCGTGAGTGGCGAGACTAGAGAAAAGATTATTGCCGTTGCGACGCCTCCGACACTGGTCCATTGTGCACGTTCGTGGATGCATACCGCGCGCGCGCGATGCGCACCGGGCGAACGAGACAAACATTCACGCATACACAGACGGGACGTACAGGTGCGCGAATCTGGGCCAACTATTTCTATTGCGACGAGCGGGGATCCGTGCATCGGGCGGTTCGACTTGACTCGAGAGGACGGTGAGGAGACGTACGGCCGAGTGTCCGATCGATTGTGTCATCGGCTGCTCGGCGATGTTCTGGCGCTTGGCGTTCGCCGACAACGACGCGCCTACGATGACGGCTGTAAGTTTACGCCCGTTGTGCAACGCGGCAGGCTCCGTTAAAATAACAACCCCGGCCGTACCATCAGTCACTCCGCGTTATCGCGCGTGGCGCGTCGATGAATAATAAAGAAACAGTTTCGCCCCGCGAATGTTACGCGCCATTGCGAGCTACGCGTAGGTTACCGCGCTCCGTCACCCAACGGGCGTCAAATACTTTCTGTCATCTGACAATTAGCGGATCCTCGCTATCGTCAGAAACGAGAGAATTATCGAATGAATATATTATTGATATTATTACGTCGACGGGTCGCCGGGTACACGAGTCATACGCTAATGACCTGCAGGTATTTTGCATAATTGGCGATACGAAAGGTAGAACGCGACATGGTCGTTGCACTTTGCGCTATTAATGCACTTTGGGTTATTAATTCTCGGCCCGCGCGAAATTATTGAGCCCGTACGCGCAATATTGGCGGTATGCGAGACAAAATTAAACTAATTACACTGATACTGCGTTTTCGAGCCTTTGCAAAAAAAATGTCGCGGCTCCATCGTGTAAATGTATTTTGGAACGATCGGGTTAATGGAAGTAATCCGCAATTCTTGATTCGCAGGGGACGCAGAAGCGCAGTTGGGGCAGTCGCGTGCCCGGAGATTTTCGTTTCCGCGCTCGTCCGGTCGTTTCTTTCCTCCCCGCCGCATTAACGCGGTGGTAATACCTGCGAGTATGTACAGTGGTCGGTCGCTTGAAGCTGGTATATCGCCTCGCCGACGGAAACGTTACTCTTCCGAGGCCCATTACGCGCACGTGGCCCGAGGACCACTTTAACTTGAGTGTCTCGAGTGCGCAATGTCGACGACGAGAACGACGATGCCAAGGCAGCTCCAACTGCTGTTGCTGCTGTTGTTGTGTGCCATTGGAGTCAGTGGAAAATTGGCGCTGTTGCTGCTTGTACCAGTTGAACCGTTTGCTACTGACGTTTGCCGTGAGAAAGCAACGAAAAAGCTTCATTCCTCAAAGTCAGTCGACTCCTTATCAGTCGGGAAAGTTTTTCGACTGTCCTCCCCCGCATCGTATTATAACTGAGCAATGATTCTGCGAGTTCCCGACTGTCGTCTCAGCTTGGAACTTTGTCGATAGTGAATTCAGCTAGCAGTAAACTTCAAAATTAACAGTCAACAAGCGTAAGAAGCTACGTCGAAGTTGAAGTCGAGAGAATTGCACATGCAACGTTGTCGTTTATACCTACGCCCAATAACACGAACAGCAGGACGTCGTCAACCAGCTTCGGCTCGACATCGTAACGGGTTTTCTCGCTCCTTCACGTGCTCGGCATAATTACCGGCCTCGTGGCGAGCTCGCGCCTCTCCCCGTGTGTACCTTGCGCGCTACACTGTAGGTACACTGCACCGACGAGTATCTATACTGCACACACGGTTTATAGTCACCTGCCCGGGGGGGAGCACGTGCACGGCCTGTGGTGTATGTAACACCGTTTTCCGGTGTTTATATACTACGCCTACTACACTCGTCCACTTATTTATTTTTCTTTGGAAATGCCCTGTACTATAAGTAACCAACTTCGGCTTATCGATCATTGATTTTCACGTCTATTCTCGCCTCCTCTCTGCGATAGTGTTACATCACCCTTTGACGTCACGCGTCTATTCCATACACGAGTCTTTAGTTGACTCTGGCTATCCTGTGGGCAAGACGTCTGAAGGAACGCGTTTAGATTTCAAATGTTATCTCAACAAGCCCTTCGTACACGTAATAATAGTTTTTGTTGTGGCCACGTCGACTTGTGAGGTGTAAGAGCTTCGTCACTCATAGCAAAGATTACAACTTGCAATAAACTTCAGTAGGTTGAAAACAATCCAAGAATGATTTGCGTTTCTAGAGTAAACGTTCTTTCTTATTCAACATCACTTTATGAACAATCGCGAAACTTTCTTTCTCATAGTTTCCCATCTATGCCAGTTCTGCACTGGGAATAAAAGGGTTTTCATTGTCGGACACACATAGCGAAAGCTTTCAAACTTTTCGACGAAAAAAAAAAAAAACAACGAAAGTTTCTATCACTGGAGTATGTTATAAAGTTCGTCTTTGTTGAACGACGACGCAAAGTGCCAATTAAGCCTTTCGACTAAACGATTGCAAACAACTACGCAATTTGTGAGAAATTCGCGACAGCTCATCGTTTTTCATAACTGTGCGCGGTGACATCATCGGGCTTGAAATTACTTATCCAGATTTCTCGCGGACTCGTTGTGCGACCAGTGAATATCGTCTCTGGAGTACGAATTCACCGTGGACCGAGATGGCGAAAGTAGGCAGCGGAAACTTTCGAACTTTTCGACGAAAAAAACCAGACTGCGTCACTGAGGCGGGTTGAAGTCCATCTTTGGCAAAATATATAACGGCGAGAAGTTATCTTTAAACTTGTTTTTCTGGTAAATAGTTAAATTGCAAACACCCGAGTAATTTGTATGGAATTTGCGATAGTTCATTGATTTCCATAATTGTATGGTTACATTGCCGTTTGACATTACTTCCTCGCCCTTCTCGCATTTCCGTCTTGCACCCTGTGAGAATTCTCTTTCCCTCTCTGTGTTGAGGGAAAAGAAAGAGACGTAGAGGGTTTACGGTGGAAAGAGGTTGCGCGCGCGCGCGGCATTGCTCGTTAATTCTCAAAGTTTTCTCGGCTACCGGGATGGTGTATCGCGTCTGTGCGGCCTCAGCGCACCGTCGCCAAGGAAGCTTTATACAGGACAGACGATTCCAAAGTTGTTCGCCGTGGAGTAGCTTGGAAGTCTGTGAAATGGTTGGTGTTGCAGGGTGCAACCACCCTCTTATTTCCACAACCCGGCTGTGTACAACACTATGTACATATACCCGGCGTGGCGTCGTCGTGAACGTGTATCGGTGGACGCGGTCGGCGGTACAGCTGGAAAAGGTGGTGGTGCGCGTTCGCAGCAACCAGCCAAGAATCGATAAGTCGCCGGATGGTGTCTGGTATTTCAGCGAGGGGTATCGCCGACCATCGTTTCTCACTTACCTACCCGAGTTGTGACATAGCCAACCCCGACCTCATCACCGACCAACACACTCCACTGGTCCGTCGTTAGAACGTCCAACCATATCCTATACACCAGCCCCATCCGTACACAGCCGCAATCGATGGCCACGCGAACTATCCTCAACAACCCGCGAGCCCCATCGGTCTCCCTATACACATTGCAATATCCTCGTTGGCTCTGATTCGCGAGACAATGACCCGACAGAAGCATTCAAACATTCGTAAAGCTTAATTATATCGAATGTCATCTGCACGATCGAGTTGTTCCCTTTGACAAAACTATCGTCGAGCCACTTTGGCGGTAGCAACACGTATTTCCTTACCCGACGGAATTATTCTCCCGAACGGCGGTAGGACGATCTGGATGTTGGCCAAATTTTCCAAGCTATCGCGCCAAAAGTACCGCTGTTGGAGCTTTCAATTTGCATGACTCTGTGGATGAGGGAAATGGCTTTCGATTCTTTTCTCGTATTTCTGTTTTCGTTTTTTTTTTTAGGCTTTTCGAAACATTGTGCGCACAGTTCAGGGGAGGGTAAGAATTGTCAGACGCCGACTGAAATTGCCACTGCCATTGAATACATCATTCGTCGTGTCTTCAAAGGGACGGGAGTCATTATCATTAAGTCGTATAATCGTTAAGGAATTTCTTCGGCTTCGGTAGTCGAGCGACGGCGAAATAAATTCCAAACTCTCGACCGTCCTCGAGACTACGTCGTTCTTGCTCTTTCATTAAAGTCCTTCTTTGTTCCTCTTCGTCGACTTCTTTTCTCGCTCTCATGTAATACGCGCGCGCGCGGTCATAAGTCACCCACTTTATTACACACATCATTCGCGTAACTCTCGTCTCGTATTATACTGTACGTACCAACGGCGATAGCTTGTAAGTACTCGCACGGACTCACTTACGTGCACCGACGTGCGGTTGGAACGTTAATTTATAAATATTTCTTTGTCGTTGCAGGAAATGACGATGCCGCCCACGCCACTCACGGCCATTGCACAGACGCCGAGGAAGGAACTCGAGTCCAAGTTCACTTTCAACCCAGTGCTCGCCAAGGTGAGGCCTCGTCGTCGCATCTTTCCCTTTTATGACAGTCTTTTTCATTCCGTCGGGATTTATCCTTTCAACGTATTTTTATTCACCGAGCAATGCAATTTAATGAATATCAAATTGGTACATACAAAGTAAATACACCGTTTGTGGACATCTTCCAGGCCTCATTTTCAAGCTCCTGACCGTTGTGGCTCTTGCGTGTAAAAGCTGTAAATTTATAGAAAGTATGTACGGAAAAATAACGTTACACAAGAACTAAGTCAATTTGTAAAAATAACTAATGCCATGGAAGATGAAAGTTTGGACACCAACGGTACAATTGCTCTAACATCGAAGTGCGATTGATCTATGGTTGCGAAATGAACAATCCAGTTATTTAAAGAATTACACCGTAAGCTTTTATAGGTCACAATCGACGAATCCCAATAATCAGTGTACTCGATGATATCTCTAGCGGAAATTCGGCAAATATTTTCCCACTAATCACAGGGTTAGTGGTTGGTGGAGTATTCCCGCCGTCGTCTTCGGCGGCGGAGGCGGAAAGCGAGTAAAGAGAAGTACTCGTCGCAGCCCGCCGTCCATACAACTCTCACAACGTCGGAGACCAACTTGCCAAGCAGCGGCGTATCCTCCTCGTGCCACTTGGCAACGCTTCAAGAAATTTGCGAACTCGCGTGCCTCCGTGCACCTAGGCACGAGAGCAGACTGAAGCGGCGATAGGGGAGGGCGGAGAACCCAGCGGAGAAGGAAAAGCGCCGGGAGAAAGAGACAGAGAGGGGGGTAAAAAAAAAGAGAGAAAAAAAAGTATCGGAAAATGTGAGGAAGACGTAGGAAGCGGAAACGGGGCGCGCGGGCTGCCATGAAGTCCCAGTGGGAATAAGCTCGTAAAGGCGCGAGTTAACTTGGTCTCGCACTTCTCTGGTCCACGCGTTCCGACCCATTCGCGAACGTAAATTCTCTTCGCCCCTCATCCTCTCTCTCTTCCTCTCCCTCTCTTTCTCTCTCTTCATTTTTTCTCGTTTCGCTCCGTCCTTGTCGTTTTATATCGCGATTCTTCTCTCTCTTCCTCTTTTGGGCCCCCGTTGGTCGATTCGCCGCTCGCGCAGCAGCAGCAGCAGCAGCAGCAGCAGGTTTCTCCTCGCGGAAACCAACCGGGGAAATAAATGTAAAACGTAAAGAGGGA
Organism: Itoplectis maculator; assembly: GCA_964034905.1. NCBI lineage: Eukaryota > Metazoa > Arthropoda > Insecta > Hymenoptera > Ichneumonidae > Itoplectis > Itoplectis maculator. Next base: position 3,555,773 of record OZ035854.1, on the reverse strand, counting down.
TAAGCGCCTTGGTACGATAAATTTTCATCCTCACGGACCCTATGCGCGCCTATAAGCTCGCGCGTAAGTGCTCACCACCGCGATGCAATATACAGCTGCACCACAGTAGCGAAGTGTGCGCGAGGAATACACACTCGAGTGGTTAACTCTGGCTTATGCCTGAGAGATACGACAATAATAAAATCGCTGAGACTCGCTGGGATTATTAACGAACCGCAGACTTGTGATACAGCGACTCGGTTTGTTGTCCTCGAGCCGTTTTGATTTAAAGGATATATATTTTTTTATAGATTTGTTTGCTGCGCGATAAATTGAATAATAAATTTCACTTTCGTTGAATGTCAAAAACAATGTCGGCAATGGGATTGCCGCGTTTTGTGGCTGGAAAGTCTGGGTAGCGTTGTCACGCGAGAAACCCCTACAGAGGGAATTGTATAACCAAACAGTTATCTATCTACTTCGTACCTACTTATGACCACCTGTCTCGCAAACCAATTCATTAGGCAACGATCAATTGATAACACCCGAATAAATTAACTGTTTACCAACCGTTTAATTATATAATACCTCGATGGATGACTTTTTTCTTTGATCCGGTTGCACTCTGACTTTATATTCTCGACGTTGTTAGTTAACAGTCCTTGTCGATCGAGAAGTCGCCTGCATACTACGACGCTTTTCATTCTATATCATATTTTTTCGTAAATAAAACAAGTACACAAAGGTCGACAATTGAACACGATGCCTTTACCAAGTTAATCAACATATTTATATTCCCGATTTTTTGTTGCAGTTGACTGAGGTGCCATCGAACGAGCCATCGAAGCCGCCACGTAAGTGTCTCATCTATAATTTCATTGGAAAAACCGGTTGGGGGATGCCGAAGTGTATGAATTTGCCCTAAATTGGAGATACATTCAACGAAGACAGTAAATAAAAAAAGTCCGAGCGAATCGTCGAGATACAAAATGTACCCAACGAGTCGTGTAATTTGCCGGGTGGTTGTGATAATTTCACAAATGGTATAAAAACGGAATGATTGGCATTTCATAAAGTGCAAAACGTATACCTATGGATTGGTATAGTAATTTGGCAATTTATTCGCGGGTCACACGGCGAGCATTCTCGACGATAGAGAATGCGCGAATCCGTGAGAGGATCCATGAATTAAGCATTCGGGGACGAAACGAAATCGGGAATGCGCCTATACCATCGCGATTCAGCCCCGGTGCTTCAGCTCCCGGTGCTGTCGTTCCCGCCGTCCAACCACCTATTATCGGCTTAACGAACCGAAGCATGCTAGCCCGTCACCCACGCGCGTCAAATTCGAGTATGTACGATTTCTCCGGGCTGTCCACCCCTTTCGCGTCGTCAGTCCCGTTGTTCAAAGCGCCGAAAAGCTCCCGTATTGTGTGGCCCGTGAAAACGGTTAACGATCTCTCATATTGCCGCTTGAGCAGCACAATCCGGTGCCCCACTTTTTTTTTTATCTCGCGCCCAGTCAATTATGACGTTTAGACAAATGCGCGTGAAATTGGCTCAACGTGTATACATTCGATTGGTGTACTTTCATAAAATATTTCGCGAATTATCCCAGATACTCAATTATACAGTAAAGCAACGTTGGCCTTATGTGCGAGTCGAAGCTTCGAATATTTTATTGCGTCGATTATTGAATAATTATCACTGCTCGAACACCTGCCGTTCAAACGATGTTAATAATCTCATGTACAACCCGTCGGAGGTCTAACGAGACTGATTATAAATACAAATACGATAAATAACGTCGAAATTGCAGGATATCGAACCACGGGAATCTCAAGTACTCGCAGTTGAATGAATAATTTCTCGAACGAGGCAAATAATGTGATACACGTTGTAGCCCTATGAAATTGCGATGGACGAACCGCTGAACAATCTTTTGATATAATAATTGGTGCGGTATGTAGGCTATGTCCCGGGCGGATTGGTGTATTAACCCTGCTGACACCGGAAGAGAATTTCCGCGCTCGCACGGCATATAGAGTCCACGGCGGCGAGCAATTCCCGCGACATTAATTATTGAAATCGCCGCTGGCAAATCGCCTCCTCCTCTATCGCGTCTCGCGACCTCTTCGAACTCGCGCGGGTTCCCTGCGACGTCAACGACGACGACGACGACGACGACGACGACGACGACGACGACGAAGAGGACGACGACGACGACGACAACGACGACAGCGAAGCCTTTGCCTCTCCCCTCCGTCTTTCTCTATCAAGCTCTCGGGTTCGCGCGTGTATACCTAGTGCCTACTACTCTCGACTAAGTTTGATGCCGGAGTCTGTGCCACTTAATATTCAATCGCTTCCTCGTTGTACTGTCGATCGTTCACCGCTGCCTCTCTATCACTCCATCGTGTGCCGTCTCTGCTCTCTGCTTTCGCTCTTGTTTCTCTCTCCCACTTGTCTCTCTCGCTCTCTCGCTCTCTCCGAGTCCTCTCCCACCACTCGTTCTGTCACAGCAGACCCTCCGGCACCCCTGAATAAACGAATCCGATAAATTAATATCGTTGCCGCGATAACCCAACGTGATATTCCATCGCGGCTTGGCAGTCTCGATTATCAGGCCTTCGTTTACCCTCCCCCTGGGCTCTTCTATCTCTCGAAACCCCGGAACTTGTTACAAACTTAGCATGAAAATGTCGAGCCACCTAATACGCCGTACTTCGGTTATAAGTAGTGCTAATAATAATCTCCGTCGACTTGCTCACTGGCGAGCGAATTAATCACCTCCCGGGGAAATAATAATCACATGGTTCCTCGATATAGTAGCCAGAAGGTGAAATATCCATCGTGCCTCGCGGTTACGTTTGGCTGTTTTCAGTCTCCATTTGAGATATTCGCAACGCTACACGAAGAAGAATATATACTAATAATCGGCACACCACAAAATGGTCAATATTTGGTTAATAATTCCGTTCATTCCAGTAAGTCGTGCGTTATACGTAACCACAGATGGATATTTATGGTGTGTACCGTAGTTGTTTTCACAATATTAACGAAGAGTGACATTTCAACAAAAGTCAGTACACGCTGAGTAATATTCACATTTTATGGATTGGTGAAACCCCGTTCGTGTATTCATATACTTACGCATATGTCTTTGAAAAATCCAGTGTGATTCCAGTACTTTTAGATTCGAAGTAAAAAAAGGGAAACGTAGAAGGATTCTAATGAAGCATCTAAATAAATCACATATCTTCTCTCCTTATTCTAACAATCAAAGTTCAAAAACGACAAAAAACATAAATACATTTTTATGAACAGTAAATACACAATAATTCAAATAAAAAATTAATGATACTGAATTTTCAATATTTTTCTTCATTGCCCATAGGAAAATAACAAAAGATAATCACTTATTCAGTCGCAGCAGTTGCAAAGATTACAAAGAACAAATTTTCATTGTTTAGCGAATCAATAAAAGAATAATACTGGCATTTAACTTTTGTTAAAACGGACACACCGAGGCCATCTAAAAATTAATTTTTTAACGAGCCCGAATAATTCACCTGTCGTTTCGAAACGCGTCGTTTAATTTTTAAACCGTGGGCTCCCTTTGTTTCTCGCGCAAAGAGAGAGGGAGGAAAAAAACCGTAACTGTAGCGTGCAGATTTGATATACCCGGCGTCGGCCACCCCCCTCGTTCATTCACCGGCGAGTACAATGATTCGCCGGCGAGTTCGCCGATTGAAAGGGGTTAGTTCGTTGCCGTGGGTGGTTCGTACGTGTGAGTGTGGCCAGTATTATAGATGAACGAACACCGGAAGTCACCATTCGCGGGCTCTCTATCGCGTTGGGGAGAGGGGGTAGGGGGGCTTTCGCGTGTACAAATTAAATATCGAATATCGATTGTGGCACGTACACGTTACATACGTTTCGGCGGGGGCGGCGGGGGTTGCGGAGTTAAGCGGGGTGGCTGCCTATCTGCACTGCACCTTCGACCTACTTGCCCACGATCATGAACTACAGGCCCGCGTTCTACCGAGAGAGATATCGCAGTGCGATACTACCGCCCCCCCCCCCCCCCTCCCCCTCGACAGGATGTATTGCACTGTATCGACTCTCCGTAGGGTGCGAGTGTGTATGTGCCGAGCAACGCTTATTCGTGTGTAACAGTTACAATACCCCGATCGGGCTGGTCACGTCCAGAGCTTCATCCTCTTTTCCCCTCGTTAACCTAATAAATAACGCAGCAGTCATCGCTCATAATTACTACACCTTGAAGTATACAATTTTCCACCGCGAAGGTTTTCACTCGAGTCCATCAAAAGGACGCGAAGAGTGATCTCAGTTTTTTTTCCCTCTGATTTCTCCGTCGCAGGGTTCATAAATTTCAATAATTAATCGGCGCCGGTTTGCCGAATGAAAAATGTAGTCGCTCGACATTTCGACGAGCCGATTTGTGGGAATAATCTAAATTGATGGTAATTTAATTCGAGACAATTAATGGAGGGCGAATGATGTAATTAGGAGAATAAATGGAGGGCCTGTGTTTTTCGAGTTGCTGCTCCTCCTTCCAGCAAAGTCGCGCGCCGAGGCAGCAGTGTTATATGTTTGCGCGCTCGTATAAGCTCGGGCGCAAAGGGGTGGTCGCTGATAGTGGCCAGCGGTGGAGTGTGGTAGTGGTATCGATGGAGCTCCGCACGAAACCTTCGAGGCGAGTAAACGCGCGCGGCGAACTCGTATCCGATACGAGCTGTACACAACGTGTATGTACGCATGTGTAGAGTGTGCGGCGTTGCATGCATTTGCGCACGCACGCGGGCAGCACTCGACACCACCAAACTTGTTCGTCACGTCCACGAGACGGGGGGATTATATATCAACGCGTGCGCGAGCGAACGAACGAACGCGAACGGCAAACCAGCAGCCAGCGATGCAGGGGACGCGACGCGCACGCACTCGTTTCCCCTCTCTCTCTTTCTCTTATGCTCTCGTATACCCGTGGAATGCTTTACGAGCTCGACGTTCCGCTCTAAATTTATCGCGATCGGACCGATCGCCGAGGGAATTAAGTCGAGTAGAGATAGTACAGTGGCTCTCGCCGAGCACTCGCAGCTCGGTCGGCTGCCCTCAAGCTGCTCCTGTGACACACACTTGTACTTCGTATACTATCCCCCCTCCCCCGAGTGCCGAAGCGTCGAGGGCCCGATTGATTTGGCAATTATTGGCCGGATCCGCGCTCGCGCGGCAATTCCGGAAAATACCGAAATTCCGGAAAATGTTGCGACAAAGGGCGAGACGACTTTTTTCCCGAGTCTTTTCACAGCGGCAATAAATTGATGTTGGCTGTTATAAATAGACACCGCTAAGTCGAGTAGATAGTACTGTGGCTCTCGCCGAGCACTCGCAGCTCGGTCTGCTGCCCTCAAGCTGCTCCTGTGACAAACACTTGTGACAAACAATTGTTAAAAACACAACCACCCCGAGTGCCGAAGACTCGAGGGCCCGCTTGATTTGCCAATTATTGGCCGGATTCGCATGCGCGGCAATTCCGAAAAAATACGGAAATTCCGGAAAATGTTGCGACAAAGGGAGAGACGCCTTTTTTCGAGACTCTGCGAAGTTGATTGAGTCCTTTCATCAACAGCAATAAATTGATGCTGGGAATAAATAAATACCGCTGATTCGAGAGCGTTGCAAAGTGGGCTTCCCAGTCTCTACAATGTTAGTTACCTTTTTACACATTCGAAGCGCGTTATTTCCGCATTCCCCAGTTTACGTGAAAATAACGCACGCAGCGGTGTAAAATCGTCGCTACGATCGGGGAAATCACGCGGGCTTTCGTAACACACTCGAATTTACAGCGCAGTCTCATTGTTCGACTTTATTGGGCACCGCGGGAGGATCCTTCGCGTATTTCACTCATGATTCTCTACGTTTTATCAGACATAGGCGAGTTACTGCCTCCGACGTGTAAGTTCGGTAATTTTTAAATTACGACGAAGCCTTTAATTTTCCGCGAGTACCCGCGCTCAATCGTATAATAAATAAAACGGTTCATATTAGCCGGTATAATCGTGAACGAAACGCGATTGAATCTTTCCGAACACGATTAAAGATCAAATATCTTGTCGGTTCCCGGCTAAAGAGATTTTTTTTTTTTTTTCGGAGACGGACAAAAAAATCACCGAGAAGGCTGTAATTTCTTGTATGGGTGGTAAAGTGAGAAACCCGAGGTCCATCGATCGTTGGTTAGCCGCACCAATGAGCAGAGATCCGGCGACTCTCTCGCGCGCCCCTTCGTCCTCGACGCGAATTGGAATAATTGAAACGTTCAACTTGATTAACCCCTTCCCCCGTCGTCTTTTCCCCTCTTTTCGATGTCCCAGTTGAGATCTCCGGCGAATCTCTCCACTCGACGTGCCCGAGAGCGCCGTCGTTTCGCCTCTCGCTCTCCGCGTCTCGCCGCCGCTGCTCCATTCTCTCGCGGTACCTCCGCATCAATCTATATATTGCGGAGAGACGATCCAATCGTCTGCTCGCCCCGCGGTCGTGCGAGAGAATCGTCGCCCTCGGAGTGACCGCCCTCCGAAACACGTTCCGCCGATGCGTCGAATCTAATTCAACGAACCCACCGACGGCGAATCTAATCGGCGACGAATCCCAAAGCTCTTCACGATCACCTCTTCCACCTCGCGCGCTTTTTTTCATTCTCCGCCTCGAGTGAAGCCCAAGGATTTTTATCGTCGTCGCCGCCGCTATTTTTCTCGGCAGGAGCCGAAAACGTCAATTCGCGAACCCCTCACTTTGCGCCGGTAATCACACCATGTAACGCCAGAAGTTGTCCGTGAATATCGCTGACGATGCATGATACATGCGTTTTTGCGGAAAACGGGGAAACTGGATTGGGCAACATGGTCGCTGTTCGACCATCACGAGCTACTGCAACGTCGACGTTGGCGGTGCAGTTAACTTGAGATATATCGGAGGAAAAAACGACGGCGGGTCTTACCCAAGTCTGCTGGGATCAAATGCTGATGCTTCGGTGGGTCTTACATCGAAGCTCTTTCTCAAGTCTTCGATAATACCTCCGTTGACATTGGCAAATTTGACGGGACTGTAAATCCGTGGTTCCGTTACACAAATCTCTGTATTACGGCCAAGGATTTCGATATTTCTCGTCGACAGTTATTTAAAAAACATGGGAACTTGCGAAAACCTTGACCCCATTGTACACGGGAATATTTAAAAGCTGTTTTTTTATTGGCGAACGCTACTCATTTATCAATAGTAAAAATCATTATTGGGAATCACGGCTGTCGTCCCTAACTCGGAAATAGCTAATTCCGAGTTCTCTCAAAGTCTCTCCCTTCCTTGGCGTTTTACAACAATTCAAAGTATCGTGTACACGAGACAATATATAATTTTATCTCGAGTACGTAGTAGAAAATATGCTCCGATGTGCGTAATGGTTTTCCACAAGTAGCCGAGAGCAACATTTAGCAAATTCATTACCGTCGCCGCTGTCTCACTTAACGATCAAATTAGTCGTCCGCACCGCAGAGAAATCTTTTGCCATCTATCGCCCCGCGAGTGCCTCTACTATAGGCGCAACGCCGTTTATAACACGTTTTTACGCTCATACGTCGAGGCCTGTATTTAATGACTGTTGCATTCAGTGCTGCGGCTGGTGTCCCACCTCCGTGACAATTAGCACGTCATAAACGCAGACAAATGACGCAGCATCCGCGGCACTAAAGATAGAGAGCCGAGAGACGCTCCTGCAAACACGTGTTTTTATCACGAGTCGCGTTGGGTTAAGTGAAAAAATAATGACAATTGTAAATGGGCGGGGAGAGACCTCGGGGAGGATTCGGTGTCCTGCAATCGAGTGTCCCTAACCGCAAGTGGACGCAGCGCAGCGGCAAGCGAATTCTCGGTAATATTATCGCGGGGTGCGAGAGCACGGCCCGCGAAACCCGCGGCGAACCCGCCCGAGAGAGCCATAATTGCTACCAACTATAAACCGCTCCGATAAATATCTCGTAAAAGCGCAACCGTGCCGGGTTCTTCACCTAATAATCGTTACCGTAGCGCGCAGTTATTCACGAGACGAAAGGGGAGGCGACGGTGGTGCGGGGAGCGGGAGGAGGGGGGGGGGGGGGGACTTGATCCTCGGAGTCGATAAAAACCTATCTCGAATGCAAATCTTTCTCGCTCTCGCACTCTGTCTCTGCAAGTCGAACGTAGCCCCGAGGAAGCCACTTTTTGTTGTCTCTCTCCGTCACAGTCTCGCGCTTCGTGCCATTCGTGTTTCTCTCTCTTTCTCTCTTCCTCTCTTATTCTTCTCCTTTATCCTTTCATATTTATTCATTTACTCTCGTTTTAACGTTTATGACTCTCATTCACCCAGTCGCTTCTGTTGATTTCGCTCCAACTTCGCACTGTCCTCTCTCGTTAAACAGAGGGGATTTTCGTCCGAATTACGATGGATATTGGATACTCGAATTACAAACCAGATTCGCCCTCCCCCGGCCGACGAGGGAAGGAAACTGGCACTTCGAATGTTGCCCCTTCGTTTAACCGCCAGGTTTTCTTTTACGTCTTCTAGGGAAATATTCCAGCTCATTTGCATTGGCATTTCTTTTTTTTTTTTTTTTTTTTTTTTTCGACTCGACGCCCGAAAACCAAAAGTATATGTACCCGGGGAGGAAGTGTGTACACGCGCAAAAGTCGGTGGATGGTAGGTGGTACTTCTAGCGTGAATCGAGTGCGAACGAGCCGACCTTTTCATCGAGCCCGGCCTTCCTTCCCGCACTTTCCGAACTTTGACTTATCGACTCTTCTGGACGAAAAGTTGGTCGTTTCTGTCGTCGCCTATCTCACTTCCGAGCGCTTCTGGGCGCCCGTCCCCGGGGGTATATATAGCGTCCTACACTCGAGAAGTTTTGCAAGCTGCGCGGAAACTCGTTAAAAGGTTTACTGTAACCTTTCACTCGTCCAACAGTCGCGCCCGCTGATGTTGAACCCTTAGTCAAAATCACAGCGTTTGCCGAGGTCCGTCGATATGCTTTTTTTTTAAGATTATTTATGGACCGAGAAATTTGAGCAGAGTACCGTTTAATGCCCTTTTCGTATTTCATCGACCGGAAGTAGATTAGCGGCCAATTTATCCCTTCGCGACTCGATGAATCCGCCGCGCTTTTGTAATTAACCGTCGGAATTTAACAAAAGTCCGATTGCTGATTAATAAGCGCAAAATGTTGGCATCTTTTCGAGTTCCCGGAGGTTCCAAGTTTGACCCGAATTACAGGCTTAGTTTCCAAGTTCCGGCTCTCGAGGAGTTGAAATTTCAATATTCCCGCGAAGTGTTCCTTGTACTCGAGGCTGCTCCGCTGTCCGGAAAATTTTACAGCGCATATAGTTCCAAGCGTGAACTCCAGAGTGGCCGAATATCTCTCGACGATCTTTCGGGTCGCTGCTGTTAACTATTTACAGTAACATTTTCGAGACTGTAAAACTGCGGAAGTTTTCTGTTAAAGTAATTTGAAGTTTTTACCCACAGAGGTCGCGCGCGATTCCGAAATTAGCGCGTTGTTTGAGGGTACATTTGCACTTGAACCGAATTGCGAAGATTAAATGTATGGAATATAATGTAAGGTCATGGCATTGACTGTAATTTTTCGCCTCGCTGAATGTGATGTGCAAAAATAATGAAGAACCTCACTCTGGAACAATAAGAGGTGTCAACAATCCTGAAGAAGAAAAAGTCGATCGACAAGTCGAACCATCGGAAGTTCACCGCCGTCTCCGAGTTCGAACACTTTTTTCCGCACCATTCCACTTACCGATCAACTCGTCCGCGAGTCCCTTCGATCATCCCCCTGATGTTTCGAAGCTCCCGCGCACGTCCGTGACATGACTCGCGAGGGACAGTTCAAGGCCATCGAACTTCGACCACACCGGTACCTGCCTCCTCGCTGTTGCGACGTAGTACACAGTGCGATATATGTATACGTACATGGATACAAACGCCCGGACTGTTACGTACACGTAAGTGGCGAACAGTGGCGACCCAGTTAGCTATTGCGGTATCGCTCGGTCGGTATACCTATACCCGCCGACCGACGACGCAACGCAACGAGCGTTATCGTGACTTTGCTCGACTCTTCGAGTTTGCTTTCCCCGGAATCCGTCGTGGAAGGCGACTCGCCAAAATCACCTGGCCTCTTATTTCGATTCTTTTTTTTTTATATTGACTTATTTCAGCCGAAGCCAGGCGCCCGGTGTGTCTGCATTCTGACAGCCGAAGTATCTCGATTTCCGGCGTCACAAGATCTGTTCAGTGGCACTAATCCAAGAGAATAAAAAAAAAAACAATCGCCGTAATCGCAGGTGATCTCGCGCATAAATATTCGGTGAAAGTCGGCGAAGCATGATTTTTCCACCTGGTCCAGCGGTCAATCAGCAAGCGAAACAGCCAGACCTTGTTATCGGGAACACGGTCGACCTCTCTCTCTCTCTCTCCTTCTCTTTCACTCTGTCGGTGTATGCACTCTCCCGCCGGTGGCGGAGCACGAGGCAAGGTGGCCCCGCGTTGTTGATGGGCAGGCGCCCGCTCGTTCTCAAGCGTCAGATTATCCGACTCTCCGTACGGAAAAAGAATCGAAACAGGTGCGAGGTGGTCTCAACGAAGAACCGGCTGTTACGGCGTGTGCCAGCCGTCATTTCTCTCTTTCTCTCGAGGCACACCGGCTTGTTTCACACCGACGCGACGTGTCTCTGTGCCTACGTCTGGCGCGGGGCGCACACGTGACTCCTCGACATACACTGAAGCATACACGGAATCTGTGAACGTCAATTTGAGAACCAAAACGACTCACCGGTCGCGTGGTCTCTCGTCTGGCTTCCAGCAGGTGGAGATAAGCAGCGATACGTTTGAAAAAAGAAGCGAAAAAAAGGAGAAAAAGAAAAAAAAACGAAAAGCCAAGCGATGGTCAACGATAACATCTGATATGGAGTATTACGTAAATTGTAATTATAGGCATATTATACCGGTTCGTTTGTGCCCGATCTTTGATGATCTGCGCAGGTTTATTCTCCAGACGATCATCCGGACCCGCGTTACTCCGCCGTTTATTACGTCGATCTAGCGTTATTAATCACCGGATTAATTGCAAGGAGTCAATAATTCCGAGACTTATGTGTACAGGAGGCGTGTGATCGGAAAGCAGCACCGCGCAGTCTGATGTATCAGACCCTCTCGTCTCTCCTCTCCTCTCTTTATATCGCTCTCTCGTTCTCTCTCGCGCGCAGTATTACTGTGTATACGCTCGAGCGAGCGAGAGAAGATCTTGCTAAGTAGTAAAACCGGCTTGGCCGTGTGTGAACAGGCCAGCGCTGAATGAACCAGTCAACCGGGGCGCCGGGGATAGGTGGCAGCCAGGCAGGCCGGTGGGTATAGAGGTGTGCGGTGTATATAACGTATAGAGCGCGGATCTCGGGCTCGGGGGAGCAGCCAATACTATCCGCACGACAGTATAGCACAGCGCGCGATAGTATAATACACATACCGAGGGCAATAACGAGCTCGAAAGCGTTTCTCTCACGCTTGTAATAACGTTTCCTAGTTTCCTCCCACACTACGTACCGTATACAGTTCATTGAAAGTATATTACACTGCGCATTGCACTAGATATAATGTAAATTGGATATCCATTTCCTCGCGGCGAATCACGCGTGACCTACGATAATAGACCGTAATTTCTCCTTTCATCGCGAATCACCGACCAACATTTACTGAACATTTCTCGTCTCCGTCGGCGTTCGAGGTCGGGAAATGCATCAAACGCCTCGGGGACTCAGTTGCAATTGTGTCGCAAAAAGAGAAATTGATGAAAGAAGTGTGGTTTTTAATCAGTGTGATGATTGCTGTAGATGATATCTTCTTTTTTAATACCGGTGGTGAAATGAAAGAAACGTATCGCGATCGATAAAATGACCTTGCAATTCTATATTTGTATCCAATCACGTTACTCTCGAGTACGTGAGAATGTTGAACGACAGTTACATTGGTCGCCGTTTGAAAAATAACTGTAGCGATGAGTTACCGTCATTATTACCCTCTCAAACAATGTTCACTCTTTAACAAAACACTCGACAAATGTATCGACTGAAATTACGACACATTCTGCAATTAACTCTGCCGAAAATTGTTTTTAAACCCGCGAAAAATCGCGTCTTGCCTAACGCTCGAACGAATAAAAGCGAGGTCTGTTCGACGGGCTTGTACCTTCCGGAACCTTCACACACAAAGTTGCACCAGTCCCCGGTACGTTCCCCCCGCGGGCGTGCTGCGAAACACACACGCACGCAACGAGCGCGCGCGCGCGCGCAGCTCGTTCCGTTGGCAATCTCGAGTAGCGCACACGTTGTGCCACGGATGCTCCGGGACACACACGAGCGTCGCGCGGGGCCTTACCGAGCGTGCAGTGAGAAAGAGAGAGAGAAAAAGACAGAGAGGGAGGGATCAGGAGGAGTGGGGCGCAACAAAGCGCCGTCGTCGGGGCCCGCGCGTCGACGCAGGTGAAGCCAGGCGAGCGTCTGCAGCGCTCCGGCTGCTCTCTGGCCTGGCAGCCCGAGCCGAGGGCGATCGGCAGCAGCGGCGGCGGTGGCGACGTCGGCAGCTTCGCCCGCCGTTCACGAACAACGCGTTCGACGAACGCACGTTCAGCAGAACTAAAGGAGAAGTGGACGACGACACGCGCACATTTACAACGGCGCGCTGCGCCAGCGAAATCGAGGAGAGAGAGAACGATGGCGATGGGGTTCTCCCTTCGGGCGCGGTGTGTGCTGCTACGACTCGCACACAACACAGCAAAGGCAAGCGAGGCGCAGCAGCGGCAGCAGCAGCAGCGGCAGCGGCAGCAGCAACAGAGCACACACAGTAGTAGTATGGCTGATGGCGTGCCGCCTGGCTCTGGGTTGCCCTACCAGCTTGCTAGTAGTCGACGTCCCCGCGCGCTGCATACTGGCCTCAGTCAACCGAGACCCGCGTCCGCGAATACTATGCTACACCACACAGAGCGCTAGCTCGAGAGAGAGACAAGTCCCCGCGCGCGCACTGCTGCGTTTGCCGCGAACCAAAGAACGGCGGCGCGCCACGTTTTCAGCCATAGCTCCGTCCGCGCTCGGCACGTTTCGCGGAAACGCCGCGCGGCAAAACTCGATTATCTCGGCGTCGTTCGCAACGCGGTCCGCGCGCGCGCGCGCCGCCGCCGCCGCCGCCTCGACCGGGAAATCAAACCGGCTTGTATATATACGCATCGAGTAAAATATGTGCCTCGAATGATATTGTTTCCGTGAGGATCGCGCGCGCGTGCTGCGTCCCCGCCCCGTGTGATATATTCCCCGCGGAACAAAGAACTCGGCGCGGCTAAGAACAGTGAGTTTCATCGTTCCGTCCGGCAGAAGTTCCTGTCCGCGACGATTCGCTGGGATTTTTTACCGCTCGTTTCTGCGAATGTGTGTGTGTATGTGATTTTGGTTTTTCGTGACGACAAAGTGACACGTGCGAGATTTCCCGCCAAGTTCGCACCGACGTTTCCCGAATCGCGTGCAGCATTTCGCCCGGCAAAATCGCTCGTGCCACGGTTTTTTTCGAGGCTCGCGCGGGGATGAGCAGCCGCGAGCTTCTCGAACGTTCTGCCACCCCTGGCGAGCAGCCGCGCGGTCGGGACACAAGTTGAAATACACGCGCAGTGTTTGATGGCGTGTCGGGCGGACAATACTGTATATCGGGCGTCGTCACACTTTTATTTGACGTTATAACGATCGGGACGGGAGTATAGCTACGGTCAAAAGGAGTGTGTTGCCGCGCCGGGCGTACGTGGACGGTGGAGACACGGTGTGTAGAACGCGACGGCGAGCGTTGAGAAACACGAGCGCGCGCAAGCGTCGCTTTTGTCCGATTGGATATCCCCCCCCCCCTACGGCGACGCGAAAACGCTTGGATTACGCGATACCCCGGCTCGAGCCGAGTGTACGGCACATCGCGCGGCTACGTGACCATGTGCTACCGGTGACGTGGGGGTGGTGGTCGCTCACGCTCCTCGTCGTGGTGGGAAACCAAATACACACACACACACGGATAGAGACCCACACACGCACGCACAAGACACACACATACAAGCGGAGGCTTGCGCGTCATGTACACCAAGTTCGAGGTGCTCCAGGGCATCGTTAGCTATCTACTCGTGTCAGGTGGGCGCTCGGATTGGTTATTGTAATACTTTCTTGCAATTAAGTCTCCGACGACGTGTAATAATGTGGCACCCATTTTCTACAACTGTCCAACATGTTGATGGTGATTTTTGCCTAAAGGGGAGTTAGATCATTGTGCTGAGAGAGACGACGACCCGGTTTTCGTTCCGGAAGACGATTCCATGTTTCTTGATCGATATTTGTTATTGGCGATCAAAGAACCAGGGGAAGGATCTCCAGGTTATTTTATGCTGAGATGTGCTGTGCTATATTATTCATCGCTTGCCATAACCAAATTGGCAATAGAGTAACGTAGTATGATATAACATTGCGTAGCGTGGTGTTATAGCACAGTATAACGTAGTTTAGCGACAATGATGCATAGCACAGTATAGCCGGGCTTATTATGTCATAACATAACTTAACGTAACTTAACTTAACTCAACTTAACTCAACTCCGCAATATCACATAGCTTGAGTATCCTATCACTGATCAGCATTGAGAGTCAGATATTGATTAATCTGTTAATACGACAAATTTTATATCAAGTTACGCAACGAAAAGTGACAAAGGAAACATACGAATATTCGTGTGAACTCTGTCAACTATCAATCGATAGGTGTTCGTTCATAGTTGCCAGGATAGTCATGAAACCAATTTGGGAAAGAATCTGTTTTGCGTCTAAGAAGTGTGAATTCATCACCATCTTTCGTGTTCACCATCTTTTTCTTCAACCGCTCCTCGCACCATCGCAGATTGGATTGTCCCCCTTTACAGCCACAGTTGTGGATATTGAATTGGTTCGCGGTTTTAGCGATCATTCCGTTTAGAACAGGAAACTCATGAAGATATTATAGCGGTGTTACGTTATACACCGCTAGAAGTGTATGCGATCAATCGTATGAACAGAGTGCTCGAGTTACGATCTCCGGAAGGAGGACGCTCGTTCGACGTTTGCTGCTCCAGAGGAGTAGTGTAGGATATACCAGAGGATAAGCTTCGATGCCTCGATGCCATCCGGGGAAAGGGACTGAGGGGCAAAGAGAGCGAGAGCGAGAGAGAGGGAGAAAGAGCGGGACGACGAGTGTGAGAGAGAAAGATGTCGAAGTACGATTTCGTGCAGTAGCCGAAGCAGAAACGCCTCACGGGATCTCTCGACGTTTGCCTCGAACGCGGATAAAACCGCAGGAAGATAGAATCAACTGCTCCCCATTTCTCGCTTTCTCTGTCGCGGAGCAACAGCGCCGGGCTAATCCTTTCGTCGTACGTGAGGCCAATACCCGAGTGTACATTTATAGTACAGCCGGTGTTATCTCCTTCGCTCGCTTCATGCCGCGTTTATTGCGCGAGCGCGCCCCGGCAGCTTCGAAAACGGCCTTGCCACCTGATTGCCTTCCGTAACTTTTTGACAACGACCAACGCGCTGCTCTCAATCACAATTTCCGGGCTTCTGGCGACGACGACGGAATTCGACGAAAAGCGTTAAAAGCAAACTTTCACATCAAGTTCCTTTGCACCAGTTTTTCAATCGACCCGCGTTATATAATATCGCGCACTCACTTGCCGCGATTTATTTCGTCTGTGTCGCTTACCCCATGAATCTTGCATACGACTCGTTGCCTCAAAACTCGGAAAATGTACATCTCCTCCTGACACCTACGATACGCAAGTGCAACATTAACGAAGTACCGGTTAAGTTAGACACTCCTGATTGATTTATCGGTGGCAAAGTGGAAATTTGCATTATGCATAGCGCGATTTTACGTAAATTATCTAGCGGGTATTGCGGGGAATATCCAGATTCTCAGTGCACCATTGAATACTCCAAATAACTCGAGCCTATTCCATCACTAATCCCATGAATCTCCGTGGAGTTGATTGCCATAAAACTTACAAAATTATACGGTAGATGTGACGCGAGGAGACATTTGAAACGAACATTGAATAGGCTAAAGTCTAGGTGCTAATTGATTTATAGTTGACAAAGTGTCGATTTACATACTGCAAAGCATGATTTGATGTCAAGTATCTTGAGACCATTGTTCGCATATCCAGGTGTTTGATTTGCTATTGAATTCCCAAAGGACTCGGGCTCACCGTGGAGCCTTTTTTCTCTCGGCACGCAACAACGAGGCACAAAAGAACACGCCCAAAGAACACGAACGAGGCAGCTACGCACACATTCGTGCATATAACACCATTTTTGTGTATCGAACGGAAGAAATGAGAATTGGGTCAGCCAGACGATCCAGTTGTGTCCTCGATGAGATTTCCGCCGCGACTTTGTTCCCGGGTTGCGTGTATTTTTTTTTCTTTTTTTCTTTCTGTTTTTCCCTCTTGCTTATTCATCCCACATCCGACATTGTACAATGCAGGCAGTGCAATACCACCGGCGGCCGTTGACGAATGCCGCATATATATGCGCCCATATTCACCTCGTAACATTTTTCACTCGTACGCGTATATACCCACCGCGCGCCGGTAAAAATAATGACTGGTGTAAAGATAAGGCAATATAAGGTGAACGCCTCAGTTGTTGAACCGTTGAACCGCATTATCGATCGCGTGCTGAAAACCAATTATATTCAAACACTTGTGAAAATCCACTTTCGCGATGCAACGGAATATCTCGCCCGTTTGTTTAAATCGTCTGACCCACATTTTCCGCGCGCGAAAAAAAATGTCAACTTATCCGCTCCGCCAGAAGCGAGAATGACATTTTTCGCAATTTTATTAATGCCAAAAGGTACGCGAAACGCTCGCAAAGCGTTAACATTTTCGTCACAGTCGCACGGTCGCTAACAGAGTTTGCCTTATTTCCCGGGAGGAACGGGAGGTGAAGAAAAAAAAAAAAAAACGTGAATAAAACGAAGGCGCGACGGGTAACCGAGTAAAATTCATACGGGAGCCGGCAGCCGGCAGCCGTAGGTGCCAGGTGTTCCGCATCATCACCGGAGCGACGAGCCCGGAGCGGGTTAGACTGCGACACCTTGGACCTCGAAACATTCGCCTTTTTCGTCTCTTCCGCGACTCGTCCTTATCTCTCCTATTCTCTCTCGCTTCTATCGCGAAGCTCATCCACCTCCAGCGTCTCTTTTCTCCTTCGCCTCTTACTTCTCCCCTCTCTCTCTTTCTCTATCTCCCTCCCTCTCTGTCTCTCTCGTCTCTCTTTCTTTTTTTTCCACCATCTCGTCCTCTCGCTACGTGACGGAAATACGCTTTACAGCGGGAATACTCGAGCTCCGCGGGAAAAGCATTACTTCCGATCGTGATTCACGTTAAACCGACCGCCGACGTACGCCACGTAAACACGGAGCCTTACTCCATTGCTACATTTATACATGTACACACACACATACAGATATGTATTTGCTATACCTACCGTGACGTGTGTGTGTGTGTACATACACCGAAGGGATTCAGATGTATACAGTGTTTCCTAGAGCTGTAACATCCCGAAGCGTTTGTGGACGTGTGTCTTAGTCCGTCGGGGTTGGGTACAAGCCGATTGGTCGAAAGCTTCAGCGCGCGCCGTCCCTCGCAATCTCCCTGTCTCGCTTTTTCTCTCATGCTCTCTTTTCCTTTCCCTCTTTCCCTTGCAATTCCACACACTCCTCTCATCGCACTCACCTCTTTTCTTTTTCTTGTGTATCCTCTCCATCTCTCTCCTTCGCTCGTGCGCTTCGCGCTTCTCTCCTCTTCTTTTTCATTCCCCCCCTTCTTACTACCCCCCCCCCCCCCCCCCCCTCAACTCCTTCTCACCTTCCCATTGATTCCCCTTGGCTCGCTTCAACGGCTACCGCATGCGAAGACCGACAAAGCACTATGATCTTTCTCTCTCTCCCTCTCTTTCCGTTCCGTCTATTTCTTTCCTTTCCGTCTCCATCTTTTTCCATGTGCGTGCTTCTCGCGCCCGGCGCACTTTGAGTTTCCATTGTTTATGCACCGATCACCATGTCGATGCTCTCGTTTTCTCGTCTGTGCTTTCCTCTTCTTCGCTTCCTCTCCATCCCCACCCCTCTTCGACCCTACATCCTTATACCATTCTTCTCCTCTGGCTCTTCGTCTCGCTCCATCATTTTCCATATCGCCGGTTTACGGAGCTCCGATATTTATTCCTCGATCGCTGAGCGTCGACGACGAAATGCGATGATGTGTTCTTTTTTTTTATTTCTTTCTCTCCCTATTCCACATCCTCGCTTCGTCTGCATAATAGCGCCGTGCTGCCTCTGGACCAGCTCCAGAAATTTGGGCGGAAGGGAAAATGAAATAATGTGTAGGAAAAACGAGAATCGAGAGAGCCGGCCCGGCGAACCCCCCAATTACCGAGGCAAAGAGAATGAGCGGGCAAGGTATAAATAATAAAAAAAAGTGCCGGGAGCTCTGGCGCTACATCGATATGAAACTCACGCAC
Source organism: Itoplectis maculator (assembly GCA_964034905.1). Lineage (NCBI taxonomy): Eukaryota > Metazoa > Arthropoda > Insecta > Hymenoptera > Ichneumonidae > Itoplectis > Itoplectis maculator. Next base: position 3,537,111 of record OZ035854.1, on the reverse strand, counting down.
TCGGCATCCCCCACACGAACGGTGATCCCTCCCCGAGGCGCAAAAAGAGATGCCGATTATTCAATTATTTAATTGGCCTCGATTTGATACCGTGCCCTGAGGACGAGTGTACATTATAATCGTTTCTCTTTACCTATGTTTCAGAACGCGAGCGTCACGCAACCACCAGGCTATCTGCGTAAGTATTTTTTTTTAAATATATTCGATCGTTCTATATTATGAAGCTACATTTTCTTCAATTACGCTGTTGATCTTACGATTAATATTATCGTTTCATTTTTTTTTTCTTTTTTTTTTTTTTAATAATACTGCATTAACCGACACTGATGGGTGTGAGGTCGGAGTGCGGCTTCGGCCGTCCCGTCGGTATCGGCGCAGTTACCCCGTGCCTTCGGCAAATGCAGTACAGTGCAACTAAGTCGGCTGCAGACGCATTAGAAGTTAGGTAGCTTAGCGAAGTGCTGGTACGGAGTGATAGGGGTGACAGGGACGGGTTACGTAAAAACCCGAAGGAAAACCCGAAAGTATACGATGGAACACGGAAAAAAAATAATAATACTGCATTACCTTAACATTATTTTCCTACTGGAAAATAAAGCGAGTGGGCAGAGAGGCATTCGAAATAGGTATGTACGCGTAAATCGTGACCGTTAATCCGACAGCGACGGAAATTTAACATCGACGGGACGAGAGTGCAGAGCTCGGATTATCGTTCGAACGCGGGTGAATTCTCCCGTAGCGCTCTCGCGGTTCGTGACCAAACAATGTTTCGCTGTTACACGAGACTCGTTATTCGCACCGCGCGACCGCCGCTGCTCTCTGTATAATCTGTCTAATCACACGGAGAGAAGGATCTGATAAAATTTACCAATGGATCTAGTAAAAATTACCAATGCGCCTGGTAATTGGCCGCCATAGCCGCCATCTAACGTTAAGTACGAGAACTACGAGAATTTTTACCATATATATGAACATTTTTACCATATTTCGTGGTAAAAATTCTCAATTTCGTGGTAAAAATTCTCAAAGTTCTCGTACTTCTTGATAGATGGCGTCGTGACTCCCCTGTGCCAGAAAATAATGGTACTTTTTACTAGATATATGGTAAAATTTATCAGATCCTTCTCTCCGTGCACGGCACAGCGCGCGCGAATGGTGAAGTGGGTTTTGGTTTGCTCTCTTTATCGCAATGGTGTAGCGGGACGAGATAATAATTATATCCATATGTCATCGTAGATAACATTTCACTGCTCACCGGAGCGTAAATTATGTATATTAAATGTGACCGAGTTGTTCGAGCGCAGTGATTGGCCGGTCAATATAAGAAAACGGGACAATTAGTACTCGGCTACGAGAAATCATGATAGTCCCGGCGACTATTGAGAGTGACAACTGTAATCCGCTCGTATACTTCGCTTTCTTTTAATAACGCTTCATTAAAAAGTTTGCGATAATAATATCAACATAAAAATAAGTCTGACATCGTTGCTTTTATTTATTGGGTTATGACTCACTCTGTCGATGATTCAGAGCTCCCGCGGGGTTGGTTACGAGCTGATAGAACTTTTAGGTTTAGTTAAAAATAAAAATGAAAACAACAACAACAACAGATACATAATAATAGATCAGCTATCGGTAGTATAAATAATCTTTCAGTAATAGTAACATCAATATTGCTAATTAAATTCGTATATTATTGTCAGTAATTTTGGTCATGACGCGTTATCATATCTACACCTAAATAACGTCGACAGCGCAAACACTGCCAAATTGAAAGCCTTTTCTTCGCACAACGTTGCGCAATTTTCGCGCCAAATATCTCGCCAGATTAACTTAGAACATTATATCCGAGGTCCTTGTGTTCTCGAGTTACCCACGACGGTATTAGCATACACCTTGATACGGAGGTATGTATGCCCGGCTGTCTGCGCGGATGCTGCGGTTAGACCGGTCGTCCCGGTGCATTCGCTAGCCAGTCGCCGGAGAGACACAGTCCTCGCGTATCGCTGATATAATACGCGCCGGTACTCATGCACAAGAGTGTATAAAGGGGCGAGGAAAACTAAGAGAGAAGAGACTCTCGACTGGCTCGCACATGAGTTGACAAACCCGCGCGACAGTCAGATCACTTCGGTGAGAAGGACAGAGAGAGCGAGATAGAGTGGCTATAGAGAGAAGGAGACAGACAGTGAGGGAATCCGACTAACGCGACCATTAATCTGTCGAGGAAGCAAATTAATTATACATTCGCAGCAGAGCGAGAAGGAGGTGGCGAGGGAATGAAGAGGGCAAGGAGAGAAGGCAAGAGCGGAGATTATCGAGAGCCAGTTTGCTGCCGAGAGCCAACGAGACTAGAATTCTCTCGCTTTCTCTGTCTGTTCCTCTCTCTATCTCTCCCTCTCTATCTCCCCCCCCCCCCGTTTCCCTCCCGCCTGTTACTCCCTCTCCAGCGTAGAGATACTCGGGACTCACTTGCTGCTCTCGTAGTCTTCTATCCCTTCGGGTTATCAATTCCCTGTGGCACACAAGACTCCAGTGGCGCGTGTATATGTGTGCGGCATACATAAAGATATATAGGTACTCTTGTGGTCCACCACCTCTCGCTCATTCGTTCGCCTCGTTAATCCTTAATCGCTCTTCGCCTCTGACTCTCCCTCTCTCTGTCTCTCGAGCATTTACCCGCTCGCAAAACTCGTCGGGCTTGCATGGGTTAATAATTTTATTTTCGCCGGAGAGCTCCGAGCTCACCGGTGAAACACACCGGCGCACCACCAGACAGAACTATAGGACGCGCTGATGTGACGACACTTTATAACTCCCTCGGGAGAAACGCGGAGAGATGCCGGGAGCGAGAGAAAGTAATTAAACTCCGTGGCTATACGTATATAAAAACATATATTAAAGTTGAAAAGCTGTACCGGTATAATTGGATGGAAGGAATTGAAATTACGTGCAAGTGCGAGTTTATCGAGACGAGGTAGCGGAGATTATTGGAAATCCGCTACGAAATCTCCGAGCAGGAAAGGTGTATTATTGTGCACATTTTTATCAATTCTATACTAATAATAACATTATGTACAAATTATTTTGCGCATCATTGTCTACTGGAACAAGTCTTTGCGACATTTCCAACAAGGTCTAAAAATAATGCAAATATTGTATGTAGAAAATAAAATGTTTAATTTGTTACTTTTCCGCTGCGCACCCTAATTGTAATTTAATGCGGGAACAAATAACACAACACGCAGTTTCAACGTCGTCGATCCTCGATTACAAAGTTAAACCTCGAAACGAGGCAATCGACGGTTTGACGGAAAACAGTTTTTCCACTCGAACGTAAACAGCCGCGTCGTTAATTTAATTCCCAACTGTTCTGCGGTCTCGGGCGTCTCTACACTGTTGCGGGGGCACTTTATAACGAGAGCGTATATTTTCCGGGGTAAAACAAAATTGAGACAGCGGCGGTGGTCGGGTGTGTAAAATGCGCCGGTGCGGCCGATAAGGTGAAATGCTTGGCGAGACTGGGCGGTAGGAAAAATAGTAGAGCGCGGTAATCGAGTCGTGAGAGAGAAAAGCTTGTGTGTGTTTGTGTACGTGTGCTTGCGAGTGCGAGGCGCAATAAGCGTGTGTGCGGGGGCGAGCTACGACGCGACGGAGACCACAACGAAAACTACGACAACGGCGCAACAATTTATACAGTTATACACAAGCCGCGCGAGCTTATACTCTATATCACTGTATTTTCCCTCGGAATATACGTGTGTATTTGTGCGAACGCCATGGCGGCTATAAATAGGATCTCGAACTGTGCGGCTGCACCCCGCGTCGGAAACTTTACGAGTTCGTAAGCTTTGCGGTATGGGGAAGCTCGGGAACGAGGATTGGCGACGGGGGTGAAAGGGAACGATCTCGTTGACGCTATACCAGCTCGAGCCAACGACTGCGACGACGACGACGACGACGACGACGACGACGAGCTGAGAAGGACGACGAGTATAGCTCGCAACATCCACCGGCGGCCCAGTCGTGCGGTCCCCAAAACTTGTGCTCTGCTTGCATTACTATATGCGTTAATAGGGGATTGCGCGCGCCACCCCCAACCACTGCACATAGATACATATTAAACCGTACGCTCGACTCTGCAGAACTTCGCGGCTATGGTGGTACACGTGTCTTTCAACGGGATCCGTCGGCTGTCTACCTCAACCGCATAGTTATTCATTAGATTTGGACTCCGCGGGGGAAACACCCGCCATCGATTCACGCTCATTTGTACGAGTGAATTAATCATTCACGTTTCAATTATACGGCCGGTACATTTGCGGGAAAACAATAGTGTTTTTCTCGCGCCACGAGTCGAACCCGCGGTCAATCGCGACGCGGAAATCGTCCCAACACGCGGTAAATAATTGTCAGAAAATTCGTCAATGAAATAAAAGGGCTGTAATTAATTCATCCGATACGGCGCGGCTGTATTCTCGTTCCGTCGAACGATCAACCCCCGAATTATCGTATTTTCGATAAACAGTGACAATGAATGAAATAAAAGAGATCGAATCGCGTTTATTTCGCTGCCAAAAGTTGAAGCATATCCGTGTCAGTGGTGGAGCGCGTGCTAATAGCCAATGTGTGCTCTGTGTTGTGTGTCTGTGTGTGTGTGTGTATAGGACGGACAGGGAATTTGGTCGTGACCTCCGTAAATTAGATTCCGGGGTGGCGCGGGCGTTAGCGCGGTTTATAGATGATCATTCGTGCTCGCGCAGCAATTTCCCGGGTCGAGCTCTCTCGCCCTCGCTGTACGTATGCTCAACTCCCACCGAACCCCTCCCGACCGACCACCTTTCCTCCTGTATAATATGCTTTATCGAACCGAGGAATTAATGAGCCGTCGACGAGGTGGCCCGTCTCTCGGTTCGTGTCTCTCCCGTTTATATATCGTTGCTCGACACTGCCAAAACCCCTGCTCACTTTTCATCCCCCGTTTTATAACGTACGCCCCTAACCCAAACTCATCGCGGGGTGTGGAGCGGCGGCGACCCGAACAACCTGCGCGAAAACGCCTCGGTTTGTCTCGGAGAAAAATCGCTATTTTTCTCATTCAACTCGGATCAGGTCACTTTATCTGCTTTGTCTCGTCGCGACCTCGTTACACGCCCGACCATTACTATACATGCCCACGAACGTATTCATGTATGTATAATATGTATACATATGTATGCGCGCGTATATGCATGTGGATATGTGTGCACAAGCAAAACCGGCTTCGCCCGAGTTACGACCGCGAGGGAAGCCGAGCAATTTTCAAGAAACGCTCATGAGAGCTTCGAGGTCGTCGCTGGGCTTGAGCGTTATCGCGCGCGCCTTGCGGAGCAAGGCCACAGCCGCCTCGCGGAGTTTCGCGATAACGGCGCGAATACTCAGCGAGCTGCGTTGCTCGTTCGATTCGCATTCGATTCGGCCAAGTTTTGAAAGCGATAAATTGAAGGAGTAGGTGGAGACTAACCCAGGACTTGAGCGCAAGTTGAGTGTTTTTGCGCGGAAATTTGTCGCACGCTAATAACGAATGAACCTGCCGACCTGATAAAGAGGGAGGCTGCGGATATACGAGACAAAAGAGAACGAGAGTTATCGCAAATCGAAGCGAAGTTTGTATCGGCCGCGTACCGTGTGTTGCAGGTATTTACGAGTAGAGGGCAGAGATTCCCATCGAAACGGCTGTTTGGTCGAACGGCTATTCCATTATCTCCTCTGCATCGAAGGATTTATTTGCGGTTAGCCGCGACGAGTTATAAAAACAATATTACTTTTCCGATGATATAGTATATATACATATATACGTCCACGCGATTCATTTCCAGCCAAACTCAGTTGACCGTCGACCTCATTTTCGCATCACTAAGTTAATGGATATCGCAAAAATATTCCGCACCATTTTTTTTCCAAGTATTTTCTGTGCTATTATTCAGTTTAAGAATCACCGCGAGTAAACGCCAACAAGTAATGCCTCACATTATCAGAGTTTTACTGCTCTTCAAGTTTAGCCAGAGACTTATTTTTCAAGCAAAGTATATTTTTCGTTTCATGAAAAAATGTAGAACGTGAAACCGAATTGACGTGGACAGTCCCATATGCAGATGTGGCGGTGGTGGTATCCAGCAGGAGGTGGGCGCTCGATTGGAAATTAATGGACAAACAAATATGCGGTTTTTCGCGACCGTACGGAGAGTTAAAACGGTTCTGGAGTTTCGATTGTCTCGATGGAATATTCAGCCGGATCGAGTGATACACACGGTAGCTCAATCAAATAAGATGAATAATTGATAAATCATTGCGAGGTAGACGAATCGAACTCGTCGTTTTATAGTATAACGTAGTATAGTTTGAAGCGTTGAATGAAACGTAAAAAAAAATAATTGAAGGGCAGTCGTACTATAGTAGATTTCGATTTGATTTAAATTGGTCGTTAATGAACGTTTTACGTATCGTAAAGTTTATGTAGACATTCGTAGATCCAGATTTACGCTTGTTAATCTCATTTTATAAAAAGTGTCGTATAATCAGTAACCCGTGCACTGATAAAGGCAGCCGTTTACGGCGAAACTACTGTACGCGAATCTTATACAAGAAATAACAAGGGGCAGTCGAGTAGACTTGGGTAGGTGAAGGGTAGTTGAAGAGGTCGATGTCGGAGGAGATCGTCGATTAACGCGCTTATCCAATGGCTCGGAAACCCATCAACGGCATCTCGAGAGTAATCTCGGCCCCCTTGGCAAATTAATAAAGCCAACCAGAACGGATTCATCATGGTCTGGCTTCGCTTCCTGGTTTCGCAAACCGTATTCTTCAACAGCTTTTTTTATTCAATATTCCACTTAACAAAAATCAACTCACACTTTGACTCTTCATAATTTTAAGGTTTTGTGAAAAGCATTTGCATGAAAATTGTAATCGCGGAATTGACTAATCAAACATAGAATTTTTAGTCCTTTTGATTCATTAAATTCTTCACGAAAAAAATTCGTTGGTTGTTTTTTTCCATTGACTTATAAACACCCTTCCGCAAATTGCGTTGAACATACGAAAGCAATCGGAGGTTCTGCGATATATGCCAATGTCAACTTTTGACTTATTTTGAAATCGAATGATCAAAAACTGCTACTTCGGAAAGTTAAAGGAGGATAAAAATTATAGAAATGTCGGATTGAACAAGGGTCGATATTTCGACTCGGATTCTAAATCTTCTGACCTAGAAATTCCAAAAACAACACTTCCAACCTCGTTTGAAAAGGTTCCTCAACAATGTGCTCAAAAGGTTAAAAACGAATACGAAATACGAAGGACGAAAAAGGTCATACATGCGAATTGCCAATTTTTCAGCCTGTGTCGTCGGGGTTTTTCCCTGACATACAATTTGTCTGAATTAACTATGCTGGAGGCGTTTCACAACGTGTGTATCATTGTGTTTCACCTACCATATGCAAACAGCCAAACGAAGATCTCGACGTCACGAAGTGACGAGTAGTGAGAGATCTGTGTCAACAAGGAGAATACGAGAGAATGGAAGCAGTTTTCGCGTGTTCATACTCTCGAGTTCGTGTACGGACGCCGGAGAGCAGCGTCGTGTACCGCGTCGGACGCTGCGCCTCCGCGCTTGTGGGTCTCCTTGCCAATGCGGGAGCAGGGAGCGCGGCGAACACCAGCAGAGAGCGAACTTTGGCGAATCGCGATAAGAGGTTATCGCGCTACCGGAGGCAGCGGAGAAGGATCGTCGACACGCGACTTACATACTCACGCGCAAAAACACATTCTCCGTACTTCTCGATGCACGAGGGAGGAATAGATCTTGAAGAACGTGAAGCTACTTCAAAATACGACGAGATATCTCGCAGTCAACAGTTTTGCAGTTCTCTTCTTTATTAGTCTTCCCTTTACATCCTTTTTCATTTAGTGTACACATATATATCAGAACTCCTGACAATGTTGCTCTGCACCGAGAAAATAAAATTCAGTTGAATTAAGCGAAAATCGTTAACGGGGCAAAGTGTGTTTTGAAAATATTGTCAAATGTATACGAGGCTTGTAACGTCTAGTTAATGTCTGAAACAACAATATATAATTTTGTTGTTTAAAAAATCACTTGATTTGTTGTAAGATAAGAAGAGTACAGACGATCACGAGAGAATGCCGAAATATCAAATTTTTAGTGTCTTCATCACCGCACAATTTAGTGCCATAAATTTGTAACCGAGATCTGACGCGCGATTGGCGACGTAGTTATCACACCGGATAAATTCGTCACGTTTAATCATCTTAGACGTCACATTAGGGGTGGCAGAGGAAAGACGGCCTGCTTACCGACTGCTAAGCAGCAGCCTGATACGGGTTTTCCGCATGCCACACTTTCTATGAATAGCTACCCCGTAGTAAACGCCAGCCGGTGCTCCGTTTCGCTTTCCAACGATGCTTCTCGCTGAGCCACTTGCTCACGCCGTTCTACTTGAGGTTACCCGCGTATTCATTGAGCATGTATCTTGCTTTAAAAAAGAAACAAAAACAAGATGCACACAAAAATTGTGACGTACCGACGCGACTCTCTAATTTGGGCGTCTGTCTTTAATGAAGTTCGCTGCGGTTTTTTTTTCTTTTTCTTTCCATCTTTGATGTTGTCAACGTCGTTGTCTTATCCTTCGCTCTTGGTGAACGGAGTGCGCAGAGTGGGTCGCGTGCATCCCCCTTCCCTCGGGGCTTCGTTTCTAATTATAAAGCCAAGCCAGAGGTCCTAACCGAGTGTTCCCGGTGGATGAACACACTTGATACTTGTGCCGAAGCATAAGTGAGCGAGCGAGACAGATTTTAGTAGCGAACACGGCGCGCAGAATCCAGGCGAAACCATCGCGGGAATTCTGTGCGCGAGCTACATGATCGATGGCTTTCAAAATCCCGTCAGCCACTCCACGCGTAGTCTCACCCCTTTGCTCTCTCTTTCTCAATTCCTCTCTTCTTCGTCGTCAGTGCTGCTCCTCACTCTCCATCCTTCGGCACTCATGGGAGCCCGGTGCACCGTGTCTTGCGCTCTTTGGAATGAAGCTACAAAGCTAATTTCGTTTCACGTCGCCCCGTTGGAGCGAAATAGACGCCGGGACGACTCTCCGTGTATGGTGTACTCAACCGCTGTAATACACGGCTTTAAAGTACCACCGACAAAAGCTATCGCCTCGAGCAAACTGCCAGGAATCGATAGAAAAGAAAATAGCATTCTCCGTGTTTTTCTACAAAGCGCGAAAGAACTCATTCTTTTGTCTGTCACTCGTTTGCTGATTGTTGTCGATTTATTCGACTTCTGATTGGTCGTTGGGAAACCGGCAGTTCGTTGTTTAATATTGCGAATTTTTGCAGTTTGTCAGAAGAAAAATTATTTTTGCGCTTTTCTTATCGAATTTTCTATTTTTCGGGTAAACAACCGTGATTTTTGGAATCAACGGGAAATTTGTCATTGGATAGGGTTTTCAGACTTTACGAAATCGAAATTTTTTTTGTTTGTTTTTCAAATCCGTTTCTTCGGCAACGGCAACGCGATGAAAATTAAACCACGTGCCTCGTACGTTCTCGGTCTCGTACATAATCTCCGCGGGTCTAGACAAAATTATTACCACGACTCTCGCGCGGTTGGTTATGGCGTTTCGACGCCAACAGTAGCATCGAAGACCTCGGAGCTTTCCGTGCTTCGGGCAAATACCTATACAGTACTATATCAGCGAAGAGGGCAGCGAGCGAGGGTGCGGCGGTGGCTTGGTCGCGGATGGCGGAACACGCCGGAGGTTTGGCGAACTGCAGAGGGTGCGGTATTACACACAACGAGGGCGTCTATATCTGTATACACGGATACTCCAGATACAGAGGTGGATAAGGGGCGCAAGAATTGAACGGAAGAAGATGAAGCGAAAGGGAGATGGAAAGAAGGCGCCTGAAGTGCTGCTCCGTGGAGAAGAGCGCGGGGAGTAAGAAAGCAAAACGAGGGCAAAAAGACTTTTGTACCGGGCAGATGAGGAGGGGCGCAGAGCTGTGGTAGAAGCACGAGAAAACAGGGACGTGAAAAGAGAAAAATAGAAGAAGACGATTTTCGCAACACCCTTTTACACCTTAAAAAAAAATACAGAGTTGACAATATTTTTACAAATATTTGCGCACGATCCAAATATGTAAACGCAATTTGTCGCAAGTGCGAATGGTCGAAACAGCAATGTCATCAATTTCCACCTGACGAAAATCTGTCGTTAATGCTCCGTCCAACCGAGCTTAATGCTAACATTTTTCCGCCGTGTCGCCAGTGACAAATATTTCCTCATAAACTTTTCGCAGAGTACTCGTCGGCATCGACCGTTAAACGCGAAACCCCGAAGCGCGAGCGGCTGATGAGAGACAAAAGAAGGAATGCAGCGCGAGATCGACGAGGAGTTACGAAGGATCGTCGAAGGAGGAACGGTAGAGAGCAAAGACAGAGGAGTCGCGGATACATCGGCAAAGACTGAGCGTGACGCCGCCGGTGCAGGTGAAGGTTGCGCGCGGCAGTCTACACAGCGGCAAAGCTCGGGAAAATCTCATCCACGAGATGGAGCGTATATACTATATACATATATACGTATACACATCCTAGGCGTTCAGCGGAGAGCTCCGAGCGCAGTGATAAAACAAACCGAAGGAGTTTCTTGCTCCTCCTGGGAGCGAAGAATGATACGGATAGGAGAGTGTATTTTATCAGTGCCGGCATACACACCGGTCGAGAGATAACGAGAAAGTGAGTGAGCGCCGAGACAGCGAACGAGAGTCAGAGCGGAAGTTCATTTACGAGGAGAGTCCAAGTAAATCGAAAGATCAGGCGAGTGAGAGAGCGAGAGGGTGCGGAGAGTGGGGGGGAGAGAGCGAGAGAATCCGAGAGTGCCAAGCGAGGGAATGATAGTGAATTAAGTCGACTGCGGAAATGACTGGTACAAGGAGTAAAATAAAATTATTCCCGCCGTCTTCTTCCCCGCGCCCGAAAGTCGCACCAACTTGTACAGCGCGCGCGTAGCCTCTTTCACTCGCAATGTGTACCCGGGGCTCTCCGGGGAAACTCTTTGAAAGTTATTCGAGACGAAGAAAAGAATGAAGGAAGAGAAAGAGAAACCAGAGTCGCCAGAAGACGCTGCCGCCGTCGTCGCCGTCGACGCTCGTGAGATTCTTCGCCTTTTCTCCGGTGGCGCGTTTCGCCGCAACGACGATCGCTGGATGCGAGGATGACACCAAAGACGACCTCCTCTTCTCTCGGTGGCTTCTCTTCCCTGTCTGTCTTTCCTCGCTTTTTTTTTTCTTTCTTTCTCTCTTTCTTTTCCACTTCTCCGTCATCCTTTGCCTCTTTTTCAACTATAGTATACTTAACGTACTCGCTTTATTGCTTCCTTGCATTCTCCGGTATGGCTCGTGCATCTCTCTCGCTCTCGCTCTCTCTCTCTTTCTCTCCCTAGTTTTATCCTTTTTCTCTCGTGTAGCTGGTTTCCTCCACGCCCGTCCCTCATCCCCAACGCTAATGCGCTCGAGAACTTACCGGCGAAGCTGTGTGCACCACAGAGCCTAGATACACGAACCCAACCGCGCGCTAACCACCGCCTATTCCAGCTGCACGCCGAGAGCTTTGGTACAAGTCGCGTCTGCTCCCGGCTTGTTGCTAAGTTATATACCACCGGCCGTACCCTCGTCTGGCGCACCCTGGAAGCCCTCTCGTCAGCTCTTAGATCGCTCGTATAATTCCCTGCGGGTCCTCTTCGACCCCCTCCCTCTCCTCTCTCCCCCCCTCCTCCCGCGTGTGCAAAGCGATATTTACTCCTCTCGTTGGGAGGAGAGGATATTCGGAGAAAAGCGGGAGCAGCTGTCCATCTGTAACCCAGGCCAGGAATTATTCGAGCGTATTGCCGATAAGGGAGAACCCGGCGTAATCGGATTTCTCGCTGCATAATAAGCATGGCGGGGGATCTATTTTCGAAAAGCTCTCTGCTCCTTTGTACAGTCGCATTGTTCCGCCGCCACACAGACGGCATCGCCGGCAACCGGCTAACCGATTCGGCTGCCGTATTATCTAATCGAATTCGCGCGGGTTCGCTGCGTCGTTTTCCGCCTTATCTCGCGGTATTTATTTGCGGACGCGAGACCGCGAAGAATCTGTGCCCGCGCCGGGCAAGTCCTATTGAAGAATCGTCCCGTTCTGACGATTCTTCTAACACTGTTAGAAATAATCCAGGATGTTAAACCTAATTGGTGTGGATTTTTTATCAGTGTTGACTCACTTTGTGTTAAAAGTAGCACTTTCCAAAGTCTTGACTTCACATAATCATGTGTGTCAAGATTTTTGTCCTCGTTCATGAAACTTTCGACATATTTATATTTGCGACAAGATGATGAAAATCCATAAAATGCTATCAATCAGTGACGACTTTTTAAGTAAAATGTATTTAAGTAAAATGTGTTTGAAATTTGGAGGTTATGGTGTAAATTGACACCAGTTATTGAACACACACCAGTCGTTGACACGGTGTGAACTCTATCAACACTGCGAAGGGTCAATTTTGAACACCGGATTTATAACAGCGCAGGCACTGTTATAAAGGACTCGGCCAGTTGTTTGAGGGACGGCAGACGATTTTTCTCGCGTACAATCGAGTCAAACGACCGCGTTCGATGTGCACCACGCGTTTCAATCGCGGCACGCGTTCGTCGCTCTACGACGCATAACCAACGTCGCGCAGCCTTCACGGCGAGTACATACTCGGCCGGACACGAGAGATGCTATCGTTTATGCGCGCAGATAGGCGCAGTATGGAATAACGACGAGAAGGGATCGACATGGAGATACGGCCGAAAGATCTCGTTAGGATACATCGGGCGGTCAGTTTATCGGGAGCGTGAAAACCCCGCGGCGTTGCGGGATTACGAAGATGATACTGGGAATCGGTATATAGCCCGCACGAGCGCGAGCGCTGAGAGATCGTGGCAAATCCTCGGACAAGCTGATAGCACCACGGTAACGGAGTGTTAATGGTTAAACGAATAAAAGCAAGACCGGGGCAAAAGTCACGCGGAGGCGCGTGCATTCCGAACCCCGACGTCGGCATCGTCGTCGTCGTCGTCGTCGTCGTAGTCGTCGTAGTCGTCGTGCACGACCCGGCGTTATATAGGAAGGAAGCAAAAGCCGCGGCGAAGAAGGACGCGTCAATGGGGAAACGCCGCCTGCACCTCCCGGTATCGTTATGCTCTTGCCCTCTCTGTCTTTCTCTTCTCCCCCCCCCCCCCCCTCCCTCTCTTCTCTCTTTCACTCTCGTTCGTTTCCTCCCGCTCGTGAGAACGCGGAGATGAGATTCCCGGTATCGATTGCTCTCCGAGTTTCCAGCGCGGCGCGCGAGACCTCTCCGAAGGGTGCCGAAGGGTGAGCGCGAAAAGAAAAAGGGAGAGGGAAAGCGTCGACCTCGCTCAGGCACGATTCTGTCATCCGGCGGCGGCAGCAGCAGTAGCAGCAGCAGCAGCCAACAAATCTCGTGGATTCTCGTGTCTCGGCATGATCGACCGTGGCATTTTCCCTAATCCTCGCTTTCCCCTTGAGAACATCCCGAATATCCGTTCTCATTATCGCAAAATAATCTTGCACTTATATATATATATACACACACACACACACACAAACCAGAGAGCCTCAAGTTTCTCCGCAGATATATCATCTCGCAGACATCTCAGCAATTAAGAGTGCACGATAGTGCAACAGGAGGGGCGGAAGAGGGGATGCGGGTTTAATGGCGAAAAGAAGGGGAAAAAAAAAGAAAAGTCTTTGTCCTCGACAAGGCCAAATAATTCCGTTACTTTATAGCATATTGCGATACCCACACATGTGCAGCTCCGGTGCGTACACGGCGTTGTATACGTATGGTGTATGAGAGTGTGTATGTATTTACAGGCGTGGAATACGTAGACTCGTTCCGTAACGGGGAGATAACTCGTTCCTGGCCTTGCCGGAAGCTGGCACTTCCTCGTTATACGCTTGTCGTGTGCGCGCGCTCAATGTACACACACACACGCACACGTGCAGGCACACATGCACACGGACACGCCCGCACACGTGCACACAAAGCCGCACCACAAAAGTGGCTTCATATGCTGCAGCAGCAGGAGCAGCAGCAGCAGCAGCAGCAGCACCGCGCAGCCCGAGTCACGTTACACGCGGCACTCGGCGGGAGAATCGCGCGAGTGCTGATGTTGCTCACCATAGGAAATGGCCTCGCGTGTTGTATGTACCGACGTAGCGTACCGTCTCGCGCGGCAAACTAGTTTTCACCGCACGATCCGCCGCGCGAGCGGGGAAAGCGCGCCCGACGAGTGAGGCGGCTGCTGCTCCTGCTGCTGCTGCTGCTGCTCCTGCGCCGGTGCTCGAGCGCGGCTGACGGGGTACCCGAATAATGTGTGTGGAACCGGCAGACCCGCGGAGTTAAATGCTCGACGAATTTTCATTCCCTTGTTTTCTCCCGTTCCGACGACGAATCCAAAGCCACCGCCAATCCAAAAGTTGTGCCCTCTCTCCAAACTCCTCTTGTAAAAGTTTCCGACGTTTCGTATTAACGTCCCGTGTCTCTGTGTTTCGTCCTCGAGTCCGATGTTTTACATCGTCAGCGTCGGGCGCGGAGGATCGCGAAGCCGGATTTTCCGGGCAGGCTCTCGTGTATACATTGACCGTACACGCGCGATTAATGTTTGCCGAATGATTGTCAGAGGGAATAGTTAAAGACGGATTTTACATTTGACGCCTGGAATGAATTGGCAGCTTGCGACTCTGTGATAAAATATTAAACAATTTTTCAATAATGACGTCTGATGAATTAGAAAAAAAAATCAAACGATCAGTATTAATTAAAAAAAAGATGACGAAAATTGAATTGAACAAATTAGTTATCAATTATTTGAATAGCAGCGCATTGAAAAAGTGTATCACTGTTATCCGCGTATCCGCCTTCCTTAAAAGTGCACGGCGAAATATCGCTCGCAGCGTATTCCATTTTGCGCGCCCATAATACAGCATACGCGGCACAGGAATGAGCGTAAGACCTTCTCACGATTAGCCGCGATTTACGGTTTTCGTTGGGTCGTACACGGCGACTCCTCCCCTGCCCGTTTCGCTGGCTGCGCCGAGAGTCGCCGTCGCCGTCGTCGGGACGTCGGGGCTCGGAGATTCTTATCAGAGTTACTCGAGCAAGCCGCCTCGTAAAGCCGGCGAGTTATCACAGCCCCGGTACGTCGACCGGTATACACAACCGATGACGGTGTGTAGTTTCTATTTGCTCCGCGCAGTTACTATGTACCATTCGCGAGCAAGAAGAGCATCTTGATTGTGGGCCGTACCATCGCCAAGACCCCGTCGTCGTCGTCCGCATTTGCACGCACAATGACGACAGAAGCAGCAGGTATCCATTATTAACAACAACGAAAAAAAAGGGGAGAACGACAACGGAAACAAAAAAAAAACCCACGTAAAATACAAAAGATACATCTCGCCCTTATTTATTCCATCGATCTAAACGTAATTGAAAGCGAACGCTGCGGAATCACATGTCGTTCGGATTCGAGTGTGTAACAATAGCAACCGTCACGCAACGGCGAAGTTGAAGTTGGTTCGCGATAAATGAGAGGCAGCGCCGCGGAGAGACGAGGGAAAAAGCAACACACAACGAATAAGGGTTGAAAGGGGGGAAATAGCCGACAGTGCCAGGCCGAATCATACTCCGGCTACCACCATTCCGGGTTCCGATACAGTTGTGACGACGAGTGGCGAGCGCGTCGCACTGGAGAAGCAGCAAACTCGCGTACACACGCACACTCACGTACTTGCACGCACACACAGACACACATACGTAGAGTCAGGTAGTATAGTCGCAACACTGAGCAGCAGGCTGCGAGGCAGGGGAACTTCGTGCCCAGCAGACGACGTAGGACAGTGCGCGGGGTCGACGCCCGCTGTCCTCTGCTTTCCTACATCTACCCTATTATCTGTGTGTGTGTGTATATACACATAATATGTATATACATATTATACGTACCTGTATATCTGTATATACATATTCGAACGTTTCGCTTGTTTATATATACGTGTATATCCGTGCATACGACACACTTGTATTCTCCTCCACTGGGTTCTGCTCTTCCCTCGGTATGTGCGAGTTACACCACGATTTCGCTTCGCTCAGCTCCACTCTATCCAAACTTGACGATTCTCAAAGCTTTTGTCGGCGAACGGAGCCTCACGATTTGTGTTATCGTGTGTGGCTAACACTCGTCTCCCTTAGTCAACGACTCTATTGTAGTGATATCGAAAAGGTTGTCTTACGAGCGCCTGATACCTTATACCTATGATTTCTATGTAATGCAGCTAATTGAAATGCCTATCCTTATTTTTGTTACAGAGATCTGGAACGCGATCTGAGCCTTTCCGAAGACAGCGAGGATGAGGGTACTGCTAAGGTGAGTTATGGATTTGCTAAACTGTCAATTAGTTCGATCGTTATCGTGTTACAAGTGATTAAGATGCTTGATGCAAATATTAAACACGTTTTTAAAGTAGATTTTCGCACATTGCCACCGCACTATTTGTTTTTTTTTCGCAACGTCACCTCAGAGGTTTTTACATTCTTTAAGAAAAAAACGTACAAAATTGATAAAACCGTATCGTTTAGTGAAATATATTCAGAATTTTAATTGGTTGATTGTCGTCACTCATTACTAGCGAAATATATTGCTGATACATCCGAAAGTTATATACAAACCTGATAGTGATCTGAGCTACAATTGTTGTTATTCGAAAATGTCAGCAGTAATGAGAAATACGTTTCATTATCATTCGCAGGGCACGGGATCAAGGTTATCCCGAGGCAACAGAAGTCCAGATCTATCGGTCGAGTGAGTACTAATTTATTGATTTAATCAGTATGGATGTGGGGCAGAAGCCTTTCCGTTCGCGGTTATCCAAGATTAGATCTAATCCGTGGGAACGTTTTGTTTTGCAGTCTCTCGACGCCGTTGATACCCGCGATGACCCCAGCGCCACCGCCACTTGCACCTATGTCGCCGATGGGAATGTCGCCACTGGGTGCTCTCTCGCCCGCGAGACCTCTGAGTCCACCGCGACCCATGACACCCCCGAAGCAGGTGACCCCCGAGCGAATACTCTCGCCACCTCCTCCGAGCCCGCCGGCCAAACGCTCGCCGAGTCCAAAGACGATGCTCCAAAGGCCGCCGAGCCCTCCCGGCCAGGCGCCACAGAGCTCGGGAAGCGCGAGTTCCAGCTCCGACTCCGGCTCCGATTCGGGATCCGATAGCAGCGACGATTCCGAGGACGAGGCCGCACCACCGCCCACCAAGGGACCGACCACTCCACCCTCAGTTTCGCCGAAACCTACGGTCGAGGAGCCTCCGCCCGCTGTCGAGGAATCGAAGCACCGGTGGAATCTCAGTAGTTTCTTCACCAAACCTTCGGTCCAGTCTGGGGAGCAAGCTGAGAGCAAACCACTTCCGGTGAGATAATCGCCATGCGTTAATTGAAACAATCCACAAATAAAAAATGTCATGGAATTCGATTTGTTAATTCGATATATATAAACTAAAGTTCGGCATCGTTTTAATAACACATGAATTCGAGAAAGAATTTATTTAACTAATTGTTTTAATTGTTCTTTTCTATAGGACGACACTGCTAGACGCGAAAGTTCACCGGAGGACGCCTCGGCGGAGAGAATACGGCGGAATGATCCCGGTCTCTCTGGCAACGATTGGCAGTTGGATGAGGCGCTGAAGCGAACGAGAAACGCGACAATGCTGACTGTCCTGAGCGATAGCGACCATCAATCCGACGGCGAGAAACCGGCCCGTCAAACGACGGAGGAGGCGAGGTCGCAGGCTGACAAACCAAAGCCGCAGGATGTCAGGAAACGCGGACGTCCGAGAAAATCAACCAAGAGTCCTAAGGGTCCCAGAACGCCGTCCGAGGATCCTAAAGGAAGCGGGAACAAAGCTCGCGAAGCTCGTAGCAAAGCGCGAACGGTCTCGAGTCCGAAGAAAAAGACACCGATCTCGAAGCCTACGGTCGATACGAGTGACGACGCGAGCGACGACGCCAGGTAAGCCAACACACAACTTACTTTATTTTATCCTCGTTAGTGAACCGAACGGATTAGTCTCGTTCAGGTGATCCATTCATCATCGAAAGCCTCGCTGAGTAGCGCTCTGGTGTCGAGCGCGTTCAAAATTCAAAGCATAATTTATGATGTAACGAATAGTTGTTGAAATTGTAATATATAGAACTATTCCTGAGAGTTGATACTTGGATAAATTTGCAGATTTTAGCTTCATTAAAACGTACGTTAACGATCAATCATATCGACGTCTCCGTGATCTTTTTATTCAACCCGGCCGGAACGGATAGTTAATTTTTCAGTGAGACACATTTTATTTGAGCCCTGAAGAAGTATATTGAAATCTAAGACGAACCACGTCATGTTGAATAATGATTAATACATTTTTTACATGGCAGTTGTATCGGTGGAAAAAATGTCTTTCACTAATGATTGCTCGACACGGCTTGCATTTGCCGGACGCCGGTTACATAACAATTTATTATTGAATTCAACATTCTTATCGTTAACACAAGTATCAAACTTCCTTAGCGAATGCAAGTACAACTTTTCGCTGAAACGGTCGTACAGTCGTTGTATTGAATAATTCGCGAAGCGTCTGACCTGGAAAACCGCTGTCTCTGGAATTCTGGAAATAACGCATACTCCTCGAGTGACATGCGCGACTATCGTTAATAACAATAGGGCTTTATCGTGCCTTCCATGAATAGAACCGCTCGTGCAAATGAAATCGCGTTACACCACGAAACGTCGTGCAACGTAGCGCGCATCCACTATGCGTTTAAATCATGCTATTGGTGCTAGAACCATATCACTGCTTCACGTGTAACAGTACTTTTGCATTTAGCGATGCTTGGACCAGAGAACTCATTGAGCAAAGGTGCTATCGACGGCATCGCCGACAGTTTTTAGGACATCAATTGAAATATATATCTCTGATTCACAGATCGCCAAATCGTTCGAGCGACTCGGATGCCGAGGTGCCTAGGGTAGGATCACCAAACGTACCGACGGCGGAAAAGCGGCGTCAGCGTCTCAGTATCTCGTCGAGCGACGAAGATCGACCAACCAACAAAGACAACAGTGCCTCCGAGGATGACTCGCGCTGGCGGAGGCATCCCTCGAAGCGAAGCAAGGCGGCAGAGTCACCGACGAAGAAATCCGAAAAGAAGAAAAGTCCGGCGAAGTCGAAGGCCCGGCGACCGAGGTCACGGGTGACGAATACCTCGGGGTGCGCCTCGGACTCGGACAGTGAGTCCGAAACAACGCTGCGAAACAATCGTCAGGTGGCGAGGGTGCCGCCGCGTCCCAGGGCGCCGTTGACGCGAGCGACGTCGCCGGACAATTCGGACAGCGACAACAGTCCAGCGCCGAAACTTCAGGAGGAAGATGGCGGCAACGTGCAGGACAAGAAGAAGAGCAACACATTGCGGAAAGTGTTCTCGAGTGCGAAGGGTGGCGCGAAAGGCGGCGGAAAGGGTGGAAAGGGCGGTAAAGGAGGAAAGTGCGGTATCTACGTCGAGGAATACACGGGATCGGCGAAAACGCCGACAGGCAGCGAGAGTCCTTACAAGAGGCCCTCCTCGCAAGCTTCGTCGGCGCCTACCTTCCCTCCACTAGTCTACATCAACGGCGTGCCCAGCTTACTTTGCCGGCTTGATCTTAACAAAATTCCCCGGATACCCCAACCATCGAGAGGACAGGACTTGAGGCAGCGAACGGAATTGCCCGATACAAGGCCGCCCTCGAGGCCCTCGTCGAGAACGTCCTCGAGACCCTCCTCCAGACAAGCTTCGAGACCTTCTTCGAGGCAAGCCTCGAGCCATCCGGCGACCGCGACGGCTCCTCGGCCGTCCACACCCGAAGACGGCGAGATTGTCGACACTCCGAGACCCGGCTCCTCGGCCGAGTCGAGGATACACGGTGACAGTGCCGTCGTTAAAACCGAGCCCGAAAATACGACAGTCAAGACCAAGCGAATAAAAACAGAACCGACGGACACGGACTCGAAAAATCGCGCTGTGGCTGGTGGCAGCGGATGCAGTAGTAGTGGGACCGGAGGTCCGAGCTCCGCGACCACGAACTCGAGTGCAATCGCGAGTAGTAGTGGAAGCAGTGGAATTGGTGCTAGTGTCGTTCCTCCGGCCGCCGGTATAAGCGGTAGCGCGCCAAAGCGAAAACGTAATCCGAGTTGCAGTTCGGTGTCCGATTTGAGTGTTCGTTCCGTGGACTTGAAGAACAAGCACAGTGGCGAACACAAGGAGAAGAAGAAGAGAAAACGAAAACACGCTGACAAGGAAGACCTTTCGACGAGACCTTCCACGGTAAGCATGGTAAGGCTTTCATTTTGATTTTTATTTATTTGCACTTTTCTATTTGTCGTTACTGCAACATTCGATCTTTCTATAGCCACAGGACGTTCAACCGACGAATCACGAGCGGGAAGAAAAGCCGGACGTGAATTTGTTACCCCCGCCTGCGGCGCCGCCTCAGCGCGTCTACTATTCCTACTTCAAT
Organism: Itoplectis maculator; assembly: GCA_964034905.1. Lineage (NCBI taxonomy): Eukaryota > Metazoa > Arthropoda > Insecta > Hymenoptera > Ichneumonidae > Itoplectis > Itoplectis maculator. The sequence goes on along the minus strand of OZ035854.1, from coordinate 3,516,400 downwards.
CATCACAACGAAGTTATCGAGGACCAGGATAGGTGAGCTACATATATACATATGTATACATAACATTTACAAAAGTATAACATCAAAGTAAGCTTTAAAAATGCTTGCCGTCACTCTGAGTTATCAAAATTGAATTCGGTAACACGTATTTTTAATTCTTAAAAAGTATCTAAATAAAGATAGTGCTGAATTTAAAGAAATTAAATATAAACATTTTATTATTATTTCATATTGGACAAATATTAAAACGTGTAATTAAAAATCGTGTATTGGTCTTCAATATATTCAAAGTTCCGTGTATAATTACTGCCGCGCAATCATATTGCCGTGTCTGAAATGCCCTGACGTTTCAATTAGCGAAACTTATCGCAGCAACTTTGCGATATATAATCGAATTATTACATTTATCCGTGTCCGAATGAACCGTTCTCCACTCCACTACCCTGAAATTGTCTCCACTCTTTTCAAATTGTCATTTTGTTATTGGTTGAACAGGGGCCAGAATCAGTACCTGACGGAAGCAAAAAGATTGAAGCACAGCGCAGACACGGAGGGTGAACTTACGGCGCAAGGCATGCTGTACTTGGAGGCAGTCCTGTACTTCTTGTTGACCGGCCATGCTATGGAGTGTGATCAGGTCACCGACAAAGCCTGCTATACCATGTATAAGGACACACTTAGTCTCATCAAGTGAGTACTAGAACTTCGTGCATCGCTGTCTTTTCAGCACCCGCTAATTACTGCCGCATCTAAAAAAAAAAAAAAAAAAGAATTTCCTAACATTGTTGATCCTTTCCAGGTACATCTCCTCAAAATTCAAAAGCCAACAGAACAATTCACCCGAGAGCAGCATACACAACAAATTGGCAATCTTGAGGTATCTACTCTGAAAGATTTTTTTGGGACAAGAAACTTGTACCTAAACGAGTATCGCGTCATATTTATTCTGATGTTCTTTTTTCTTTAGCTTATGGTGCCAGTCCCTGATATACCTGAAACTCTTCAAATTGAGCAAACACGAAGTGAAAGAGTATCAAAAGTTGCTTGGGGATTATTATGCAAAGGTACGTAACTTGTTCGAATTAAACATAAACGTTTGATTCTCGTGGGGTTAGCGTGTAAGAAGAAGACTTTAACTTTTTTGTATCGTTTGCAGCCGGCACAACCAGCTATTGTACAACCCGAGGGGCAGGGCACGCCGTCCTTGTCTCCTACCCCATCACCCGCTGGATCGGTTGGCTCTGTTGGTAGCCAAAGCTCTGGTTACAGCAGCGGCGAACTGGCGAATCGTGGCGCGGTGTCCGGCCAACCACCCGCGGTTTCATACGTCAGCGTACCCATAAGCGTCCACGCTGCTATGCAAAGTCAAAATCAGCACTTTCAACTACTTTTGAGCTGTCACGAACTCTGGGAAAAAGCGAACTCTCTTGTGACAGAAAAGCACAGAGGTAAATAACTCATGCAATGTGTTTGTAATCATGCTTTGCGATAAGCATACTTTTGTTTGCAATAAAAATAAGAAAATCTAGTGATACGTAAATGGATATATCAGACAAAACCTAAAATCACAAAACAATTCAAGATTTGTTGATGAAACATTTTTGTTGCAATATTGATTTGACGCACGAGGAAATATTTCTATTTTCAACTGCATGTAATCTATTTTGATTCTAATGAAAGTGTAATGGTTTTTCAGATTTTTTCATCGAGCTGGACGAGAAAATGGGTCCACTAACTCTAAAGAGTTCGCTTCGCGATCTGGTGCGCTACGTTCTAGCAGGAATAAAGAAGTTACGAGCCCTCTGACCCCAGTGGCAGAGCCCCCGGCCGCCCACTCCCAATTATATAACGTCGCTTCCACACAACATGGCGACGTACCCGAGCATGTTGACGTAACCGTCGCGAGGGCTGACTCGCTGCAAAGGCAATAATTAATTAAATCTCGAAGACGGCAAGGCGAAACTGCGCAGACTGGACAAAAAGCTAAGGAATTGGAATCTCAACGATTGTGCGACGAGTACCTAAAATCCTCGGGTGTTCGTTACCCCGAGATTACTAAAGTGCGCGGATTAAACGTTGACACACGTTGAGAGCACGGAAAGATTTCGTGATTGCACGAATCTTCCATGAAAGAGCGAAGTTCGATATCATAGTCAATAAACAAAAGAAATTGGCTTGATCCGCCGACAGTCTGACAGTTTCTGTCATACGAGATGCAGCGATCACGAATGACATATAAACGTGAGATGGGCGGTGGGGTGGAATCGCAACCATAGCAATCGAGACATGTAAAGAAAAAAACAAAGAAATCGTTAGGCCTCGATCGTGGGCGACAACGAGTCGCGCTCTATTTTTTCGTCCCGAGGTGTCCTGCTTTTGTAAAATGTGCGTAGATACAATAATAGATGAAGGAAGAGAGTGAAACACGCGACGACGAGAAAAATTCTCGTTGCCGCCGAGCCCCACTCGCGTGACGTCACTTCAGTCGCATCCTCTCGGATGCTCACGCACGCGACACAACACGCCGCGAGTCTATAGTTTATTACGTATATAGACAAATATATAAAAATGCAGATATAGATCTATACGAGTATACATACATAATTATATTTAAATGTATATGTATATGAGTGGAAGAGGAAATGATAAACTCGTCTTTCGAGAGGCGAGAATAAAGAATGCTCGTCTGGGAAGCGCCGCGGACCTACCGAAGCCGCGACACGGATACAGAATTACAAAAATAAAATTACACGCGAAATACGAGAGCAATTTTTGTAGATAAGCGAAAGAACGAAGATTAGCGGTTAGTCCTTAATACGCAACAACAGGAACAACAAAATATATTAAAAAATACAAATTCTTTACATTAAATAGAGTGTAACGGGGGACGTAGTGGTTCTAGATTACGAAGATAATAAACGCCGCGCGATGTATTTGGAGGAAGTTGGGATATAATAGCGTCGAATTTGAGAGCAGAAATCGTTGGAGAGGCTTTAGGAGGCAGTTGTGAGGGATATTGGGAGGGGGTATATTACGAGAACACAAGTAAGATGTAAGTTGCTCATGTGTATATTTTTGTAAATAGGTATTGTGAGTGCCGCCGCCTTGAGGGCAGAGTCTCAAACCGCGCATAAATTTCTTGCGGAGGAGCTCTCGTCCGCCCCAATTTTTGCTACCACGTCTTACCGAGGATATTCCAGGCTATTTCTGGTAATACTGTGTCCACCGAGCGTTTTTTAGATTAACACTTCTCACTCGGCCTCGCGACTGGCCACCCTCAGTTTCTCTTGCTTTTCCTTTTCGACGATTCTGTCGAAATTACAAACACTAATACATACACAAACGCCCAAACATTGCTTATGATCTGTTGAATCACGAGGGCGCAATGCACGCACCATTAGAGATGCAAGATTAGTAGTGAGAATATTTTGTCGATTAGAAAAAAAGATGAATGAAAATTTCGAGCGAGACGAGAAGGGATGATCGTGACGACACGGAGTTGGCGGGCCACTGGCCCTAGATGACTAAGCGCGCGGTCCAATGGTTCACGGGGTACAATTTTATATCCAGCAATTATGCGGAGCTAAACGTCGACTAGAAGTAACGACAAAAAATAAACGAAATAAATATTGATTACAAAAAAGTGGATATCAAAAAAAAAAAGAAATTCCGATATTTTCGAGACACATATTTATAAGAGATATGTATATCAGGCCCGGAACCCACCAGCTCGACTGTCCGACAAGGCTCGCCGTTTGTATCGCTCGTCTCTCGTCCTCGCTCAATCGCTAAATAACGATAGCTAGAGAATGCTTTTGTTTTACTTCTCGGATGTTGAATATAAGTCTTCGCTGTGGAATAAATACTTCCGTGTTTACTTTAATAGCCGAAAGTTCTTCCATTACAAACTCTTTTACTACCTAACCGCGCGCATATTTCAAATTGTTTTAGTCATAATTGTGCCGTTGCGCTTTTTTACCTTGAATCCGCAGCTTTCGCAATGCTTTGTGGTATATATCTCAGAAGATTAGTTGTCCAACTTTAAATCATCGTCCTAAAGCCGATACTCAGTCTTTTCATAATCCAAACGTCAGAGATACATCCCCTTATTTTTTTATTCTCTTTAAGGTGATGCATTACATGAAATTAACCGCTTTGAGTGTTAGTAAAACGAGGCCATTCAAAAGGCATCTACCGTAATTTGTTTCACACCACGAATATCAATAATCATGTCGAGACAACACCGTTTAATTTTTATTTTTAAAAGCGGATAATGGATATTTACATAAATGAACCTAGTAACTGTGTTTACGAGAATACCACATTACACTTTATTTAATTGATTCGAGTATCTTGCGACCTTCAACGTGCGCAAACAAATCGAACTTTTAATTGGCTGCATCTGCGTCGCAAGTGCTTCGTAAGCGTCTCGTTCCTCCCAAAATACAAAATCGCACAAACAATTCGCAACCATGGTAACTCTTTAGTTGAGTTCCGGTGCTGAGTAAGCAGAACGAAGGACGCGACGAGTCATTTGCGACATGAAAATTTGATCATGGAACGGAACATATATATAAAAAAAAATGTAATACGTTAGGAGTTCATTTTCTTGTTAAAAATTGACCCTTCAACATCCGAAATTTAATACGAAGTACAGATATCTATTTTTTGCTCAAGAATATCGTCAATCAAGTCGTCATAACGTTGCGTGAAGACTAATTACATTTGTTGCAATGATTTATTTGAAAGATGATTTCAGAAAAAAAAATTTTAAAAATGAAAATCTACAATCAAAAGTCGTGCGAGGCAAAGTGAGAGAAATGTAAAAGGGTGAAATGGAGGGAAGAGGCGAGTAGGAGTGTGGTTGAAGGAATAGGTGTCAAGCAATCCCCGACGAGATTTAGTTACTGCTGTTCGTTTCATCGAGCCTTCACCAATTACACCATAATTGTAATATATTTATATATATACATAAATATATATATACATATACATATAAACACAACAAACCACACTGACACACCACAAAACCCTATTATGATTATTATTAGATCATACTTATATTATTATTCTTATTATTATTATTATCATTATTATTATTGCTACATTATTACATTGTCCTTATTTTATTATATTCGTACCGAACAATATAGTATATATATGTATCGACAATTGCCTGTTTCCGATTAACATGTCGCTGAAACTAAACTGCTCTGTCCTCGCGTTTGTGCCAAAAAGTATAATGACTTCACGAGGATGCATCGACGGGACGGTAATAGATGTCACGCGTCATTCGAAACCGTAGTTACATGGTCCAGGTGACGGGATTGCCCCGTACGGAAAAGGCAAAGGATATTGAAGGCTCGACGGACAGAAGAGTTTAGCGGTTCAGGGTCGATTAGAATTGTGCGCGTCGACGCACTGCACAAGTATAATTTAATGATTTTACTTAGGCTCATTTGTCATTATTGTCAGAATCGCGCGACGGCGGAATGAGAAATATAATACAGAAAAATGGACTCCGCGTGCGCCCGCAAAAAGGTTTCAGCGAATGCTGTGATTTTGATCGTTAAGAAATAACAATGAAATTTGAGTAAAATTGTATCGCACCGTGTGGAAGCTTCCGTTCCATACCGTTGGGATATCGCGAAGCGTCTCCTATATGTATTATCATTATCAATTCTCGAGATAACTCACAAAACGCGCGCACGTTACTGTACAGAATTATTGAACAGAATTACGGGGGAGGGTATCCGACGGAGACTCGGGACACACGGACAATCCGAAACAGATTTGCATGGTTTTTTCGTTTTTGTTTTTTTTTTTTTTTTTTTTTTTACTTAGCCGTGCGCACGCAACCGTAGAGTTATGAAAGAAAGTAAAGGAGTGTGAGACAGAAAGGGATAGGGGAGAAAACGGGAGAGACATGTGAAGGGCAACCGCACCAAGGAGAGACCAAACTCGTTTAATGAGATATAATTACCTACTCGCTTTTTATTTATTTTATTATTACTATTATTATTATTTTATTATTATTATTAATGAATTAATTATTATATTTATTGGTGAGGAGGCTGAGACCACGGCCGAGCCACCACTCTGACGCAGTAAATTGTTGACACTAATCTTATTGTTACTTAACTAATATTGTTCGCGTTAAAGATTAAAAAAAAAAGAATAAATTCATTGAACAAACGGATTTGATTACTTTGAGAGAAATACTTGTATGTCTCTGTTTTGCGTGTTTACCACCTGACTGATTTTGGTAACTGCGGCATCTCGCATTTTCTTGTTAACCAACGAGCAGTTTTCACCTACCGTACTTTCGCCTTGTTAACCGTGTGTTATGCTTTCTGTACATTATGTTTTTAACTACTCGAGTCAATAATCGATTGCAGTACGTAACTCCAAATAAAACGGCGTTAGCCCCGTGTGTAACGAAGAAAAGCCCACGTCTTTTGCGAAAATCTGTCGATTATGAAAACGACATTTGTTTGTAGTCATTAATTTACATGTCGGAGTGATGTATTGGCTCGGCCATAATTGAACGTGAACTCTCTACACGCACAAAAACTGTGACGCGTGTGCGCGTTCTATTTATCATTGACCTCGCAGATTTCCGAGTAATATACGCATGCAGGCAGCGGACAACGTCGTGTCTGCCGTTGACATTAATTTTTATAATTCGTATTTAATCGATCGATCGTGCGCTGCAACAAATGCTCGCCGATTCCGATGTGAATTTCATATGTTCCTGCTGCAACACGTTGGCGCTCGCAAAGCGTGATAGAAATTTCGGTCCGGTAATTTGCTGATCTCCGTTCTAGCTGCGTGTAGCGCGGGTTTTATCGGGGAGACGAGCAATTAACTAATTTTTTTATGTGATGTGATCCGTGTAAGTTTGCATTTTTTTCTCATTTGAGTTATCGCGTTATATCCGCACTTGTGTATACTTTTATGCATTTCGCGCGCGACGACTCCTCGACGCGTGCGTACCTAAATGAGAGTCCAACATTATCCCGATCGCGCAGCTTGACTCAAAATGAGGGTGATGTTAAAAAGAAAAAGAAAAAAAAAAGAGAAACCGAGAAACACCGTGACAATATATACATAAAATATTTGCGAGATATTTTGTGAACAGGGCTTTTTTACCTATTTTATAGTAATCTCAGCTTAAACGGATTGAGAGCCTTTACTAAAAAAAAAAAATGAAAATAACGATTGTGATGAATAAAGTAAATCACACAGTCTGTAAATGCGAAATATAGATAGGATTGCCGTTGCGGTTATGGGAATGGTTCACTGTAACGTGTACTCTATACATATAAATACTTTTTCCCCTTTTCTTTCTTCGTTTGTTTGTTTTCCACTTATGTTTTGCGCCCTAGGTTTGCATTCTTATTATTATAATTACCTTATATTATTGTGTATATGGTATAAATTGTAAAAAGGAACGTATTTACTATATCATATTCATTTCTTGAGGAGTGACTGTCCTCCAAATGAACATATTGTTTAAAAGTAAATTGAATGAATAAATAAAACATTGACCATGTCAAATGTCCTTTTTTGTTAGCCCTCGTTCGAATCCCACTTCGTTCTACGATTGCACGAAATCAAATTTCTCATAATTTTATTGGACGGAAAATCTGCGTTTGAAAAATGTTTTTTGTCAGAGCTGCTGTAAAAATCATGTCCCCAAGGCCTTGTTTTTTTACCCGTGGCAATGGCCATGATGGAATTGAAGCGAAGCCACGACAGGCTCCTGCAATTCGTAGGTCAATTGCTGTTGGTCAAAGAAACGGTACACGATAATCGTTCGGAGGATATTGCAATGAAGAGTTTAGCCGCGCGCGCGTTGAAAAGGGATGCGGGTAAACCGTACGGTCAGACGCGCGAGCGCTGCTAAGCCAGGGCGCTGCCTTATCGACGGAGTTACGCGACACGTTGTTGTCGTTGCCTGGCGACGCCACGGGGGATCTATAGCGCAACGATCTAGGGAGCGTTGCACGAAGGATAGATCGAGTGGGATCCCATTCGCTCGCGGACGCTCGAGCGTTCGTCTTCGTTCAGTATTTTTCGCGTCGTTCGCGCGTTCTCGCCATTCATTGTTTATGTTATTACTTATAACCGAGGCTCCGGTGAAACGAGCCGCGGGATACGCGTCCTTCCGGTTCATAGTCGAAAATTAATGTGCTTTCCGTGTGACAACAGTGAATTTACGTATTGTGCGAGTTATTCCGTGCCAAGTTTTTATTATTACTTTTTTTTTGTGTCTTCCCGCATATTCGCGGTCGAAACGGAAAAGCGACAGCTCTGCCCGATCGTCGTGGTGATTCGCGCGGCCGTTCGTCGTGAATTATCCCAAGTAGCAACGAATTTTCAAGGTAAGAGAATCTCGGTTTGCTTCATTCATAGTGTTGTATATCGTGACGGTCGCGCCTGGCTTAGTCCGGACTCGGGATTCTCGGGTTGTTTTGATTCTACCGTGAGCGAGGGAGCCTCGCCGAACGAACCAGTTCCAGTAGGACGGCTACCGGCCACCTGTTGGCCATGGAAAACCCCGACGGGTTCAGCGAGCCGGCGGTTCGCATCGGGAAAATGTCTGACTCGGATTGTCTGGCGTTTGTTATTCTTTTGTTCGTGGGATTCACTTGAAAGTTACATCGCTTTTTCTCGCGTAAAAAATACGTTTCCGAGAAATTCATTCAATGTTTCGAGACGTTTTAAATTAAAATTAATCAGATGAAATTTGACGGTGGTTTGTCGACATCGCACTTAACTCAGTATCTTATTGGCTGAGAAATAATTGAACCTCCATTATCCACTCGATTACGAGTTTTCGTTGAATTTTGTTGTCGCGACAACTCGATGATATTATTGTATTGTTTTTGGTTTAGAAACTACTGTCAGTTACTTGAGTGTTAAATGATGTCAAAGAATTGAGCCGAAATATTGTTTCTTGTACGCAAATTTCATTTGCAAATTTTTCTATCATTATATTATCGTATCGGCTCTTGAGCGATACATTCGAATAACCTCTTCTTTTCTTATAACACAATCGCCGGAAGCTCGTATTAGGAAAAGTATCGACGCTTTTGCCGTGCAACGTTCTGTCGATCGGAGACCAGTTTGCCGTCGAGCAAACGTTCTACCATTGCGAAGATCCCGGATCCGGATTCGCGAGACCCCGAGGCGATATTACAAGCAAATAACATCTGGCGAAGCTCGTCGCAGCGTGCGAAGTCTCACTTTTTCGGTAGTCTTCGCGCTTAGCATAGAATATTGTGAAACTATTTTGTAACACACCGGTTATTATGTTGTACTATTGCGGGTGAATCGGCTTGACGTAACGGTTCCGTCAGGAATTTTCGCCGGTGAGATTTGTCGACTCTCACGTTAGCACGAGCGTTAGCGAGTCTCGTATAAGGCGACGAGATTCACGAGCGTGTGAAGGCTTCTTTAATAAACGTTTCGAGCTTGTTTACACGTCATCGCGAGACTGCTACGCCTCACGAAACGCTTAAGGAGACCCGCACAGACGCGCTCTGTATCTTGCGCTTATCGAATATATACGATTCCATCGGTCAGCCTGTCTGGTCAATCGCTGTTTTTTTTCTCACGCTAATTTCTATTCATCGTAATTGCATCAAGATAACACGAGCTATCACAACTTTACTCGCGTGTCTCGCGGGCCGATTGATAAACTAATTGTTATTAATCGAGAGGTCCTTTATCAATCCGATCAACTGGAATGTTAAAACGAAAAATTTAATTTGCCACAATTTTCGAACCTTTAATTGACTCGACCCAGATGTGTTATCAAATATGATTAGGCACATGTGATTTCTCGTTAATGATGCATATTCCAGGTCAGCTTCTGAATTGATGACACTAATTAGTCGATAAATTCAAGATCACACAAACAGTATGCTCGGAATTCAGTCCGAATGACAGATAGAAATTGTTAATCTTATTACCCCGAAGAATTCATCGGCGCTTCGACTGCAATACCAGAAACACACAATGCGATCGATAATACTGAAATCAACTCTGAAACTCTTGATGTTGTTCTCATATTTGTTAATTAACGCAAAAATGTGAAATAAACGATGAAAATTGATTACGAAATTAGAAACGCAAAGGCACGAGTCTTTTTGGTCGTTAATTTCTGCGGTTATCATTGAGACCGTGGGCCGTTTGCCGGTTTGCTCGAGGACCGAACGTTTTGTCGCCCACTTGTGGAGTTTCCGACCACCCAGCTGGGACGACGGTGTGCGCGGCGCTGCTCGTTCGGTCGACCGCGCGCGGCACATTCCACCGCTTCTCTCCGCTATCCTCGGGCTCGCGCTCCTCTGTGAGAATGGAATTCATGTATCTCCCTCTCTTCCAGCTGTGCGAGCTGCATACGACGCTGCTGCTGCTGCTGCTGCCGCTGCTGTTGCCTGCCCCGCGACGCCGAGTTCCGCTTTACATAGAGAAACGTTTGCGAGATACTGCCGCTGCCGCTCCTTCTCGATCGGACACACATGCGGGGCGTTCTTCCGTGCCGTCGAGTCGGCTGCGCAGCTTCTGGACGCTGCTGCTGATGCTGCTGCTGCGGATTCTCTCGATCCCCGCGCGCTCGGGATATATATTCTTCCCCTCTTTGCAATCCGATCTCTCGACGTCTCAATCACGGATAGTACAGCGTTTTCGCCTGGCTTGCCGCATCGCCTGGCTTGATGCACATTTCATCGCGCATTTTCCACGCCCTGCCAACGCTGCTGCGGAATTTCTGAACAGCATCTTACAGATCTTACATCTTCCCCTAAAAAGTTGGTGGCGAGATTTATCGACTTTCGAGTTTTGCTATCGAAGTTCGAGATTTGTATTGTTGCCAAACTATTCGCGCCCTGATTGGTCGAAGCGTTGCAGCGCCAACAAAACTCCACTCGCTGAAATTGAAAAAATCTCGCTGTTCAACTATTTTTCATTCAAGTACTCAAGAATTGTTCCCAATGAAGCGATTCGCAATGAATTCGAGGCAGAAACTCTTAAATTACAAATGTTGTGTTACTAAGCGCTCGTATTATTAGCCTCACGATCGTCCATAAATTAAGACTTCAAAACGCTCTTCGCGCGTCACAACAATGACGTGCACTTAATTGCGTTTCGTCGATTCGTTGAGTAATATGATAAACAGTCGAGCGTCTGACTTTTGGAAGGATCGCTTCTTTCGTAAGCTCCTTCGTCGGCATAACGATGTATATGGTTTCTCCACAGCAATTCTAGTGCGCGCAGTCCGTGGTCCGAGCGCAATGCATCACACGTTATAGGCCGGCTGAATCCGCGCGTATTTGCGAGTCGTTCGGGTATTACGTTACAACTCGCTGCAGCGCGGAGCCTGATTCGACATTGAGGTAGGAGGGGGGGGGGGGGGGGGGGGCACGTAATCGCTGCAGCGAGCGAGGAATTCGCGTATAATAACAACACCCACGCTCGATAATAATGATTACACGATCGGCTCTGCGCTCAGGCCGAACGAACGTGCATTACACTCCGCGTAATCAATGTAGTGTGGTACAATGCATAATAGTCCGTTGTGCACTTACACCGATACGTAAATGCGCCTGGCCGAAGCGCCCTCGATGTATCGTATAATTGTTTGCTTTTTTTTTGTTTGTTACGCTCGTCCCCGATTCACAAGGATAGGAAGGCCTTGGGACGAGGCTCTGTGGCTGAGCAAGCTGCAACTTATCAGGTTTGACCCCATATCAGGCTGAGCGTAACGGACGTAAAAATCTCTTCGTCGAAGTTCGACGAGCCCTGAGCCTTTGGTGTCACATGGTGATTAATTATCTCCTATTCGATTATTCGTTTAGCCACACTGAGTTTTGTTGGTTCAACAAATTCAGCGGTCACCGGTCGTCAAGTCAATTGTTTAGTCAGCATAACAATGGTTTTTTTTTTCACTTCAAACATATGTTTGTCTGCTGAATCGAGAAACAGTTGAAGAAACAAAACAATGTGTCGCTCGAACCAAACATTTATTTGGACAGCCGGTGACCGCTGGATTTGGTTGACCCCATTTTTTTTTCTGTGTATACGCAAAAGAGTTTTTGGTTGCGAGGACTTCCACAATAGTCCCAAGTAATATCCGAACTATTTGCCCTCACATTTTTTCAGCAATAATCATGATAATCGCATTTTAGTATTGGAACGAAAAATACACATTGAGCATTTCGTTTTTATCGAAAGACAAGCCGAGAGATACGGCGGCAGCATGACAAATATTCCCATGCCCCACGGATACGAGGCGCAAGAGCAAAGCTACGCGTGTGGATCGCTGTGACTAGTTTTCCAAGAATTCGCTAATAGCCATGAGCCAGAGGCAATAATGATAAGGTTCGGTCGATTAGTGGGGCCGAAACTCTGCGCTCGATATTCCGAGTGATAAGAAAGCTCGTGGTGCGCCGTATGCCGCTGTAATGCCGCGCCACAGCTGCGCTGGAAAGACGCGCGCGAGGAAAGACAGGAAGGAAGGTTGCTCGTTGAGGCAGCAGGTAATGTCGGCCTTGAGAGAGGGGGAGACCGGGACCGCCCGGTAACACGAGCGCGCTTCTTACGTCCGAGTAGGAACGCGCGATGTGCATCTAGAAGGAAGAGAGTTCCTTCGTCCTCAGTCGGCGCACGGCCGCGTCCGTCGACGTTCGAAGAACCCTCTCTCATTGCCTCGACGAGCATCCAAGTGGAAAAGACCGGCTCGGAACCCTCCTCCCCGTCACCACCAATGAAAATTTAACGTCCTCTGGACGACGGCTCCTTCGATCGCTTTTGCTCTTATTCTGCCTCTGTTCCTCGGATACTCTCGCTTTTACACCTATTTTCTAAAGTGGGTCTACACACTTTTAGGATCCTCGCAGTCCTCGCAAAGTGCACCCACTTACGATATTAGCTGCATGTTTTTTTCGCCCTATCGGAGATTGTCGCGCGTTGATTGAGAACACACAAATCGCATCCTAACGTGTGGGTGAAAAAGTGGTGCTTATCAGCTGTCGTCGAAACGTTCAGCAAAAATGTATATGAATTTTATTTTTTGCGCAGGAAACGGTGGACGATTTGAAATACCGTGTGATCGGAAAGACGCAATTTCTTTTCTTGCAATAGATTCGTATTTTTAATATAAGCGTAAAGTGAGAATCCTCACACTCATATTCTTACATACAATTACAAAATAAGTGTAAGTTAGTATTCATTCACTTGCACTTATTTTCACTTAATTCTTGTTGTAACTAAAAGAAACTCGGAAAATTGAAACTTGCGCGCTGTCTTCTCATCGTTGTCCGTATATTACAGTGCGACCTCTATGAGAAAGTCTGATGATACGTTTTTACGTCGCTCATAGGAGATCCCTTGGGAAATATATGAACACAACGAAGCAGAATTGTCGACGCTTCTTTTCTGCGACCCTTTTATTTAAACGTTTTCTTGAAAATATTTGCTCTCGGCGTATCCTTTTTAACAATTTTACGAAATTAAAAGCCTCTGGAATCGCTTTACTTGAAAATCCTGGAAAGCAATAAATGCGGGGACGACAGCGCGAGATCCTTGGATATCCGTCGCTGCTCGGCGAGGGAGATGGATGGAGGTAAACGCATACATAATAAGGGCCAAGTCTCGTCCCGTCGACGAAGAGATCCGAGACATCCGGGCGACCTCGATTCCTCAGGGTCGTGCTCGCTGTGCCTTCGCTACAGCGCACTCCGTGTTGTTTTCTTAAGACTGCGTGTTATATAGCGTGTTGCCCGAATGCTGCTGCGCGGCCGCTATGAGTTCCTACACAGTCGCGCCCGCACACTTGACGGCGTACGACCTGCATCGTCTCGCCCGGTCGTCTTCGTCGCTCGGACTCGCGGCCAATAGTCGCGTCGCGCTTCCAGGTACATCGACCTGCAACCGCCGACGACGCCGACGCTGCTGCGAACGACTTCGAGACTCGCGCGCGCGGCACTCCGCATCGAGTTATATATAAGTAGACGACAGAGTAAACACGAGAAGACTTCGTAAAGCCGGAGGCTCCCGAGAGATGCAAATCCTCACAGAGATGCGTGGACGCAATGAAGCGCGACGAAATTATATCTACTCTAAATACACACTTTGTAATTTAGTTCATCGTCGAATCATTGATTACTTTCTGATAAGTTAATATAAAAAATTATGTAATAATGTAATAATATCTCATGGCTTGTAATAATTGTAATAATCAAATTATTATAGAGGAACAATTCATAGTCATTTCGTCGATATAATACTTTTGGTGATTAAATCTCAAAACTCTTATAATTATTGAAAATCGTCAATAACTGTGTGATAACATGTAACGAAAGTAGATAATCCAGATACTTTTAAACTCGAATCTCACGTCCATTTCTTGGATTTAGCAGATTCCGATTTTACTCGACGATTTTTTTACTTCGGCGATAAACACGGCGTCGGGCATGTCCGAAGCGTTGTATTACGAGTGCATCGCTGTCGCGCTGTGTATACGCGAGTGGAAATCAGTCGGCGAGCGACTTTCACCCCGGGAAACGGCGTCGAGCGATTTAGCAATGAAAATAAAGGTAGAAAGGGAAAGGAAGGTCCGCCTTGCGACGTTGTTCGGGTCAGACGGGTTGGTCGATCCGCTTGGCTCGGGAGTTCCGGAGAAATGATTAGTTCCTCGAGTGACTCGCGAGGCAACGAGTGAAGCAACTCGAGACGGAAGCTGAGATATTTTTAGGACGGCGCAGCGCGAGAGAAAGGTGAAACGTCGCGCGCGATGCGGTTTAACCCTGCGCGCAGATCACTCGGACGTTCGCGTATACCCGGTTGCTCCCCACGGCGATCGTTGTCCGCGGCGGACAATGGCTTGCGTAACGAGTCGTTACTGTGCCACAGCGTTAAACCCAACATAGGATCGCCGCGCGTAACGTTTCTTTTATTTCTCGTTCGTTCGTTCGACTTCGTTTTTTTTTTCAACAACGTGCGCATCAGGAGTGCCAGCGGCCTCGATGTTACGCGATTACGCGCGCCCCTCAATTGCATCGCGCAGTCGGAAACGCTTAAGCCGCGGCGATCAATCTGCCGGGGGTGTGCCCGCGATACCGGAATTCGTTTGTTTTGCAAACGAAAAATTCAGCTTTGAAGCCTTAAGCTCCAAAGCTTAAGCTTCAAGCCTTAATTCAAGCGTAAGCTTTTTTGAAGCTTAAGGCTTTAAAGTTTGGTTCGTTCGTTCTAAATCTCATAACCTACGGACGTTGAGTTGCTAAGTCGGGGAATTTGTTTTTCGAAGATTGTTTTCCTCGATCAGTATCATTATCGGGCCGACAAAACATGACATTGATGTCGACTTGATTAAGTGCAGCGAATCGATCGTTTGATCTCAGTTCTTGTCGGTCGTACCGCATTTGATGCTGTTAAATGAAGAATGGTTTACACGCCTTATACACAGCACGTCACAATTACGCGCGCACATGCATCACAATCGACAAGTACATTATTAGTTCCTTTCAAACGATCCGATGACCCGGGGATCACGGAGCCGGATAGGAGAGATTCAAACGAAAGCAAAGGAGATCCGACGTTTGCTTGAGGCCAAAAACGTCCCAGATGCTGGGACGCCCGGTGTGCAGGATCAATTGCTCCTTTGATCTTCGTGCCAGTGGGGGTATATTGCTAGAGTTCAAACAGATAGGTACTAGATTGACTTCAATCCAGCTATGTTTCAAAGCCTGTTAGTGGCAACACCCCACCACTGTCCAGTCACTGACTTCAGAGTACATTACTATGCGCTATCCACATGTATAAGTCACGTACATTAATACCTGCAGCGACATCACCCTCCACCTTCTACCGCACAGCGATAGTAACGTATTATATACAAACCAGCGGCACTGTTCCATGGCGATCGAACTGGTTCGCGAATAAGGTCTTTAACCTTATATACATGCAAGTTCCTACTTCACCGTGGGCAGCGTATAGTGTACCAGGAGTGCTGCTGGACTGGTGAATCTCTATGCGCGTCTCCGGGTATTGACCACTTATTGTAAAGTCGGTGTTAATTCGTGTTTTCAGCGAGCATCCGAAATCGTTGAGTTTTCGAAATTTATCTGACATGTCACCACTTGTCTTAGACACATACTTGCTGTAGTTAGAGTCAGAGTAATTTTATTCGATTCTGGGATTTTTAAATCCCCGTAGTTGAAAGATGTACAAACGGTTAAGTTATGTATAGCCGATGAAGTGAGTACAAATGCGATATAAAAAAGCATAGAAAAAATAGAATAGCATATAGAAAACATTTTAAAAGCAGTTCAGAACGCAGTAGTAGCACAGCAGACAGTAGAAGTTCACAAGACGATCAGCAGGCAGTAGTCGTTGATAATAAAAAGTATAGGTTTTTTTACATGTTAATCCAGTCTAAAACTCAGCTCAACTTAATAGCATAATAATGCACTCGATTTCGCTTGGTGCTGCGAAGTGTGATCGTCCAAGAGCAGCTCACAAGAGTCGTGTAATACTTCCGAGTGCGAACAGGACGAAAAAGTGGGGTCAAGATTTAGAGGCAAAAGTTGTCCAGGTCTTGACTACTGTTTCCTCGATGCTTCCATCATCCTGTGCACATACCTTATACAGGTACTATGTACACGTTGTACATACGGACGTATACAAATGGAAACTTTCTCTTGGCCGCTCCGTCCGAGGCAACGCGCTAGATCGCATCGTGTCACCGACGGCCGCGACAACGGCAACGAAGGTCCAGGCCAACTCGTAATCCTGCTTAGCCGCGACGCCGGTGCGCTCACCCGTCTGCGTAAATTACTCGGCCGGGAGAGCTAAGCCACGCGTTGGTAACTGCGACGAGAGCTGAAGTCGCCCGCTGTACCCACTGGCAGGAACGTCGAGTACTTACACGCGTGCCTGGGGACACAACGCACTCTACCTCCAACAGCGACTCGTCGGCGTTGCAACGAGCGTTCGCGGTACCAAGAGGTTCTTTCCTCTACCTGGGGGACGCACTTCGTGCTGCACTGGTCGAGAGAGTCAGGAGTTCCTTGGGAAGAGACGTGGAAGTTTAAATACACAACAACGTGCTCGCTTCGTTCGCACTCATTGCTGTTCATTTATCTTTTATTGTGGCCAATACAGTAATTCAAAACACGTGCGTTACGTGATGACTCCGCAGCAGCCACGACTGTCCGAAATCGACTTTATATCGAAAGCACTGCCGACCAATCAGAACACTTGAAACGTGGTTTCAGTTTTCGATATTTCGAATTTCGATGTGCAATGTCTTTTTTAAGAGAGTATGTGTCCTCACAACTTTTGGTTACGATCCTTAAAATTAGTATACCTTAAAATAAGGATGTATAAGGATGATGATAAAACAATAGGAAAATTGATAAAACATGTTATTACGACATCTGCAGTTTGCTACAAAGACCAAAATGAAGACACCCAAAGAAATAAAAATTGATTTCTGCGAGCTAGAAGACGCTTCGTCGTTTAAGGTCTAAATATGGTATATGTGATTAATCACATTTTACAAGAGATATAAAACTTTTGATAGGTGTTTAATTCGTAAGACTGGGTCGATAATGAAAATGTATCGTTGATTTTCAATAACGGTGAAAAAAGTGTGTTCGCTCATTTTGTTCATGTTGTGTGTGCTCAAAAAGTGTGTTCGCTCATGTCGGGCATCCAACAGGCAATACACGACACACTTGTAATTAACATTCACCGGCAGGTGTTCGTCGCGACACGCGCTACTCTGCGAATGTGAGCGACAGGTGTGATCATACTGTCCGTAATCTCACCGCGACGATCGCACAAATACGTCTTCTATCGCCACCGTGACACTGGTAGTTTTCACCGTGACACGTTGCTTTCCCTCTCGCTCCGGTAAATTATCAGGAAAGCTGGAGAGATTCAGAAAACCACATGCATGCGTACTACTATAACGGATAACATCTCAATGGTAAGTAAATCGTTTCCAACGCAGCTATGCCAAGTGAGCAAGTTAGCAGTCAGTGAGAATAAGAAAAAAAAAACATACAATTAGCCTCACGCATGCCTAATTAAAATTCGTTATGGTTCCTTACAGACCTGCTAAGCTGTGTTGACGTATTTGCTTGTTTAATATTCTTCGTCTTTTCGTTATTTTTCTGTTAAGAGCAATCAATGTTTTGCCACTCGGAAAAGAATATAGATACAGCCTAATAAAAAAACCTATCAGGATAGACAGACCGAAGTTGGTTATAAATCATTAAAAACTCGTTTCTAAGCGTAGAATGATGTCGATCATTTCATTCAAACCAAAAATGTGTAAGAAATAATTGTCATGCTTTATAATAGATATTTTCAAGTAAAAATCTTCTTACTCTGGACAACACAAATTTATTTTGATGATTATCAACCTCTTTAGCAACTAAATTGAGTGACATCACTGTTTTGTCAAAAAACAGAAAGAAATCAGCATAAAATGTGTTCTACTTTTGGTTGAAATGGCACCGAGATTTTAGAAACGCAAAGAGCTTCACAGAGGTCGTCGTTAAACGAGATTTCGTTGGTTTTTCTTCTTTTACTCTCTGAAATTATACTCGGCAGTACCTCAAGTTCTCCCTCGCGAATGAGAATTCAAGTGCGTCGTGTAGGCATACGCAGGCCACCGTGGTTTGCGCACACGCGTATATAATTACCGCGCCAACGAGGGCTCGCGCTTCTTCAGGTCGTTGGGTCACGAGGCGCGCACTGCGCTCCACTATAGCTACACACACGCACAGTACACAAATTATCAGAGAATAAAGAGTAGAGAGCGAAGACCGCCTTTAAACCACCTACAAAGCTTTCCCTTTAAGAAATCATGCGCTTCACGATTTTTACGTTTTCTATTTAACGTCGATTATCAGATACCGAGCAATCATTTTTATTACTTCTCGATCTAAAAGTTTTTTATAGTGGGCCGTAAAGACGACGATTAAAATTTTCGCGATATAATCGCCCCTTCATTCGCAGTTTGTTTTTAGTCGTCCGGCTTTAAGAACGCTGCGCCGCAGGTCTTGAGGCAAGAATTATATAATAAACCATGCGCCACGAGAACTGCGCTGTGGCTGAGCAGCAATTCATCTTCAACGTTTATTTTTCTTCCTCACAGCCTTTTAAATTATATTTCTCACTCTCGGTTGTGCTCACATGTAGTTCTCACTTGTGCGCAAAACGAAGTGCGACCGCGGACGAAAATTGTTTTTCCCTTTTAAGTTGCGAATAAATGTGAAAATCGCCTTATGTAAAATAAAACGAAGAAAAGTTTTTGTTCTTCAGTTTATTAAATTCATGCATCTAGTGACGAATACATTTGCGTATTCACAAATATTTCAACAACGGCGGCAAGCAACGGTTTATAGTTTTTATTACCGACCGAGCACTAGCACATCATTTTAACCCTTACATGCATACATTTTTGTATGGGTTCTATGGACTTGAAATTTGTCACTCGGGGGTTTTTGGGGTCGCTGATTGCGAATCCGAGCTCAGAATTTCGAAATTCAAAATGGCGGATCCAAATTTGGTTCGCCATCTTGGATCCGCCATATCGGATGTATGAATTTTTTAATTCTGATAACAGATTCAAAATCAGCAACCCTCAAAACATATATATACCAAGTTTCACGTAAATACAATAAAAACTGTTGGAAATAATGAATTTTCAATTAAAAAAGTGACTTTTATTGTGTATTCTTTATATCAACAAATTCACAAGAAAATTTAGATAACAAATTGTATTTTTCAATTCTCCAACATGTTATTGTAGTAAATATACAAAAAAAATCATTAAAATCGAGAAAGAAAACGTTGAAATATTTAAAAAATGATTAATAATCTAGGTGGGATAGAATATATCCCGCTGTGCATGTAAGGGTTAATAAAAAAAAATAGATACGTTTCCAATATCCTCTTGGATATCAACAATTCATGATTTCGCTGAGTTTTAGGGCACAACGTATGCTATACTTACGCACCTTTCATCACTGATGAGAAAATCCTGTTTGCGAGTTTTCCAAACTCTTAATCGTTCCGCACGAGCAGTCTTCGCTGATATCCGTGATAAATTACCGAAGGGAAGTCCCGTGCCGGTAGAGCTCACTTATTACCACGTGTATACATACAGTCTGCACTTTCTACGCGAATAACCGGGTACCCGCCTCTTCACGTGCCATTACGTGAAGCGCTGCTCTCAAAAAAATACATTGTAACGATTTCTATACAAATGTTTCTCTGTGCGCGGGGCTGTTATTATCGCTACATGGGCAAACCTGATTTCCCGTGTACTTCTCATTGCATAATGACACTCTGAAATCTCTCGAACACCCACGAGCATCGCTGCTTTCCGCACAAAACTACTAAATAAAAACGAAAACTCAGATTAAAGAAAGATACGCTGACCGATATAACTGCTCGGAGTTTTAATACATTTTTTTTACGGTGTGCTTCTCCGTCTCATGAATTATTCCATTTGTGAGGCACGAAATCCGAAGGAAAAGTGTTACGAACGTGATGTCGCAATTTTTTTTTACATTTCTTTCGTCTGTTTTTTTATTCCACACGAACAGTCACGAAGTGTCACGAACGTCAGAAATATCTCTCTTGTGTGGAAACGAAAAATTCGGATAAACCTGTCGAAGCCAGCGCATAGCTACAGTTAATGGCTAGATACGTCACGGACCGCACGTTGCGTTTTATATACATTGAGATGCTAACTTCCGGTCGATAGCATCACATTATTTAAATCACTGCTTTAGGCAGTTTATCGGCTAACACTTTGAACGCAAAGTATCAGGAGTCCTGTGGATTTTATTAAAACAGCTTTTTGTAGGCGTAATAAATGAGATACTTAGTTTACCGACGTAGATGGTACTGCTACGAGATAAAAAATAAATAAACATTTTTTCCACCGTCTGAATACTTCAAGCTCGATGTAATCCAACGTTACAGTAATGTAACGTTCAATATGACTTTGTCTGTGTGGTGCATAACTATAAACATGAAAATCGTAGGCTGAGTAAGCACGAGAGGTTCGCTCAGCCTTACGAGAGAGAGAGAGAGGAGATTCGACCTCGATTCCCTTCTCGGAGCTCTGGATCTCTCGCTCCTTTCCTCTCTTGTTATACCTCCTACGCCTCTTTCGCATCGAGTACTCTTCGACGGCATCAGCATCAGCTTCTCTCATCGTGGCCAAGGACGCCAAAACATTTCGCGGTCGGCCAAGCGCTCGGAAATTCGTACAGAAAATCCTTTACGACTATTCTCGACTTTATGCATTTTTTAAAATCGTTCTTTGTCTCTGATTTCAACGAAATAAGCCTAGTTTTTCTTCGAGTATTAAGAGATGCGTCAGCACTTTATCGCAACTTAAATTATAGGAAAAGTTTATTTTTATTAGATTTATTCAGACTTTTATTGTTTTTGCTTCCACACAGAGGAAGCTTTGTTTTCTTAATTTAATCGATCTGGCGAGATTTTATTGTATTTCGCTTCGAGGAAATACATTAACCGCTAAACGTTATCGAATATTTTGACGTGTTATGCGAATGATTTCTCCTTTGGCAAACGGGAATTGAAATAAACGGCTGTGATTTGTCGGTGCGGTACATTTATACCTGTACATAGCATCGCTATACAGTGCGGTTACAGGTATACGCGGCACGTCCTGCATGGCGAGATCGCTGTGGCACGAATGCGATGGGCACTGGCCCGCACAGACACGCTCTGCTTGTCACCGACAACGCGAGACTCATTACCATCGCTCTTTGGTATATGTACAATATTATATACATTTATATTACACATGTGCTGTATATCGTTCGAAGTGCGTTGCATGCTTTACGCCGAATTCTCAACATCGAGGTGAATTCCACTTTGATAGTCGCATTGCTCAACCTGATTGGAATGAACCAAAAGAAAAAGTATACGCCTAATCCAGAAAGCGTGCGCCAGAAATTTGATAGTATTCGTCGGGCGCTATGGATGAGAATCTCTTACTGAGAAACGTCTATCGGAGGATACGCTGTCGTGCAGGAAAGTAATGCGAGTGAAGGACCGTAAAAAAGTAGAAGCGGGTCATAACGGAATAACTTGATCCTTCGTGACCGGCCGACGTGAACTTGAAACCGCGGAAGCTCCTGGCGCACCGAGGATGCGTCGAACATTCCACCTACATATATTGACGACTTGACTTAGCATTGCAATATCCGCGTCCAAACAACACGTTTATTGTGCTGCTGAATCATCATACGCACAAAATATCCTTCATAAGTTATTGTTATTATTCTCATCATAATTGTTTGCTATTGATTTGTAACATTGAGAGTTTACTCTAAAGTTCTTGTTCACTTGGAGTAGTTTAGGGCTCTATGAAGAGACGCGGTAGCGTCTCGGCGCCAAGTCGATCTTATTACTTATCGAAAATTAAGTACAATTTTACTGTTTTGAGATTAGAAAAACTGAAGTTTATGTTTGCTTTTATGCATATGTATGGCATGTCGGTACACTAACTAACAATACAATTACACTTAACAATACAGTATTGTCTTTCATATTACACTTAAAAATACTCAGTGTTAATAACACCACCAATAATATTTTAGAGCACTTGTTACATAAGTATGTGTATACTTCGGTATATTATACGTAGGTTTGGGTAGCGTATGTGTGGTGCATCCAACTTCTATAACCTTTTTAGTCTAACTTTCTTAATAGAATACAAGTTTGTTTACCATTAGTATGTTTGATTGAGACGTATAGGTTGGTCTGTGATCCTGTTTATGTTCTTTTAACGCTATTGATTATATTCAGACATGTAAACATATCTTCTACGGATGAGCTAACCCGCACGGCAGCAACCGACCAGATTTATCCCGCCGTGTCTTTGAACCCTGTTTACTGCGGCGTCGCGGTGTAGACGATGTCATAAAAAAAATACGAGATTCGGTCCTCCACATATCAGCGAGGATTTCTGGCGTAGCCAGAGCCAAAATACGAGTGAGAGGAACCAGACGCGAGGTATCCCGACCCAAGTAGCCGAAGTGATCCCCCAGGAGAGCCCGGGACTACACCTACGTAGTTTCTGTATCTCGAGACGCACTCCCAAGTCGTGTTTCACAGAAAAGGTCCCTCCCCGTTGACTCTTGGCACTTTCATCTCTCTCGTGCACTTCTTCGGAGGAACCCCCAGAACTAACGGCCGAACCCTTGAGCCTACCGGTCCCTCTCGGCCTTCTCTGTAGACTCACGGCAAAGTTATCGAAAGTCCTTCTCGTATTCATTCAACTTGGCAGTCTCGAGACTCGCAACCCGTTGCCCAGGTTGCGCAGGCGGACTCGCCGAGACTCCGGGGAATTTCTCGGGTACACGAGCGAGAATAGCCGACGTAGAATTCCTCACGAGTCACGAGGGACGTAACTATTGTGCTACATAGTATTAGTGCGGCGCGCAGACACACAGGGATAATTCCGACGCGGAAACGAGCGGCCTATGAAACCAATCACCATGGACACTGGCTGTACAATAGGAGGGTCCGAACGGTGGGCATCGAGCATTGTGAAAAAAGAAATTGCTACGTAATGCCTGGTTATGTTGTAGGAATTGAAATTGGGAACATTTTTTTTTCTTCATAAGGCATTTCGTACGAGATATCGAATAATCACATTAATAATCTCATCAAACTTGGACGTGTTTCATGTATTGTCTTAATAAGAAACAGTTAAGTTCCATTAATGTTTCGTAACTGTTCGCTCGAGTTTCAGAGGTGTAATTAGTGATAGTTTTTGCACTTTAATCATTTTGTACAATGTTGAGTGTGCGAATAATAACCAGAGTCCGGCAGAAAGTGTACCAAATTGGTGAGTTTCGTGGGACGATCAACGCAGCCGGGTTCTGCAGTCCAGCTATAGGCTACACAACGCCATTCCTAACACGACCGGGCGACGTCCTTCACACCGAGGATTTCTCCGAGGAGACAACGAGTGAGAGGCTCGAGGGAAGGCACGAAATTCAACACCACCCACATCCCATCCTGTCCGCAGTAAAGGGATTCCGACGGTTCTCACGCGCACCCGACGCAGCGGGTCTGCTTGCTGCATGTCTCGTACTTCACACTTCCCCTGTATTTTGTCGTTGCGTCTCCTTTTCCCGATCGAATTATCCTTTTGCCTACTCATTCAGGAGAACTCGATACGTGCCGGACGTCGTACGTGATCCGTGTAAGACAATAAATGATATCCGCTTTTTTCGATTGTCTTACTCCCTCGAGAAATTTCCTGACACCTTGAAAATGGGAAAGAAAGTACTCAATTCCAATACCCACTTGAGAATAATCAAATAAAAGTACTCAAATCTTTACTCTAATTATCGTTTTTATTTCAATTGTCATTTGTAAATATAAAAATATTATGAACACAGTAATAAGTTTGTTTTGCTAAAACCATGTATTGAATTTTTTATCACAATTACCCAATATTTTACTATAGAACGGCGATTGTGTCTATTGATTTTTCATCTAACAAGTGCTTACTGGATATAAACAGTTGATGTAACTATTGAAATAGTCATGAATACAAATGTCTAGCTGAAACTCAACAGTTACCGCAGGATTATCACAAATGTTATGAGTGCAAGCAGTTAACGTAACTACACAAGTAGTGGCCATGTCTACCGCACACTGAGGAATTTTGTCTGGTCCGAAGTGGTACGATTTCTCTGAGTGTAGGGACTGAATAATTGGTCGCCGTCCGCGTAAACCACCGGTCGAAACAACTCCCTCGAGACTCAGGTCTCCGATCGGAGCACAAGATCGGGACTGAATCGTCAGCCTTGGTTCGTGGTTTAGTGGCCTGCACGAATCTGATCCGTTCCAAGATCGATTTTCAACCTCTGCTTTGCCATTTCTGCGGCGTACAATATAATCGAGTTCTGGAGCCTTACGACGAGGCTGATCAGCTTACAATACTGCCTGCCAGGCGACTCTAGCGAAATTGGTACAAATCAGTAGTGGAAGCTGTTCGAATCCTCATATAAGACTTCATCAGGATCGAAATAAGGTTACGCAATGAACCAACGAACTTTCGCGATCCGCGGTACACTCGGTGACCGCATGATACACGTATCACGGCGTATGCAATATCCCGTGGTATCTGCTGAAATTGTGCAAGCTGAAATAAAACGAAAGACAGGCCACATTGAATCGAAACGCTGAATTTATTCAATTCACTCGCTGTAAAACGAAATTTGTTGCCTGCATGATGACTCCATCGAGAGGAGAAACCTTCGGCGGAATCTCCGAATTCGGCGCGAGAGCCGAGTGGTCCCTTCGGGTCGGAGCGAGGCGATGAATCGCCCCCAGGCTAAACCAGACACTGTTATTCTCTTCGCGATTCAATTAGTTCTGGTCAACATGAGAGAAGGAGACGACAGCGAAAAAGGACAAGCACAACCCTAAAGGCGCTTGGGGTACGAGTGCACCAATAATGATGACAGTACTTATAGCTATAGCCTTCTAGATGTAAGTGGTGACTTGCTTAAGGTGATGCAAAGTGTGAAATAGTTCGAAAAATATGAATCTAGGAGAGCTTATACTGGAGTTAAAGAGAAACACGGAGAATGTGCAATAAAAATGATCATTTACTACCAAGTCAATTAATACATGCAACTTCGCTAAAAATGGAAACAAATATGTAGTCTACATTTAACTGGTGTGAACAGCTTCAATCTCTCTAATAATATTAAACATGAACTGGTAGCGCATGAAGTGACTGGATACTTTCGATTCACCGGTAAATTCGGTCACGACCCAGAAACGATTGACCACACATGTCGACTTTTGACGTGGTGGTGTCTTTCGATGAATTTCCCGGGAGGCTCGAGTATCGCACTTTTATCTCCGACTCCTTTCACATCCCAGCTGGGGCTACGTACTCTCGGTTCGCTTCAATACTCGTAAAAGTGTCTTTACTAGTGGACAGTATAAGATGAGACGGGGACCATTGATATTTCCTTGAAACGCGACGCTGCAATAACTTATTTTTTACAAATTTCCCGCGAGGAAATGGTTAAGAAGAGCGAAGTAATAATTTTGCTTTCTTCACAGAAATCTTCATATGTCGTGAGTCAAACCGAACAGTGTATCTCGCACGTTTACACACTGCACATCGAGTGATATTTCTCATAAGACATAGGATTAACCACAATCTTTTTCGCCCAAACCCCTTAAATTGAATAAACAAAAAAAACTTGGGCAACAAAGTTTCCATATCTTCTTCTTCTGAGTATGGCATGAAAATATGTTAGAAATTGAATATTTGTTCTGGATTTTTTTAAATAATGATTATCAAATTATTTAAAACATATTTTAATGCTAATATGAACTGAAAGGTATCCAACGATATTTTCAAACAAAATTTTAATAGGTTTGTGACTTGTTGGCCATAATAACACGCATCCCGAGCGACTTTTCTTGTGGTCAATGTTTTGTCGGTTTGCAGATACACGCAGTGTTGTGTGTAGAAAGGTAGAAAGAAGCAGGAGGTGTTGTTGAGCTGCCAATGCCACATCAAGTACCCATATATCGGAGAGATGCCGTGGCATAGCAGCAGCAGCAGCAGCGGCGGCGGCAGCAGGTAAATTCACGGGCGTCCGGCACGGTCGATCGTTAAACCGTGAAGAGTGAGAAGGGAAACGGGTTTGTCGAGGGGGGCCCCCCGCATGGTGTACTACACACCGGAGCCGTCGAGGAAGCCCGTTCGAGGCTTTCATTACCGTTGTAAGACTACGGGCTCAGGGCCGTCGTTACGCAAGAGCCCGCTTGTGTTATGCTCTCTCTTCTATACGAAAAAATAGGGAACAACGAACTCTCGAGATTAACAATGGAATAAATCGATTAGAAATATCGTCCTATAACTGTTCCTGACCCGAATGAATTGGCAAGATCTACGGTACAAATACATATGAATCTCGGCAATGGCCATCAAAACAAAAGTGTAAACAGGCAAAATTTTGTTTGTTTGATACTAAAACAATGCACTGATAGCTCTATATAACAGAAATGTAAGCAGAGCCACTTATGGTTCCGTTTTGCGCTGTTCATTATCGATTTCATGATCGGCTTCCTCGCATCTCGCGACTTTGTTATCGATGCACCGCTATGATTAATCTGTATGGGGGATTACAGCGACTCGCAGTGGAAGTTTGTTGCTCAGAATTTTCCCTGCTCGTTAATCTGCCTGCGGTGTATATTGAAGCATCATCCATCTTTTTACTTTCGTTTTAGTTCGTAAGTTAATTAATTCCCACAAGTGAATTTTATTCGTTATGGTATTTCTGCGACGCGCCTCTCTCTCCCTGTAATTTGTCTACTTCTACTATTTGTTTCACCGATGGGTCTTATCTGTCAATAAGGTGGACAAAACTTTCAACTTTCAATCATTTATGAGACAAGACGACGTTTCGATTCGAAACAATGAAATAACTCATTTATGACCCTCGCGAATAGGGTGGGACCTAAATTCACCTGAGAATATTCAAAGCTCGATTCCAAATATAACTTCACTGCTGAATCGTTCAAACGAGCGGAGATATAGGCTTTCATGACTGCTCAACGAACTGCCCCTTGTTTCTCGCACACTCACACGCACACAACTGCAATATCGATCGGACTATACGGAGTGAGAGTTTCCGAGGGACTCGCTAAGCGAAGGACGATGAACCCACGATGAAACTCTTGACTGTTGGTTGGAAAAACGATCGATAAGCAGACGAGTGAACGGTCCGTCTATATACACTATGTAACGTCTATGTATTCCACGATGTCCAGCGGTCCTTTATAGTTACTATGTACGTGCTTCGTTCCTCCAGTGAACACCTGTATCCGCTTTGACGTCCATTAGACGCCGCGGACGTCGTAAATCATCGCTCGAGGATGTAGAACGAATATTAATTATTCCGTTCCCTCGAAAATCCTCGACAACTTCGGCAAGATCGATTTCTCGCAAAACGATCCCTGTCGGGTATAGGAAACGAAATAATGCGGTTCTGACTTAACGATGTTGCGGTGCCTATTTATAGCTTTGGGACTGCCTGTATAATAACACTAAACGAACGGCAGCCAAGTGTTTTATTGCCATCAACTGACTTGGACACTTTTGATTTCAAAACTGCATAATTTCTACAGAAACCAGTCGAAAGTATCTAAACGTTTTTCTATTTGACCTATTTTCATGCACAGAGAATTCTCAATCATTATTGTAAATTAAAGCTGACTTGAAAATCATCGATTCTATAGTCATCGTTGCACTTGTTTCCCCCAATGAAATCAACTAAGAGATGCAACAGACTTACCTCGACAAATAAACAGACACACAACTGAGACATAAAGTTACGTCTATCAACCCTAATATTTGTCTCAGTTGCACATCTCTTTTCAGTACGCACCGTATAACTGTAGGTACTAAATTCTTTCGAATAATAAGGCACCTGGTACCTTTCTCCAAAGATTTTTTTTTTTTTTTTTTCAATGCACGCATTAATCATCGCGCCATCGCGAATTCCATGCATCTCTCGCGCCGTCGCTGCAGCCACCGCCGCCGAGTTCCCCCTACGTTGCCGCGCTGCACACTGGGTGCATCGGTGGCTCGTTGCTCGTGGAAAACGTGACCGAGCGCGCTCCGCGGATGCAACGCGCGCGAATAACTCGACATAGAGGAGTTCAGCTCGCACCGGGCACTCGGTTCAAGTGATGCTGGTCGGCGACGACGGATATTCCCTGAGCGTCTATATATACCTTCAGGGACGATGTTTAAGCTGTACGGGACCGCGTGTATGTGCACTGGATATTGGGCATTCTACGTGCTTCGCGGTTTCCGACGCCTTGGCTTTCCGCAAAATTGGGTTTTATATTTCATAAGTCGCACTCAAGAGTTGCCCCCGCCTCAACGCTGCTCTACACGGGGCATTCGCTCGAATCGAGAGCAATATCCACCTTAGACGTATGCGAGGCCACTCGAAAGCGCCTTAAAGCGCACTCTAAGAAATTGTTTAACGATCTCCCGGCGCGGTTATGCAATTTCTGGGTGAACGCATTTATTATACGTGTATATATAGTATATACATGGCGCGGAGCTTATAGCACAGCTCACGTAGCACGTTCGTCGGATCGCGAACGAGATTCTCAGCTTTTTTCTTGCATCTTGTCTCGGTGAATCTCACTCCTCCTTGTTATGGGAATACCGCGCCGCGCGTTACGCGAGTAGCGAGCGCCGGGCGAAGAAGAGGAGCGCACCGCGTGAGAGCCGCGTGCCTCGATCCAAGTTATTTCCTACGGGTGTATGTATATGTAGGTGCGCAGCCAGGAGGTGCAACGCGCGTGTGTTGCCAGACGACTGGTAGATCCTGCGGTAACAACGCGTCTCTGCATGCAGGAACTATTAACCAGTCGCTCTCACCCATTTATAATCGGTAATCGGGCGCCTACCTACACGGAAAATCGCTATGTACGATAAATCGTTTCACAATGGAACTCCATTATGCTGTATGCACCCGTCTGGCAACTGAAGATATAACCGCTGGATACGGCCGAGCGTAACGATTTATTTTATCCCCGCGGGATTGAATGTGGGGGGAAATAAGAATTCTAATAATGGACGCGGATCTTGGGATCGCGCGCCCGTTGATTCTTCTCTCGTGAAATTCGTTGCCGGAGCATTACGTAATGAGAGCGCAGGGAGGAAGTTACCCCAGTGCGTTGGATGGATGCTAGATATTCGGGCGGGCAAAAAGCATTTTATGATATAATGTTAAGAGAGCTTTCAATAGCGATTTGAAGGTAATGCGAAAACTGAAAGAATTTCTATAACTGGGTCAACAACATTAACGTAGTGGTCGAAAACTTTTGTTCTATTCAAAGTGTGCGCCATCCTCCGCGCCTTATAAATGGGAATTGCTCGTGTGCACCGTTCGGGAGTACAGTATACTCAGAGATCATATTAAAGAAGGTTTCTTATCATCAAGAGTCGCGGTAGCGTCTCGAAGCCAAGCATAAAAAAAGCAAAAAAAAAAAACAAATAAAAAAAAACATTGTATTTACAGAATAGTATTTTTTAACCAATTCGAACGCTGCGAAAAATGTAAATTTATTCAATCCTTTACGTGACATTACGATATTGTTGTTAAACGTCTGGATGTACACAAAGATATTTTTCATGGAATTTTAACCAACTTAACTGTCGGTCCATAAAAAAACGTGAATTGGACAATATATTTTTTATTAAAGACAGTGTTAGTGTGTTAGTGTTAGTGGAATTAGTCTAAGGACCGGAATGCACAAGAGTCCGGGCGTTCATGTCTTCGAGTTAACGCGGCGCTCAGCCGATCTCCAAACGATAGCGAAACCAGCATTATCCAATCATTCCGGAGTTCCAATGAGGAAAAGAGACTGAGAAGAAGGCAGAGGGAGTGTTTCTCGAGTACGGCGTTTAGCGACTCCGGAGTCGTGACCGAGTCAGTGGTGGGAATCCGCCCAGAGATCGACTCTCATACGCCTCACCCGCGATTCTCCAAGTCTCGACTCCGCTGAACTCGCTCCTACACGTTCCTCGCTAATACCGCCAGCACTTTTCATGCCGGACTCTCTCTGGTCTTTCTACACCTTTCTCCTTCCCGCTCACGATGCCTCAAACGCTTCTACTTACAATCTACCGAAGCCTCGCTAATTCCTTTCACAGGTCTGCGCCATTCGACGCTCCGTCGTTTTTTGCGCTGCCGTATCGACAGCAGTTTATTGCTCACTTTACCTCATTCACTTTGTTTTGCCAGAAGAAATGATCTTACTTACCGATTGTTTTAACGTTTCGAATATAATTCAATAAATACTTTGTTCTCTAATAGCCTCCGAGACAAAATAACGTTTGAAGTAGGAAATATACATTTTTTTAAAATGATTCCTCCAGACAACAAATTTTAATTCTGAGTAAATATGGAATTTGGTACAGTTGCAATATTATATAAAACTAGGAAGCAAATACGCGCGCTTACGCGCGCGATCGGAGGTTAAACAGCGCTGCAGCGCTCATTATGACAAACTGTAAAATCTGGCGCTGTTAAACAAAAACTGTCGGTTGTCACGGCCCTCGACCAATCAGAGGCCGAGTTATATCGACAACAATGGTTGCTCGAGGACTAGGCTCTGGCGCGCGTGCCCGAGATACTTTTGCGCTGCGCTCTTATAAAGCTTTAAAGGGGTAAATCGCAACTAAAAAACCCTTTTTCAGTTACTTTTGAAAAAAAAAGGAAATTTGTCGTTTTGCTTGTCAGAAATCGTAGATCTGGCCGCCGGGCCGAAAACCGCCTAAATCGGGGTCACGAAATTTATTTTTTCAAAATATCGACTTTTAACCTATACCATCGTTCTCAAGTCGCATATTCTGCCCCTGAAAACACCGGTTACAACCCTTTTTTAGTTGATTTTGAAAAAAAAAATTTTTGGCCCAACAGTTTGTTAGAAATCGTAGATCTGGCCGCCGGGCCGAAAACCGCCCAAATCGGGGTCACGGAATTTATTTTTTCAAAATATCGACTTTTAACCTATACCATCGTTCTCAAGTCGCATATTCTACCCCTGAAAACACCGGTTACAACCCTTTTTTAGTTGATTTTGAAAAAAAAAAATTTTTGGCCGAACAGTTTGTCAGAAATCGTAGATCTGGCTGCCAGGCCGAAAACCGCCCAAATCGGGGTCACGACATTTATTTTTTCAAAATATCGACTTTTAACCTATACCATCGTTCTCAAGTCGCATATTCTACCCCTGAAAACACCGGTTACAACCCTTTTTTAGTTGATTTTGAAAAAAAAAAATTTTTGGCCGAACAGTTTGTCAGAAATCGTAGATCTGGCCGCCAGGCCGAAAACCGCCTAAATCGGGGTCACGAAATTTATTTTTTCAAAATATCGACTTTTAACCTATACCATCGTTCTCAAGTCGCATATTCTACCCCTGAAAACACCGGTTACAACCCTTTTTTAGTTGATTTTGAAAAAAAAAAAAATTTTGGTTCAACAGTTTGTGAGAAATCGTAGATCTGGCCGCCGGGCCGAAAACCGCCCAAATCGGGGTCACGAAATTTATTTTTTCAAAATATCAACTTTTAACCTATACCATCGTTCTCAAGTCGCATATTCTACCCCTGAAAACACCGGTTACAACCCTTTTTTAGTTGATTTTGAAAAAAAAAAATTTTGGCCGAACAGTTTGTCAGAAATCGTAGATCTGGCCGCCAGGCCGAAAACCGCCTAAATCGGGGTCACGAAATTTATTTTTTCAAAATATCGACTTTTAACCTATTAGGGTTATGCAGCACGGGCGCTAAAGCGCTCGTGTCTCTTTCTGTGAATTTTGACATTTGACATAATCGACAAAATGTCAATACACGATCAGTGTGTCTGACGACACCGCCGACCAATCATAGCACGAATAGACCGGCTTCACATGAACATAGCTGACAGCCACCAACTTTTTAGAAGAGGATTAAAAAAATATACGATATTTGACAGAACTGTCAAAGTTATCAAGGACAAATGAACTTGGACTCGGTCTGAGAGTCCCAGCCAATCACAGCTCGAATAGTTTGCTAACAATGCTTTCCGTTCCTCATTAACTTTTTAAAAGAGGAATGTGATGGGACCAATGAATGCACGACGACGTTTAGGCACGAGCTCTTATGAAAAGAATTTATTCACCGATCGGTTTGTTCTACTTCAAATGTTCTATCCGCTCACGAATAAGCTCAAATTAACCTAATTAACAGCATGTAAAAAATGTAATAGTCGCAAGTTACATTCAAACTACAGAATTCGATATTTATAAATAAACTTCAGAATACTTAAAATAATATTTCAAACGGTTATGATGTTAATTACGCCATACGTTAAGCCATTTTTCATGAAAATATTCTCGTGCACTCTCAGGTGTGTTTTTCGTTGAAGTGAAACGAATGGATAGACGATATATAGAAAAACGCAAGAGAGCATAATTACGTTAATTGGATCGGGAAGGCGAGAGTTGATCCCGCTGAGTACTGAAGATAGAAGTACTTATGCAACTCCTTCTCTGTCCAACCACTCCGGAATGCGTTCCAGTGAAGTTTTTAAGGGCCTGCCCTAGTAGAGTTGACGCGAATACCCGGCCGAAAGATACAGTCTCGTCTTTCGCTCTTATATCG
This sequence comes from Itoplectis maculator, assembly GCA_964034905.1. Classification (NCBI taxonomy): domain Eukaryota; kingdom Metazoa; phylum Arthropoda; class Insecta; order Hymenoptera; family Ichneumonidae; genus Itoplectis; species Itoplectis maculator. The sequence continues at coordinate 3,483,117 of OZ035854.1, read as the reverse complement.
GGTCTACAGAGAGGCCAAAGCCCCTCAGCAGCATTTCGTAGCAGTCTGGCCGCGCGGCTCGTTGGATTTTGAGGCCTCTATCTCGCTCTCCATTAACGGCGTTAGAATCTTCCGGAAATAGTTTCGTCGTCGAGACGAGATGGAAGACGACGAAGCGTTTGCCTTCGCGCGCCCCAGTGACGGCGTCTCTGGTGCCGCCACCCTTCTTGCTCACTAAAGTGAAGAAAAAAAGAAAACGAAGGAAAAAAAATATGGAGAAAGAGGCGAAACGGAAGGAGGAAGAGATCTTGAGCTTCGAGAGTACGACGAGGAAGAGGAGCCAAGCGAGTTTAACGTTAAATATTGAGGTGGCGGTACGAGACACGAAGAAAAGTGCAGAGTGCAAGTATATAGTGTATACGTGTATGCAGTGAGAGGCTCGCGAGAGCAGGCGCTTTAACGCCATGGGTCGCCGACCACTCCTCTCGACTGAGATTACGTTGACACTAGAAACTACCCGGAGACCCGACGTGCCTACCTTGAACCAGGAACCAACCGTTGACCTGACCTGTCTTGGCGATTTATTATTATTATCGCTGAAAAGACACAGGGCGAACTGCCGTACATTTATTTTTCGGTTATGGTGCAATTAAATCAAGTATTTTGCAAACATACCTTATTGCAAACATGTTCATAGTTAATATTTATTCCTATCTAAAGAATATTGTTTTAAGTGTGATCACACGATTACTCGTACATCGAGTAAAAAACTAATTAGCTTGTGAAACAATTTGGTGTGTTAACATGTTGGTTCGATGACTCGACCAACATTTTGAAATTTCATTCGTGGAAACTAATCAATTAATCTTTTTATAAGAAAGCCGACTTGTGAGTTGGCAAGATCGATTTGTCGTGGGATATTGTCTTTCAGTTATTGTCAACTCATTGTTTTACCGTGCAATTAAGTTCTGATTGACACCAACGAGGTTTGACCTATGCTGACCGTAGTCAGATTTTTTTCTTGCTCCCTCGTCTACCCAGACTCGCGTAACCCGTCTTCACTGTGGACAGCAATTAACTGACCGATTAGCCGTAGCGAGAACACCGAAGCGCCGGGGAAGGGGTACATACGTCAACCTCCGCGGGGGAGCAATTAACACAGGGAATTGAACGCGCGTACATCGTCCCAGCAGGAAGTCATCGTTCGACGTGTCAGATCGAAGCGTCGCACCTGCCAAATCGAATCGTTCGCCTCGCCCTTATTTTGCTTTTGATTAAAAACCGTTGATTAGCCTCTCGAGGCCTGGCGCAGCCTCGACAACGACGATCCTGCAATATAGTGTCTTGTTCCGAGAACCCGATCGACTTTCGGCCTCCGTTCAATTACCCTCGATCCTTTCGATAACGCTGAAAGGTCCTAATCGCCGTTACCCGTCACTCAAAGTCGTTACCTGCGGCCCCGAAGAATGCTCCATCGCCTGGTTTCGCTTCTTGCACTGATAAACAAAAAATGCTCAAATAAAAGAAATTATTATTTTTCCATCAATCACTGCAAGGTATTAGTTTTGTTGAAATACACTGTATTGGGATAAAATTATACTCGGGTTGAAGAAAAAATTACTGTGACAAAAAATTGTAAAATTGCCAATAGAAACATTTACTACTACAACATACTCAATCAGACCTAAATCGTCTATCCCAACAGATCAAATTTTATTTCATCAAAAGACAATTTCGTTCAACAATTTAACGCTTTGTAATGACTATTGAACCAAAATATTAACCGATGCAAGTTTTAATTTTGTTTTTTTTTTAATTCTCAGTACTCTCAGACGTTTCAGGTAAACTGGACTACAGAGCGACGCGAAGTCGGTGAACCGACTTTGTCTCACGCGTCTCTTATTTATCTCCGCCTTCCTCGTTTTCATTATCATCATCATAATCATCATCATTGTCGTTATCGTCATTACTATCGTCGCCGCCGTTCCGTTCATCGACTGTCCCTCGACGACGACGATCGTTAACGAGACGAAGCGAGAATGAGATAGTACGTCTGGGGCTTCGTGCAGCAGAAATACAGACGCAGAGTGCGCACAGCGCGCTGCACTGTACTGCAACGCAGCAGCAGCGGGGCGCTTCGCGGGAGGCGCACAGCAAAGACCGAAGCAATTTCATTCATTATTTATCGCACACACATTTCTCGAGCCCGCGATGCGGACAGACTCCCGGTACTTTTCTCCCGTTGGTTCGTGTGGCGTGGCGCGGCGGCCGAGGCTCGACGTCCTCGTCGCGCGCGCGGTTCGCGTTCCGTTCCACGGCGTGGGAATACGAACTTGAACGACGACGAGGACGACGAGGACGACGGTGACGACGACGACGAGGGAGAAGCGACCAAATGCGCGCGCGCCGCTTCTACGTATTTGTTGCAACTTGTCTCTGTTTCTCTCGCAGCGTCGCCGATGTCTCTGTGGCTTTCTCGAGCCGCGCGTCGCTGACTGCGGGGCGCACTCTATATTGCCCGTACTCCGGCGAGAACGATGAACAAGAGAAAGAGGCATCGTGTCGAGAATAACACTCGAGAGGCGGAAAAAGAAATGCAAGAATGGGACGCGCGGCCACCGGCAGATCGACGGAGAGCACGCGAGGGACGGATCAACATCCAGGCAGCAGACACGCTGATGCGATTCATAATGTAATTGTAACGGGCTTCGCCAGTTTCGCGCGCCGACTTTCGCACAAGGTGCGAGAATCCTATCGGCGAATAATATAAACCCGTGGTTTGCGGTTGTTGTGAAATGGGCAAAGTCACACTTGTAATTGCCGCCGGCGAAAATTACTTATCAGCGTTATTATAATAAAGTATCATAAGTGTGTGTGTTGGTGCGTAATTAGACTCACACGGTTAAACGGACCCAGGAACTCACGGATTACGCGATTGGATCGCGAGTGTCTGTGAGTGTCGATGTTGATAGCAACAACAATCGGTAATACTAATAATAATAATCATGGCTATGATCAGAACATTTTTTCTTTAATTTGTAATAAAATACAATTTATTGTATAATCAATTTGAACTCTTATTGATAGTATCATTCGCTGCATTGTATAATTTTTTAATTTGCGAACACAAAGTGAAAAATAGTAGATTGTTTCATTCGGAGTGCCTGTGAGTGTCGATGTTGATAACACTAACAATCGGTAATAATAATAATCATGGCTATTATTAGAACATTTCTTTCTTTAATTTGTAATAAAATATAATTGGTTGTATAATCAATTTGAACTCCTATTGATAGTATCATTCGCTGCATTGTACAATATTTTAATTTGCGAACACAAAGTGAACAATAGTACATAGTTTCTTCCAGTTATATTTCAGCGTGGGAGGGAATAATACGGAGTCCTTGAATAGACCGCCAAGTTTTTGTCGGCGATTGTAATACCAAGTCGACGGCCCTTCGGGGCTCTCTGCGAATAATCACGGTAGTGCGCTTTTGCGTTCTGAAGAAAGAAAAAAAGTTTTTTTTCCATGCGCAGTGGCTCGAACGACTGAGATCGGTGATGGTCCCCGGGTCCTCGAAAATAATGGGCTCACCAGTCTGGCCGATAGTTCGAGGCTACTGTTCAATGCCCGTTGTCCCCGCCGGGGAGAACAGAGAGAAAGCGAAGCCCGGGTGCCAGATGCCCTCGGCCTCGCTATCGAACTTCCAGCTATCGGAGTTTCCTCTCTCGATGTGCCTGTGTAAAACGCACAAACGAGAGGCGGGGAGTGTCTAATTTTCATTGGCCCCGGCGGGGACGAGAAGGGTGATGCCCTCGAGCGACAGCGGTAATCCCAGTGTCGCACTGCCGCGCGTCGTCTCTCTGTGTACCTCGACATTCTCCGTCTGTTGATACACGCTTTGGAGAAAGAGAGAAACGGAGAAAAAGAGAGGGAGAGAGAAAGAGCGAGAGGGAGTCGCCCGTTCGGTTCTCTTCGTGGCGTCAATGAGTCATCCGCCTCTTTCTACTACGACACTGCACTTCGGACTCTCCCGTTTCTCGGACGTATCCGCCGCAGCCCCAGCCATCTATATATATGTGTATATATATGTGTATGGAAACATGCATATATGCACACGTGCTTTTCCGCTCGGGCAGCGTGCGTGCTAAACAGTGACCTGGTCCCTTGCGCTCGGCACATCTCCGCACTTCCAGACACAAACCGCGCCTCCTGCGCGAATCTCGCTCCAGGGAAGTCGTGGCTTATTATTCCGGGAATTATTCTCCGCCTTCATATTTTTTTCTTTCTTTTTTCTTTTCAATCTGACTTCCTTATTACATTCCGCGCGTTACAACGCAACACGTTGCAGTTTTAGCACAACCGGATTCTGATAATTGGCGAAGTAATGGACATCTGTACTCGAGGTGCTTCGAAAAACTTGAACGACTTCCTCGTCGGTGAGGCGTCGGGCAACAATCGCATATAACAAGAATGTATATCCTGTATCTGTGTGTGACATTGTTTCTCAACGAGATTTTTGTATGCAATTGTTTTGGATATATTTAAAATATATACGAATATCCGTTCTTTTATTGTTACTAGGCTAATCACACGCGCTGGCGTGAAAAAAAAAAGAAATTTGTCGTTTTACTTGTCAGAAATCGTAGATCTGGCCGCCGGGCCGAAAACCGCCCAAATCGGGGTCACGAAATTTATTTTTTCAAAATATCGACTTCTAACCTATACCATCGTTCTCAAGTCGCGTATTGCACCCCTGGAAACACTGGTTACAGCCCTTTTTTAGTTAATTAAAAAAAATACGATATTTGACAGAACTGTCAAAGTTATCAAGGACAAATGAACCTGGACTCGGTCTGAGAGTCCCAGCCAATCACAGCTCGAATAGTTTGCTAACAATGCTTTCCGTTACTCATGAACTTTTTAAAAGGGGGATATGGAAATGCCCGTGACACGATAATCATCTCGCCACTGTTGTAGGAATTTATTTTCAATACGCAAATGAATTGGCAACTATTCCCTTGAATTGGAAATTCACAATAGATCGGACCTAATCGAGAATCGACGAAAATCATATTGACGGCTAGAAGTCCTTTTAATTCAATTTGAGTTGCACCGTTCGCCGCGTTCCCCTCGGTAGACTCGACTCGATGCACTCGAGATAAACGCCAGCGAGACAGAAGGGAGCGAAGTCAAAAGGATCGAGTTTCTCGAAGGGTCATTGGCGGGCTTTCCCGAAATGTGTGCACGCACTGCCGCGATCGCATGTGCGGCGAGCTCGCGCGATGCTCGTGGTCGGGCCCGAGGGGTGAACGCGCGGCAGCACGCGAGTCCGTTTATACGCGGATGCGTGTATGTTGCAAACGCACAGAGTGCGTTGTCAGATATGAGAGGGACTCGATGAGTGCGCGCATCGCGCGCGCGCGCAGGATGCACTCGACGAGTGACTCATTAACCGGGTCCGGGGCTCGTTCTCGTTGTACTATATGCTCCGTATCCACTGGGAATTCTATTTCCGAATGAATTTACGACTCACCGAACGAGCACGACGACGACGACGACGACCAACTACGGATCCGGCGACTCGGCGCGTTTGCCACTGCGAGAAAACGCACGATACATCGGATTTTACGCGCGGATGCAGAGTTTCGTTTATTTATGACGGCAAAAACTGCGCGAAACGAGTTTGTAAAATATTGGTGTTATTAATGACGGTGAAATTATCGCTCAATTAATAATCGCTACTTTGCTGCTTATTCCTGTTTGAAAAAAAAAAACAGACGAATAACGTAGAAATCATAGCAATGTTGACTCATACTAAACGTTTTTGTCCAATTCTTTCGTTTCGTTTTTCGAAACGTTTATAATACTTTTTTTTTTTTAAATGAGTGGCCGAAAATCAAAGAATGCTAATCATGGCTGACTTTTGCTGAGTTTCGAAGAGTTTCGCGTAGATTTTATTGAAGTTTCGAGGCATGCATATAATGCAAATTTAAACGCAGGCTGTACGTGTTCCGCAACTTCCACTCGCAATCGTACAAAATTATACGAATAACTTCTGGATATTGACGTTCCCGGGAAATGCCGGGTTGGATATAAGGTACAGTTACTCGTAGTTACTAAAACTGGGGATTAAATCAATATCGGCAGCGCTAATGAGAGTGGCGTCGATATTTCCTTGCATTTCGTTTCTTTGCACTCGAATATTTTTATTTATTGTTTCTCCCGCGCATTCAACGCGCGCTCACGGCGATCGAAAATTGGGTCACGTGATCGTATTCAAACGGGGCTGGATTTCGAAAAAAAAAAAAAACCGAAGCCTCGTATAATGACGCAAAGGCGTATGTGAAATATATGGAAACAGCGATTCCAAGAAGGGTTGGCCGATGACTTTCAAGTATTTGCAATCTTCGAGTACACAATTGAAATACTGAAACCACACGGAGCATTCGCGATGGACCTGTGTGTGCACGAGGATCCATTATTTGCCTCTCGGCGCGCACATCCCTCCGCAGCCACGTCGAGCGTTGAACTCGCGCGGCTCTCTTCGAGTCTCCCGCGTTCGGATCGCGCGCGCCCGATTGTTTCGTCGTTGTTCGCGGCGCGTATCGCGGAAAAAAAATGACGCGTCCAGATATTGCGCGCCTCTTAATTTCGCGTAAATTCCGAAATGGGAAAATCGCATAAAAGTCGCGAGAATGGACGGTGAAAGCTTTTTTTAAGCCGAGCTTTTGCAACGCGGCAGCAACGCGAAGTGGAAATCTGAAAACTATTTGAAGTCTTTGAAATTGCAGCTCGCTCTCGTCGTTCCATTGTCGGGCGCATAATTTCTCTGCAGGCGCTGGGTGGTGGTGTGGCATTGGTCGGTATAGTGGTGGTGGCCTGAAACTCGCGGCCGATGTGGAGAACGTCGCGGTGGGTTCCCTCGGAGTGGCGAATGCGGGCCAGCGCGGGCCGGGTCAACGTTCTGCGTGATTTTTCGTCGAGCCTGAAAAAAATTACTTGTCTGGCAGAAGCGACAGATACGACGTGGAAAGAGTACACGATATAGGAGACATAGACAATGCTTAGAGACGGCGAGCCGCGCTGCTTGCGAGCTACGAGAATCCTCCCAGACGATTTTTTTGTTCTCGTCCTCTCCCTGTGTTTCCCGTACCGCGCGGTGCGTTTGTGCGGTGTATGTAAACGAAAAAGAGAGAGAGAGACACACACAGAGGAAGAAAGGAAGAAAGAGACGGAGGGAGACGGAAAAAATGTACCTGCATAGACTGATAAAGGACGATATAGAAGTTGGTCGGAGACAACGGGAAGACGAAAAAATTGTCGGAAGTTCTGCGCTTTGTATTTTTTTACTTTTAACGTCCGACCCTTTTGTTTCCCCCCGGATGAATAATCACCGGGCTCTGTCTCTTGAATGAGAATCCGCGTGTGCGTTGATCGTTTCCGGCTTTCTCGAGGGGCCTTCAACCATGTTTTTCAAGCGTCTCGATGCACACGGAGTTTTCGGAGACAAAGGCACTTCGGATTGAAGAGCACAATCGTTTGAAAAATGGAAAAACCACGAAGTGCGAGGAAAAATTCAATGTCCTGTGCGAAGTTGCAAATAACTGTTTTTTTTTATGCGTCTGAACCTGCGCTGGAAAAAATGATGAGTTAGTATAATAAGACAAAGATAGTTTAACTAGCCAATTAAACAAATATACATTATAGTACACATATAATGTCACAATCACTGCGTCGGTACAGTCGGATGTACGCGATGAGTCTCCATTCTTTCCCGGGTATTCCCCGGATTTTTACTCTGTACTTTCATCCGCGCAATTGTGGCAAGAGTCGATAAGGAGCCTCGCGTGGGTCGTCCAGTGGGCGATAAACAAGTTTTGGCATCCTCCCGATGAAAAACAGGAAGCGGCTGATGTCGATGCACGAGAATCTGGCGTCGGTACATCGGTCGAGAGGTCGCTTCTCGTTTCCGGACGAACATGCGTAGTTTAACTAGTTTGCCTATAAACGTGACACAAATTCACTCCAGCGTCTGATGTTTGCGCAGTTGGTCACGTTCCATTTTCCATTTTTGTATCACTAAAAATAGAATTCACGATATATAGGTAAGAAAAGCACGTGAATGGACGACTCGTCAGTGTACACCCCACATAGATCCGCGTGCCACCTACATTTCGCTGAGTCTGAAATCCATACAGAGAGAGAGAGAGAGATAATGAAAAAGAGATGTTCTTCGTTTTCAGTTTCCGCGAGAAACAGCGACAGCGGCATCCCGAGACAGCGGAGAGCAGCCGCGCGCGGCGTTGGAACTCTCGTGACGAGCTTTGTTTTCCATCCGCATAGTGTTCCGACTCCTCCGCACGCCTCGGCATTCGCTCGTAAGAGTATTGAATGCACAACGCGAATGGTTACGAAACCGCCACCGCGAATGCAACATACCGTTGTGGATATTTCAGAGAAGAGACTTCGTTGACGATCGAGCGTGGCCTACATCGTAGTCTTTTCAATGCGTAAACGCGCCACCCAGTTTGGCGGTGTAGTCGGCGGTGATACGGACGCGACGAAGGTTCATCACACTGAGGTTGTCGTGTATACACAGCAACGGCGACGGAGAAGCAGAGCGGCAACTGAAACGGAACGGAGAGGAACAAAAACCAGGGAAATCGGGGCCCCTCAGATCGAAGGGTCTATTCAGGATCTATTTCTGTCTCGAATTCCCGCTCGCTCGCGTCTACGAATACTGAAGTATGCCGCCGCCGCCCCAGCAATTCGAAGCATCCCTCAGCTGGAGCGAAAGAAAATAAGGGCAGAAATTGAGAGACATCATTTTGAATTGAAAGATGAGGATGTCTTACGGACAGAATTATCGGAAAGCTTTTCTATCTTTAACCACGTTTTTTAATATCGTTGCCCTTGGAATTTATCTGAAGGACTTGACCCTTATTTCGCGAAAACTAAATCTGACTAAGAAATAAATTAATAAATTAACGAGCGCTCAATTTGTTTGATACTCATGATTTAATTAGTAAACAGAGTTTTTAAACACGCCATCAACCTTTATTAAAAGTTTTGATTGTACATCGCTTCTATCTTACAAATAGTAGAAAGAATATTATATTCGAGAAAAAAGAAACAAACATTGAAACTTTTTGAAAAATCATAACATACTCGTTACGCACGCGAAAATTTTTCCAAGCGCCAGCCTCATCATAATTATAATAAACAGCTTGTGTATAATTCACCGGCTATGCAACCCTGGAAAGGCCGCGCTTTTTTGCTAGGCCGGAACTCGTCGAATAAACACGAGGTCGATTCGCGATCCACGCGGACGTGCAGCCTCTGTGCGCGCCAACCTCGAACGCCATCGTTTTTCTCGTCGGCGTGTTCAACAGCACAGAAATATACCGCGAGGTACACGCTGCCCGGGACAAAATCTCACGGTAGTGAGAACGAAACTATACCTCGGCTTCCCTAGTTGCACTGCTTTTTGTGAGCATATTTTTTCGCCTTCCCCTCCCTCCCTTCCTCGACTCGCTCTCGTCCATCCTCACGGAGCAAGAGTCGCCGGCTGCTCGGCCGACACCGCCGACGAGTTTATTTTCGTGCTTATATACCACGCACTCCGTGGCCTTTTCCCTTTCCCCCGACAAGACGCATAGCGCAGTGGCTGCCGTTGCGTTCGTTCACTCTTTGTAATAATTATAAATAGATTTGTGTTGAAAGTTCACCGGAGAAAGGAGAGAAGGGACTGAAAGTCTTTCCGTCTTTCTCCCGTGATTTCATCTTCGTTCGAAGGAAAAAAAAAAGAGAGACGATACTTTCGACCTTCCGTCTCCGAATTCCCTTTGTAAGCATCTCTGTCGCACGCCGGAAGTCGCCAGAGAGATGCGGATGACGAGTCGCAGATGTTTTAATTTCCGCGTGACTTCGAGTCTGACTTGGAATGCGCTGTATCTACGTGAAGCACTGAACTACAATGACACTGATTTTAATGTTATTCTAATGTTATTCATGCCCAGTTTATTCATGTTACTCATGTTATTTCAATGCCACTCATTTTCATTTGATACGTGTTATTCGCGTTATTTCAATGTTATTTCGTTGTCATTAAAGATCGTTTGTTTATCTTGGAAGACTTCGACTCTTGAGAATTTTATTATTCCTACACTTGAAAACGCTAATTTTGACAATGTTTGTTTTTGTTACAGATTTTCGGAACACGCGCACGCGAGACACCCCTGAAATGCCGTTTTTTCTGTAAGGTGAGGCCGCCGAATAATTTGGTAATTAAAGCGCATAATCAACGAACGACGGGGACCGGGGCAGGCGCGATAATCGATTGTGCCATCAGTGACGCGTTGTGTGGGTAATTGAGTTGCTCGTGCGGTTATCGGCCACTCCGAGGAAGACCTCAGTGGATAATTCGTTTGGTCGTCGCGTCCCGAGATATTATCGGCGGATAATGTATCGATTGGCGCTCGAATCGTCCGCGGGCATTGGAATCGCGATCGCGTCAGACCGCGGCCACTCGGTTATGCGATCATAACTCGTATCGATCGTAGATCAATCAGACAAAAACATTGCTACATTACTTATCGTCGAAACACCCGAGCAATGATTGCAAAAGGTTTTAGTCTGATCAACCCGTACATTATTTTCGACGACAAAAACAAATTGACGTATACTTCAATTCTTGTAGCAAAAAAAAAACCAATTCAAGCTTAAGTAACTTCAATCAGAAAAATTCTCGTTACAACAACGTTATGAAATTTTCCTTATCTGACTTTTATCGAATTCACAATTGTCATCTGCCAAAATGCAATTAGAACGAACGGGTATTTTTTTTTTCTTTTTTTTACAAATAACGAGGAACGACTCGACCAGTGACTTTCTCGAGCCAATTATCGAACAATGGACTTCAACGTAAGAAGCGCCCGACGAGATATCGATTTGAACTTCTTTTTAACGATATTACGCAAGCCTTTCAAGCCTCGAGTGCAAAGCTTTGTGAACGCGCCCCTGTAGCAATAACGCGCGCTGCTGCGTTCGTCGTGGGTTATCAGTATAAGCCCGTCCGCCCGGAGTAACCCGTTGAGCGCGTGCACGAGTTTCAACCAGGGTGCACGCGGTCGCACCGACAGTCAGCTGTGCGCTGCTGCGACAAGGTCAGGGTCGTCGCGGGGTGGCGGTGGTGCGGGCGTAATCGATGCCCGACGCGGCTGCTGCCTCGCGCCAGCAGCAGCACCACCACCACCACCACCACCACCGCTACATCCCCTTCGTCTGCAGTCGCCATGGTAACCGTCTCTCCTGACCCATTCTGTCCCCCGTTATATACCATCCGCCTCATACACGTCTATTGTATATACATGCGTCTCCACGAGCGCAGCAGCAGCAGCAGCAGTGTTTCCGGACCTTCACCAAACTCGCGACGACAGTCTCGGCACCGGGACTGCAGTTTGGCCCCCCGAGTCCTCGAGACACATTGCCGCATCTCTCGTCCGCCGAACGGCTGAGCTTTCCGAATCCCGGTTAACAAATTTGTGACTATCGTTAATTAAGCCGCGCGGTTAATTAAATTAATACCGGATTAACAATTCGATCGATCGACATCGTTGATTTAATTAGAGCGCCAAGAACGTCCCCGTCGTCGCGCGTGGTTTACGAGCAATTCGCGAGAGGTTACGAGAGTGACAAGGGGCGAAGTTTATGAGAGAGGGTGGCTGCTGCGTACGGAAGGGAATTCAGTGGGGTGACGACGAGACACGCGTCGGTCGTGCGTCTGAGATAATATGGAGAACAGCTGGACAGCTGGGAATTGGGAGGGTTGGAGGTCGACTCATCAGCAAGGAGCGGCGAATCCCAAGAAGACGAACTCGTTTCTCTCGGGCTGGTATCACCGCGTTAAAGAGTCCTATGTCGCAGCGTGGTTCTGTCGGATGTTTCAGACGGGGAGAATGTCAAGCGCCACCGGTGGAGGTGGCGGCGGGAGCGCCGGCGGCGGCGGCGGCGGGGGAGCGGTCGGGGGTGCCCTCAGTCTTATGGGCTGCGTCAGAGAGGCATCCCCACCTCCGCAGGACCATCATCCCCTCAGCCTCGGAGACTTTGGCATGCAGCGCAGTGTCGATACACTACCCAAGGGTGAGTCTCAACTATGTTCTTTCTTGGGGTAGGGGAAGGCAACGTTGGGGTAGGGGAGGGAGAGCGGGGTGAACCGGGGCGCCACATGTTTCCGTTGTTTACTCTGGAGTATTTTCGGGTGGTATTATTATTATGTTTTTTTTTTTATAATAATAATTATGATCAACAATTGCGACGAGGAGGCTACTATAAAAAAAATTAACGCTAAAACGCGTCAGAAAAAACTGTTTGTTTTTACTGATGAGTTTTTTCCCCGAAATTGAGTGAAATGAGCTCACGATTTTATAAACAATGAAATTACATGGCAGTTTGGGTTATGACAAATTTAAACTAAATGTCAATGAATAGGCTGTTCGTTTTACCCCGTTTTTTCTGTATACTCATATATAATAGATAACGCGTGCAGCATAGCACCAAGAAAATTGCACGAAAGTTGAGACTGGCAGGGAAATAGCAGAAAAGGCCTAACAGAGAATGGTACTCTGAAATTTGCGACGAGCTATTCACCCTGCAGGCCTGTCCTTTCTCGCAGTTCCTTTTCCATATCTCACGGCGCGCTTTTCCACGTCTGGCGTACCTGGTGTCACTACCACTCGTGCATGTGTATATAGTGTCTGGAAGGTAAGCCCGAGGCGCTAGTCTAGACGCGCGGGACGAGAGCGAGAGAGCGAGAAGCACTGAGGAAAAAAAAAGAAAGGAAGATAAATCGAGGCACCCGAAATTCCAATGGTAGCCGGAGCGAAAATGATATTCCAACTTAGCCAATCCGTCTCGTCGTGGATATACGCGGGTACTTGCTGTATGCGACGTACGTACCTGGTGTGGGTATGAGGATAGACATATTGGTACGTGCACACGGGTGCAAATTCCCTTGAGGTATGACTGGCAAATGCGTCTGGGATTACGACGTCGTCGGCTGCGGTGAAAACGGGAAGCCATGCGAAATATGGAAAAATGTCTTCAAGTATCTTTGCATATGGAGATTCGTTGTATATTGCTAGATATGAGCGGAGATGTGATATTTTTTGCAGGGACTTATATTTTTCTTCATTTTCGCGAAAGAATTTGTTTAATATGCATTTAAATAGTGTCAAATATTTAATTGAAAAAAAGTACTTTACTTCTTATGCTTTTTCATAAATCGCAAGTGGTAAAATAACCTCTCCAATTATTTTTTCGTTTGGCCGCAACTGCAGCATGATTATTGGCATCTATTCAACGTCATATCAGATGTATATCTTGGTAAGAGGGCTTTGTCGCGTATATCATTGTTAAAGAAAAAAAAAAAAAAATGAAATAAAGATGCAAAAAGTTGAAGTAGGTATACACGCCAAACGATCAATCGATGCTGCGTTATATACTTTTCAATAGTATCGATAGATATTGCAATGAAAAAAAAAAAACTGAAGTGTTATTGAAACGCTTCTTATCGACGATTGAGATCTTCATAAAACCTTAGCGTCCTTCTATGTGCTATTTCTTATCGGTCATTGAACTCGATGCAACGGTGATTACACGCTGTGCAACAGGACGTAGACAAATTTAATGTATCAGTCGGAGCGTCGGGATCCTTTGATCACGAATAATCTGCGTTCCTCGACACTCGGTGCCGGAGCGATAGCGCGGAGCGGGAGCGCAAGAGAGAAGAGGGAGAGGGTTGTACTTCCGGTTGGACAAGAGTGACGAGCTTGGGAGCGCTCTCAGCGGTCCATGGGAGGTCTGCACCGCTCTGGCAACTGATAATCGGTTCCGCGTCGCAATGCACTTCGGTGCAGTGACTGCGGATCCTCGGGGAATCTAATAGAATTCGTTCGAGGCGAACGCCTCGAGCGTTAAACTTCTCGGCCGACCGAACGCGACTCTGTCGGTCCGTGACGAAAACAACAACCAAGTCGGCGATCGATTTCAGCTTATACTACCTTGAAATACTTTTCGAGGAATTTTTCTACACTCCGAGAAATCGTGCTGGGTATACGTGTCGAATGTCAATCGTTAGCCCATGAGACTGTTTTTTTTTTAGTTACATTGACTATTGTGTTGTCATTGGACTTCATCTTGGATAGTTCATTAGAAGCCATTGAAGTATTGATATAACTATAAAGTAGCTTAAACCTCCAAGGTATAGTTAGCACTTAATAGTTGCCAGTTATGCACTGAGAGAAAAATTAAATTGGATACACCAAATCATTTACTTGAATAGAACTTTGCACAGAGCTTTCTCATTAACCCTCACTGTGCACACTGGGGTCAGTTTAACCCCAAATCAGCATGAAGCGCGCAGGTAGTGTCGTCGGAGGTGTGCACAGTAAGGGTTACTTTTCATTTTTTTTCTATGCATCCCGAGAATCGCGACAAAATCGATACCTGTACGTCTACATCTGCGCCTGGCAATGAAGCAAAAAATATCAGGGCAACTGTCGGCAAACTTGTAACGTGTCATTCTTGTTCAATTATCCTAACCTGACAATGTCCAGCCCAGCATTTTTTCAACGCTTTTAACAGCCGTGAAATATGTCCGATTCAACACTTCGTTCGCACCCAACCGGCACAAACTAGATGTCCGTTAACTTGTGATTTTTTTTTTTTTTTTTTTATAAAAAAAATTCTGTTTGCCACATTGCTCGGTCTATGGTGGTTCTACGGAGTAAACCTTGCATTCGAATATTTTCAAACAAATGGTTTATTGGAAAATGTAGTGTTTCCAATTATATTTTTCTCTGAGTGTGCTATACTATACTGTGGTATTGCATCGTACTGTATTGCGCTATACTGAATGCACATTTCATTTCGATTTAGCAAACGAAAAATAACTTAAAATCGGTAAGTACCCAACGAAGCCTCTTGCAGAATACCTCAAATCGTCGATAATCGCTAATCGATGATATCACTATGTATAATTGGCTGACATGTCTCAAGGGTGAGGAAATTTCTATTTACGTCGAGTGCCATTGAGCAAATTTGCCTAGACCGAGCGCTGCGGCGTTACGTCCAGTCCACGAATCGATCCTGTCGCGCCCGTCGCTAGAGACAGAAGATAACACTGTCAAGACGGATAAGCGATTGAAGAAAATGCCAAAGATAGATTGCGATCGGGCGGCCGTCATCCCATGTGCCACAAACTGCTGTGACGCTCTCCTTCTCTATCTCTCTTTTTCTTTCTCTCTCTCTCTTTCTTAATCCGGTTTTCGATTGCACAAGAATATTCACTTTTACTTTCATGCTGAAAGAATTGAGCGTGTGTTATCGCATTCGTCGGTGAATTCGGGTCAGTGGAACACGGTAAAATATCGACGTCACCTGGTGGTAGTCGTACAGTTGTGTGTGTAGTTGCATATACCATCGAGCAAACAATCGAATCACTTTCACAAACTCATCAGAAATATGCGTCGCGAATGCATGGAATAACGTGGGCCGCATTGGTGCACCGTGTTTTACGAGAGTCTATGGATTGAAATTGTGTACTTAATCCGAAAAAGAGTCACGCTACCGTAATTACCATCGATTGTGATTTATCATGGAACCAGACCGTACATTCCAAACTGTTTAATTGGGCACCGTTCATATTGCACTGACGGAAGTTCACGGAGAAAGTCGTACTGAAAGGATAATTAAACTTTGTAATGCCGTTAAATGATCAGATTATTAAAAAGTGAAAATTCCGGTGGCTGGAACGCAGTCCTAAACAGATAACTACGTAAAAGTCCATTACATTTTTAATCATTTTTTTACGTCTCTTCAAAGCTGTAATAGCTTTGGAAATTCCCATCGCGAGATTTTCGTGTTATAGAAAAATAATCAACGCGTAGAAAGTTAATGAAGCGACTTCGACCGGTTTGAAGCCGGGCGATTAAATTGTTACTAACTGTACAATGTTCAACTCAACGTATTGTACATTTCGTCTCCCAAAGTTCTTGAGCCAAGTTTGACAAGACTGGTAGATGGTATAATATAACAAGTCGTGATTTGTATGCTTGCGGTAACGTTTTTCATTACTACAGCCAGTACGAAGATAGTCGCAAGGTCCATCATTTAAACGCTGCAAATTGAACCTGTCAGAACGTCAATGACTGCAATAACTTGCTAAATAATATTGATACGCAAAATGATAAAAGCTCGTGCGGTAAATTTGCCAAGAACTCGCCGCATCCTCTTCGACGGGATCCAGGTCAAGGATTCCGTTTAATTCCAAGACTAACACTCGATGTCCCTCCGTGAAAGCAGCCATTTCATTCAGAACGCGATGAGCACAATTTTTGTTCAATTACTAAATTATCATCGCCATGAATCTCCGTGTCGTTACCGAGAGGCAGAAAATTGCCGAGAAAATCGTCGTCTTTATTATGCCAAGTACGAGGGTATACTGAAATATAATGTACGTGTATATATGTATACGTGTGTATATGTTTGTATATGTTTTCGTCAGACTCTCGTGGGGATTCAGGTCAGTAAAACGCTTCGGGAATCGTTTCGTGCAGAGCGAGTGGCTGGCGCCTCGGCTTTACCTAATAGATTCTCGAGAGGTGTTCAGCGCCCGGTTCTTCGTGACTCTTACCATTTTATGGACAGTTGTGCGGTGGAAGAGAGCGATCGTATACTCTGAACGCGAATTAAGGTCAGGTGAAGGCGTATGCTGTGTTGTGCTTCTGCTTGTGCGCGCCTCTATTCTCACCGTGGTTAGATACTCGGACGTGCAGACTCCTGCTGCCGCTGCTGCTGCTGCTGCTGCTACTACGTTCCAGTCACTTTCACTTCATTTTACACAATAGGGGAGGAGGGCTCTCTCGTTGCACTATCAATCTGTGCTCGAGTACCAGGCTCAAGAACATCAACCATTTCTCTCCACGCTTCCCATCTCCATTACGTACTCCCACGCATTTGCACCCGTCCATCAGACTCGTGTGGTTACAGAAAATTGCGCCAATTCGGTTAACCTAATAATCAACGGATATAAAAAAATGTATTTTGCAATGGATACTCAGTGAAGTTTTAGTTTATAATTTATGCCAATTTATTTGATTTATTCGCAGCATTTTATTACAATTCTGAAAACAAATCGTCACAAAGTAATTTTTTTTTTTACTCCAATAAAGAAAACGGTTTTGTAGAAGTACAACTTGCGACTTGAAAACAATGATTTAGGATAATCCGCAGGTGGTTACTATTCAATGCTTCGTAAATAATGTGACGACAAAAATAACGACATTATCGCCATTAAAAAAAAAAAACACAAAACATCAGGGTTATTCATTGTTCATTGCCACCGCAAAAACGATCGTTTCTCGAGGGCTCGAATTTATCCCCCAAATACATATTTCCAAAACTGCGACGTGCTATCGTTGGAGGTCGAGGGAAGTTTTTATCACCGTCGAGGGAGTTCTTATCACAAAGGCTGGCCCACGATTTATCGAACGTCTTCCGGCGCAAAAAATGCCTTCTCGCAAATGCGATAATGTTCTTCCACGCCCAATCGTTTAAATCTCGCTAATTACTCACGACTGTTTTCCGTCGTCACGAAGGTCAGAAATGATACCCGCTCGCTCGGTAGACGATGATTCGTCGACGGTGACCAAACCGTATAAGGCGATCTTCGGCGCGGTGGTGGGAGGCAGTCGTGTCTTCTGCGAGTTATCACCTGGGTTACGTACGGTATATACCTAATCTTATCGAGGACCGGCACGACTCGCTTACCTCGACGCGAAGCCAGTCAGGTGTGCGCCATGTCGAGTTCGCAATATACCGTTTTGCCTCTTCAGTTCTTTCGTGATAATACATTGTCTGTGCATGCAGCGCGAGTGGCACCGCTGAAAAAATATCTTTATCAAGAATTTCCCTGCAAAAGTTAAACTGCGGAATTTAAAACAGTTATTTTCGTTGACATTCGTCGGACTGTGAATCGTGACATTTTTTTCGCGAAAAATTATCCTACAAATGGAATCCATCGAAGATTTCCGAGACTTTGACTGTTTCTACGGTAAATTAAACGTTATTACGTATTCCATTAATTAACGGTAAACATTTAAAGGCATTTAACTTTCCCGATCTTCGTCGATTAACGCGGTATAGGAAAAAAAATGCGTTGAAATATGCGCGGAGCAGTTAAATGTAACGTTTAAAAAAATCAATTAATTTCTAATAATAGGAAAGTATCGAACGACGCATCGCCGCGACGACAGGTTTTATCGGTGAAACCATGTAAATGGCAGGCGACCGAAAAAGATAAAAACAGTAGTGTTATCGGACCTCGATACGCCGGGACCGATGGACACTTCTCCAATCGATGTTCCATCGGCAGACCCGTCGCACCGACGACGGAATTCATTTCCCACCTATCGCTCTCGCTCGTTCGGCCGTGAGAGCGATGGAAATGAAATTTTGTGTTTTTATTTCCGTTGCAAAATTATTTTCCGCGGACGACTCTCCATCGGAAGGATTGAAGCATCAGCGTCTGTCTGTCATTCTCTCGGTCGAACCGGAGCGATGCGTCGCGCGACTAAACGCGAAAATAATGATTCTAAAATAATACGGATGACGTCTGGTGACAGTGGTAGCGTTCTTTTCCGCGCTCGAACGATGACGCCGGAAGCTCTCGCGACGCGATACGATGGAAACTCGTCGCAATCCTCGTCGCAGTCGGTCGACTCGCTCTTCTCTATATCTCTTCCGCTCTGCGCGCGGATCAAGCCGCGCTTTCACACCCTCCGTTTAATTCTCCACCAGCCGCGACGAGGGTTGCGAGCCGCAGCCCCGAGCGCTCATCCTCATTCCCACGTCCACGGCGCCTCAACATTCCTCAACCCCTTCGCGCGCATTAATCTTTCCGCTCGGGCTGCCTCCCGGCGCTTCTCCGGCTCTTGTCTTGATCGGCAGCGCAGCACTTTTCGTCGCCGAGCCACGCGTCTCATTGTCACGGGCTCCCACCCTCGTCGCAATCGCGAAACCTCCGGGCGTTCAGTGGAATTTATCCGGAAAGACGGCCTGGAAACGACTGCGCGAAAACGATTATTTTCTGCTTTGCATTCTGCAATTGTACTCGGGGAAAAGTAATTTTTACTCGCGATCCGAGAAGAAAGCAGTATTAATGACAGTTTTTTTTTTCAGAATTTTAATGCGATTTTAAGTTCATACGAAAAAAAAATAAAAAAATTAAAAAAAAATGGATTGTGATGTGGTGCGTTGTCACTATTTAAAAAATCACTATTTTTTTCTAACCAACACTCAGTAAAATGTATGGTTAATTTTGCTATATGACATATTTGCCTAAGAGGACGACAATGCTTTTATGGTTCTCGCAACGATAATCAAGGTCACCGGCAATATATTATGGTAACTCTCACCTATTTGTATAGTAAAATTTGCTATATTTGGCATTGTTGTTCCACGGATTTTTTTCAGTGAAGTTATAGACATTTGGAAAATTCATAAGTACATCAACACATAAATCCGCAGCTTTACCAATAAATTTGACATGCAACCCATACCCGGATATGCCCTATTCGTCCCTTCTTTTTTTTATCATTACCGCTTGCAGAATCTTCGACTCCACCTTAATCCAATTATGCTTCCACTCACGAGATTACCTCATATCCTTCGAGTCCGTCGAGGCCATATCCGGTGGCTTCGATAATCGAATACCTGCGAGATTCTATATATGACATTATCCACGAATCCATCGCGGTTACGGGAGCTGAACGTGGCTGAATAAGCCCTAAGCTGTCGAGCGAACATAGTTTCCTGGACCATTATCGTCGCTTGTCCATTCTGAGATCCGTCACTGCTATACTTGGGCCATTCTAGCAAACTGGCCATTCCTTTAGGGGGTCGATATCGCAATTCGGGATTATCCAGACGACAAGAAGAGAGAGCTATGGACATCCGCGCCACGTATATATTGCCTGAGATTCGCCTTCGGGCAATTCCATCGCGGTGCTGCTTCACCCGATTGACTCGTCGTCCACAAACAGTGTATAACGACTTATCGACAACTCCGACCGAGAAACAATGGGACGACTCCGCCCTGCAACATCGCTTCCCTCGCAGCCGAGTGGCACTCGAGTGGCACTTTGGAATTTGTGCACTTTGAGCATAACACAATGAACGATGAACTCGGCGCCTGGCAGTACCGAGAAAAACCACAAACGTCGGACGAACGTTCTTAATGACTTTCAGCAGAGATTTAAGCTGATATTTGCAACGAAAGATTCACGGTTATCAACCGCATTTTTCGTAGGAAAGACGATACAAAAAATTTGTTTTTTTTTGGTTCCTCGATTACGCAGATTTTTCTACGTTAATTGCGTGTCCAAAGTGACTTATTTTTACGAATGATACGCCGGAAGGGCAAAGAAATCGCACATACTTTTCATACTTAAATAAGATTATTTTTATCACCTTTGCTCGCTGAATCGAAGTTATTCTATTTTTTTATCATTAATTTAAGTAAAAAATAGCGTCCGAGTTGTCGGTAGATTGCGGACTAAAAAAGTCCTTGGATACCCGTGAAGTATATCCAGTCGCTGGTTAATAGTGTTGCCGGAGTTGACATTAATGAGGATCTTCTCTCGTTATGATTTTTTTGCAGAGCCTAAAAAACGCCGCTTCCATCCTCTGCGGGGCTTGAGGAGAATCTTTAGGCGGAAAAGCCGCGGTGCGGCTGACGCGAGACTCGGTTCACGGAACGGCGACCGGGACGCTGATCTGATAACTCGCGACCGGGAGGAAGTGACTCTCAGAAATCCCGCAGGTCGTCCGGAGGAGGCGCGCAGCCGAAGTGCCAGCGAGCTCCTCACGGACTCGTGCGACAGAGAGAGGCAAGTATTTTTATTATTCCGATTTATCGTCGACACTTTCGGCGACGACGATAACACGAGACTCGCCGAGAATTTCAAGTTTTTCGTCATTAAATAATCCTTTCAGCAGACGACTCGTAGCCTGGCCGAGAAAGTATCGACTAGCCACTTCCGCGAAGACGCAAAATTCATTTCATAAGTAAATAAATACATACAGTATGTACGTTAATTCGGTGGAGAAAAATGTCCTTGTGTCGTTGTCAGAGC
The DNA here is from genome assembly GCA_964034905.1 of Itoplectis maculator. Lineage (NCBI taxonomy): Eukaryota > Metazoa > Arthropoda > Insecta > Hymenoptera > Ichneumonidae > Itoplectis > Itoplectis maculator. The sequence continues at coordinate 3,461,940 of OZ035854.1, read as the reverse complement.
TTTTCGTATGATTCCTCTTGGCAAACGTTTCTGCGCTGTGAAAGACTGTGTAAAGGGCAAAAGTAATAACTAAGCTGGAAAACTGGAATAAAGCGCTTGATCCTCTGTGTGCAGAAAGAGTGGGCGATAAAATGATTTCACACGTGATCGCACGTGGGCCTGTCTGGTTGGCTGTTACCACTACAATCCTGGCCAAAGTGCAGTCACAGCTCAGCGCTGCCGGGATATTAACAACCAGCCCAGGCAATCCCCTTCTGGGACATGACGTCTAAGTCCCCTAGAGTCGATGCGACCAGTAATCGCTTGTACCACGCTGGGAGAAGTATCTGTTAACTGTTGACAGATATTTTGTTAAGTTGTGCCACATTATATACGATTATTGTTACCTGGAGACTCGAAATTTTATTTGGTTTATTTTAATCATATTCGATCCAACTTAATTTTGTTCATAATAAATACGTATTTATTTCGCTATATTAAACAAAACATTTGTTAACATTTAACGAGCTCTTTGATCAATGTATTTTTATTTCAAATACTCTTTAACAACCATTCGTCGGTAACTCTTCGCAAAAGAAAAACAAAAACGCTGTGAACATCCGAACAACCGAATGAATTCTGCAAGTTCCTGCAATCGTGCCTGTGCAACTCCCCGTTTTACCCGGTCTCGTTCCCCTCCGGCTTGAGTGTCTTATTCCGTACTCGTGCAACGCCAACCAGTCGTGTACATGTTATACCCGTGTCCCCGCGCTCTCGCGAGAACGCGCGCCGTCTCCACACGTGTTTTATTAATGAACGAACTTGAAATTCCAGTGTGTTCCTGAGGCGAAACGGCGTCGAGGAGTCGTTCGCGAAGCTACGCGGAGGCGCCGGTCAACTGTCCGTATCTCACGACAGCGTATTCCCCGGGGAGGTGCCCCACACTCGGCCACTATCCTCCCTGGATCCCCTGGCCACACTCGAGGTACGTAAATGCCGGCTTAGCCTCTGTGCATCCGACCGACTCGGGGGACTGCGCGATCGACCGAATTTCATGCACAAATTATAATTCACTCTACGGTCGATTTATGTGGTGATCAAAATTGCATTTAAAGTAAACTTGGTTTAGGGTAGATGTACCGTTAGTAGCCACTATACCTATTGTGGCCATTTATATTATTTTAGTCTTTAAATTATTTTTTCCCGAATTTGACGTTTCGAACAAAGTCATATAAATTCACCGATTCATCTACTCGATGTTTTTTTTTATTCTTGCCATTAAATGTGTTGTTTTGTTCCTTTGAATGTGATGGCCACAATCAGCTCTATAAAGTGGCCAAAATCGATACCTCTACTCTATTGTACCATTCTGACGAAAAAAATCTAAAAAATGTACAATGAGTATTTTTTAATAGCATTATTATACGGGCAATTATGGACCAAATCCCAGGGGTTATGGAAGAAGTTCATTTTCGATCAGTCGCATTTTTCCAGGCGTATCAGAATCGCCAGACCGGCAGAATAAACCGAGTTTACTGCCGCCGAGTGTGGTAACGATCACTCGAGCGTTTTCTCCGTTTGCGAAATTTACTCGGCAATCTTCAACGCTCGCGATGAAACACACATCCGGTAGTCCTCGCGGCTCTCGAACATCCGATGAGCTTTCCCAGTTTCGCTGGGCCGGCGGTGCGAAACCCGGCGTTCGACGACTATTTTTGGTACGCATTAAGGTCAACGGTGAAAATAGCATCGCGAGACGTGTACGCAGCTCATCTCTGCACTCTTGCCCCTTTCTTCGCCACGCACCGTATACTACCTACGTGGCACATACTTTAAAATCGGGAATACGCGCGGCATACTCCAATTTCAACTGGCGCTCTCGCCAAGCGCGAGCAAAGGGTTTTTTTATTTGCTTATCCCGGTAAAAAGCATTTTCTAATTTTTTTCGAGGCGTTCCTCTCCGCGAAACTTTCAAGCACAAAGTGGGAGATTCGCCAGTGTTACGAATAATATTGCGCAACCGCGTAACGCGCCGCACTGGCCAACGGAGAAATTGCTCTTGATCATTTTAGAAAGTTAAATTTATTAAACTTGATAATATCTGAACCAAAGTGAAATATTGAAGGTTGAAAGCCGACGAAGTTTCTTACTCAAGTGTCTCATGCATATTTTCCTCTATTTTTATTTCCTCGCATATTTATTTGACTTTCACTCGATATTTCATATCAGTCGCAATTACTTGGAACTCCCGTCGACGCTGCGCAAAGTCGATTCGCGTTCATTCTTCGAATGAATTTTCAACGACTCCTCGAGTGACGCGAAACAAAATAGCTTCAATTCCTCCCCGACGCCATTTTTCGCCGATTCCGCCGCGCGATGATGATAAAATCGCTCGGTCCATCCGTAAGATCAATTGAAACACCTATTTGCTTGTGGCTTTGTTTATGCTTCGTTAAGCCAGCGCCGCGCGTGATCGCATCTCCCGCGGCAACGTTCGAATCAAAGATGATCTCTATCTTATTTTGCAATCAGCCCTGCAACTGTCTCGCCACTTCGCCGTATGCACGCGTCGTTGCAGTCGCGCTTGTTATTCAGTTGCCGTAAGTCATGGGGGCTCACGGGCAATATCGCTTGGAACGTCTCGTTCAGGCTCGTCATATAAAATACGTTGTGGCGTTGGTGCAACACAAACAACCCGGAGACGCACACAAGTTGCGCGTTGCACGTGACGGTGGAGGTACCTATGAACGCAGCAGATCCCCATTGGCGTATTCGAGGCACGAGTTAACCGAGTTAAGGCGCGGTTACACGTGTATCGCATTGCCCGCCGTAACTCGTCTTCTAATACTATGGTTACACGTACCTTCGGCTCCACTCTGGTCTAGTATATCGCCGCGCGTTCGCAGTGCGCCCGTCCGTCCACTCCGGAGTCGAGTAATTGCACGCGAGACCTTCTCACTCGCGCGCACCGTTAACGCCGAGGAGTACTATCGAGGCTCCGCCGTCGTCTACGTCTGTCTCGCAGCGCGGCCAGACCGCCCGGTCACTCGGCTAATCGAGATCGTGCGCGCTTTTCATCCGACCAGCCAACCACGAAACATTTCTTTCGCTGCGAGTCACGAATAATACCCCGTGAAATGCACGAGCAGTGCATAAGTGGCGTCAATTAAAAGCCACGGTGATTCCTGCAGAAGAGTCTCAAGCGATTCTGTTTACCAGCGTTCGCAGACTCGTAATTAATATTTGCGATCGCGTACACATAACACTCGGGTAAAGACAGAATAGGATACATTTTTTGTTGGTCCAATAAAAATCGATGAGGGGATCTGTTTTTGACATTATACACTGTTAATAATGAGGTGTTAAAAACTACACCAAGACGATGTCTATATAGAAAAAGTCCACACTGGCAGCGTTTTACACCGTATAATTTTAACAGTGTAGTCATCAGTGTAGTCACTCAGTCATTTGGTAATAATGTTCTCTCTGTAATGATGAGACAAATTTATCATTTCAAATTTAATTTTTTCCCAGCCGTCATAGTTGTAGTTCATGTACTGACTAACATGTTAGATACCAAGTATTATCATACTTAGTCATAATACTCCTAAGGCGATAACACTTAAATTTCCAACAGCCTCTAAACTGTTTCTATGAAGAAAATACTATATGACTTCTGCTTCGCCCGTATCGACGTGAATCAGACGGAGCTATTAATTACACGTCAATTGGGTGCATTGAAACTCCGAAACAGGCTGTAACAATAATTGCTATTAAAACAGCTAAATACGATACGCCTAGCCAAGACGCCAATCTAATAATTACACTTGCGTCACGTACGTGGATCAACGTGTTATACATACGTGGCAATTATGAGTAGGTCAATCCGAGAACCCGCGTGCTACAGAGACGACGCTGTGTCTATACTAACAAGACATTCGTTATTATAACTCACGTGTCGCAGTCGCGTCACGTATTATACCGAAACACGAGAATACACAACAGCAGACGTTGCAGTTTTCGAAGTTTAAACGACAGCCATCTGAAACAGCGTACAACTTCGATCTCGTTCACTTCACGTGTGATATATCACTGTATACTCCGGGGGTCCCTTGTTAGCCATATAATATGGGTTGAGCACAACGCGTCGTTCCGTCCTGATACTTTGGGAAAGTCTCGAGGTACGAACGAGTTTTCGTTTGTTATTAAATGCGAATTCATGTTCTCGTTTGGACGGATGCATTGCTTTATATCATTTGCACTGCGTTCATATCACTTCTGGGCGCCAATATTAATTACTATTTATTATTATTATTATTATTTTATTATGACTACTAATATTATTTGTCTTTCATTCAATTTCAGCGAGGACAGACCAAAGCAAGCGACGAAGGGGTGCATAAGGATTACAGCTCGAGGGTTCAGCACAGCAACCGGATATCCTTACGGGTACGATTTCTATACAAGGCCAGAGCAATGTCTGGAATTTGTAAATGAGAATGTTTTGAGCTTCGTAACTCTGCGAATTAGCGAAAAAACAATCGCGAATAAATTATCAGTGCAAGAGCTCGATATAAAAATCGTGAGTTACGAGGATTCGAGATATGACAATAAATAACGTGGATAAACCGTCAAGTTTGTGAAGTAAGGAGAGCGTTAATCTTTTCGCAGGTGCTCGAGCAAATAAAGACAGTTATAGAGAACCGGAACCAGCTGGCCTCAGCGAACTCCACGGAGTCCACACACGCTTCGCATGTGAGTAGTATAGGTGTTCGACCTGTCTTTCTCTCCCTGTTATCGGCCCCCTTTGTCACCGGAGAAAACGTGTCGCGGCGACCAAGGTTCAAGACCTTTGTGCGCTCCGCGACTTTGCAATCTCGCAGCTTCGTGCTTTCTTCGAACTCTTTTGCATTTTCCCTCGGAATATTTCGCAGTGGAAATAAAAACACCTGTGCAAATATGTTTTATTCGACTTTGGATTCGGAGTACTGGGGCAAATTTTTCTTTCAAATACATTTCACCTAGAATTATAAATAAATCGGAGATTTCGCTGCAAACGTACATATTTCAAGTGCACATCTTTGTCTGACGAAAACTAAATTTACTCTAAATAAAGTTAGCAATAATTACAATTGCAGCCATCGTTTTTACGAAATTCGAATAAATCTAAATTTTCTTTATCCGCACTGAAAAAAAAAACAAATCCCAGTACATATCCAAATGATAAAAATATTTGTACTGATATCATCGTTCAGGCAAAATATTATTAAGTGCCTGATATTTCCGCAGCGTCTGATATTTGCCGTCTCTTTTTCACACGAGCACGTGCTCGTAGATTTGTTTTCTCCCTCTCTCTTTCTATCCAGTCACCCACGCCGCCATACTCAATACTTAGGCATGCGACACCGGTTCTCGCGTCGCATGTCTATCGCGGCTCCTATCCCCACTCTTTCGCGCCTCGCTCACTGATGTCACGATTTCTTTTTGCGTAGCTTGCTGCCGGGGAGCGCTATCAGCAGGAAACCACCGAGGTGAGATAATGCGAAAGCAGGCAGCTTCTTTTTATTTCGTCGACTGCGACGTATCGCGCGCGACTTCGCGGTTCCGAGTTACCCGGCGATCGGACGCCTGTCCAGTGATGCAGCTCGCCTCTTGATTGCCGGACGTACCGCCGATCGTCCGTTCGCTATTCGTGATCTCACGCGCGAGTGACACATCTCCGGAATTTCTCTAGATGCTAGTTTTGCAAAGACTTCGTGATTTCGCGGTTATTCTCCAGTAATTTCGATGGGGGTACGCACACAATTTCTCAGCAGTTCCATCATTCCTGTTATATCTAATCTCCAATTATATCGCGCGAAAGCATCGCCGGAATTATTTCACGGCCTTCGCCGTCGCGATTGTAACTTCTCATTTCTGGTGTAACATTGTTTTCTTTTCGCGCTGAAAAATACAAAAAACGTCCCAATCCAGTAACCTCAATACAAAAATATGAAGTGAAAAGTGAAACGAATACTTCCAACGCGACAAAAGTGCGATTGTCAATTTTGCACGCCACACGTAATCGTAACCAATCGTAACTCGATGGGAATTATCTTTCGCAACGAGAGTGTCGTGTAACTGGAAATATAATCCCAATCGTCGTGACTACGTGCCTCGTCGAACGTTCCGCAGGATTACGACTAAAAACCGTGTGTTTCTTTTCAGAATCGCTTCACGCACTTCGGGAAGCACGAGAGAACGGCCGAGGAGACGACAATTCGGGTGAGTACCGACAACAAAACAATCCCAAATGCAAACGCAATCCGTAGGGCAGATATACCATTTGTGGCCATTTTCACTATAATTTATTTCAAATTATTGTTTTCCTGTATTTTCACGTTGGAATTTGGAAAGTAACCACAAATTAACAAGATGATCTATACAATTTTGTTTTTTTTTTTTCAACAATACGAATAATTCTGTCCTTTCGAAGTCGGTGGCCAGAACTGGACCAATGGTGGCCAAAACCAGTACTTCTACCCTACTACGCGTTTGCTCACTGGGAAGATATTTTTCGAGTCAGCTGGTACGATGACTGGTAGGTGGAGTGGACGATGATGCGTATACAATTTATGTTCGTTAAAGATACAGACATAGTGAGTCATCCACGTGCGCGCGAGGTCGCTCGCTTCGAACGGCATCGACGGACCTTTCTCTCTGTCTCGCGCTCGTCGAACCAAATATGCTTTTGAAGAAAAAGAAAAAAAAAAACAAAAATGTATACATTTATACATATACACAAAAAATAGCCGACGCGGGCGGGTTCGATTAAGAAACCTGTCGCGCAAAAACTCGAATGACTCACGGGCCGCTCGATGGCATCTTCACTTTTGTTTCTTTTCGCGCGAGGGGCTTTATTGCCGCCTGTGCGAATTAAGAGGCGCAGCGTGTCTCGTCTCGCGCACATGCGACAAGAGACGACGTACTCCCCGCGCGACTGTCGACAAACTCGGCGAGGGCCTTGTTTTACGACGCATCTACTAACGAATTGTCGAAACGGTAAAAACGTTTTGCCCGGTGCGCGTGTGCTCTTTCTCCCGCCGCTGGGACTCTATTCCTTGGCCGACCGAACGTAATAAACCTCGCGAGGAAACGGGTCACCGTGGCTTTAACGACGTTTACGTCCCTTTATGGAACCGGCCACCGTTCTCGGATCCACCAGTACGTTATACGCCTATACATCACACCGTTGTGGATACAGTAGACGCGCCGGTAACGCGCGCGCGCGGCACTATTATTTCCGGATGCTTATGCTCTTCTCGCGGTAATGATAATGTTCCGTTACCGCGATCGCCGCGGCCGCGTCGGTGAAACGGGATAATTAGCGATAAGCTGTTGGCAACCCGCAGTTTCACGGCTAAACGTCGATCACGGCGGCGTTCGATCGACGGTTCGTTTTTTTTGTTCGCGTCTCGCTTGTTTTTGTCTCTCCCCGTCTCGTTTTTTGCTTCTAAAGAGAAATCGTCAACTATCTGCATTTAATACGTCGACATCAGACGTGCGGCGTTGGAATTGGAGCGATGCATATAAACCGGTCGTAGATTCCGTCTGTCGAATCGTCCGGTCGCCGCGAGCCAGTTGCGCGCATTTCCCGTCTCTCCGCGCCGGGATGAGCCAGACGCCGCTCCCGCGGCTCGGTCCACTGATCCACTGATCCAGCGTCGGGTTTTGTCGGCTGTCGCGGAAAAAAAAAAAAAAAAAACAGAAAAACGTCAATTGGCAACTCGAGCGAGGATTAAAAATCGGTAGGATACATTTTTGTAAAATTGTCGACGCGAATGACGGATCGCGAACGAACTCGAGTCGAGAGCGCGGTAGATGCGGGACAAAAAAAGTTGAGGAGGAAAAAAAACGGCCGAGACGAGTTTGGAGTTAAGCGATCGGCGTGTGGCTAACGCGACGTTCCGTCGGCGAGGAGGAAGTACCGTTACTCGGCCCGCGATCCTTCCCACGGAGAAAAATCTGCAGGCACGCGCTGCTGGCTCTATGCGAGCTCGCGAGGAATCGCGAAACGAACCGGCAGCGACCTCCCTTCGCTTTGCCGCATTACGCGCCGCGTGTCGGCTGGTAAGACAGATTCCTCGGCGAAAAATCTGCAGATTCGCTGTGGAGAATCCGCGGCCCAGGATCTGTCTGACCGGACACGGTAGACGCTCTACTTTGCCCGCAGCAGTGAAGTCTCGGACCTGCGGGCGGCACAGTAGAAACGGACTTTATCCGGCTGTGGTCAGACGAGAATCTACTGTTGTGTGGCGCCGCAGTGGGAAAACAACCAACGCGGAAACGAAAAAATGTTGCGCGGAGATTGGATGAAAATATAGAGACCGACTCTGCAACGGCTCCTTTTTGATATTACTATACATTGAAAGAGATAGAGAGTGGATAAAGTGATTGCACTCGGGTGTCGTGCGACAATCTTGTTGGCCTTCTTACAGCCAAATATAGTTCGGTGCAGATCCCATTATTATCACCAATATGAAAGATTTGATTAATTCATGAAAAGTTACCTTGACCTAATTTCGAAATTGCGAGTAATTGCAATTATATCGATGAATCACTTATTTGTGCCATAGGAACGGTTTTCTTTTTCAGTGAAAATGCGTGATGAAAATATTGCAACGATTACGATAAGAAGGAAGTATCGCTATCACTCGCGTCACGAGGAGTAAGACACGAAATGCCGACACAAAGCTTTAAATCGTTCAAACCTTCGAGGATTTTTTTTTTTTTTTATCAATACATTTATTTATATCGTCTTTATTATCTGTTGCGACATCTCGGAGCACTCGACACCTATATGATGCATAGACTTACAGTTTCACCGGGGCAATATCGAGCCACCGGCAGATTCTTACGCAAAGTCTCGACGTCTCGGCTCTGGTCTCCGTTCAAGCGAGGAAAAGACTGCGCTCGCTGGCTCGCCCGCTTGTGCAATTAGAAAACGTTGCGGTACGATTTTTTCTCTCATTCTCTCTCTCGGGTTCTCCGGTCGCCTTCTCCTGCATTGCTGTCTCAAATCCGGCAGCAGCGATCCTCGGTGCCCGGTTCGAAATAACGCGAAAAGAAAATCACCGCGGCCACCGCTCGGTCTCCGGAGACCCGAGGCTTTCGTGGAAGAAGTGAAAGAGCATGGTATTTCAACGGGGTCGACGAACCGCAGAGGCGGCTCATTTTTTCGCTATAAACATTGCCGCGAATATTTTATGATTGTATCTTCGCGAGGCCTTGGCAATATTTCCTATCGATTTTTTCTGAGTATTGATTTTTTCAACAAGGCACCAGTTGACAAATTAATTTGCTATCCCCACAATAGAAATTGTGGTAGGTCTGGAGGTCATTAAGATGCAACTGCATTGTTGAGCTATTCACATCCAAATTTACGTCAATTTATTCACTAGGACTGAAAAAATTTCGTCCGAGTATAAAAAATTATCATCGCCAGGTCACTCGCATTTTTCTTAACGTGCGCTCAATGCTTTTTTCTAGGATCTTTTTTTTTTTCTAAGTCCCTTTTGGCTAAATCCCTCGGACGACTAGGAAGAATGCAACTCCAACGGAATCCGTCCAACCGGAAAATTCATCGCGCTCTGACATTTCGACGCAAGCTCGCGGCCGCTGGGAGGTGTGCGAGCTGCATCCACTTTGATATTTGCGTGACATTTGTCGCGCTTGGCACGTATCGGGCTTCCTCCGCGTGTCGTTGGACACCGTCGAGAGAGTGGCGGGACTGCGTCGCCTCGGAGACTTCGGAATCCTTTGAAAGGCTCTCGGAAGGGATATTAAGACGAAAATCTTGGAATTTTCCTGCCTCTGAAACGCGCAGTTTACAGGACACACCCGTTAACTTTAGCAGCGCATATCGGGCAAGCGTGAATAATGCACGGATTCTCCTCCTGTGGACGAGAGAAACCGTAAGGTGCCATGACGATGCAAGAGGAACTGCAACATTATTGCACGTGCCACGGTAGCCGAAGACTTGCGAAAGACATTTAATGCTAAGGGAAAGAAAAGTGGCTCTGACACGAGGTGAAGGAGAGCTCCAGCTGCTCCTGCCGCCGCTGTTGCCGCTGCCGTTGCTTCTAGGTTGCCGTCGCCGCAGTGAGTAGGAAGTTTGAGAGAACGCGAGAGAAAGGAAGAAAGAGGAAAACTGCGGGATAGAAAGGCTCCAGTCATTAGCAAACCGTGTGTCCCAGTCGCTGATCCCCCGAGACTCATTACTGACCGCAGAGATAACGAGGCATTAATACTTAATGACGACAATTACAGTCTTGATTAATCGAAATGTCACTCTTCACTGTGAATATCTAGGTAAAGTTTCAAACGCCATTTTACGGTCCAAGATTTTACTTATTTATCGGCTTTTCACGTCTGATCGTTAATTTGACTCAGACGCGAGTCGGTTTCACGCCGAAGAAAGTGTATAAAAAAATATGCAAAGATGCAGTGAATACGCATTTTGACGAAAATTGTATTCAATGTAAAAAATCGAATATTTAAATATTTATACAAACCGGAACAGGGTTAAAACTGGTAAATACGAACCGACCCGATTAAGGACGTAAATCAACAGAATATGGATCGATCCGTATTCACCACTACGAAACGGATATTTTTTCATTCCGACTGAACGCTGTCAAAAATTGATTTCACGCAAAAAGGCTGATGCATCAAAACTCAACTGTTACACATTTTCATTGATAAATACCGCGCGGTCAGTGAGTCGCAGCATCGGAGGGTCACCGGTGAACGGCAGACGAAGTATGATCTGGCGAATTGTGCTGGCAAAACAGCTGGCAAGCAGCAGCGGCACCGGTGGAACAAGCGAAGGAAAGGGAAGAGCAACACACCGTTACAACGTGCGCGCGGATTGAGTATGCACGGTTGTTTGTCCCCGCTACAAGGATCGACCCTCGCGATCGGTCACCCCCGTTCTCCGTTTCATCGGTCCCCTCGCCCCTTCGCCCACAATTTTACTCCGTCTCTCCTCTCTCTCCTCTCCATCGGCGTCACAACTCGGCGTCACTCTCGGCTCAACCCCTCTCACTTCCGTGCAATGGCAGCACGCGGTGCACGAGCGAGAGGCACATAGAGTGTAGTTACTATCACGCGCGCGTTCACCAGCAGCAGCGGCGGCAACGGCAGCACCACCTCGAGCCGAGGAGCCGATCGCTGCGAGCCCGCGAGCTCTGAGCAGTCACCTCGCGCTTTGCCGTACGTTCGGAGTACCAGCGCAAGCACTAATACCCCGGCTCTGTATACGACGTATACGTTGCGTGTTCGCCGAGCACCTGTGTCGTGTTACTCCAAGGATTTATCAAAACTCGTCGAAGGTTCGAAGTGATATCCACGAAGTTCCCCGAGAGTTACGACACTTTCGAGTGTTTTGAAAAAAATTGATAATACCGAAATCTCTGAATACGTCAATTTGATCAAATTTCGCGTGGCCAAGAGTTCCCAAGAGTCCCGATCGGTTTGCGAAGACTGAAAAATAGAAGTTTTTTTTTGCGGCGTTTCATGGCTCGTTGAACTCAATATTGGGCTCAGCGGATCGGCACAGTCGAATTCGTTTTTTTTTTTTTTTGGGTATCTGCTAACGCTTATTTTCGGGATTTAATTAATCACCGTTCTCGCTATCGTCGTTGATTTTTCCACCTTATCGTGATTGCCGGGAGAGCCCGAGAACTGTCGAGAAAGCTGTATTGATACAGTAGCTCTTAAGTTCACTTCGCGATGACGGAATAATCACGCTTCATCGAGAATGTAAACATACAGAATGCAAATGTGCACGAAATAACCGGAGCTACGTTGTGTCGAAAAAAAAATTACGCCTTCATTTATTTTATGCGAAACTACGACGATGGGATATAAACTGCCAATCTGCCGTTACAGGAGCAAAAAAACGCGTAGACCGATAATTTCGAATTTATTTGGCGCGCGGAAAGGGATGATGCGAAAAAGGCTTTCGGAGAGACAATTCAGAGTGGCAATTAGACCGTGACGATCGGCAAACACGATAATAGCGACGAGTCTCTCGCGGTGTCGGGGGGGGGGGGGGGGGGGGGGAGGTGGAGGCGGGCCAGACCGCCCGATGGAAATTAGCATGTTTCCTCCTCGAACTTCCTCTCTCGCGCATCGCTGAACAAATGCAGGCCACGGAACCGCCTTCTCCTCGCGCCAACGAGTTCGCCAACTACCCGGTGCGACGACTCTGCTCCCGATCTCGCTCCTCGTTCCACCTGTTTGTTCTGATCTGGTGCTTGAATTCGCGAGGCGTCTTCATTCACAGAATATCACTGAAAAAAATGCCATCAATTCGTTAAACCCATCGTTTTCGGTCTGCAAACGCAAACGATGTAAATTCAACTTTTTTAAACATTTCGACAATTCCGCATTACATTAAAACAGTAAAATAATTGGAGTTAGCGCAACCTTTTTTTTGTAGCCCGACAGCGATTAAAAAAATAAGTACATTTTTTAGTGCTGGGACCACCGTAAAAAAGACACAATAAAAAAAAGTCTTTCAGAACTTTCACACAATTTTCTTCGACACTGCCACCCCCTTCGCAGTGACGAGACTTTCGTGCGCGGCAAGTAAGTCACGCGAACAGATTACTCGGCCGATTAGATACACGATAATACGGCTAGTGACGCTTTTCTTTTTCTTTCATTTCTTCCGTCCGTTCTTTTTTTTTTCTCCGTGACACGTCTGATGGATCGTCGAGAGACTCTCGCGCCGCGACAGACACGCAGTCGCTAATCTGGCGTTTTATCGTTAGATTATTATCAGCCAGCTCGGTAATCGGTAAATCCTCAGCGTGGACAGTGCATCCCAGTTGCTAATAACCTTAAGCCGTTGCCTCTCGGGGCTTGGGCTTTTGTTTCTCACTTGTCGGCAAACAATAACATTTTTATTGTCTTTTAAAGAAAATCTTCCGCGTGATATCGACGCTATTACTGCATTTTTCTCAAAAAGTCATATAGCGCGATAATTTTTTAGAAAAAATAAATAAACAAAATTATTTGATTATAATACTCCGACTATAATTATGCATTATAAAACAGAAAAAGATATCGCTTGATTTTTAAATCAATTGCTTAGTTTAATGTATATCAGGAATTTAACCGATTCTCTGAATTGCACGACTAGCAGGAACCAATGAAAATAATCCAAGAGCAAATTATGACTCTAACGTTTTACAACTCTACCGGAATAAAAGCATTTCCGCCTAATTCCAACTATGCCAGATTAGGTACGATTCCAAGAGAGTTGCATTCTGATAAATTTATCAGCTGCTGTTTGCTCCGACAAATATATTTCCGGGGGATGTACCGACTGGATTACAGTCGGAGTCATCACAACAAACAGAACGCGGAAACAGATATTTCTGGCGGAGCATTTCTCTCGAAAATGAGACAAAATGCCACATTACAAAAAGTAAAAAAATGTACATTCCGAGACTCTCGAAAGTGATACATTTTTTAAATTATTTGTTTAATCCCCCGTCAAGGTCAATAATTCCCATTGTCCTTTGCGACAGGTGCTCGATTTGTGAGTGACATTTCAGGAAAGTTACACGACGATTAAATTTTCCTCGTCGAGACGATCGCGCGCAGCTGCTGTCGGGCTCTATCAGGCTCTATAATAAATCGACGAATGGACATTAATCGTCGCGTCAAAAACGTGTTCGACACGTCGCAACGTCGTGTCTGGCTTCGCGAGGGCTCGACACGCGCGGCGCGATGCAACTTTGGCGATCGTTCGCGCCGCGCGTACCGGATATTTTTTATGAATCGACGGATGTTACGATGATATATATCATTGGCGCAACCGCGCAGCCGCGTTACGGCGCGCGGAGAGCTTGTGCGCCGCTCGTAATTCATCGCAGCGACAGCGTAACGCTCGTCTCTTTCTCTTTTTCGTTCTGTGCGGTGCTGCTGTGTGGAAACACAGAGGATATGTCGGATGTATCTGGCACGGTACGTGAGGCGACGCGCGTTGCTCGCGTTTCCGTGCGGCATTGTCGCCCGTGTCTCACCCCGCGCGCCGCAGGTGAAAATATGCAGGTCGAGAGACCGTCGCGCGCGCGTTTCAACGACTCGGGAAACTCGCGATCAGCGCGGAATCCCCCCCCCCCCCCCCCCTCACCGCTACCTCTCCCCCACGTCGCCCCCTCTTTCCCAATTGAATTGTCTGTCGGGAGCCTAGTTTGCAACGTTCGGAATATATTGACACACATAACGCGCGTTCACACTCCGAGATGCGCGACTATCTTGGTTCGCGGATCACGCGCGCCTGATCGGTCGCTGAAAACGCTCGCCTGACGTCGAAGTCGTCGACGACGACTTTCGACGTCAGGCAAGACGCGGCTGCCGCTGCACGCGCTCGACGCACGAGAAGATTAGAGCCGAATGACGTATTTTGTAACACGAGCGAGGCCGATCTTCCGGTTTTGTTGGAATTTTTCTTGCTCGGTCTTTTGTTGCACCGAGCTTTTTCCTTCGTGGCCGTCGAGATCGAGTGTTGTCTTAGTTGTTCTCGCGCAATTGTTGAACAGTCGTCGCGAAATGAGATTATTGTTATTATTATTGATTAACTTGTACTCTATACATGTTTTACCCTTTTTTCGCTTTTATTTTTGTCTGTATTTATTCATTCGGCTTATGCTTAATTTTACAGCTATTGTTTGTATTACTGTGGCCCTTGGGGAATCTTATTCCAGGATCAAATAAAAAAAAAAATACACTGAAAAATTCAGGGGGATAACAATATCAAATATAGTGTGTTCTACTATATAAAAAGTCACAGGCACCATCCTTTGGCAGCCGGTTTAATTATTTATAGTTGCGGGAACCATAAAAGCATTGTTGTCGTCTCAGACAACCATACATTTTTCTGAGTGTATAACTCTAACTCTATATACCACGCTAACAGTGAGCTCGCTCGATGCCGGCGCAAAATCGACGCCGCAACGTTATACACTTTCACAGACAGCGGTCCTGGCTGGCTGGTCGCGGCTGAACACCAAAGGGGAAGTTCAGCCGTTCGAAACTCCGCTTATTTTCTGGGGCCCCTCAACGTAACTACCTCGCAACACGCCAGAATTTCATTCGTCGTCGTGTAACTCGTCGATCGACGGCGCAGCTAAATCTATTGACCCTCTTCCCGCCTCCCCCATCGCCCCGCTCGTCTCGCATTGTCAAGATACAATCGATCAAACTCGCGCGCCCTTCTGCGCCCTTCAGTCAGCGAAAAATCTAGTTTGATCGATATTCTCTTGGCGATGAACTCAAAGCAACTCGTCTTCTCGTCTTGCGTGATGCCTTCGACTACGCTAATAACAGACACGATTCTCGTTTTACCTTTTTTCCTTTCGTCTCGAGCCCGCTAACGCGTCCATTTAACATAGCCCAATAATTATTACGCTAAATGGATTATTCCCCCGCGCGACTTTCTCCATTATAATCCGAGTTTAACCCGTTTATCTCACCCACACCGTCGTCCAACGAGGTTCCATGTGCATATGGAGTATTCCATTCGAATAAAACGTACTTTTTCGGCGAACTTTTTTTTTCATCTCCTCGAAAACGATAGGATTTAAGGTATCGCCAGCCCTCATTTATTAATTTTTTTTTTCAAAATTAGTATTGAAAATCCCTCTTTCTTAAAACCGAAAAATCTATGCACTCTGCGATGAGAAATAAGTTCAGAAATCTGAAATCCAGTGAAAGTTACTATTTAGGGCGGAAATTTAAATCCCTTGAGTTTCGAGGGATTCAAAAATATCTCCCAGAAAAGTGGGTGGCGTTCGAATGGAAGAAAAGTGGGTGGCGTTCGAATATCCCATATACATATAATATAGGTTTTGTATTTGATACACTCAGACGCTCCGATGTGTATGTGTATACTTATATACGCTACTGACTGAGTAGCACGTGCATAGTTCGCATGGAATAGCCTGTATACGTATACGCAGTATATGCCTATTGTGTTTGATACACTCAGACGCACCGATGTGCATCTATATACTTATATACGCTACTGACTGAGTGGCAAGTGCACAGCGGCGTGGTGCGTGGTGCGCTATCCGACTGATGCAATTAACTCGACCGAGGAACAAGTAGCACTTTTTGTTCACTCTCCTTATTGCAATTTACCTCTCAAACTGTTTGTGCATTCAATCGTCCGTGCTATATACACGCCCGAGCGTATAACTCGATTGAACCAATTTACTCTCCCACAACTGGCTCGCTTTTTACCGCTCTTTTTATTTATTTTTTTCTTCTCGCCACAACTGATAACACGCAGCACGTTCGCGCCGGCTAGACAGGAAACACTCGAATTTCCGCTTTTTGTACTTGCACTCTTGTCGCTACGCGACGATTCGCTTTCCACTGCGACGTCTGCGGCAGTCAGAACGCTCCATGACGCTTCGCGTATGGCGCAATAATCCCGAGAGTCTCGGGTGACGACCGATAATTATATTGTATTCCGCAATTTCCCTCGGCGCTGCACAAAACCTACGTGTATCCGGCTCCGCACTGTTAGCGGCTGTAAAGAAGCTTTATACGCGCGGTAATAGCCGCGAGAGCGGGGAACGCGCAGGTGGCAAAGGTGCGACCGATCAGCGAGTCTATAATGCACGTACTGCACGTTACTGCACCAACCGCGGCCAACGATATTTTCACGCCACTTTGCGAATAAAGTGCTCGCGTCATGTAGACCCACGTTTATCCGCAAAAACGCGGCGCAGGGGGCTCTATAATTTTTTAATGTTTTACGGTCTTACCGCGAGCGGCTCTTTGCAATTCGCGCGAAATACATGACTCTTTTCTTTGGCGTAAACCTCAACACAATTTCGAGTACATCTGAGACTCGACAAGACTCTCAAGAATAGGCGAAAACGTAAGGCGCATTAAAAAATAAACCAATTCAATGGTATATTTTTCAGTACTAATCGTGAATGAATTTGTCAAACGATTCTACGAAAAAAATTTACCGCTCAACGTGGGTACAAATAAATAAATAAATAAAACATCTTTTGAAACTTTCGAATTTGCAGATTTTTCAAAACCACCCTCAACCGGTCGGAGTGGTGCGAAAGCCCCGTGAAACGCGAAACACCGGTTTTAGGCGCGATTATGAACAAGGAAATTGAGAACAAGGAAATCGGTTCACGTTTATAGCTGCCGTCGTTCGAATCTTTTGAATTCGATCGAACCCACGGTTTTTTCGTCACCTGGTGCTTCTAAAAATTCGTAGCAGCTCCGTCGTACATTTTGCAACATCTAGCGATTTCTCGCGGCGCGGTACTTAGGTATCACGTGGTCCACGCGGTGCTGTACGTCATTTCGCGGATTCATATGGGACCCCACACGGCACTATAATGTCACGCCGCGCGGCGCAAGTGCTTTTGCCGGTTGCTTAACGCGCTCGTTTTTCCCGCCGCGCACACGTAGCGTGTGTTATCAAAAATAAAAATCGCCGCGCTACGAAAAACGTACACACGGGTCGTGTACGGGTTCATATTTCATTCGCTTGCGCGCTCGCGGCCTCCTCGCTGTGTATCTGTTAGTAGTGTTAGTGCGCGTATGTGCCTCGCGGTTGTAATACCGGAGCGCGTGTAAGCAACTTGGCTACCTGTCGTAGTGCGCGTGCGCGTTGTAAGCGCACGTACGAGACACGAGTGACGCTGTGCGCACTCGCGGCGCGGGACATGAGATACAGATACAGACAGAGCCCTGCGAAGGCTGACTCGCGCGATAAACCGGCTTTTTCAAAGATTGAATAGAAGTCGCACGCTCTCGCTCGCTCCGCCGCTGTGCTGCCGAGCACCTCGCGGCCGCCGCCGCGCGGTGAGATACGAGGCGCAACGTGTAACGAGCGGCATACGCCGCGAGGATAAAAAATATTTCCACTTTCATTTATTCGAGACTCGACTAGGGGACCTAGAAATAAGGAGAGTCTGATACTTCATAATAACGGGCTATTCATGTGTATACCGTGGAAAAGCAAGATAGACATTAAACGAGGTATTCGCGTTAGATGCGTTTTTTATTTCTTTCGCCGCAATTGAAAGTCATTCGACTTGTTTAAAAAAAAAAGATTGGTACATCGATGTAACGATTGTCGTTTCCAATTTCTAAATATCGTGGCAGATGTTTTGGGGGAAAAAAAACATTGCGTAGGGTCAGGCATTGACTTTTTTAAATTGGATTTCCGATGAATATCCGCTTGTTTCGTAATGATAAACGGTATAATCGGACAGGAAATGCTGAAAGAAATAGTTGCTTTTTTTTTAATGGTCACATAAAACATTGCGGTTCTTCGGAGTCTCGGAAAACGTCGGATTAGGAGATACAAGTGTTCGCGTTATTATATTAAAAAATCCGGCAGCAGCCTCGGAACCGCGGAGAACGATAGCGAGCGTCACGCGAGATTCGAATCCCCCTGGGTGCAAAACTATTATATAAAGGACGCGAAGCCGGTGCACAACGTTATTATATACACCAGATGCCCCGACGTATATAGACTTCGAGAGACTTATGCGTCATAAGGAAGCCTTATACGGGGCGTTTAATTTAATACACGGATCGCGTATACAGTTCGTCTTGAAAGTAAGTGGCAGGTATATATACCGAATTACGGAATAGCCGCTCTCCAAGTTTTTTTTTAGCCAGGCAATTATTGTAACTTTTAACTGAAGAACACATTGAATTTTGCACTTCCTGAAACGTTTATGCAATTTGCGTAGGAACGTCAGTTTTTTTAGTAGCTTCGAGGTTCTATAAACGATAACCTAAGCAATGAATGATTTTTCGCAACTATTCCGGAAACTTTTAGCCACATGTTCAGATCAAATTGGAGAAAAAAATAAATATCAGTTACTTCATTTTTTATCGTTTTTTCGAAAATAATTATTCAAAACCCGTGTATCGAATATTTGTATTTTCCGCTTCGGAATCCGCTGAGCGAACTGAATTCCGTTGATTCAAATGCAAACAAGTAAATACAAATAATTCCAACTTAGTTTGCTCACGATGGCGGAAAATTATACACAACAACCAAGTAAATGTGGTGATGGCTAACGCGTTGCTTTACCTGCGGATAATAAATAGTATTTCGCTTGAAATAAATGAACGGTGTATTGACGAAACGACTTTGGTAGCTCGTCGAGAAAGGCAAAAGGCTCGGTGTTAACAATCGGTCGCGAAGTCTCGTTACTTTCAAACCCGAGATAGATAAAGAAACGGTATTATCGCTCTCGCTCGCGCAAAGTGACGAATGGCAAAATGCAATAACAGCGAGACACACGAGACACGCCCCGCGAGTGTCGAGAGCGGGAAAAATGTATGTACGAAGGTAAAAGGCAAACGCGGGCGGCGGTGACGGGAACGGGAAAAACGGAGCCACGCGAGAGCCTCGCGTCCCGCGACGTAGTTGCGTTCTACGTCCTCCTATCGAGTCCATCGACGTCCCGGCCGCGTTTGGCTCGTGGGCGAACGAACGAACGAACGAACGCGTTTGCCTTTGCCTCTCGCGTGCGTGGGTCGATCTTTGGCCCCGAAACGCTCTCCGCGTATTATACTGTCACTCGGGTATACCGATTCTTACAACGTAATAAGCGTTGCCGTTCCATTCCTGAGTCACGGGATCGGCGAACCTTGCGGAAAACTCGCGACCCTGTTTTCGCAACTCCGCGCCGCGTTGTGTGCGAAGAGGAGAAACACTCGCCGCGAAGGAGAAGGATCGAGCTCGCTGTGGGCGAACGCGACGTGGGTCGATCTCCTTTGCCCTCGAAACTTTCGCGCGAACGCGACTCTTGGGAACTCTTGATTAATCCGCGAGACGCCGCGATTGTTGCTCTCGTGGCTTTCGCACTGACGCATCCGAAAGTATTTTGGAACGGATTCGGATAAATAAGAGGATTGCCATTAGCGGTTACAACGAGGAAGATACATTTTGAGATATGTATCTGTCGTTTGCCGATCAGAAAAAAAAAAATTTAGGCGTCACAGAACCCTCAAGATTTGGAATGAGTTTTTCAGAGATTCGCGAGAGAAATTCTTTTGATATTTATACAAATTTTCATCGAGCTATACTGAACTAGGTTGCTTCACAGATTTTTTAATTCGATAAAAAAGTCCATCAAACCAAATAAAAAAATATAAATTTATCTCTCGCCCCTACATATAGGTAATTACAAATAATGAACCACCACTTTTCACAATTAGAGGGCACTGGCGACCAACTTTAAGGGTTGCCTAAATTAAATACAGTCGATTTTGCAGTGATTAATTATTTTGCACGTAGGAGCGAGATATGAATTTTTATTTCTCAGTCGTTCCTAACGACATTTTTCATTGAATGTTCAATCTGTGAAGCGCCCCAATGTCAGTTACATAGCACATATTTCATTGCCGTGGGTAAATTCAACTGCTTCTCCGAACAAATTTCTAAGCAACTTCGACCGCTTCAATTCGCCGTTATCTCCGTACAGCCCGGGTGAATCTGCATCTTCGGTGAGACAGTGCGCCGAGCCGGAAGGACGAGAGAAAAATCGGCGAGGAAAAGGAGCAAAAGTGCAGCCGAGTGCAGCGTGCGAAGATCTCTCGGGCGCAGCGAGAGAAGATCGATCGTCGTGGTGTATCGCGCAGGTCGCGCGGGCGGAAGATCGAAAGATCGGGAGCAGTCTCACGCGTAGATCTGCAGCCGCTGTGCATAAGGTGCGCGCGCACCTTCACATTTTCCCGGGCTCGGCCGTTTGCGTTGAGCCAAATTGCCGCCGCGCCTGTCCGGAGGGGAGAGGAGCGATTCAGCACGCTAGCTACTCTCTCGAAGCGATAGAGCTTCCATGCACAGAGATATATATAACACAGATACATATATACAGAATACACTGTTAGCGACGGAGCCTCGTTATCTTCGGCTGCCAGCAGCAAGGTGGAAGGTCGCGTGGGAAGCGATCGAGATGCAAGCCTAGGTCGCTGAGAAACGAGGACGAGGAGGAGCGCGAGCGCTGTGGCGGCGGCGCGGCGCGCAACGAGAGGCACCGCAAGCGAAATCCTGGGATAACATCTCTCGCCGCGCAAACTCTACCCACTCTGCTCTCGCGAGTCGGTCGCGCGCACGGGAAATTCGGATCTGCTGCCGCGGGAAAAAAACCTACGAGTTAATACGCAATTAAAAAAAAAACAACAACAACTGCGTGGTAGAAACGGATAGTGAATCGCACGTCGAAGGAAATTTGTAATATCGTGAATACAACTTGGACAATTGAAAAATTGATAAGTTGCTAATAAAAACCGTGAAAACGACGGGTGACTGTTGAAGAAGATCGCCAGATGAAATAAACGATCGGATAAAAAAAAACAACTGCGATAGGTGACAGAAACTGTTAGTGAATCGCACGTCAAAGGAAATTCGCAATATCGTGAATACAATTTGGACAGTTGAAAAATTAATAAGTGGCTAGTAATAACAACCGTAAAAATCGACTGGTGACTGATGGTGACGAGGATTGCGAGATGAAATAAACGATCGGCAGGACCGAGAACAGTGACGTCATTCACGATGGTCGTGTCTCACCGCGAGACGACGATTTCCTCGAACATCCGGGCGATAATCGAGCAGCTGAATTTGAATCCCGTGGAGCGGCGGCGACTGATCGATCGGACGCGCGAAAATGCGCGAATCAGCGTCGTCGACTCGCCGGCGAAAATCACCATCGGCGTTTACGGCTGCAACGAGAGAAACGATCGGCTGACGTCGGAATCGTCGTCGAAGATAAAGATCGACGTCTACAAGGACAGAGTAGTCGGCGCGGGCGTCGATTCTCCGGACAGCCCGACGCCGAAAATCGGTATCTTCGAGTGCAACAAGACCGACAGAGGCGGGAAATTGGATAGCGTCGATTTCGCGAACGACAAAACGGGGAAAGTGACGATCGGGATTTACGCGAGCGAGAAGGATGACGACGGCGTTAAGATCGACAATGGCCCAAAGATCGAGGCGACGGATTGCGCCGGTAAAATTACCATCGGTGTTTATGGAAGCGGCGAGACGATTCAGGAGAGGAAAACCGAGGACGCGGCGCCGAAGGTACGGGTCGAGTTGAGGTCAAAGTCAAAGGCCGAGCTGCGACAGAGAGTTCCACCGGTCGAGAAGGCTCCGGAACCTGTTGAGGTAAACCATATGCGAAATGATCGTCGGAAGATTTTTGTATTTTATATATGAATTAATAGCATCGTCTGGAACGTTATACATTTTTATTTCGTGACCTATTTCGTTAGTACCTATTTTTTAATAGAGAATTTCGGCACAGATTTTATGGGAATTATCATGAAAAGGAGTAAATTAATCGTTCTACCGATAATCGACAACGATTTCGACGAGGGAACGACGAAATGTGTCACAACATTTCGTCGTTCCCTCTCGCTCTACCGCGGCCACCGACGATGTCATCTCTGTCGCACTTACGTCGACTCAATCGGTACAGCACGTCATCTTTAGATGATTTGCTACATATCATCTGTCTCTCTCAGATCACAATTAGTGACAGAAAGATCCTCACGAAGTGTTATTCTCAGCTACTGTTGATTTGTCGAGCGAAAATTGAAAAATACTAACTGTAGACTTCTTAGTCGCAGTCAGTACTTTACATATTTTCCCAAACACATCAAACGGGGCCGAAAACAATGCTTCACAGTTTTTAATACCGACGGAGCTCTGACACATCGTCTCAATGGGAATTCAATATTCTTTGGGCTCCCATTCGGGCTCTGATTTAATTATTAGAAAAAACTAATTGTACAACGTTGTTAAACCAACATTGTCTCCGATAATATAACTGAAAAATATAATCTGGATGTCAGGGTGTCATTCGGAGGCAGCGAAACGACGGTAAATCGACACTCGAATTATTTCCTTGTGCAAACACGTGTCGAGCTCGTTGTGACTTAACGCGTACAAACGACCCGAGGCACGAAGAGTGCAGTCAAGTTCCCATAGGAAGCCGACGAAGTGAGGCCGACGCAGAGCGCGCACCGGTTGCTCGCGGTCCTCTCGCGGCACCTGCAACCGGATTCTTCTCGCAGCGATCGCGGTTAAGTGGACCCCGCGCGCGCGCGCACTTGGCTCGGGACTTGACACAGTGAATTACCGTTAGATGCGAGGCGGTGCGCACTTACGCGTCACTGTACCGAGATGGGTCCCCCGCACGGTACCGTTCGCCGGCTTCTTCAACAATGTACCAAATTATTATTATTATCAGAGCTAAAAAAAAGAAATGCTAAAAGAAGAAGTAGAGAAATGAAGAAATGGCCGCTGACCGGTTTCTCAACAATATCCCAAATTATTATTATCAGAGTTAAAAAAAAATGTTGAAAGAAGAAGAAGAAGCGAAATGAAGAAGTGGCCGTTGACCGGTTTCTCAACAATATCCCAAATTATTATCATCAGAGTTGAAAAAAAAGCCAAAAGAAGAAACTGGAAAATGAAGAGGTGGCTTTCGATCCTCGTGCGATGTTCGCGTGCGACTTTCGAGCGAGAGAACGAGCGAGCATCGCACCAAAACGAAAGAAAACAAGTGGAACGCGAGCACGCCAACCACCGCTGTGCCTATAATACCCCGACTCGGTCCGAAACGAGGAAGTCTGTGACGTAACGCTGAGTACGAACCGAGCAATCCTGGGTGAAACTACCGAAAGATCCTCATCTTCTTGCATCTCATGAATAATTGTAGCCTGCCGCGAGCCTGAGCTCCGGCGCTATCAACACAAAAGACCGTTTCGCAGGTTTATTTGCCGTACGGTAATGCAAACTGTTCGCCCCTCTCTAATCCATTGCATTGACTGCGTTTAGGAAGTTTCAATATTTCCTGCCCCGGATAATTTAACCCTCCTTAAGTGACCCGAGTTTTCTATTTCCATGGAAATTACACCATTTTCGTTGATACTCGCATTTTCGCGCAGGCGTTACGCAATCTAATATGTAAATATGTTTATTACAATTCCATATTGAGTAAAAAAATCTCAGTGAATCATCAATCTGTCGACATACAATAAAAATTTAATATCGTTGAAAAGCTGATTTATTTATAGTTAAATAAAATATAATTGACCTAAATGTAAAAAAATATAGCAAGAGTAAAACAAATGTGAGTTAGTCACTGAGATTTGAAAATTTTCACAATTTTCACGGTCGGTCGTTTGATAACATTTTGCACTGACTCATCGATCTCAGCACTACAGAAGTGGTAATCGTTATATTGCACGTGCATTTCCGATAAAGAGCAAAGAGACGATAAGACTTTGTGCAAAAGGCTTGCACAAATCACAGTAACAGGAACGAAAACAGTTATCGATTAGTCGTCCTCAGGCTACGAGAATATTCCGCATGTTTCCACAATATGGAGCAATTGAAACAGTCATTGGTACCAGCTGGACGCAAAAATAATCGCAAAGAATTTGAAAGCAATCGTACAATCTGCTTACTCACTAATTTGTATTATTTCCAGGTGACGAGAAATTCCGAGGATGTTATAGATCGAGAGACTCCGACACCGAAAGAGGACTTGCGTGAGTATTTTTCTATCTTCTCACTGAAAATACAATCAGTAATAATACAATTTGTTTGAAACTTATTGTGATTTAATTTAATTTCTCTTCGCCGTTACAGCACAATTGGAATGCGGGAGTCTGAGCCACACGGCGGCTCATCACCGCATATCGGTGCGCCCGAAGAATCGTCGTCCACCGCGACGCACGGCGATCGCGAGCAGCGCTTCCGGTTCGACGATAACGACTATCACCGAGACTTCCGACGCTCCGGACAGCCTGGAGCAAGTGACGAGCAGCAGCGGAAGTTCACCGGTCGACATAAAAAGCACAAGCGGTCTGAGAAAGTCGTCGAGCCGTTTGTCGAGAAACTCCGACATCTTCGAGGAGCTGGAGACCAAGTTACCGGCGAGAAAACCAGCGAGCATGGCCTCCCTGTCGCCCGACAGTCTGGACTCGATGATGAACGCGGTCCACGGAAAGAGCAACCAGGATTTGACGGCGGAGCTCGAGGAGCCTCGGGAGATAAAGCCAGTGGCGAGAAAAGCCTCGAATCGAGTGTCCAAAGGTTCGGACGTGTACGAGGAGCTCGAGGCGAAGCTGCCGAGGCGACGATCGTCGAGCAGCCGACTGTCGAAGTCACCGGACAGCCTGGAGAGCGGTTCGCCAGCCTCTTTCTCCAAGTCCAACGAGGGCTTCGACAAGCTGATGGAACAGCACGAGGAGTCGACGAGACACGGGCGAAAGCTCCACAGCGCGATATCAAAGTCGACCGAGGGCTTCGAGAAGCTCGAGCACGTTGAAATACGACCGGTCGCCCGGAGGCTCCACGCACATCAGATATCCAAGTCCATCGAGGGCTTCGACAAGCTCGTGGAGGACGAGGAGATGATACGAATGCCGGTGAGGAGATTCTCGAGCATCGTCACGAGCAAATCGAGCGAGGGCCCGCTGAAATCCGCGGACAGCCTCGAAGCCATAGAAACAATGGTGAGCGACGATTCGATGGAGCGTCGACGCAGCAGCTTCGAGTTTCGACCGAGAAAATCGCCGCCCAAACTCATTTCTATGTCTTCGGAGAATTTCGAGGCTCTCGAGCACGGCGAGCTCGAGCTGCGCACCGAGCTGCAGAAGCGAAGCAGCATATCCGACGTCAACTTGTCGCGCGGCAGGCGATACTCGAAGGTCATGTCGAAGTCGACCGAGAGCTTCGAGGCGATGGAGGTCGGTTCCAAGCAAGAGGAATCCAACAGATCGAGCATCGACCTGGGCAAGGGTTGCTGGCGATCGTCGAAGAGGGTCGCACTGTCGTCCGAGAGTTCGGACAATCTGGAACTCGATGATAGATTGGAGAATCGTCGGGCTCGCAGACCACCGAAGAGAATACCGAGCACCAGTATCGTGGATATATTCCCGGCGGAGAACGTCGGCGAGGAGGACAGACGACCGACACCCACGAAAAAGCCACCGAGACTGCAAAAATCGTCGGAAAGCTCGGAGCTTGGAAGCACCGACACTCTGGATTCGGAGAGAAGGAACAAATCGTCGGACAGCACCGAGACACTCGACAGCCTTGAGAAGGACATCGACCAGGACGTCAGAGACGATGAGATACCCGACAACGCACCGGAGAAACGGGATAAGAACGTGAGTTATGATCGTAACAAACAATCGTCTCCAGTCTCTTGCATTTTTTGTAAAGACATTGACTTTCGACTTACCCTTAAGCTATTATATTATAACTTTCATCACAGTTACTTATATTATGTCCCGGAAATCACAAATAGAATGTGAATGATGATTCATATCCTGTTTATGATTTCACAAAAAAATCATTATTCGAAATTTCTAGTTTAGCTCTGTTTTGAACAGGATACTTAAATACGATATTTTGTGTCTATTGATAAGCTTATTTTAAGTGTACTTTCCAAATAGTTTTTTTGACACCCTATCGTAAAAGTATTTGTTTCACGGAAATAAAACTACGGAGATGCGAAAGAACATTTTTCACATGAATTTTTCATATATTTTTTAGGACTCTTGGTCAGCAAAAACGACAGCAGACATGAATTCCGCCATCAGCGACAGTACCGAAGAATCGAATCGTCCTCCAAGCTCGCCGGACAAGTCCTACTGGCGTCAGACATCGGATTCCAAGGAAAACATCGACATTCACCAGCTGCTGGCAATAACGATCGTCACACGCATGGCAGATAACGGCAATAATCAGCGCAACAATTCCGTAGCGTATCCAAAGAAGAAACAGCAGCAACTCTCGTCACCTCCGAGCTCTCCGGCAGTGCAGCAGGAGGACAACAAAATGTTATTCAACAATCTATTGGCGAGCAAGAACGACGAAGATCTGCAGAACATGCTTAACGGCAACATATCCGAGGTGTCGACCGACACGAAGAGCTTCAAAGAGAAGCTCATAATGTTCGAAAAGCTCGGCAAGTGAAGAGAGCCGACAGCTCTTGACAATTTGCAATTTGTATGGTTTTTCCGGCGCTTCGCGTAGAAGCTGCTGCTGCTGCTCGTCTTGCTTGAAAATAAGCGCTGCACATGAAACGCAGCTTTCCTTCGATTAGACGAATATATTTACTTGGCGTGAACCAACGAAACCTTGTAAAATGCCATCGAAATGTTCGATATCGCAAACGATCGAATGATGCGCTTCGCGAAGCAGGAAGAAACATCGACGACTCTGTAACGCTCATAGAACTATGTCAAGTCGTCGGATACACGGAGCTTAAGTTTTTGTTCATACAGCTTTGCGTTAACCGAGTGAACCTAATAAACGAGAGAGAGAGAGAAAGAGAGAGAAAGAGAGATGGAGATCCACCTCGCCAAATTCTGGCCTGATTGTGCAAGAAAGAATACATATATTTGCATTTATATACTAAAAGAATGGACGCGAATATGTATATGCATATATATACGCGCCCGCTCTTTTCGTGCGGCGCACGAGCCAACGCTTCTTTTAATTAACAGAAGAAAAAAAACATTTTTTTTCATGTCCCAAAGGAAACTTCTCACCGAACGCAAAAACTACCTACGATATGTGTACAGAATTACAAGTTTATTTATACCGATTATCGTGTAGTCCAACTGTTTAGAAATTTCTTACGATGGTGTAAAGAAAACGTAAAAAACTTAATTAATCCATAAGATCCCCCGCAGTTACGTAAGAATGTAACCAACTTTGTTTAAGTGCCTTTTACATGTTCTGTCTGTCTATACATCTGTGAACGTATCTCTATCCCGTTACTATGCTCTTTTGTTGTCTATAAATTTCGTAAGATTACGTGTGGATCCCTCAAAGCGTAAGGTGCGGATCGATCTGTTAGCTAATCCTCAAACAATTTTTCCTTTTTTTCACCATATAATGCACTGAGGAAATCCCCGGGATTTTTTGTCGTAGAAACTTTGTGTAAGGAAACTGACTGTACAGTAGCGAAAAAACGATCACGCGTACATACTTAATTCCTTGCATGTACATAAACAAATAAAGAAGAACTCGTGCAAAGTTGTACTAGTGATTCGTATAATTAATTTCCGTTGCGCGGTTTTTGCACCGGCAACTCGTTCTACCGTCGACTGAATTAATCTCACTGGAAATCGATGATTCTATTACTATCGTCATCTTTATAAATGTATTATCATCGTTATCAACTACGATAGAGAGGAGAAAAATCATATACGTAAGTCGCGAAAGATACGCAGTAGAAACTTTCACTTAATCGAAGCTTAAGGATGGTAAGATGATAGGGTAATATATATTGAATGTATATGAAACAAACAAAACAGTTTGCGCGTCTCTTTGTAAATAAAATCTTCAGTACTATCACAAATTGTTAATTAGTCTTTATTCGACCCGCAGGCCTGCTGCACGTCGTGAATACGCGACGACAAAAAACACATACTGTACGGGTGAGCATTTTTTTTTATTCTCCAGACTTCACTACTCGCATTATATGTTTCCTTGTTTTTACTCATTTTTCTTTATTCGTCTCCTCCGTAGAAATACTTCGTATACAAAAGAGGAATGTAACAGTGATTCGATATTGGCAATGAGAAGGAGCAACAATGTTCATTATTTTATTATATCCTCATTTGCTATTGTTTATTTTTTTTTTTCATTCCTCGCACCAATATTTTACGATTTTCTATATATTTCAGAAGAAAAAATCAACGAGTCGAGTAAAATCATGTGATACTGCGGCGCCGCCCAGGCAGTTTCGTTTAGTATATTTTTTTTTTTTTCAAATAGTTCGTATGTAGAAAGTGAGCCATGTCGATCGAAGTCGACTTTTCGTTCCCTTTAATCGTACAGATCGTATTTATTCTTATCATTATACGTTATTTTTTTTATTAAAAATTCTATGAAATTTGTGTGCTATTATGTAAAACAGGTCCACTGACAAACGATTCAATACACATGGTCGGTTGTACGTAGGACTCGCGGGGGGGGGCATCGGCGGCCTGACGGAAACAAAAAAAAACGTAAAAATTATCCCTTCGCGAGCGATCGATGTAGAAAAAATTCGTAATTGTCCGACGACGGATCATCCGAGAATCACGCGGAACGCTATCAGTTTTTTTTCTTCTTCTTCAAATATCACACTATTATTCGTCGCAGTCATCGAACTTTGCGATTCCGACGCCCGGTGATTCCTCAAACCACAAAGATTAATTGCGTGCTCTCGTGTAAGTGCTGTTCCGACTGGTTTACGAAAATACTTGATTATCTTGTTGTTTTCCTTCGTCTTGTTCGCGATTACTTTTTTTTTCCTTACAGCTCGTCGTGAGAGTCGCTCGTGTTAAGGTTCGGGTTGCAGAGCGCGGGCGTTGTGAATTCCATGCTGTATTCGCATCTGCTGGGCTCCGTCACGGAAAGCAAACGATTTTCTTTGCCGCAACGCAAATTAACGACGGTGTTTCGAGCAGGGCCGTTCCAGCACGTGAGACCGCGATCGTACTTCATTTTCGAATATTTGTTCGTCTCCGGTCCTATCCATTCGTGGAAATGACCGAGATTTACCTCGGAGCCACCGGAAATCGATCGTTGAGACGCCTTTCCGAACAGACATAACGTGTAAACGTACTCCAAATCGCGATTCTCGAAGCACTCGCCGTCCAGAGACGAAAATTCCTCCTCAGGTCCGTAGTCCCTCTCTATTTTTTCCTCCAATCTTCGGATTTCGCTCGACAACTCGTGAACCGATTTCTCCGTTTCCTGGTAACGCTCGCGGGCCTGGGTTGCTTCGTCGATCAGCGCCTGCGTTTCTTCGTCGTACTGGACCTCAGGCTCCGCTGGTTCTTTTTCGTGTTCTTCCTCGTGCTCGTCGTGATGGTCCTCATCGCCTTCCGCCTCAGCGTCCTCTTCCACTGGGTGGTCTGGCGATTCTTCGTGATCCTCGGGAACATCCTTTTCCTCAGTTTGACTAGGCGGTCTGAACGAACCTGTGAAAACGGTTACATTTGTGTAAGTACAAAATCCGTTATACAGAACAAGTAAAGGTAAGAAATTTTGAAACTAGCGAACCATATCATCACTTCTTACTATTAATTCATAGTACAAATGGGCAATGTAAATGGGTTTCGCTCATTATAAATTTACATATACAATTTCACAGTACATAACAGTACAAATGCAACTTCAACTCACCAGTGGGAATTTCCTTCATTTATATAACTACTATGAAGAATTATTTAACAAATTGTTTCTTTCCAAATCTTTAACTGCACTTGTTTTCATCCCTGTAAATCTGTAGCCTGTATCTTTTATATGCAAACATAGATTGTAATATTTTGGGATTTAGGAGATAAATAAAAAAATGTGGGTACTTCTCATGTCTACATTCAGAAATATAATTCAGAAGTTATTTAACTTAAGAGTTAGCATTTTTGTTTGATGCAAATAAAAATAAACGAGTTTTGACCATGGCATGGAATATCCAATGCGTACAAGAGGTAATTTTTAAGGTCATAAATACATTGATCACATTCAGAAACAACAATACAGCTTCCTCAGACTCCAACTTCTTTAAACCAAATAGAACTTAAAAAATTACAAACCTTGTTCTCTCATGAGGAAAGGCTTGATATTGGCCCAAGCAAAATCTAAGAACTCTTCATAAGTAAGCTCCCTCTTGTTAGCCAAGAAGAAAAGAGCCTCCTCTTCGGAAACTTCTCCATTGCCATCCTTATCGAAGGTCACTCTGCTCTGCAGTTCGTTAATAGATATTGTTTTGCTGTTATCAGAATCAAGCATTTTAAAGTAACTATCAGCCTCCCCAGATTTTCCTTCTTCCTCATGCTCTCCATCAACAGGAATCTGCTCCGGTTCGGCAGGTTTATACTTCTCAAGAGCGGCATTCTCTCTCTCTTCCGCCTGATTCTTCAGCACCTCTTTCTCCTTCTTAGTGAGCACCGCTTCCTCGTAGTCGCTGCGCAACTTCACGAGTTTCGCCTGATTCTCGCTCTTCAGTCTTTTGCCGAGAGTGAGCATCTCCTGTCGAATTTTATTGCCCTCCTTGGCAAGTTCGGCAGCCTTCTCCGCCTCGAGTCTCGCCTCTCTGCCCAGCTCGTGGCAATTGTCCAGGCACTGTTTACCCGAGGCATATTCGTCGCTGGCATCGCAGCAGTCGCAAACTCTGTCGTTGATGCGACTGGACGGTATATAGCGGGCCTGATGGCCGGTGTTTTGACAAAAGAAGACGCCGTTCGAGCAGGCGGCGGTGCCGGGCTCGTCGCTTCCGTCGCCGCAGTCGCAGTAATCGTCGTTGATGCGTTCGAACGGGATTAACCTGCTGCCATCGAGGCACTCGAAGTCTCGATCTGGATGGTAGAGCGAATTTTTCGATATCGGAATCCCGCGAACGCGCGGAATCTGCGTGCCGGCTACGTGGCTCTCCCGGTCGACCGAGAAAGCGAGCACCGATATTGCGAGATAAAAGAAACTACAGTGGATCATCGTTGACGTACCGGGTTAACGTTTGCTCGATGTTCCGCGGCGAAACTGCGCGCGGCTTTTTCTCCGAAGCTACCGCACTTCACGCGAGCGACGATTATTATTTGGCTCGACGATGTTTGAGGTTCAGTGTAGCGCGGTCTCGTCAAGCTCACACGACCAATACAATCGCGCGAGCAACGAGTCCTCTGGCGTTATGGCGAAGGTTGCAACTGATACACACTACCCACCCTCTAAGTCGAACCGGTCAGGTTCATACACGTCGACCACTTTGACTCGACGTCTCCGGCTCAAGCGCCATCTTATTCGAACGATTGCTCGTTCGAATTTCCAATTATCGCGTTCACGCGCTGCAGCTCTTATCGCCGACTTTGCTTTAGTTACACACAGAGTATTATGAGTGTGGTATATTATGGGTGAGGCGTCGCCCGCGAGATAAACTCTGAATCACCGGTAAAGCGGAGCTGTGGGAATGCACCGCCCTAAGGAGCTCCGAAGGGCATCAGAATTATTGTCTTTTTCGACGATATTGTTAAACAAGGTTTTAATTGGTTAACATAATAATAATAAACTTATTACATACAAGCTACTAAGAAAATATTGCATACTGTTATCGCTTGTTACTCCGAAACATTTAAATCCGTATTCATTGCAAAATACCTATCCTAGCAACATCCACTTATAAAACGTGATTAACTCTGAAATTTTATACTTAGTATCTGTGACTTTTACTGCAGATTGATAGCAATTTCCGTAAGATACATTTGTTCTCAAAACTCATAACTCACGTCAGAAAGGCTAAGTGTACCTAACGTTGATAAAACAGATTAGTAGTATTAAATCTTTTATTTTTTTTACTATTTAATCATAATTGTTAATTTTCACATGTAGGATATTTTTACACGTACTTCCGTATGAACATTTTAATCCTAAAATACAATTTCAACACTACCGAAAATTCAGATGAATCATCTTTGGCGCCATTTTCGCTAGAGCGACAGCAGCGCCACCCGGTATAACCTTATTGAGCGCGGTTTTTAGGGACGCCAAGGAACCATACAGATTACGCTGCTCTAGTGTAATCTCCATAGTTTTGTGATTGACAAGCGAGAAAGTGTGGTTAAGATTTCGTTTGTAATTAAACATCGCACATTTGTACAGTACAAAGAGACGTCTTTATCGTATCTCATGAAGAGTTTACGAGTTCCGATTTTATCGTGAGTATTTAGAATAAGACGGTTTGACGCGCAAAAAAATAACAAAGCCCACGAAGACTCCGAACTGTTTGTGCACTGTGTCAATTGGATTGTCGCGTGAACTTGATGTTGTCGTTATTGCAGATAAAGGACGAATATATATTTTCAAAATGGCATTGCGCACTTACGGCGATAAACCGATAAGTTTTCAAGTCGAGGAAAATGGCGATTATTACTGCATCGGATCGGAGGTCGGCAATTACCTGCGCCTCTTTCGAGGGTCGTTGTACAAACGTTATCCGGGCATGTACCGTCGCTCCATCACGAACGACGAGAGAAAGAAGTTGGTGGAACTTGGTCTGAGCCAGCACGTTCTTGCGTCCAGCGTGTCCCTCTTGAGAGCAAACGAAGTAGAAGATATCATTGAGGGCAATGACGATAAGTACAAAGCGGTTTCTGTACACTCGACAGAGCCACCTGCTCCCAGGGAAGGAAAGTCTAAGAAATCCATGGCTTGGGTACCCAGTTTGCCTAATAGTTCGCACTTAGACGCTGTGCCACAAGCTACTCCCATTAATCGCAACAGAGTTCACAACAAGAAAGTTCGAACATTTCCATTATGGTAAGAAATCTTTGTTTATGCAATTATGGTTTTTTAATTGCAGTAGCACTGTTTTTCCCTGCAACTAAATTGAAAGTAATTTATTTAAAAGAATATATTGGTTTTCCAGCTTCGACGATACAGATCCTTCTGCAAATTTGGAGAATGCTGCACAGCAGGAAATGCTTGTACCCATTCGTTTGGATATGGAGATCGAAGGTCAGAAGTTGCGGGACACATTCACGTGGAACAAAAATGGTAAGTTGGAAAATCATTGTGTGTTAAGTATTTTTATCAGAAGAGTATCAAATATATAATTCGTTTTTGCAGAGAGCCTTATAACTCCCGAACAATTCGCGGAAGTGCTGTGCGACGATTTGGATCTTAATCCTCTGACGTTTGTTCCCGCTATCGCGCAAGCAATACGACAGCAAATCGAGGCTTTCCCGCAAGAATCGTTGATCGAGGATCAGTGCGATCAAAGAGTTATAATAAAATTGAATATACACGTTGGGAATACATCTCTTGTGGATCAGGTCGAATGGGACATGTCCGAGAAGGAAAATAATCCGGAGAAATTCGCGATGAAGCTTTGCGCCGAATTGGGTCTCGGTGGAGAGTTCGTAACGGCCATTGCGTACAGGTGAGGCATCGACTAGCATATAATTCAACTTTACAATTGCTCCGGCGTTCCAATTTTATATTATTAAAAAAAAAATTGCTGTAGTGTTCGTGGACAACTTTCGTGGCATCAGCGAACTTACGCTTTCTCGGAGGCTCCTCTACCAACAGTCGAAGTTCCATTCAGACCGCCCTCAGAAGCAGATCAATGGGCTCCCTTCCTGGAAACCCTCACAGACGCAGAAATGGAGAAGAAGATTCGAGACCAGGATCGAAACACTCGGTGAGACTTATACGATTATAGTATTTTCATGATTTTCGTCTCATTTGGACATTTATGTATCAAATCCTTTTCTCGATTAATCTAATAATACCGATGTCTTTCAGACGAATGCGACGATTGGCAAACACTACTCCGGGCTGGTAAGTGATGAGGAAAACAAAATAGTCAAGATTATCGAATGGGTCATCTATTCTCGCCACTCTGCGACCGGATCGATGCAGCCTGAGCTGGCAGGTCTCGGTGAAAAGGCCCGGAGAAGTATTCTCGCATCCACTAATTTTTATTTACGGTACAATTACGAACCAGCGTTGTATAGACGCGTCTTGCAAACTTTTCAATAAAAAAATATATATCTCAAACACGCATCCAAAACCGATTATCAAAATCCCTTTCTATCGCTAAAGGATGTGTCCGAGATCTACTTTTAAAAAAACCGTTTTTAATCATGCGATACTGTCAGCTTCGAATTGAGCACCAAGACGCTACCGCGTCTCCTGATGAAGTCGCGCGATCACGCGACTTGTGCCCCATATAAAACGCGTTCACGTGCGCTGCACGCATATATAATCCTGCGTCGATAGAAATTACGCAATAATGTCACCCAGACGACGGGTGCAAGATCGTGATGTTTCTTATCGCGCCGTGGATGATTAGTGATTCACAAATTTGATTAAAGTAGACACGCGATCTCAAATAAGGTGAACGGCCGAAAAAGAACAATGAAAAAAATAAAATTGACATCTAAAACATTTATTGTATGCAGGTAAAAACATAACAATTATTCTTCAGCTGAATAATCATAAATATATTAAAAAAAAAAAACAACATCTTATTTCCTCCAAAAAAAGTCTCGATTATTTTATTATTATTACTAATCGTCATTGGCTGAAAAATGATAGAATGAAAATATTGAAAACGACGCAGCGTATAAAAACGCTTGCGTGTACATTTGGATTTCACTGCCGAAGAGACGGAAAGATACGAACGGACCTAATCTCCCGCACGCACACACATACCTTGGAACAGCTGATCTTGAATCTGCATAGAAGCTTCCACTCTCTTATTACCCAATAAAAACACGCGTATCGCAATACATACAGCTATATAACCACTGGGCGCGCCGTTGGACTTTAGCTGGCTGCTTTCATGCCCGGCGAAACAACCTGTACGCGCTGAAAGCTCTGTCGCAATAGTGGATATAAATATAGTTTCGAGAGTCCTGAAAAGCAAGAGCCGGTCGGAATGGAGAAGGAGTGGCGGCCCCACCGCGGCCTTCGGTGGCTCTCGAGCAGCCGACCGAGTCGACATTCATCGAGCCGGCCGACGTTAATATACACATTGTATACGCCGCCTCCGCTGGAGAACACCGAGAAACAACAGCGTCTGCTGCTTACTCATATCCCTTGACCCGGTCAGGCGCCTCGAGAACCGAGCGAACTCAAAAGCAGCGCGGCTCGAGAGCTCGCGGCTATATTGATAAGGAGAGCTCTGGTAGCATCGCAACGGCTTCCCCATCGCTGCAAAAAAGGGATAGCCGCGCGCGAGTATCTAGGAGGAGAGACGCGGGCATGGAAAGCCGCGCAAATACGCGAGACGCGAACGGTGGCGGCGGCGGGGGCTCGCGATATCCCGTCAATTCCGATCCACCGACACTTCTCCCGCCGCCGAGACGTTAGTTTTGCTTCGGCGGTTGGAGGCGGCTGATCGACGGGAAGGAGACTCGAGAGCGAACGGCGGTTGCAATCGCGATAGAGGCTCTCCACCGATTGAACGGGAGAAACGGGAAAAAAACATAAGCATGGATGTCGCTTGGCTGGGACGACAGATGGTGGCTTCGCGGGAAGTGCGGGGTGTTGCCGGCAACCCGTTCCCCAGGAGGCCCTGGCTCCAGGACAAGGCGGCCGCCGCTCCTGCCGGCACCTCGAACATCGGCCTCAAAGGAATTATAGCTGGTATTACATTTTTCTTGCTATCAATAAAATAATGCTTTTATTTTTTTTTAACAATTTTTATCGATTTTGCTGAAGTTTGCCGACTCCGAGTATTTCGAAAATTGTTTGTACGTGGCGCTTAGTAATTCGCTTTTCCCCGCTAATCTCTCCCGACCGTCGGCTCCGTTTTCCGTGTTTACGTAAGAATATGGAAACTCCGGGCGCTATGACAGTTCGACGTAAATCTTATGACACAACTCGATTAGAAAATACGCGAAACATATTGTACTTGTAAGTCCTATTCGTTGACTTACGTTCGAGACATAAAATTGTGCTTCGTCATGCTGCATAAATATTTGATATCGCCCGCTCGGCGAATTCCTGGAATTTGACCTTGCCCCTTATGCTCGGGAAATCGATGTCCTAGGTCGGTGGACTCCATGCATATCGCGACACCTAACCTCATTTTATCCTTAACGGAGAGAAATTTTTTTTTTAATTTTTCTTCCTTTCTCTTTTTACACCGAATTTCTTTGACTTTTAAGGCGGCATAACCGGCGGTATCGAGATTTGCATAACGTACCCAACCGAGTATGTTAAGACACAATTACAGCTGGACGGAAAGGCTGGAGCTGGAAAACAATACAATGGAATATGGGATTGCGCAACAAAAACTGTAAAAACAAATGGAGTCCTTGGTCTGTATCGAGGTCTCTCCGTACTCGTCTATGGCTCTATTCCAAAATCTGCTGTGCGCTTCGGAGCATTCGAATCTGTGAAGAAACAATTAGTCGATGAGAATGGAAAACTCAACACTCAAAGGAGACTGCTGGCCGGTCTCTGCGCAGGAGTTTGCGAAGCTATTCTTGCTGTAACTCCCATGGAAACTGTAAAAGTCAAATTTATCAATGATCAAAGATCACCCAATCCAAGATTCAGAGGATTCTTCCACGGTGTTGGTCTCATTGTCAAAGAACAAGGTAAGTTTTGCTCAATCTTGATTGTAAGGTACATTTGCGGTTTATCAATAAATTTACTAACATATGTAAACAAAATTTTAGGTACATCATTCATGAAATAATATTTGTTTACTTGCACACTTAGTTTTTTTTATGCAGACGAATGCGTGGAATTAAAAGAAAACGTTAACTATGTCAGATAGTTATGTTACTGCAATTGAAATGATAAAGCAGTCAACATTAATTGCGGCTGTAAATTCATTCAATTAATAGTGTCAAAAAATGTTAGAATACCGAATATTTGGTGATGATTTCAATTCTACAGAGGATACCTAGAATAGCTGGCATTCATTTAAATTTCAATCGCGTTGAACCCGCTCCATTGACTTATGCGCGCGCGCATTCTTACATAACCGAAGTTCGCGAGGAGTACGAAAGTCCGATAAGCGAGTGTGGTCACTATGCGTTCGGATAAAGTTCTGTTTATCACGAATTTCACAATAGCGGAGAATTTACGGACCATTTCGTTTCTAACAAGAAGGCGAATTTGTATGAGTGCGAAATTGAACGGTGCTTGTTGAATTGAGGTCGAGATTAAATCAATATCGCCTTTCGCCGAATCACTGAAAATAAGAAATACGAATCAAGAATTACAAATAACATTCGTGAATAAAATAACTGGTTTCACTTACGATATTGTTTTTATTGATAAAAATTGCATAGGGGTAAATGACAAGAGCGTCCGTAGCATAGTTACCAACTGAGACATTTCACCTTGAATCATAGTTATTATTATTATGAAGTCAAGAGACAATGAACGTCACATGCCAGAGACAGTGTCGTTTCACGTATGGAAACGTACCTCGTAATTGGAGCAAGCGCCTCGCTTGCATCATCGTCGTCATGTTTAAATATGAGACTCTTGTCTTTCCTCCAGGATTGAAGGGCGTCTATCAAGGCGTCGTGCCAACAATAATGAAACAGGGATCAAATCAAGCAATTCGTTTCTTTGTCATGGAAACGATGAAGGACTGGTACAGAGGTGGCGACAATAATAAGAATGTACCAAAGATGGTAGTGGGTCTTTTCGGTGCCTGCGCTGGCGCGGCATCGGTCTTCGGAAACACACCTATCGACGTTGTAAAAACTAGGATGCAGGTAAGAACTCTCACATGAAGTGCCCATTTCTTGAAATGATTGTGTAAAATATGAATCTGTAACTTAAATCTTTTTAACAGGGCCTGGAAGCAGCAAAATACAAAAGCAGTCTGGATTGCGCGGTTCAAGTTTGGAAGAATGAAGGACCTAGAGCGTTCTACAAGGGAACCGTGCCGAGATTAGGAAGAGTCTGTCTTGACGTCGCAATCACTTTCATGATATACGACTCGTTCATGGATCTTTTTAAGAAATTTTGGCCCTGAGTAACTATGACCGCCGCTTTGACACTGAGGAATGCTATACAAAAACATTGATGTACATACACACAAATTTGTATACAAGTTTAGTGTACGATACATGCATACACATATACACACATACATATAAAGTAAGAGAGTACCATCGAAAATTCGAAGGAACGCGAGCAACAGGTTCGATCGAAAAGCCAATATATTAGAACTGTTCGTTTTCACGGCAAAGGAAGCCCCTGAGCATACTTTGCATGCTGGAAAAGTGTTTATTTCATGGGAAGTCATCGTCTGCAGTATTTTGAGCATTCAGACATCTATATAACAAAGAATTAAGATTTATCAAATATATAAGAGCAATTATATAAAGATAATTATACAAAGATAACGAATAAACAAAGACGATTCTTGCAGTCGGTGAGTGCTCGGGTTTGTATTTACCGTGAAAACGAACGCATTTGTAGAGACTAGCTATTCAGTCGCGTGTAAATCTAGACGATCTACCGACGAAAAGTCTGATAGTATTAAGCAACCGTGAGTGGTTTGAGAGGCAGGGTAGCTGTTAGCATACAATGATCGAAACATTATTTTGATACGTTCCAAAATATACAGCCATTGGAAACATATCGATAGTTAACTAGCGATCGAGACAACGATATAACTTCTGATAGACTTTGCAAATCGTTTATCGAATTTACTCGCACGTAGAGATATCGCGCGCGGTATCAAAACAAAGATCACGATAGCGGTTGCCTAATGACGATTACGCGATTTTTTTCCTGCTCTCGGCAAGCCCCGATTATCCAACTTTGTAATTCAAGGTTAAAAGTTCATGTTCGCAAAAAAAAAATGTTGAACATGTAATAACATAAATGTGCCTATTGATCGAGTTATCGATGACACAATTCGTGTGCCACTATGTCCCATTAATTACGCGTGAAATAATCGTTCGCGTCAACATGTACAAATGTGTTCATTCCGAGAACGAACATTCCAGCACAATTGATGCCATTTTTTATAAACTTTAAGAGATTATGTATATTTTTTCCGTCTATTCGAGTCGCACGATTGCGAAAATTGTTCTACCTACCATTTACACACAACAGAGGGAGCGTGCATTCTATATATTTTTATTTAAAGCAATTGTATATGTATATTGAATTTCGTGGATAATCGACGAGCGACTTTTTTTTTCAAATCAATTATTTTTCCCTCGCGATGCGCACGATCTGTCAAAACTGGATGTTACAATAAATAGTGGTATTGTTTATGAACGAAATTGATGTGTTACCTGTTTTTCTCGAATTCCTGAACAAGTCTTAATCTTTCAAATTTGCTAATTAAAATGGCGGCATTCTTTTTTCTACTTTGAGTAAAACTCGATTAAATTGTATATATTTCTTTTTATTAACATGTCCACGGGATGAAACTTGTGGTTGAGACTATCGCGCGCCTGCAATCACCTGAATCCTTGGTTCGTGTTTCCCGCCTCAGAAGTAATTCGTCGCGTCATCTAGCGGGCGACGCCGTAATTCTCAACAGGCAGGTGCGAATTTTCGCGTGTCTCGACGCGTTCTGACCTGTAGATTCACGCATGGCTCGACCGTTACAAATATGAATTTCAGCCAGTGTTTGTAGTTTGTCTCGAGCAAAAATCTATTTTTGTCGCAACTTTTCTACCTCAGCGATCAACAAACCGCTGACATTTTGCGTGCAACCAGAAGAACGGTGATTTAAACAAGTGAAATATAACAAAGCTAAGAGGCATTTCGAAATCGAGTGGAGATTATTCGGTTTTATTCGATAACCAAGCAGCCGCAGGATCCCGCGTAAATATTCCAAACAGTAAATGCCCAATCATTCTTTAATTCTTACATAATTCTGTGTTTCTCGGAGATATCTTATCGGTCGTAGATTACACGCGTCGAACCTGAGCCTTGTTTTGAAATTCTTTGTTTCTTATTGTTTTGTAGAACGAAGGAGACAGGCTGCCAAGATGCAGCTGAGAATCGGTCCAGTATTGTTAGTTGCACTATTTTTGCAATGTGCGGAAAGTGCAACAATATTAAATTGGATTTGGGGTACATCGTCAGAGGAGTCGACTGTTCTAGTCGCTGATGGTGTACCTCTCGTTTCCATTCCTTACGAGACTATGACGGAAGATGAGAAGTTCCTTCAGGAAGGAGCAAAATTTACGGATATACAAGTTTCCTCTCCTCTGGAAACTTGTCAACACAAGGTCATCATGAAAATAAGAACTTCTTGCAGCGACATGTCCGAAGAGGAATTGGCAAAGCTCAGTGTCAATTTACTGAACTGCCAGTCAGCCGTAGAGGGAAGGAAGATATTTGCTTGCACTGACGAGATGGTAATGATTTTTTTGAAAAAAAAAAAAAAAAATGTACAATGTAGCTTACTATTGGTCTGTAATATTCACTGCGTGGCAACTTTTGACTGAGCATGGGCTGCTCCACTATATTCATAAGGGGTTGGTGCTCATACGTGTTCAATCTTGCAGCTTTATCCCCTCCTAAACCTTCTGCAGGGACCCCCTCAAAGGTTTTTCTGAACAGTAGTGGCTTGAGTGTGTTCCAGGAACGTAGCTTTATTCCCAGTTTCAGTTAACTCAGTCTTCAAAATCTTATTTATTGAATTATTAATTTTCAATTGATATTTGTAACTATTACTTTTTTTATTTTTGGTTCAACATTTTTTTGTTTTGTTTTTTTTTGTACGGAGCTCTAAGGATTGTTGGATATTATTGGCTGAGAGCACTTTAAGAGTTCATCTCATCGAAATTGGTGATCAATCGCTGTGGACTGTATTGTTTTTAAGTTTTATTAATTATACACATTAAACATTATGATTTTTTCATTTATCTGTTAACATATGTTTTGCAGCTTCAAAATGTATTGAAGAAGTGTGAATTCTTTCTCGATACCTCTCAGTGCTGGAATTAAATGTCTCAGGTAATCATTTCTTTTCAGACTTTGAAACAATGTACGACCGACATGGATGCGGACATGTGGAACGCCTATCATTTGATGAGCAACCGAGCGCGGGCCGTTTGTTACGCGACTCGTAGTACGCAGTTTCGCGCCCTAACGGAACTCACGGTCAATAAATTGATGCAGTCCGCTCATTCACAGATCAAAGCTCTGGGTTCGTTAAAGGTAAATTTCAATAACAATTAAATCATTTATAGCGTTTAAAAACATACAAAACTAAATTAGACATTTTCATAAATATATTTTGTAAAACTTGCAAATAACGTATGGTTCAAATATTTTTTATTTTTTATTCCACTTTTAGGAAAGTCAAGAACGCTTGGAAGATCAAACTCTGGAAGCCCTGAACTCTCTATCTTCTGGAAACAAGGCATTGTTGGAGCAACAGGAACACCTTCGCGACTCCCAACTGTCAGCACATAATTTGGTTGCGAGCAACCTCCGCGAGTTGTACAACGAAAAAGCTCTAATTCGAAGTGGCCACGCGCAACTCGCTAGCTTGACCGAAGACATAAAAGCGAAATTAGGTATTTTCACGCTCCTTTTTTTAATTTTGTCGTTTAAGAAGTGAACATCGCATTGAATTCGCTGCAATTTCAGAGAAAGCAAGCGCAGACCTCAGAGATCAAGCAATGACGCGCAATGAGAATCATGACGAAGTTCTCGCGATATTGATGGAGGTCCAGGAGCAAGCTAAAATGATCGAACAGACCCTCGAGAAGCTTGGCAAAATAAACGAGACGATTCATTATATCTGGAACGTAACAGAATCTATGCGCAGCGAGGTCGATGAGAAGCTAGGGTGGATAACCGAATACATCGGCGATACAAGTATGTAACATCTTGTGTACTAAAGCGAATATTGCCTGTACAATAAAAGAACACTTAAGCATTTGTTTTTTCTTTACAGGTGAGCAGATCAATAGAGTGTATCGAACGGTTCTTCATGTCGTTTATCTAATGGCCGCCATGATAGTCGCTGCATTCTTACAAGCTCCGTTCATAACGAGGGCTACGATTTTGGGAATAATTCCTGTGAATCTTGCAACGTTTTTGAAGCACGGAATGGAAGCCTGTCTCGATTTTACGTCGATAACAACTTTA
Source organism: Itoplectis maculator (assembly GCA_964034905.1). Classification (NCBI taxonomy): domain Eukaryota; kingdom Metazoa; phylum Arthropoda; class Insecta; order Hymenoptera; family Ichneumonidae; genus Itoplectis; species Itoplectis maculator. The sequence goes on along the minus strand of OZ035854.1, from coordinate 3,419,282 downwards.
ATATTCCTGATAACGGGCAGTACGTAGTTTTCTCGAAAAACAATATGTTTCACGTCGTTAATTTCATCTTCAACCGAAGCTAACATTGTAATTATATTTCAGTGCATTTTCTGATGACAATGGTTCAGTACCTGTTCGGTGTTGGCAGAAAGTCCCTTGAGAAGAAAAATTTTGAGGGCGCAGAGAGTTTCGGAAGAGAGCGCAACGGAACAACCAATGGTCATCATGATCGTGCGCATCAAAGATCTTCTACTCCGGAAGTAACCCCGGTAGTCATGAGAAAGCCCAGACTCCATGTTAGAATCATTGCGACCGTGAAGGATTTGTTCAGAACCATAGTTCAAAAATTACTCTATTGCAAAGGTAAAAATAAGAACTGTGACCTTTTTAAATCAATTATCCGATATTTCTACCGAAACTCTGCTATTTTTTCTATTACGAAAATCTATTTTTTTTAGATACCACTCTGATCATTCTACAATCGGCGGCTTCCTGGTGCCGACAGAATTCAACGCCCGTTGAGGAGCTCTCGTGCTCTTATCTGCCGTCCAAAAAGTCTCGTGACGATCTTGTTCACGATTACGGTAGAGAATATCCGAGCATGTCCGATGACAGCACGGACTTCGAGTATTCGTATAATGCGATGCACGAGCAACACGACAGATTCGATCGTCACGCAGACACGAGCAATCTCCTCGACGCTAGAGATCTACGACGCCGCATGAACAGCCGGAGTTCCGTTGGTCGCAGCTACGCGCCCTCGGAATCGAGAAGGTAGAAACGAATCGATCAAGTAATTAACGCACTTTTTATAAGATTTCGATAGGATTACACGTAACTCATTAACTAGATGTGCTTAACTATGAAAGTAATTTGCGTTTTGTTTGTGAAACATACGCTTTCTAAAAGCTCGTGTTTTTAATTGCATAAAGAACCAAACAATTTTTTTTTTTCAGTGTGACTCCGAATCTGATGGGTTCGTCAAGCTTGTGCGGTGGTTTGACGAAGACTGGCTCTCTGTGCCGATCGCGAGTCTCTCATGAAGGTCTTCGCTGCTCGAGGCACAGAAACGGATCGTCAATAATGGGAGACTGAAGATCGCATCTTAGATAATATAAAAAAGGAATATAAGTCAATTCAGTGATAACACAAAAGTTTCTACTAGCGTGGATTCGTCCCTTTTTTGGATGGAAGTCGGGAGCTCAAGGGGACCTTTTATTTTTATAATGTTTGAACCTCGTGCACGTAGCACTTAATTAGACGTAACGATGAGGAGGACAATTAGTTTTTATAGTATTTTCAACATAAGCAAGAAGTGTGGACATGATGTGACTTAGATAATTTGTAATTTTAGTTCTTAGTGTAGTTTGATGGCTGCCGAACAGTGATCTTAGACGAAATTTTTACGATCGGCAACTCGAGCTGTTTTTCAAGAAAATTCCAGCCGATTCTCTTTCCGCAATTGCATAATGTAAAATATTGCCTATTATTTATTATACCACTAGGATAAACATCTTATTGCTATGCTAAATTTCTTTTTCGTCGTTAGCTCTTAATTTTCATATTTATTGTAAGATACGGTTTTTAGACTTTACTTTCCACTATAAAAATAATTTTTTTTTTCATACCATAAACTTTATAGTTGTTTATCCTCCAATCAACATAAGCTTGTAAAATAAAGTTTATTTTCACAAAAAACGTTCTACAGCCCTTCTTAACCGCAAAATGCAGTCGTGCGTTGAGTGCAAACTGTATCGTTCGTCAATTCTCCGAATCCTGGGTTAATATGAAGATTCGCACCCTCCACTATATTGCGAAGGTTACAGTAATTCGTACCGTAGTCGAATATCATGAACCAGGAACGCGACGCTGATTTAGCCTGGGCGAAATAAATTAACATTATTGCAGTTGTGTGTGTTTGAAAAGAAGTTTATCAAAATAAAAAAATTACATTTGGAAAGAAATTCGATCATGTTTTCTCGTACTGAACGGATAAAATTGTCCACGTTGCCATTTTCAGCTGACATGAATGCGATTACCATTTACACTTACTAACCATTGCAACGCAGCCGCCGTTTCGCGCGTTTTTAAACTCGATTCTGATATCATCCACCAGTTGCCGATTTGAACTCAGATGAGTCGCTCTAATTGTGTTATTATTCTCCCTGGATTTCGTCTTTTTCAGCTGCAAAACACGAACAGACTATTAATAATATTTTGCGACTGGTTTGTCTGCCCAAAATTCTCACCGAATAGAGGCACCGGTTGCCGCGATCTCCGCAGTCATTGCAACCCGACCAATTCAGTATCTGCCAACGCAGACGTTGCATGACAAACTTGCACGGCTCGCCAAATTCCCTGTGAACGCGTTTGTCGTCGTCAGTTGTGCATTATAATATATCGATAATACATATCACCCGCGAAATGGCAAGTGAGATTAATTCAGAAACTTCAGTGTGCAATCGCTTTACGTCACGGATGTTCTGACGATACGATGATCATTTCCGAAACTCTGCTTTATTATTACTATTATTATTATTGTCAAATAATATGGACTATTCTTTGTTATTATTACGAAGACGTTCCCATGGGATCTTAAAAATGCACCGTAACGATTATTGTATTATTCCAAGCGTTAACGTTCGACCAAGGGGAAATAAACAGGTGCGGTCACGAGGTATCGAGTTACTTTAACTCCACGTCGGGCTACTCGTATGTTTATACACGTTCCACAGTTGCCAGGCACTGACAATCACTGCCCAGCTTTTTCTTTTCTTTAAGGGCATGTGAAACACCGACAGCCGAAAATCTTCGGATGTGCGGTTTGTCGCGAATTATGAACGGATTGAAGTGAAAATTGAAATACAGACGCCAGCAATGTGAATCTCGTGAATGAATTAGTCAGAATTTTTATTTTTGAGAAAAAAAATTACAGATCGATTACTCCCAGATTTTTTTTTAAATAAAAATTCTGACTAATTCATTCATGAGATTCACATTACTGGCGTCTGTATTTCAATGTTCACTTCGATCCGTTCGTAATTCGCGAAGAAAAGCATATCCGAACTTTTAAGGTGTGTTGGTATTTCACATCGCCTTAAAAAAATCGGCATATTTACTGTGATTATTATTGAATTTTACAAAATTACCATCGGACAGTGCAGGACGCCTGCAGAGGATACGGAAAGACGGTGATCGCGACGAATAGGCAGATGATTATCGCGATTGCGCCCCCCGTGCAGTACGAGCAGTAGTGGCAACTGACGATTTTCCCGGTCTGGGCGCTCGTCAAGGCGCGAACTTGGGTCGGCGGGATCGCTGATGTTGTTTATTGTTCGGTGCATTGCAAATGTGGATGAGTAAAGTGTAACGCTAACGTAGTGGGTTGGGCACGTAAATATCGTTACAACCATCGAGCCTCGGACGACGATTCGCGCTGTCGCCGGCCACACGTTCGTCGACCACGCAATAAGTGTAAGGCGGCGGTGGGTCCATTATTGACGTGGCGAATTCGGTCGCTTTGCAACGTGCCATTTCCGCGATAATCCCGAGAATTACAGTTCGCAATTGATAATTACGCCCGGACTACATTTACGTATCTAAAACGCGACAGAGCTGACTGCGAAATGTCAGATGTAAACAAAGAAGACACGTCGATAGGTCGGCGGTTGCTTTGTCCGTGCCGTTAACGCGTTACATAGGCATACTAGGCGCTAGGTATCTCGGACACGCGTTTGGCGCGCGTTCCCGAGATACTTTTGCGCTGCTGCCCTCTTATAAAGCTTTAAAAGAGTAAATCGCAACTAAAAAACCCCTTTTCTGTTACTTTTGAGAAAAAAAACTAAAATCTGTCGAACAGTTTGTCAGAAATCGTAGATCTGGCCGCCGGCCCGAAAACCGCCCAAATCGGAGTCACGAAATGTATTTTTTCAAAATATCGACTTTTAACCTATACCATCGTTCTCAAGTCGCATATTCTACCCCTGAAAACACTGGTTACAACCCTTTTTTACTGGATTTTGAAAAAAAAATTGTTTGGCCGAACAGTTTGTCAGAAATCGTAGATCTGGCCGCCGGCCCGAAAACCGCCCAAATCGGGGTCACGAAATTTATTTTTTCAAAATATCGACTTTTAACCTATACCATCGTTCTCAAGTCGCATATTCTACCCCTAAAAACACTGGTTACAACCCTTTTTTAGTTGATTTTGAAAAAAAAATGTTGGCCGAACAGTTTGTCAGAAATCGTAGATCTGGCGGCCAGGCCGAAAACCGCCCAAATCGGGGTCACGAAATTTATTTTTTCAATATATCGACTTCAAACCTATACCATCGTTCTCAAGTCGCATATTCTACCCCTGAAAACACTGGTTACAACCCTTTTTTAGTTGATTTTGAAAAAAAAATGTTGGCCGAACAGTTTGTCAGAAATCGTAGATCTGGCGGCCAGGCCGAAAACCGCCCAAATCGGGGTCACGAAATTTATTTTTTCAATATATCGACTTCTAACCTATACCATCGTTCTCAAGTCGCATATTCTACCCCTGAAAACACTGGTTACAACCCTTTTTTAGTTGATTTTGAAAAAAAAATGTTGGCCGAACAGTTTGTCAGAAATCGTAGATCTGGCGGCCAGGCCGAAAACCGCCCAAATCGGGGTCACGAAATTTATTTTTTCAATATATCGACTTCTAACCTATACCATCGTTCTCAAGTCGCATATTCTACCCCTGAAAACACTGGTTACAACCCTTTTTTAGTGGGATAAAAAAAAAGACGATATTTGACAGAACTGTCAGCGTTAGCAAGGACAAATGAAATTGGACTCGGTCTGAGAGTCGCAGCCAATCACAGCTCGAATAGTTTGCTAACAATGCTTTCCATTACTCATGAAATTTTTAAAAGAGGGATATTTTTACGCGTATCTCTATCCCCACCATTCGAGTGACAGCCAATGGGCAAACTGGTTACTAATAGGTCCCTTTCCTCGGTTAATCCCAGCAATTTCATCGACTGCGGCGAAACGTCTTTCCCTCAATCACTAGCAGACATATCCGCGTTAATAATTTATGGAAAATCGACATCAATTTGGTTCGGCTCCCGCAGTTAGATACATCGAGGGGGGAAAGCCAAACAAGTGTCTTTGTTTTTGTTTTATTAATTCCGTGTAGGTAACAGCCGGACGATAAGACCACTTTAGTGCCCTACGTTTAGTGTCCCGGTGTTCCCACGCAGGTCTTTGTACATCCTCGGTTTATCTTTCCCGGTTTTTCTAGACACACACGTCGCTCCTACTCCCAAACGGAAGGGGGAGAATCGAGGCTCGTAGTTACCACGGCTGCCGCGACTATTATAGTGCTTTTTGAAGCGCTCTTTAGACGATTGAAGGCCGAAGCTGCCACGGGAGCTTCAGCCCCTTCTTGCTCGTTCGTTCGGTCGTTCAGTTTTTTTTCATTCCAGCGGTGAACATTTGCCACAACTGCAGCGCGGCCGTGATTTCTTTCCTCGTCACTCAATACCCGTGCCTACCATATATACACTGTTAAAAATATATCGCACGAATTTCCATTACGTGTAAAGGAAGCCGGTTTACATAAACTGGTGTATCAAATTTAACATATGAATGTAATGATAAAAATTAGGAAATTTAACATGAAAGTTAAGAAATTGGGTATAAACAGTGAAATTTTGCTACATTCGTGTATTAAATGTAATATGTAAGCTTTTGAATCAATTTTCTAGTAATGTGAATTCACAAACATTTTTAACAGTGTAGCATTTCGTCTTTTTGCCTTCGCTCGCGACCCAACCGCGTGAATGCGAGATGCGCGCGCTCCCCGGACGTTTCCACTTCACACCCGTGCGGGCATCTTCTGAAGTGTACACACACACGCACACGCGCTGTATACGATGTTTGACGACAGAAGCGTCGAATTTGTGTACGTCAAAAGAATCTCAGAAATAGCGCGACCGTCGGGCATTTCACTCGCACTGCGTTATACACATTAGCCGCAGGCGGCATTTCTCTTCGTTGGAATTAATCGACAGCACTTCGAGTCACTCGTCGCGTCGTCGGATTTCCGACTTTCCGAGTCACGCCTGGCGGCAGACAACGCGCGATTATTAGTCTTCTCTTTCCCGAGGAAACTTCGTATACATTCCGTTTTTCCGACGCATCGAACGGAAACGAAGATCAATCTCGGAGGCCGAAAATCTTCTAATAGACTGTCTGGATTCTCGGGGGGATTCTCGTGCGCTTTCACTTAGATTCGGCTACAGTGAAAGTGCACTGATACAGCCGAAGCGGCTGACGATCACTGATTCGTGGTCGACGACTGGGACATCTGCGTCTCGTAGAAATAAAGTTGAACAGCATCAACCAGTAAGGTGGATATTCCGGTCAGTGACCGGGGATTTACTATCACCTGCTTTATTACTGCTGCTTTGCTTTCTTCCTACGAGGTGTGGGTATCATCGTCGTCGCCTGTGAACCAGTGGGTTGTCAGTCATGAGCTTTGACTACAGATCCCAACCGGACTCAAGCAACCGTCGATTGCTGGTTGTTTTGCGGTCGCTTAGAAACCTCGTGGTTACCGATTGCTTCAGCGTAATTTTTCAGTTCGTTTTTGTTCCATACACTGTTAAAAATATTTCTGAATTTACGTCACTGAACATTTGATTCATCGACTGAAATATTAAATTTAATACGCGTTTGTGGTAAAACTAAATATTTATATTCGGTTTCTTATCGTTTATATTACATTTCCAAATTTGTATAGGATTCGATAGAAGATACTGTTATTTTGCATTCCATTGACGTGTCAAATATAATATAACAGTTTATGTAAACAGGCTTCCTTTACCAGTAATGGAAGTTTATGCGAAATATTTTTACTAGTGTAGCAACCGGTTGCTTTTTAGATATTCAAAGCTTCTTCGGATCCGCCAGCAATTCGAACGGAGCCAAAACGCACGACTAACTGATCACTGGTTCGTGGCCGATGACTGGGACATCCACCTCGCTTGTCAATTCTTGCCCGGCTTAAAACCGCAAAGCCGACCGAGCTTTCTCCCTTTTTCTCTGTCTTTCTATCTCTTTCTCTCTCGATCGTTCGGGTCTCATCGCATCGGCCAAAGTAGAGAGGATAGACGTCGTGCCAGGGAGATATGTCGACGCGGGGCTGTCAAGGCGGTTGTCAGTCGGCGAACGACCCGCGACGAAGACGACCCCTGATCGTCGTCGCTGAGCGCGGTGAGGGCGATGGGGCCGTGGATGGGGAGAGGGGAGAGGGAGCAGCGAGAAAGCGAAGCAGCCGGAGAGTCGCGGAGCATGCGAGCTGCACCGACGGCGCTGTGAAGAAACCACGGCGGTGGTTTGTCGTCCCGTCACGTCGTCGTCACGCTACTTCTTCTGCTTCCTTTCGCGGCCCACCGCCGCCACCGCCACCGCCACCGTCGCCGCCGCCGCTACGATCTGCCTCGTGGACGCTATTTCTGGCTCTCGTTTGCGCGGCTTTATGACTATCGTGTAGTATTGGGACTGGGACGCTGCAAAGCGTCAACCCTTTGGTCCACCTTTGCCAGAGAATTCACGAATTTCGGATTGCTTGGTTCTGGCGTGAGACAGAAAATGCGGTAAAATGCTTTTTTTTCGGTAGAAAATAAGTTACATAGGATAAATCAAGGTCTAAAAAAGGGGATTTATTTCTAAAATTAGTTTTCGGAGGTCGTGCGTATTTCGGAAGTTGCAGAATTAATATTTGTCGCGTATCTTGACAGGATCGTTTCACACAATCGTCAATCGCACGGAGGCAAAATAAGGTTTATCTTATCAGACCAAATTTATCTATGTCAGATCAGGTCCAAGTGTGATGACAGGCGGCTACTCCACCAAATTTCCAGCCGGGATGCAATGTTGTAACATCATTGTTGTCGAATTCTCGTTATTAAATCTTAGTAATTAAATTTTAAGAGTTTCGTTTTGGGAAGTCTCAAGTCTCTCTGCAATCCTGTAACATCATTTATGCAGAATTCTCGCTATTGAATCTTAGTAATTGAATTTTACGAGTTTATTCTTTATGGACATGCGTCGATGCTATAAATCTCATCTTCTTCGGAGCTATGAAGAAAAAGAAAAAAAAAAGTACCGCCGGACGGGACAAGTCGTGGCTGTTCGCACCCCCGGAACCCACCCTCTTGTGTCTTATCGCGGGATCCCCGATGTTTCCGATGCGTCTCCGGCGCCAAGTATCTCGTTTGCCACCCTCCCTCTCACTGCTTTGTCGGCGACTTCAAAACCGCCGATGGACATCTACGAGTCGCTTTCCGATGCTTCTTACCAACTTTCCCTCGGTCGCTTTCGGTGAAGCTGACCCTCAAAGTGTCTTTCCTATTCGGAGCAGGAAAATTCTTACATCCTCAAATTCCCCGCCCTTGACAGTGGTCGCCTGTGACTTTCAATGAACACGACCGATACATTCGTACCCTGGTAAAAAAACTGAAGCATTCTGTTATATTCGGCTCAAGCTAGGCACTGATCAGCCCCGGCCTTGGACTGGGGCCTTGGCCAGGGCCTGACTAGCGCCCAGTGTAACGCCGTAAATTTTCCTACCAGGGGAGGTAACGTGCATTCGTGATGCAAATGCAAAGACATCCGAGACTAACAGGCTAAACTTCGAAGGATGAAGGGGAGCGTCGGTAAGGAACTCGAGGATGAGGCTCAAATTCCGCGAATGTGGGTCAACGATACAATGATACTGTACTGTATGATACAGTGTACACTGATACGGCGACGGCGATGAATGAATGGACGCAGTGTTTTCCTGTTTACTACGCCGCACCTCGCCACTCTAATTCCTCCAATTCTTCGCGGGCCCCGGACGAATTCGTACATGTAGTATTTTAATGCCGCGCGAGCAAAAAGTCCATTCACCAAGTGCTCACACGCGTGTCGAGTGCGAAGGGCGAGATGAGACGAGGAGGAACTAGTGTCGTGCGAGAGAAAGAGAGAGTGAGTGAGAGAGAAGGACAGAGAGGGGGAAGGGAAGCGATCCAAGACGGTCATGTGAACCGGATTTTAGTTCGACTGTGCAGCTGCCGACCCGGTCCCACTCTGTGTTTTATATACGCTGGATGGCGTCTTTCGTGCCTTCGTCAACACGCGTACATACGATATGTCCGTGAGCGCGCAGTGGCTGTTTGGCCCTCGGGGAGACAGAGGGAAAACAATAAAAAATAATGGAGGGAGAACGCGCATCTTCGGACGACTATTTGCCCACTGAGACTCCTGTATCCTATATGTGCCCGAATATCCTTCGCGGCGACGACGACGACGACGACGACGACTATGACGACGCGTGTAACAAGTGCCTAGGGGCCAAAAAATCGTGGAACGTGGTCCTAATACAACGGATTCTAGGAAGAAGGAGATGAAGAGAGACCGCAGACCGGAAGAGAAACGTCATCGGCAGTTTCACACTTGGCAAATATACACACATAGATGTAAAGAACAAAAATTATGGAAATACCAAAGGTACGAAATTTGTCTTATTTGGGTACGGGGAATTTTTTTTACATGATCAGGCAGTGTTACGAATAATCAAGCTCATGGGTTTCGTACGATATGATTTTGCACTATTGTACGATAACATTTTTTTGCATTAATAATCATGAATTAAAATAAATAAGATACTCAGATGAATTGAAAGTAGAATTATTTTATTTAGACAATTCCATGTTAATTGTGTCTCGATTCTCGACTATTTTTTTTTCTGCTTTTCAGACAGCGGAAGGAGGCTGTAAACCAGTTTAAGAGAATTTGATTACGCGTCCGGAAGCCGAGAGAAATGATCCGTAAGCTTCCCCTTTCGTCCGTCGTGCTACACCGCAGAAACGATCCGGCGTCGCGTAATTAAAAATTCTGGCCGCCTGTCGGCAGCCAATTTCCGTTCGACACGCGGTCCGAGGTGCCCGCGCGTTACAGCCGCGCCGGCGAAGAGCAGGGGCGTTTTATCCCGTCTCGCGCGCGAGCCACCGGTGATGACCTCGAGGGTCGAGGGCCCTGAAGCTGCGCGCGGTACCAGGCGCGAAGTTGCTGGAACCGAGAAGTTGACTTTTCGAAAATTTCCTCGCCGCCTCGTCGTTCTCATTAATCATGGGACAGCTGTCCGATGGAACGGTCGTTGTACTCCTCGCTTGTATGGAGAACCACGAGAAGGAGGAGTCGATATTTCCATTAACGCCGCTCTACAAACTCAAGAATTAGTGCTTTTCTTCTCGCCGAATTCCACTCCACTGCGACGCGCTCAGTAGATTTTTTTTTTATATTACTCAATTTTTTTAGACAAAAGTCTAATTGTGGGCTCAGCCCAAAAAATCGAGGTAAAACTCATTTATGTATACTTACAAATGTCTAGAGTTTAATATATAGATGAAAAGTTGTAATAGGCATTACTATCGATGCTATTTATATTGCATGCGTAATTAAACATTTTTAAATTTAAAGCAGGAGGATAGAAAACTACGATGGAGGCCACACTTTGTAACGGCGCTCTTGAGTCGACCGTGAAGAAAGACAGCGGACAGCGAGAGGATTGGTGCCGAAGTTATGGCGTTGAAAAGCCTCTTTGCTCGTCTCTCAGCACTGCGTTTATACCTCCCGGGGCTTCGTACACCAGTCCCGCGAGCAATATATACACGCGGCAAAAAGTAAAAAGCGTTTCATATATTTATGCTTTATTTTATTTACGGTCGATAAAAAATTGCGCTGGTTTTTTTTTCTCCATCGCAGAGAGGACGGAGGAGGAGCGGTGCGGTGGGGATCCGATGAGTCTCGCGGGGTAACGACGGAAAAAATTCTATTTCCGTGATGAGACCGCGAGTCAAAATGCGCCACGGTCTCGCGGTGTGCGTAAGGAAAGATTTATGAAGAACGGAAGAGACTACGCGGCCGCGCATCACTCCTTCCTCCGACTCTCTCTCGCCTTTGCACTCCCTATATCTATACTCGCTATAAGAGATTAATATTTTCTTCTATTTTTTCAACGGGTTCGCCGTCTCTCTGTCTCCCTCTCTTTCTTCGTCGCCTTTCCTCTCGCTTTATTTTTTTTATCTTCTTTTCTTCACTTTCGTTTACCTCGCACGAGCCAACACGTGGGCAAGTGTGCACGGTCCTATCACCGTATCTCCATTAACGCTCCGACTCGGGCTATGTACTTTCGAAATACGTCTTCCGTCCATCGCTCGAATTTCACCGCGCTCCCTGACCCCCGGCGACAAACTCGCGTCACCCCGAGACAACACACAGTTGAAGTGTGGAACGTAAGTGTGGAACTCGTAAATTTATTCGCACTTTCGACTATATTACTCTGCGTACTGTTCACTCATTTTTTTTCATTTTTTTTGTCACTGCCACAGCGAGATGCTTCCGTGTGCCGTATGTTTTTCTACGTACTCACGACTCCGTTTTTTCCTTCTGCGGGAACCTTCTAATTTTTTTTTCAGTCCTGGGCCCTATATCTGTGTCGACGGAAAAAATGATATGAGTCCCCGAGGATTTGTTTCTCTATTTGCTGTTGGCGCTCATCTGCGTTTGGATCCTTCTCGGAAATTAGGAGATGAGTCTAAGACCTTCGGGCTCGGGATCAAAGTAATTTAATGATGATCTTTGATTACTAAAAATAAGTACCAAAGCGGTTCCAGTATCGAAAAACTGCAGCTCCGATTATTTGTAAAATATTCGATGTTGATCATGAACTGATTTTTAGGAGACAGCCTTAATTCCGAATTCTTTGTGTTACATTTTGTGTCTCAACTTTATCAACAGCACTTAATGGTTTTCGGTTTCCAGGGAAAACGCAAGTTCCGAGAGAGCGAGGGAAATGGAAATAGATTGAAGAGTCGGAGCAGTAAATCACCGCGAAGCATCACCCACCACGATTGTTTCCAACCTGAAGTGAAACGAGGGAAGTAGTAATGCCGCAACCGTAAAGTCCCCATGGGTTTCACTCACAGAAGCTCGCAGTATCTGTCTTCGGTACTTCGTACACATAAAGACACACACGGCGTATCGTGGGAAGCGGTTAAAATTTAAAGGAGACACTCGGCGGTTTTTCCCGACAGAAGTGACGTCGAAAGAAGCTATATACAGGAGGAGCAACAATCTTTCTTCCGCGACAGAGCGAGAAAACGAAGAAATATGGAGAACGCTCGTTAATTTGGACAAGTGACTGCTGTACCCGTCAGCCTTCGCTCAATCATCAATCTTCCTTGGTTGTAAGTCACTTCTACGATATAATAATTGTTTCGCACTCTGCGCTCGTGTAAAGATCGTTTTGCAGATATTATCGCTAGTGTAAAATCACCATAAAGAGGCAAATTATATTAACAAATTATTACCTAAGACTTAATGATCACTACATGTTACTATAAAATAAACTTTTCAGTAAGTGAAGAGTCATTGCAAAATTATTAACTTTCGTCAAAAATATCTCAATCAAAATTTTCAAAGTTTTAATATTTCTGAATGTAAGGAATGTCGTGTTAGTGTAATAATGAACGATTAATGTATCTTTTTTTTAGTTATCCACTGTATGATTACACACACGTGTCCAATACGAAAATACCTTTCGAATGCTCGGCGAGTCTTGAGATTAATGTGGATGGGCCGATATAGGGTTGCACGGAGGACAGTAAAGAAGGAGGTGAGGGTGAATGATTAAGCGCTCTTGTCACGCGTAAGATATCCTTAAAAATTGCCGCAACTCTCTCTCTCCCCTCTTGTCTGTCGAATCGCGTTCCTCCGGCGCGAACCCTAACCGGAAGCACGCTACGAGTCGACAGTGAAACGCCAGGCCAGCCCTGCGTGCCCTACACTGCAATATACGCTGGGCGTTCGCTTTGCTGCGCCGGCGTATCGTCCGTAGCCGAGTCGAACGTCACGAAAATACGTTCGAACTGATTTTAGGTATATTCGGCGTGGAGCGGGCGGCGCAGCGACCTTTCCGCACCAAACCACCACACCCCCTCGGCGCGACGTACTTCGTCGGACGGAAAGAAAAGGAGCGTGGGCAGAGAGGAAAATATAGGTGCGGAGACCGAAGTGAAAGCAACGTGGAGTGGAGGAACGAGAACGAGAGTGAAGAAAAAAAAGAAGAACGAAAAAAAAAGTCCGCGCAAAAGGGGTTGTTCCCAGTTCGAGATTTACGACACAAACTTCGAGGGGTCTTCACCCCGTACGCCGCTACATCCCACCCCCACCCCTGGATACAGCGCGAAGCACTTTAAAATCACTCACGAACCGCTCCCAAGCTGATAACGAGATGAAAGTCAGCCGATGACTTTTGGTGACACAGCCAAAAATGCTATTCTTGAGTGAAGGCTCGTAAAATTTTATAAAATTTGTATCAAGAGCACGAATCGTAGACAAAGCTATTTTTCCCAAAATCATCGAAGGAAGTTGTATTGAACATTTTTTTAAGCTGTTGACGATAAGAATCACGTTTGTTCGTAGTCGAAAGCCTCTGGGTGGCCATCGCGGTGGGTGCGCCACGACTCTCTGTGACTACGCAGGGACATATAAGAATCGATTTCTTCTTTTATATTTCTCTCTGACGTCCGGCTTTTTTTTCCAGGCAAAATTTTTCTCTCGCTCGCACTGCAACGTCGCCGTGGATTCGAGAGGGTACGCAGAGCGCAGAGGATCCGACGCCAGTGCCCGGCCCCCACGGTCATCAGTGCGTGCCGCCGACCGGAGAAGAAGAAATCTAAGATGAAACCTGCTCTCCGTCTCTCCGTTTCGCTCTGTGGACGCGAGCTCGTGGAGACACGCTTGATTATGACCGAAATACGAGAGAAAGAAAGAGCGCGGGCTTGAGCTGAGAAGAGAAGAGTTTTTGTCGCTCTGGCGCCAGTGCGGCGGCCCTAGTTGGGCCTCCTTCCTTCCTCCCCTCAGACGCTCCTCCCTGTGCACCTAATACCCTCCTGCGTGCCAATTTCAAAGCACCGAACGTGCCCGAGGATTTCGCTTATATATGGTTACTGTATATTTTACATTGTCTAAACCAAATTCTGTGATCACGCCATGTACGATGTTTAATCTTCTCCTTCTTCTTTTTGTTCGACAGATGATGATCAACTGAACGAAATATTCGCACGCCGGACGATACGAATATAAATGGAAGAAACAGTGGTGAACGACTGACAAGAAATATTTTACAGCATCAAAGCGAGAGTGTGAAAACAAACGCAAAGTCTTTCGCGATGATCCACCACCAGCGACCGAGTCCTCGAGGGCAGGGCACAACAGCTGCGTCTTTCGGGATTCCGCGCTGAGAGATGATGAGACGCTCTCAAGAGAGAAGGAGCGCAGCCGGTCGAGATACTTCGAGTCGTGGTGTCATCGTGAGCTCTCACAAGAGTCGACTCACGTGCGCTTACTATTACGCTCGTGTTACGCAAAGAGAGTATTTACTGTGCGATGCAAGTAGGGAAAACCAACGTTCCTCTCGGGTGATGAATCTGGAGAGTTCGTGTGCAACAGAAAAGGGAAAATGAAAAAGGATTTGAATAGATTTTGTGTAATTGTATTTTCTCCGTAATGAAAATGACGAATTTCCCCGTTTGGAGCCAAGACAACGCTATTGGTTGGTTGTCGTTGCTGCTGCTCGGCGGCATTGCGGCCTCCTCGTGAAATGCGGGCGAGAGAAGGGCGGAGCTCACCTGCGAGTTACCTGTTTACCCGAGAAGCGCCAACCAATCGGGTCTTTCAGTTCGACCCAAAGTCTACGGTGCCTTTGATTCGTTGAAGCGAATTCACGAATCGCGGCGAAGAATTCGTTCCCTCCTAAGGTACTTCACGTCTTTCTCCGTGGTAAATAGATAAACTCGACGTCGAGATTGCGGTACTTCCGGGCTAGATGTTCAGAAGTAGATACGTCACTACACTGAAAAAAATTAATAGTTGTGATTACCAATCGTTGGTCAGAGCTACCAATATTTTAGTAACTGCAACCAATATTTTGGTATATCGAACCAATGATTGGTAATCACAACTACTAATTTTTCTCAGTGTAGAGATAGAGTAATTTTTATTAAAAGCAACGAATCCCAGCGATAATATAATTGACCATGTCATCCGCCTGACCGTCTACTCCGAAATTACTCCAAATCGTGTGTAATGGTTTTTCTTTTATAAAATCAACTAGAACTTCATGAAACAATATTTTATGGGACCTTCGGGAGGGTTATGGAAATACGGACGCTGACGGCAAATGCGTCGTTATATTGTTTTATGCTTCGTTTCAGAAACCGGAAGTTCATCGGGACAGTCATCAATAGACAAAAAGGGAGATATAGGCAGTTCGGCATTAACTACAGGAGTCTCGCTGAGAAAACAGCGATGAATCTCTCAACGGGCTACCGCAAGAGCACGGCGGCGTACATATTCGTACGGAGCGAGAGCTTCTTAAAAATCCGCGGGTGTTCTCGAGTCAAACGAGCGAAGAAAAAAATACGAGAGAGAAATAACTCTCCCGGGCACGCTTTCCCGGACTCCAACAGCGGAAAATGGACTCTACGTCCGAGGAATCTAGGTATAGCGGGGAGCACCGAACGAAAAAGTGTCGTATATCCCGGAGGGGTTCTTTGCCTCGCGCGCGAACGATGGTTTCTCGAAACTTTCCTGGAATTCCTGTGGAACTGCGGTTCCCTGCTTCTCCCGCTTCGATATAGCTTGCGGCACTCCGACCGCGGGTCGAAGGTCGAACTCATGAAGACTATTCTTGCGATTTACGTCTGACGCGGTGAAAAAAACGTCGCGCCCACCCAATACAAGGAATACGACCTACATAATTTCATCGGGGCAACCGTATACGAGCGTCGCATCACTTTCTTTTTTTTCTTCTCTGGAGAGAAGAACCTTTTTTACGGTTATCAGCAACGACCCTGGGGGGCCAGGCCCACCGCATCGAAATACAATTTTTAATACTTCTTCACGGGTTACAGAGATTTGCCATGCCACCGATTTTAAGAAAATAAAATGAAGAATAAATTATGAATAAATGATGTTCGTACCGGAATTAAATATTAAATTTTATGTTGCCAACAAAAAATTGAAAGCGCGATTTTCTAAATTTCTAAACAAATATTTACTGTCCCTGACAATTTTTTAATGATTTCACAGTACAAATCATTGAAAACAGTAACAGTATCGTTGACTTTAGGAACGTTCAATGAACTCTATTTAAAAAAAAACAATTTATAATAATTATCTGACGATATTCCAAAGTACATTTTTTTTGGTGATTTATAATTGAGTCGGAATAAAATTCATAAATATTCTTTACGTTTGTTGAAGAAAAAGCCTTGCGAGAGGTTCTCGCGTCACGGAGGGAGAGTGAGAGGATTGACGCGGGCGGCCAACTGTTTCTTGCGAGTCGCCGCGTCGGATAGGGGTAAAAAAGGGCCTCACGGATCGTCCCGTCGTTCGGGGCCTCGTTCTCCGCGGTCGCGAGCGGCTCTTCCTCAGCGGGGGACCAACGGGCACTCGGGCCGACGTTACTGGCTCGCCGAGAGACGAGTGACAATTTGAATTCGTGCCAGTCGACGCGCTCGACGAGAAACTCGGTTTCTCGGCGTGCGCCAGGACACGCACTGTGCAAAAAGTCGGCAATTTTCTCGAGGTAGTTCCCGGTACGCATCTTCCGACCCAGCACATGTGTTTCGTCTTCCGAGGTCCCTGGTCCATTGTTTTCCTTCACGGACATGGGAGACCCAAATTCCCGAGGTCCAAAGTACAACGGCGGGAAACTGCGGCTGGACCTCTAGATCGTTTTTCCTGACCTGGCCAAACAATTCCCTCGGCTCGTGGATATGTCGAGTAGGTTACCACTTCGAAACGCTTCTAAATACAGCGACAAGATTTTTTTTTCATCTTTGTGCAACAGACTGCATTTATTTTTAGCTATGAAAATAATGTAGAACTTTGATTTGACCAGTTTAATTCGATCCACATTTCTATAACACGTAATATGACATTTTTGTTTTTCCTTTTGCACAATTGTAACCGTCGAAGCACCCAAGTGTATTTCCTCTTTCTAACAATCTCGTATCTGACGTGTAGAAACACAAATAATATTTTCGTCCAATTTTTCGGCAAATATTAAAGTTCCGACGTGGTAGACAGTTCATTCCTACCGTTCGACCATGTGGGCAGGTATAGTGCATACAGAAAAGTATATTTTCACGAGAGCCATCGAGCGCACGAGCGATAGAGGTAGTGTCCCCTCACGCAGCTTCGTCCTCCGAAACCTGGTGTGCAACACGTGTCGTCCGATACAACGGCCAGGTCTTTCGAGCACGTAGGTAGCACACCGGAGTCGTGCATACACATCGCCACGTGGAACTCAATTTTTCACAGGGTAATAAACCCAGAAGCGGCGAGTGCGTCCGCTATTTTTTTCGACTGGTATCTGTTTGTATTTCCGGTCTGTTCCCGTGCAACGAGTGACCAATTGTATCACCAAAACAATGTGAACCACGGTAAAAATTAGAATAAGAAAGGATACAACTATAATATCTCGATATATTGCATATACTAATTTTTAAAAATACCCAATTTGATTGATACAATCCGCTTTTTGGCATATGAAGTATTTGGCACTTAGAACTAATTAGTAAAAAAAGTGCTAATTATAAATCGTTGTACAAAAATGACAAAAGAAATGTAATAAATTGCCCGTTAATAACAACACTTATCTTCAGGTAGATAGATTTTTTTCGACGTTTTTTTAAATTTACGTTGGCTACCTCGAACGGTCACAGCAATTGCACCGATTGTTTTCAAAGGGTGCTCGATGGCTCCTCTGACTTACGTGTATTCCTAACGAGAAGGTACAAAGGCCACGGTCCACTTTTCGAGGCAACCAGTCTGCCCAGGATTATCGCGTGGCACTATCGACCTTAATCTCGCTAAGACGCACGTACTACACCGAGGCAAATCTGTTTAACAAAGTTTGCTACTCGAGGAGCTCAAGTGGAAGCTCAAAAGTATCGATGAAGCAAACGATGATTTTTGTTTTAGATTATAAATGCAAATACTTACCTGAGCGTTATCGTTCGGTCATTCGCCTTACGCTTTGCCTTCCCGTATCACAGTGAGTAACGAGTACCTGGCCTGACAAACATGTAACGCGCCACTGGCTACATGTACTACATGGTATATCAGAGATATTTCTTCGAGTGATACACTATACAACTTGGCAAGAATATTTGATTTTAAAAAATTAATAGATTGATAATTATTCGATAAGTAGATAATTCGATAATTATTTGATAAGTAGATAAGTAGATAAGTCGATAATTACTCGATAATTAATTTATCGAAAAAATTAACAGGGCTCGACGGCGGAAGATAAAAGCGGATATGTGATTGCCATCTCCGTGATATTCTCGTCGCGAATTGTTATTGCAGCATTCAAAGTTTATTCGAAGGAGTTTTGTTATATAATCGAAAGTGTACTTCTCGTCTCCGGTTGGCGGATCCGATGAAAAGCGACGCAATTCTGGGCTCGCAACCGGCATCGTCGCTGCCACCTTGAGTCGGACGGAGAAAAGAGCAAGAGAATAACTTCGTCGACGTCGTCGTCATCGTCGTCGTCTGGCGTGCACATGTCTTCTACTTGGTATTATCCAATAAGAAACTAAACGCCCTTCGCCACGTGACATTGACTGTCGTCGTCGTAACGCTCTAACGTTTATGACCTCGCTAATTTCTCCATCTCTCTTCTTTCCGCTACCAGACAAACCGACGGCTCCCCTGGTAGCCCCGGTTCTCGCCCGACGGTCACACCATTTTTTTTTTTAGTCTTGTTTCAATTTTGAAAACGAAAAATCGACGATTACGGTCCGAATTTTCGCGTCGTTAATGTCAAGTCGGTAAATTATTTATCATGTTTATGTATGAAGAAGCGGCGGCAGATACGTGACATGCATTTCACCTCGTGACTTGCTGGGACTCGGATTGTCTTGATAAATCACGGAATGTCCGGCAGATAAAGTCTGAATCAATATAAAATCTAAAAAATATTTTTACAATGACTTGAGGTACATAGATGTATCGTCAACTATTCGATTTCGTCAATGTTCTGGACGATGCTCCAGTTCAGTCCGTAGAGTAAAGATTCGCCGGTTTGTCATCGCCAATGAAAATCCGCAATTTCTATTCTCCACGTCGACCATTAATTCTCACGACCTGAGAATTCGTGAAGGCTCGGGCGGCGCTCTAATTTTTCATTGGAGCAATAAAATGCGGTATGAAGAAGCGGCGGCAGATACGTGTCGTGCATTTGACCTTGTGGCTTGCTGACATTCGAATTCTCTCGATAAATCACGGAATATCCGACAGATAACGTCTGAATAAATATAAAGTCTAAAAAAGTTTTTTTTTGTTTTTTTTTTATCGTCAACTATTCGATTTCGTCAACGCTCTTCACGATGCTCCAGTTCAGTCCGCAGAGTAAAGATTCGCCGGTTTGTCATCGCCAATGAAAATCTGCAATTTCTATTCTCCATGTCGACCATTAATTCTCACGACCTGGGAATTCGCGAAGGCTCGCGCGGCGCTCTAATTTTTCATTGGAGCAATAAAATGCGGTATGAAGAAGCGGCGGCAGATACGTGTCGTGCATTTGACCTTGTGGCTTGCTGACATTCGAATTCTCTCGATAAATCACGGAATATCCGACAGATAACGTCTGAATAAATATAAAGTCTAAAAAAGTTTTTTTTTGTTTTTTTTTTTATCGTCAACTATTCGATTTCGTCAACGCTCTTCACGATGCTCCAGTTCAGCCCGCAGGGTAAAGATTCGCTGATTTGTCATCGCCAGTGAGAATCCGCAATTTCTATTCTCCGCGTCGACCATTAATTCTCACGACCTGAGAATTCGTGAAGGCTCGGGCGGCGCTCTAATTTTTCATTGGAGCAATAAAATGCGGTATGAAGAAGCGGCGGCAGATACGTGTCGTGCATTTGACCTTGTGGCTTGCTGACATTCGAATTCTCTCGATAAATCACGGAATATCCGACAGATAACGTCTGAATAAATATAAAGTCTAAAAAAGTTTTTTTTTTGTTTTTTTTTTATCGTCAACTATTCGATTTCGTCAACGCTCTTCACGATGCTCCAGTTCAGCCCGCAGGGTAAAGATTCGCCGATTTGTCATCGCCAGTGAGAATCCGCAATTTCTATTCTCCGCGTCGACCATTAATTCTCACGACCTGAGAATTCGTGAAGGCTCGCGCGACGCTCTAATTTTTCATTGGAGCAATAAAATGCGGTATGAAGAAGCGGCGGCAGATACGCGCCGCGTGTATTTTACCTCGTGGCGCGCTGGAACTCGGATTCTCTCGTTAAATCACGGAATATGTGTCGCGATCAGGGTGGTCCCTGAATACGCACGATGGTAATGCGCAACATATATATACAGGCAGCTACGATGCCGCCGTTGCTGCTGGGAACGAGTTGGATTGCGGTGCGCAGGGTCGTTTCTCCCTTTCTCGCTTTCTATACCATCGTCGTTCTCTCGTTTCAGCGAGCCGGAGACGTCGGATGCGCGAGCGCGACGCGTCAGGAATACACCGAGCGCTCCGAGCGGCAGTGGAAAAGGAAATAAGAAAGTCGAGAGACTCGCGCGCTCGCGTGGCGCTCGAGATTGAAATCAAACAAACATCGGCTCCGCGGCTCCTTCGCTCCGTTTGCTCATTCGCTCGCTCTGTGCTCCTTTCCACGCTGGGCCGCCCCGCGCAGCTTTCGAACCGCGTTGTGCTTTCTTCGTACTTCCGTCGCGTGAAAGCTCGATGCACCAGTCGTACGCGCGTTGTATATTGTTACAGTGCACCGCGAAGACTCCACAATTTAGTCTCGGAGGGTGGTCCCCACGTCCATTTCCCTACGCTGCGAGCTGCTTGGAACAATCTTGCAGTGTAGCAAGTCAAACTGAATTTCGAATTGTCATTCATTTTGTCACACCTAAATGTCACAGCGAGTAAATATTAAATTGCTTAAAATTTATGAAATTATTTTTTTTTGTAATTTATGAAATTTACAAGATTAAATTTCTTAAATTAATAATGATAGGGGAGACCAATACTTTTAAATGAATTCATTCAATGTTAACCCTTCGCGGTCACCGGTCCGGAGTCTTGCACAGTACTTCCAGGTAAATCTGGAGTCAATTTGACCCTGTGGTAACCGGGAAGGGTTAAGAAGTGTACGTGTATAGATTTTGCTTTTTTATTTTATTTCATTTTTTTTTATTATTGACTAGGGTAAAAGAGGAGATCAACGCGATTAGTCGAATCAATGAAATATGCTCACCACTTTTACTCATATTTATTGAGCGCTTTCTTTTTGTCGCGTTTGTGGTAAACAATGCAAATCAATGGCATGTAACTGTGTCAAATTTGTACATTCATATGAAATCGCATTTTTACTAATCAAAGCTTTTGCCCAACAGGTCGCCGGTAATTCTTCTGGGAGAAACGATTTCTATTGATTTATATTGATTCAGACTTTATCTGCCAGATATATAAGTCTTTAATTTTAATACTATTACCAAAATAGAATGTGATAAGTCACCTTAACTAATTACTCTGATATCTGTTCAAGAGGGTTTGATATAAAATCGGATTTTTACTAATCGGAGCAGCACGCCTTTGCTCAACAGGTCACCGAGTAATTCGTCTGGGAGGAACGTGGAGGGCATCGTAAACGGGGCCCCGGCGCTGCCGAACGATTATGATGAGTCTGCTATGCTGGTATACCCCCTGGAGTTTACGGCAAGTACGCCACCAGCAAAACGACAAAGACGTCCATCCCATCTACGACGGGTGGTCATTGTTGGCCGCACGGGTCAGGAAGGAGGATTTTTCAACTTCTGTTTCACTCTTCCGCTCTTCCCGTCCCTTTTCGTCCAGTCGCTCGCCGTACACTTGGATTGCAGGTACTATCAACCAGCCCCCCCCCCCCTCTCCCCCCGCGCACGTTCAAGTACCAGCACCCGCAGGAGGTTATTACGACCGACAATTTGGGAATACCCAGCGTGGAAATTCCAAAATCGATTCGAGTCCCGATCGACGATTCCGGAGGCACGTACTCTGCGAAATCGTACCTGTGCACCAGCGAATGAAGCATTTATCTCGAATTTTCCATCAACATCCTCAGACGCTCAGAATAATCTTAATTGAACGTGTTAAGTTCTTAATAGAGAATTTATTTTATTTTATTAGTAGCTTCACACTTTACGAGTCAATTACATTTTTTCTGTATTTATTGAGATATATATAATATCGATATTAAATATATTTTTTTTTTTTTTTTACACTATTGAAGGACATTTTACCAAGGTCAAGCAAAGTCATTACTATTTTTTTAAGCAATGCAGTGTGGGTATCCGCTTATTTTTTTTTGTTTTCACTACTTTAATAAATCGCGAATTAAGGGGATGGTTTTTCGTTCGAATATTTCTAAGAGGACCCTCAACGATTCGAAAGATTCTTCCTCGATGCAGACCTTGGGGACGTAGCAGACCTTAAAATAATAGATTGCAGAGCTAAAGGCAACGCGCTACGAGGAACGAACGAAGCGAGCGGAGCGCGCAGCGAGAAGGTAGCGTTCGTGCGCGTTAACGTACGCAGCGAGCGAGTCGCTGGGAAAATACGTCGCCCGCATGTCCCGTCGCCGGCGGATTACCCGGCCAATAAAGTCCTCATAATCCGTGAGCTCTCGCCGCGACCTTCTCTCTCGCTCCCGGTGTACTCGAGAACGTTCAGCGGGTGGCCAGGTACGCGCATATACTCCGCCGGAGCTCGGGGACGAAAATGCCACCCCGTGAGGTTTTTCCCAAATTATAAATTCAACAATAATACATGAAGCTCCGACCAAGGAATGAAAATTCTTAATTTTTCCGGCGATACTGGCTCGCAATCCGCGCGACGTTTTTCACGGAAGGCCTGATATAATTTTATTTTTAATATTAATAATTCCAATCAAAATCTGTCAATCGACACAGCTGCAAAGTATGAATAAATTAATTTAGTCGAATAAAAATGAAAAATATTTTGATATCTTATCAAGTCTTTTAATTCGAAAGAGGTCCGACTGTAAAAAAAACGCAGCCGAAGAAAAATTTTGCTTGTTTCAATATAAGAAGTACGACGTGTACACGAGGCGGTTCAGAAAAGTGGAATGAGCAGTTAAATAATCGACTAATTCGAGGTATACAATTTTTCAGGTGCGTGTAGCAGATGGAAACGAAAATTTCGCACAGAAGAAAACCGTGAGAAAATCATTTTTCCAGGACTTTAACAGTGCGAGAGCCGGAGCAGATAACGAAGAGGTGCAACAGATGTGCCCCTTCCGGGTGACATTGTCTCAGAAAGATTTTCGGCGTAGCTTTTACAGCCGATGTCCAACGAAAAGTGCGGCGGTGGGAGCTGAAAAATGTGGCGAAGAATCGGAATCCCCGGTCCGCAGTATCTGCAAGGCTGCGTGCGTGCACTTGATTATTTGACGTGACCGGAATCTCATTAAAGGTGGACACGGCGGACGCGCGGTCGTTCGCGACACGTGTTCGCCAAATTTTTCCAGTCTCCGTGCATTTCGTGCCGCTGCGAGCAAACAGCAATGCTGGGGGTACGTCGCACCGCCGTGTACATAACACGGAAGTATATGGTACCTAACCAGCCGCTAAAGTAGCGACGAAGACGCGCACATGTGTCGAACAGGACGCGCGGAACTCGAGAAAGGTCAGGGTGCATCTGATAGTTAAGCACCAGGACAAACAGGTAGCACGTGCTACGTTCGACGAACCTTCCCTCCGATCTATGTGACGATGCGTGCGCAAGGTTGATACATTTTATTTCATTAATTGGCGACGGAATTGATTATATCTATTTTATAACGGTTTTTAAAAATCTGATTGTCGACGTAGCTTTAAAATGCATTCTTATAGTACCTTTTATCAACTACTTCGAGTAGATTTGCCAAACAGTTGTCGATTTTTTTAAATATTTCTTTACTGTCGAGAGATTCAATGGTATTTTTTTTAGAGTTTTTGTAAGTGATGACCGAAGTATTATTTTTTCTATACAAAATAGTGCATTTTTATATCTTCAGTTTGGTGAATTATATGCCAGTGCAAATGCAAATTGGAACCCGGTGAAAACTGTATTGCATTAATTGACTCAACGGATTAACAGTGCCAAATCCACTGCGAAATTCCACGTGCGAAGTGCCAGCAAAACCCAAAAGGCTTGTGATTCTCTGGCTGTGTGTACAATTAGCAAGAATACGGGTACAGCGGTTGTTGCCGTGCGAGAAGCGCGCTCGGCATCGTTCCAGAGTCAGACCGCTCTGTGCATGTCCGTCGGAACACAAGCCGGATTGACGCCAAAGTCACCGAGCAGCGAGCAGTCGAAATAATTCGGATTAGAAGATTGAAAAATATTTAGTTTTAAACAATGGGCAGATTACTGTGCAAATGGAGTGCGGCACGAAACGGTCGGAGTCAGGTTTTCCGGTCGTTTCAGAAGCGAAAAGGCAAACCCGATAAACCGTTGGGTAATTATTTGTCTTAACAGCGGACTTAGAGGAAAATTAAATTAAGAGATGACAAAAATATACGTATATTTTTATGAAGTTTAGTTTTATACTTGATTTACTCGTGCAATTAAAAATAGATGCGACAGATTTTATTATATTGATACGGAATAATGGCGGTAGTAAATGTTATTGAGAATTTCAGAAGCAAAATCCGAAGAACAGTTCGGTAATTATTTGTCTTAAAAGCGTATCTAACCAAAAGCTAAACTAAATTAACTAAAAATTAAATTAACGACAAAAAATTACAATTTTATTAAATTTGCCTTAAATATAATTTAGTCGCGTATTTAAAAATATTTGCGAGCACGCGGCAAATTCTGTGGCCACAAAAGTCTGACCGAAGGATCGTGACAGGTTGTATTATAATAATGCGGAATAATGGATCTCGGGGGGCTCGGAAAAGGAAGTAAAGGCCGAGGACGACGAGCGGCGAAGGCGTGCCCGCTGCTACGGTGAGCGTTTACCCGGCACCGTTGACGAGTATAAAGGATCCACTCGACGGAGTCTGCAGGGTAGCCATTGTCGCAGCACTTGTCGCTATTCAACTATCATAAAGGCTATTTTGCTGGTGTTGCGGATGACTCTCCGGAGCCGCAAACGTTTAGACATCCATTACCGCGCCCTTCGGATATTATCCCGGCGCTAAATTCAGCTTGCGACGTTGCTCTAAGGCTCCAATCTAACCCAATCTTCTAGTCATTTTTTTAATTGAAATTAATTTATCTCTACGATTGCTGAAATATCGAATATCGCATGAAATAAATTATATAGAAATAAATTCACAAGTTGAAATTGTGAATTAATTATTAATCACATTGTTATGAGCTTTGTAGAACTGTTAAACTTAAAAACTGTACGTATCAGCATTGAAAAATATATATATTTTAATGAAAATGTATACATGAAAATGCCACATCGAAATGCTTCTTGATTGCAATGACTTCTCGCACAATGTCTATAAATCGAAAAAAAATATAAATGTTT
Source organism: Itoplectis maculator (assembly GCA_964034905.1). Lineage (NCBI taxonomy): Eukaryota > Metazoa > Arthropoda > Insecta > Hymenoptera > Ichneumonidae > Itoplectis > Itoplectis maculator. Next base: position 3,393,638 of record OZ035854.1, on the reverse strand, counting down.
ATTCTTCGTGCTTTGACTATTGAGAATGAGTGTTGCATGCTCCCGTTTCATTTGAAAATGTAATTCCCTCCTTGTTCGAGGTGAAATGTGAATTCATGTATTCTTTTTTCTTTCTTTGGAAAAAAACGCCCACCTGAAAGGGTTCGAAAAACGTGACTTTTCGGCACTCCTGACTTTCACCTCGAAGGCCGGTGTCCGAGCCTCCCTCGAAGTAACATGTGTCGTCGCGGACATAATATAACCGGCACCGGCGCGACGGTATGAAAATCTCGGCAACACATGTTGTCGGCGGGGACATCGACGAGCGTGCGAAGCGCAAAAATTCTCCCGAGTTCGGAAAGCTCATAAATGCAAATTCGTTCGGTGGGTCGGTGCGCGCCCCTCGGAAACACATGGTACCAAGATTGCATGCCCCCCGTCCCCCCTCGTCCTCATCGTTGCAGCTAGGACACGCTAGCTAGCGACGACGAGTGGTATGGGAATAAGCGGACACGCTCGCGCTGCATACGGAGCTCGAGCTTCGAGCTCCGCCGTCCTACGGGGTTTTATGGGGTACCCGCATGCCTCGCCGGCGAGCGCGCCTACCCAAATGAACTTCCTTAATTGACCGTCGAAAAAAAGTGCCCAAAATCGCTAAACAATTCTTCGCTTTTTTTCCTGCGACATGCCAAAAAATGCTTTTACGGAAAATGTACCGACAACAAAAGATTCGTAAAATTAATTATCACTATTATCAATACAATTAATATCGAGATAGATTTACATCGAATCTTGTAGAATACACGAAGTGGCACTTTTATAAACGTAAATGACGTAAAAAAAAATGGGGTGACACGGTTAAATGATAACGTAGTCGTGAATGATTTTAAAAAAGTCCGAAATTCCTGGCCTACCATCAATTTTCAATCGGCATTTCACTCCTCACCGTCCGCACGAATCGAAGAATCGTCGAAAAATACCTGGCTACCACATGTCGAAGTTGACCGCTCGTTAAATGCAAATTCGGGCGTGAGTGAAATTCGCCGAGAGAGGGAAAAACACATGCGGCTGTATTTGCTGGTGGCATAGGTACCTATAGCTTAATGGGTAGGTACATAGAGTCGGGGATGGAGGGCGAAAGCGGCGCGCAGATCGCAGGTCGCAGGCCCAGGAGCCACGAGTGACTGGCGAACACATGTAGCCCACCGGAGCCAATAAACGTGAGCGACGTTGTCGTAGGTTGACGCGGCGAAGGTGCGTGCACGTGTATCAACGGTACGTGCAGAGGTTGCCGGCTTGCTCGCACCTATGTTTTTTTTTTTTTTTTTTTTTTTTTTTTTTTTTTTTTTTTTTTTTTTTCAAAAAACGCAAGTGGTACCGCTTGGCGAAAATTGCGATTTTTTACGGTCGACTTTACAATTCTGCGAAAAATGGAAAAATCGATATATCGCGTTCCGCCTTACGGCATTCTCTTCGTTAAAGAGCTTTCTTCCGAACGCAAAAAGAAAATCCAGATTTCATTTATCCAAAAAAAATTACATCAATTTTAGTGAAGTGACAAAATTCGAAAAACGTGAGAAATTATTTTTCGCGTTTTTCTCCTCGAATTTTCGGTTTTCCGGACAAACAACAGCCGAGAAAGGAAGAAACACATGCGGCTGTTTCTGCTGGTGGCATAGGTACCTAATAGCTTAATGGGTAGGTACATAGAGACTGGGATGGAGGGGGAAAGCGGCGCGCAGATCGCAGGTCGCAGGCCCGGGAGCTACGAGTGACTGGCGAACACATGTAGCCCACCGGAGCCAATAAACGTGAGCGACGAGCGACGTTGTCGTAGGTCGACGCGGCGAAGGTACGCGCACGTGTATTACCGGTACGTGCAGGGGTTGCCGGCTCGCGCGCACCTATGGCCCACCCGCTCTCCACCGACCGCGCGCACCGAGACTCGGGAGCGTGCACCGAGCGACGAGGGGGGCTCCTGGTCCCAGCGCCCTCCCCGCCTGTCCGCTGCCGACGCGCCGCTGCATGTTCGACACATGGTGTACGTGCCTCTTCTTACTTGTTCGGCAAACTTTGTGCAAGAGCTTTTCGCCGCTGTCGGCGAGCTCCGCTCATCGTCGTAAAGCCAGCATTTATAAACAACGAACCTTACTATGTACGCTGTATATATTGGTACCTCTACTGCCTGCATATTCTTAATAAGCCGAACGTGCCGAACTAATATCTCCAGAATGAGATGGTCATTCGCTTAAGCGTGAGCTTTTTTTAAGTATATTCTGCACTTGGTTTACTGGATTCATTAAATTTCGAATAAATAAAAGTTTAATAGGCGACGGCTATTTAATTGAATATTGATTTCAGCTGTAATTGATAACTACTTGATTTTGGGATAAATAACAAAAAAAAGTGAAGGTATTTTTAATAAGCCGAACTCGACGAACTAATATCTCCAGACTGAGATGGTCATTCGCTTAAGCATGAGTTTTTTTAAAATTATTCTGCATTTTATTTATTGGATTTATTAAATTTCGAATAAATAAAAGTTCGATAGGCAACGGCTATTTAATTGAATATTGATATCAGCTTAAATTGATAACTACTTGGTTTTGGGATAAATAACGAAAAAAGTGGAGGTAGCATAGTGGATTTTACTGCGGATCCACTGAAAAAATTGAGAGACACACCCGTGGTTGCTTGATTACAATTTTATTTTGCCCAACCGAGAGAAATGGAAATCATCGATGGGCCGCCGAGTCCAGAGGTCGAGACGACTCGGCCGCGATTTCCACATCGATCACGGAGAGTAGGAGTGAGAGGCGCATTCGGCGAAGGACCGGCCGACGAAAATCCCGGGGCTTCCCCCGCATAAAGTACCAGCTGTGGTGCGCACAATTCTACCACCAGCAAGAGTCGTATGGCCCCGGAGCGTGCTAGATTGCCCCCCTCGGACGGTGCGCAACCCTAGGCGCCCTTTTATTGACAGTGAAATTGACAATTTCGACCGATGGGAGGGAGGCAGACCCACCACCAGCAAACCAGTGGGGGAGCGTCTTCAGGTGCTAATTGCTTTGCTGGTGGCACATTCATTCGCGGCTACTTTGCCTCGGACCTACGGACCTGCCCTTCGTCGAGGCACTGCGGCATACCTGATTTCCGATATTATAGTAATTAAATCATCGATGCACGATTCACGTGTCACATTTTTAGCCCACCTCGAATTACGTTGCGCTAAAACAATCGAAGTTTGAAGGGTTTTTGCCTCCGCCGTTGCGTTTTTTGCGAAAAAAAAAATTTCGATTTCATAAAGTCTGAAAACCCAATCCGATGAAAAATTGTCCATTGAATTCCGAAAAGAACCGCTGTGTACCCAAAAAATAGAAAATTCGATGAGAAAAACGCAAAAATAAATTTCTGCCAAATTTCGCAATATTGCAACGAACGGCAGGTTTCCTAATGACCAATCAGAGGCCGAATAAATCGACAACAATGTTGGTTGCTCACGAACTTTTTAATAGAGGAGAATATATATGTATGTCATGCATTATTACGCGCATAGGGCATTTCTTCGGGATTCCCTTTGACGCTTTCTCCAAACGCAATTATCATTTTCTGCAATCTTCGTGTAATTAATATCTCACTTCTGGTGTGTCTCACGCTGGTTTTCCTCGCCCTGCATTGCGCCTATGGTCACGCGCGCGTAGTGCACGTCTCATCGCCGAGTGCGCGCAAGATAAGTCAGAGACACATGCTCGCGCCTTTAGGCCACGCACCGTTTCACGATATTAACGCGGATTTAATTATGCGTGCGATGCGCTCTCGCGCAGTCGTGCAATCTCGCTTTTCACATGCGCGTACAGAGTGCATTTGCGCGACCGCACGAGTCCACGTGCTCTGCTGGCGTCAGGACGTCTGTCCCGGGCGCGATAAATGGGCGACACTATATATGTACGGTGTCGAGAATTTCTCAAGTGCACTGATTAAAGACCATTTTTATTATAAACCAATATATATATATATTTTCGTTTTTTTAAACAACATTTTAAAAAATTATTGGTACATCATTTTTGATGGCGAAAAAGTTCTCCAGGACGGGTTGAAAAAAATGCAGAATTATAAATGTTGTATTTACAATTGTCTTCAGTTGGACCAATTTAACAAAGGAAAGTACATATTTTAATCCTCTCTTAGTTTTCATAAATTTAAAGAAATGATTCCAATAATTTTCTGATTTTCCTCAATAAATACTTCACAAATTCCCATTTCTCTCTCTCTCGCTCTCTCTTACATTTCAAGCGCGAAATATTTGTTTTCGCTTGTAACTCTTGTACGAGAAGACACAGAACTAGCACGTATTTTTTCCGTCGCGATCGTTGACTGCGTTCAATGAAGTCGATCTCTATATCGACCGCGAGCTTGGGATGCGCATCCACAATGAACTTCTGGCTGAGATCCAATATGAGAAGTTCAATGAGGGAAACGATAAATAACGGCGTAGATTCGGTTTCTCGCTCCACGTCGCCGCATAATTATTCTCGGCGAGCGCTGATCAAAGGAAACGTAATAATTCAGCGTGCATCTCTGTTTACCATTGCGGCTTCGACTTGTGGTGTGTTTCACCTGCCAACGCTGCGCGCTACGTTATTTCGAACGTCATATAAACTGTATACGGAAGATGATGCCGAAAAAAATAAACATATAAAAAGAGACGAGAATGAAAATTAAGGTAGCTATACCGCTACGTACTAATCAAATCAGTGCTAAATTTTTAAAAGCGTTTTTACAATTCCTGGTTGTTTAATAAATTGTTTCGAAATGTTACTGACGTTATAGCATTAGTTCGTAATAGGCAAATACGTTCATAGCCATAATTTGAATAGAAAGACGACTAATATATGCAAATTCCCAATGTCATGTTTTTTCACGGAGTCTTTTACTAAAATAAACCGTAATAATAGGTCAATTATGACGAACGATAACTCATTTTTATTATTGGAAGACCCTTTATCGATTGACCGCCCAGATTTTTTACCCTATCCTAACCTAACAGGCGATAAACAAATGGCTGCAACTTTTCAACTACTCATACTATCAAACATCTAGACGGTCAATCGATAAAGGGTCTTCCAATAATAAAAATGAGCTATCGTTCGTCATAATTGACCTATTATTACGGTTTATTCTTGTAAAAAACTCCGCAAAAAAACATGACATTGGTAATTTGCATATATTAGTCGTCTTTCTATTCGAATTATGGCTTTGTATGAATTTGCCTATTAAGAACTAATGCTGTAACGTTAGTAACACCTCGGAACAATTTATTAAACAACCAGGAATTATAAAAGCGCTTTTAAAAATTTAGCACTGATTTGACTAGTACGTAGCGGTATAGCTACCTTAATAGAGGTGTGAGAACGTCGCCCGCAGTTTGATCTGGAATGCCCCGTATACTCTAATGAAACGCACAAAAATTACGTGGTTTGGGAAAATAAAGAACAGGTATTTATCGCTGCCCGCAAGACGATCGTCTCCGTCACAACAAACACGAGCCAGCAAACCCGGGACGCCATCTATCACACGCAGCGGCTCCGCTGCAGTCGTCGCAGCGGTCGCGCGCCACGGAAGCAGCTCCGCGAGAGAGTATTCGTCTCCTCTCGCGGAGACGTTCATCAACTTTCCGAGGAAGCATTTGAACGACTGTCGAGCCGAGTGGAAAAGCGCCACACGAATTAATAGGTCTTACCCGAAGCTCCACACTCTGTATTCCCGCTCTTTGTGAAAGACAAACCCGAAGCTCGGGGAGGATAAAGACCGCCCGATGTGTGTGTGCGCGTGTGTGAAACCCCTTTGGAGAAAAAAATTCTTAAAACGTCCACGAAATCCCCTATTTTTGGCGCCAGCGAGACGGTAACTCATCGCCGATACTTCCCCCTCGGTCGGGAACCTTGGAATTCACTACGCTTAAATTCTGCCTCCTCGGCCGAAAAGGCTTCGCCTAAATTGATCCGCTGAAATCGTCGAAGCGACGTTCTGATTTTATCAAAACGCACTGATTTTTTCGATAAAACGTTCTGATTTTATTTTTTTTTTAAATAGTAATTATTTCTATATTAGCATCGAAAATAAATTCCCTGCATTTTATTGAACATCTAGTTTACGTAGATAAACGAGACTTCTAAGTCTACTGACTCGAATTTGCCAACCCTCATATATCGTAAGTTAAAACAAGTCTCGCATTTAAATAACTAAATTTAGATCAAGTCGAAGCTGAGCCCAAAAGCACGAAAACACATCCGAACGTTTCGATCGAAATAACCCGAACAACAAATTAACAACGCGCCAACATTACAATGTACCAGCAATTTATTAATGCCTCTTCATCCTCCGCGAAAGAAGACCCTCGGAGTATTCGCACCTCGTCCGCAAATTCGCAAATTTCGCCAGCGCGCAGAAGAGATTCGCGCGCGAGAAGCTCGATATAAATATTCAAGATGGGGTCCCAGCTTTCTCTCGGTTCCCTTCTCTCCCCTCTTCGGCGCTGTGGCGAATTTCGCAGAGTCCCCGAGAAGACGTCTCCGTCCGGTGTCTTTGGCTCGGCGCTCGGCCGTCTCCCTCCTTTCTCGCTCGCCCGTCGCGCCAACGAGCCCCAGGGAATATCGTGGGGGCGAGGGCTCGATGCGAGCGTCTTCGTCGTCTCTCTCGAGCTCGCAACGCAGGGCTCGATCCCTTTCCCCCCTCTCTCTCTTACATACACAACGTTCCGCGTCTCTCGACCGTCGCAGCGTGGGTGGGGACGACTGACAGAGCGGTTTGAAGAGAAAATCCCGGGGTGGGGCCAACCGTTCGAAGGAGTGGCATGAGCCGGCCGGGGATAAAGAGAGGGAAACGACTGACATCCACGAGACGCGGAGCTCCGGACGTCAGACAACTCGTAGCCCTCGAACGAGCAGCACACAACTCGTCATCGCTTGATCGAGCCACTCGACAGCCCAATTCGCGCTTTCGTTGCTGCCTCGTCGTTTAGTTTCACTCCAAACGTCGGTGCAACAAAACACAACGCGTCCGTCGTATATTTTTCGCGTATATGCACGACGTACGAGAATCTCGAGTTCCAGTTTTACCAGTGTGAACCAGTGGTGACTTCCAGTGTGACGAACGGTCGATCGTCGAATTTCGCGACAACGCACGCGCAGACACCGACTCCGCGAATCGCGTGGATGCGCCGGCGCTAGGGGCGCTTTTTGTTACTTTCGTTAAAAATCGCACGGCCCGAGAATGATGCAAGCGCAGCAGCCGGTGGCCCTGCAGGTCCAGAGAGCCCAGAATCTCTACCTGCTCGGCGACAGCTCGGGGATTCCCCACAGCGCCGGAAGCTCGGCGAGCAACTCGCCCGATCACTACGCGCGCTTCTCGCCGCCGACTCACCTCATGGATCTCAGCAGTCCGACGGAGCATCGACTGCTGCCGGGCTTTCTGCCGCACGGCCATCATCACGGACATCACCACGGACATCATCAAGTGGTTTATCAGCCGTCGTCGACATTCCTGGTCTACGATCCCGTTGACGACAAGCGTTATCTGCAGCAGCCGCAGCAGCAACAGCAACAACAGCAGCAGGACATCGAGCAGCAGCAACAGCAGCAGCAGCAGCAGCAACAGGGAAAAATGATGTACGAACGGGAATTGCAGAATGTGGATTACGACAGGCGGCTCAACGACAACTCGCCGGGTTTTCTGTCGGATCACAGCCACAGCCGCGACCACGAGCAGAGCCTCTACCTGACGCCGTCGCCGCAGATGTACTCGTCGTCGGGCGAGGAGATGACGAGCTCGCGAGTGCCGATATACCATCCGAGCGGCGATCACACGATCGAGTACAAGCAAGAGATGGATTTCGCGAAGACGCCGTCGCTGCCCGAGGACTACGAGAGCCCGAAGCGACTGATGGATCTCGGCGGTATGTGCGCCGACAATTCGTCGGTGAAGAATTTCGAGCAGCAGGATTCGTTGCGTCACGAGTCGTCGATGAGCCCGAGAATCGGCGGCGGCGGCGGTGGCGTCGCGAGCGGCAAGAGAAAGCGAAAATCGTCGTCGAGCTGCAACGACTCCGAGGGCGAGAGCAACGCGAGCTCGTCGGGCTCCAAGACGAAGATACGACGAAAGAGCGGCGCGACCTACGAGGAGATACAGAATCAGCGCGTAATGGCGAACGTGCGCGAGCGACAGAGGACACAGAGTCTCAATGAGGCCTTCTCGTCGCTCAGAAAAATCATTCCCACGATGCCGAGCGACAAACTCAGCAAGATACAGACCCTTAAGCTCGCCTCGAGGTACATCGAGTTTCTATTCGCCGTTCTCCACTGCAACGTCGAGAACACCGATGGCATTGAAGACAACGGTGAGTCTTACGTTTATATTGATTTTTTTTTACTACTTCACGCGTTTTAGTTTTAGTTTACTGACGAGCGATGAGATGAGACATTGTTTTACATTATTTTTGGGTTTTTTCGTCGTTTGGCGAAAGACTGGATTGCATTTTCGTTGAGTAAACAATTTTTCGTGTTTCTTGGACGAGAGTAACGATTATATAATTCGCATTTTCTTCTATTACGTCCTGCTATTTTTTATTTTTTTTTTGTTTCGTTTTTTCGTGGTAAATAATTTTTGAAAATATGTTTTGATTGCGACGATATATTTTGAATTTTCCGAAAAATCAGAAGCTCAATTGCCAAACAGAGAACTCGAGAAACTGTGATTTATGGTACGAGTCCCAACGACTTGTGTACAAGGGTTGGGCCACTCGAGCGAGAGTCTCGAGCGAGAAAAGACGACGGAGGAGGAGAGGAAGAGGAAAAAAAATCGAGAGCGAATGAAAAAAACGGGGACCTTCTCGAGAATCGAACGGCTCCCGGGTCCGTCGTTATACGTGTCTCGCGTGCGGCGCAAGAAGCTCCCGGGATCCCTCGGCTGTTTACACGACTGGATGCACGGCAGCCTCTCTCTGTTTACTCTACACAGAGCCAGTGTAATTAAAACAGACCCCCGGCTCGCTCGCGCGCCGCGCGCTTCGTGTAATTTAGCCGCGCGCAGCTCTCTTCTCTTCTCGGGCGAGGAAATTAATGCGCCGGCCGCAGCTCGCCGTCGCTCTACCCGGAGCGTGTAGAATTATTATACTCGGTATCGGCCGCGAGGGGGTCGCGAGATATTTCGGCAATTAGTCAACTCGTCGTGATTAACAGTTTTCGAGACGCGCCGCGCACCATCGTTGATCGAGTCTTTTTGCTATTCTCGCTCGTGAAATAACAGTCGAAATTCGCGGGAAAGCGCACGAGAGCTGCGATGTGCGTTTGTGCGTATATCTGTGTGCGCGAGCTAACGCACTCTCGAGAGGCGCAGAAATCACTAAATCATCCCTCGGTATCGCAGTCGCCCGCGATCTCGACGTACGCGACATGCGCGCGGCCGCCAAATCGCGGCGCTGCAAAATTCGCTCGTAACTTCACGTGACTAACGATATCAAGACGCTAAGTACCCGAAGACGGTTATGATTGGCCGGTGCCGCGTTATACGCCGCGCCTCGCGAGCGATCTCGATGGAAATAGAGCCCCGTTTCGCACCGAGTTTTCTTCGTTTTTCGCGGCGATATACTCGGCCAGCCTCCCACCCACCCATCCAGTTGGGCGATAGAATTTATTAGGATTTATTTTTTTCAAGCGGATCGAAGTTAATCATTGTGTACTAATTTTGGTTTATTTCTTGTCGTTTCAGGCGAAAGGAGAGGCGCTCTACTGGCAGCGAGAGAAATGGCCTCGTCGTCCTGCAGTTACTTGACCCACGAGAAGCTGTCTTACGCCTTCAGCGTATGGAGAATGGAGGGCGACTGGAACTCGACTCTATAGACGCCTCAGCACCGAGATTTCTCAAGATATTTCCGCAATGAATTTTTTTGACGAGATCACGCCGAGAGTCACGCGTGAAGATCAACGCAATCTACAGGTGAAGCTTCGAAGCATCGTTTGGCGCTTCGAAGATGCACGGCTAATTTCCTATTTTCGCTGGACCGAAAGTACCGAAATAGCTGAAGAAACAATCACCGAGACGTTCTCTCGGTTTCCTGTATCGAGGAGTTTGTGGACAGTATCACGTTCACCGAGAATTCCTGACCTCGAGTACCAGCAGAATGCTCGATTCACTTGAGTTTTCGCCCGCGACAATGCCAAGGACCCGCCTACCCGGGGTTTCCCTCGGGCGGGAAAGTGCCAGCGCGGGCCTCGACAATGAATCGTGAATGGCCGGCGATTATTGCCGGGATTTCCGGCACCCGGGGTTTCTCCCTCGGCGGACGAGAGACCCGCAAGGACCTCAGGGCACTCGAGGTGCGGTTACGTTGGTGAGGCTTTTACGAGACCATCTAAAACCGAGCAGTTCAGTTTGTCGCCAAAAGCCAGTAATTTTTTTACTAGGCAAATACTTACAAAAAAGAAATTATTTTTTTTTGTCGCAGATATAACTTTTTTTTTTTACAAAAATGCCATACATTGAGAAAACCTTACTTAACGAAAATTAAATGAAATTTCATTTGTTCGTTAGCTCAGAATTAACATTCAATATTTCAGTTTTTTTTTTTTTTCAACTTCTGTTATAAATCGTCAGATCCCCCTCGAGTGTCCAGTAAAACAACAGTCCGAAGAGCCGCGTTCAAGGAAAACATAATATAATCTTACTATCCCGGGTTGAAAAAAAGTTACGAGCATTTTGGCGCCTGTCGTCGTTTCTGTCTGAGCTTGCACGCAGCCACCGTTGCCTTCCGTCGGACTCCAGAGGCCGCCGAGCAAAATATTATTTTTTCCCCGCGGGAACCCGCGCTTAGGATCGTCCCTCGGTGAATTTATATACGTTCGAGGACCGCAGCCCCCCCTGTCGTAATAGTTTACGCAAGACGATGTATATAAAACGTCTGCCTGGTCCAGTGTAACCGGCGACTGTGTCTCCCTGTTGCACGAGTGGAGACCGTGTGAAAATTTCGTACCCCGCGCAAGCACGACGACACCGTACAGCGAGCGAGAAACCGAGAAAAGTAATATAAGCGAAAGCGAGAAGAGGAGATTTGAAAGTTAGTTATTTTAAAGCAGCCAAAGCAAACTTCTAGTCGGATTTGCCTCGCTTAACGAAGCCGCACGCTGCGTTAATGCCGCGGCTCCTTCTTTATATTAACTGCGGTGAATCTTTATGAGAACGGGGGAGAGACGCGAAAGAAATGTATAAAAAGCGAAGAAGACGAAGGAGAAGAAGAAGAAGAAGAAGAAGAAGAAGAAGCGACGAGAAGGCGAGTGGAGAGTCTAGAGCGGATGTGACCGCAAAAGAAGCACCGCTTTTCGACCGTGGCCGAGTGGTGTCGGCGAATTTCGAGGGACACTTCGAGGGCCTTCTCCGTTCCATACTTCTTCATTTAATTATCGCACGCGGGCCAGTAAAACGAATACATAAAAAACGTATACGCGGCACTCCCGGTTCCATGTTGCGCTGTTTCAACAGTCGAGAATGATTCCGTTTGTCAAATATTCATAATTACCGAAGACCTCGCTTACCGTCGTCCGCGCGGCTGCAGCTGAGGCAGCGGGGAGACCGAGATGATAAAAAAAAAGCGGAAAGGAAGAAGCTTGTAGAGCGAGACGGTTTTTTCTGCCCTCCCCGCGAGACCCTCTGCCATAAATCTCTTTGAATTCAATTAGAAAAGACTTGTCGTAACGTTTGGCGCCGAGAGGGAATATAGTCACGAGCACAGTCTACCGAAGCTTTACCCAAGAATCTCTTAACCCCCCCCCCCAACGTCTTGGGTCTTAAAGCAGTATTTAAAAAAAATGTCATGAGTCCGAAATCCAGTTTTTGCATAAGACACCACTTGTGACGTCTAAAACGATTTTTCTCGCTTTTCTGTTGTAACGACCCAGCTTTCGTTCTAATCGTACGCCCTCGCGGTCGCTTAAAATATTTATTTTCATTAATCTATTATGTATTTGTATATTATTGTATCTTCCACGTAGCGATATGTGATTTATTGTATTAGGAGAGTGCCGAGTATTCGAGTCGACAATAATTCTTGAATTTTAGCTGTAAGATAGTTTTATATTTATGTAGGAACGGCTAGTGCCTTAATTGTGCCTTGCCCATACAGCTAAAACACCAAAGACCAGTCTTTTTGTACATAGTATTGATATTTGATTTAGGACGTAAGATCGATGAATTTAGGAGGATTCTTTGTAAATTTGAGATGTATAGTGACTCGATTGTGTCGCAGGCAGAGTGCACGTCCGTGCGGGGCCGGATAATGCAATAATTTATTAATATACGGCTCTAATTTTGAGCGGGTCATTATTTTGTAAATACAAATCTGCAGTATATAGAACAAGTAAGTGAGCCGCGTGAGATTGCTGGCTCCACTGTACATATCAAATTTCTCACGTGCAACATCTTCGGGGCTAACCGCGCACTTTAGCTCGTACGTACGCAACAGAGCGCGAGCTCTGCGTTAAACAAATATTAGTTTTCCATTCCTTCGACAGCCACGAAGCGCGGTCCAGCAGCATTTTGTGTACAGGCTGCCGCGCGGCTGGCTGCTTTTACTTTTAGGGCAATACCGTATATGTAGCATATGTAGTATATATTGTACAGTATTTTTATATAAAACGAATATTATATAGTAATAAAAGTATAAGTTAAAAAATTATACACATTTTTATTTTATTTTTTCGGTTTTCCTTCTCCCTGCGCTTCAACTTCAAACAACAAGTGAGATTTTTTCAAGATTTTCGAGATTTTCTTCATACATTTTTTGTGGCCACGATGTGCAAAAAAGCAGCTGGATTCATGTGAAATAAAATTTAGGACCAAGCAAAAACTTAAAAAAAGTTACAGCGTAATGCTGTAAAATTAACGTAATGTTAATTTTGGTTCGGGCAGAAGATTAAACGTACAAAGTCGGAAAATTCCTATCGTTATTCGGGTTGTAATGCGCATGCTTCATACAATAGATCATTCTCAGGCGTTTCGACAAATTTACTACGCACTTCCTACTATTGCGCAGCGTCGGAGTCACAAAGCGGCTCGCAGAATCGGAGCAACGAAATGAGAGCCTCGCTCATAGCTCACAGCATCAGGACGTATCTTTCCGGATCGTGAGTCAAGTGCCTCGCGATCCGGCCGAAGTTGTGAGCTCGTTTGTGAGGCTGAGACGCGGAACTGTTAGTAAAGCTCCAGGGTTCGGGAGTACCTCGGTAAACTCGAAGATCGATAAACAATTTGAGAATATGCTAACAAGTAACGTCAGACGCATTCATTTATTTGCTAGTAATGGATAAACATGGCAATATAACTAAATACATTTATTGTTACTAAACTTCAGTTGAGATAAATCATATTTCTTGGTCGTTACCAAATTATTTAGCGTTTCGTTTGCGTCCAACAAATATTATTTAGCTAATAATAAATACATTTTTAACAAAATAATTGTTAACAACAACCAGTTTTCTCAGTAAGCAAACTATGTCAATTTGAAATACAACATTACAAAAAATGTATTTTTAGATTGGAAAAAATTCTTTTGTCGAACAGCATTGAGTAATAAAAAAAGTGATGGTATAGATAAGCGAGGTGTATCTAACATCATCATTGCGCAAGATATAGGATTGCTGGAGTCTCCGCCCATTGCGGGTACTCTCATTGGTTCGAGTAAATGTCAACCACAGAATGTTCGAGCCAATCCAAGAGAAGAGGGTTCCATGGGTATATAAGCCTATTAGCAACGATCCATGGACGGCACAGGCGCGGAAGTCTCTCCAGCGGCATCTGCCCCTTCTCCATGCGGCATCCCGTCTCACGCTATGTACTGTCCTTCGTGTCTCGATCTAACGATTTCCAACACGTTTACGATCGTTCATATAACTCTTTTAAAAATGTGTAATGTTGCCGCCTTGCGTGTCAATTTCTTAAGATCTTCTTGATAGACGAACGAATGGTGTGACTGCAAACAGTAACAGTGAACATTGGATTTAATTTTTATTTCAACACGCAATTTATCATTGTAATATTATCGTTGGTTTCTTGTATTCTTATTTATACTCATAACAGCGGAATAATTTCGACTTCACACACAGTAAGCATCAAGATTATTAAAAAAAAAATTATATCGAATAACAAATACGTCTGACATACTTTTTTAATAATACTAGGCTAATCACACGCGCTTGCGCGCGTGCCCGAGATATCTTTGCGCTGCTGCGCTCTTATAAACCTTTAAAAGGGTAAATCGCAACTAAAAACCCTTTTTTACTTGATTTTGAAAAAAAAATTTTTGGTCGAACAGTTTGTCAGAAATCGTAGATCTGGCCACCGGGCCGAAAACCGCCCAAATCGGGGTCACGAAATTTATTTTTTCAAAATATCGACTTTTAACCTATACCATCGTTCTCAAGTCGTATATTCTACCCCTGAAAACTATGGTTAAAACCCTTTTTTACTTGATTTTGAAAAAAAAAATTTTTGGTCGAACAGTTTGTCAGAAATCGTAGATCTGGCCGCCGGGCCGAAAACCCCCCAAATCGGGGTCACGAAATTTATTTTCTCAAAATATCGACTTTTAACCTATACCATCGTTCTCAAGTCGTACATTCTACCCCTGAAAACTATGGTTAAAAACCTTTTTTACTTAACTTTGAAAAAAAAAAATTTTTGGTCGAACAGTTTGTTCGAAATCGTAGATCTGGCCACCGGGCCGAAAACCGCCCAAATCGGGGTCACCGTAGGCTAAACAGTGCTGCAGCGCTCATTACGAAAACTGTCAAATGTTAAACTAAAAAGCTGTTAAACAAAAAATGTCGGTCGTGACGGCCCTCGACCAATCAGAGGCCGAGTTATACCGACAACAATGGTCACGTTGGCGCGAATTACGCACTTTTTAGTAGTAGACTAGGAAGCAAATACGCGCGCTTACGCGCGCGACCGGAGGTTAGAGAGCGCTGCAGCGCTCATTACGACAAACTGTCAAATCTCGCGCTGTTAAACAAAAACTGTCGGTCGTCACGGCCCTCGACCAATCGGAGGCCGAGTTATACCGACAACAATGGTCACGTTGGCGCGAATTACGCACTTTTTAGTAGTAGATAGTAATAATATTTCGTAGATATGTAATCGGCAGGATATAATTTGAAAAACGCTTAAAAGTTCTTTTTGCACATCCTGCCACGATTATTAATTTATCAACCAATATTTAAATCATTTTTTTTTAATTGGCCAAAAATGGCAAAAGCGGAAATTCGTTTTTGTTTCGCGTAATAAAGAATTTCGCGTACATAAGCCAAGGCATAGCTTGCAGCTTGAAAAGCTCGAAGCTTTGGTGAAGTAGTACATCAGTAGTGTCGGACTTCAATCGCGTCAGCAGCAGAACTATTTAGCGGGGTTTGCGTAGCTACTAAGTAGCAGGAGTCCGCGGAGAGAGGACGACAGAGAACGAGAGTGGGAGAGATCTTTCTCGAGTGGCATTGGCCGGATCACCCAAGTCGGCTCGGCGCCGCTCGTAGATCACTCACAGAGCCGTGATCGAGGGGGTAGTAAACCCGCTCGACGGAATCGACACCAGAGACGCGCGTAGGAATAGGTACAGTGGATATATATATACACATGTATATAGGTAGCGTAATACCTATACGCGCGTTATATACTCCGTCTCGAATCTCTCGGCGTCGTTTCTCTTCGTCCTTCGTTCCTCCTCGTTACTCGCCGGCGCACAAGCAACGCCGCGGCGGCGGCTCCAACGCGCGCGCGCTGCTCCCGGATCTCTAAAGCGAGTCGTGTAAATCGTTCGGTACCGGGCGGGCGTGGAGCGCGCGCGCCCCATTGGCGAGAGAGCGCGAGGAAAGAGCGCGTTGCGTTTCACGATCGTAAAACGCTACTCCAGAAAAGCAACGGTGCAGCCCCGAGCTCCTGTATAACTTGGGCCGGGGGGGGAGGGGGAGGAGGGGGAGTGAGAGACCTGTCTCGCCCCCTACGCGCGGTTGCGCCGCGCGCGCCGCACGCACTCACGGAAATCCGAGAAAACCAACTAAAACTAAACATAGACAGTCGACGCGAAAGTATGAACCGCGCGCGGAGTCTCGAGAATTCAGTGATGCCAGATGGGACTATATGGATTTATTTCACGTACCGACGTACCTCATCCGACCACGGTTTCCTTCTTTCAAGGTACTTTTTGTGACCATTATTTTTAATTGAACTTTTTTGAAAATTATTTCCAGGGGTCTTATTGTTTGTTCACCTTAATTTATTGAGGCGATTATTTGTTCACCTTAATTTTGCAAGTCAATGATTAATCTTTTTCGCTTAATATTGTGACGGTCACGATTTTTGTAGGTGTTGTATATCGACTTTTAATCTATACAATCGTTTTTTTTAATCTAATACTTTTAGCCAACATGATGCATTTAAAAATTGTTTTCCAAACAAAGACGTTCGATACATTTTTAGATTTTCTGTTGCAATTAAACAATTTTTTTAAATGGTCAGCAACCAAGTTTTGAGTAGAAAAAGTAGCCAAGCAAAATTCGTTACTTCTCATCTCTAGCGCCATCTGGATACAATAATTTCATTCACGTTAATGTTGTTTCAAATTAGCCGTCCATTCATCACCGTTTTTTCTTCATGTATTTTTCTACCGAGCGAGCGAGATAAATGGCTAACAGATACTAGGTGGAAATACACTGGTCCACGCCGGGGATATAGTGAATAGCAAAGGGTTGAAAAAAAAAGAGGAATTGTAGAATGAAAACACTGGGTAATAGCTGGGAGTAAGGGAGGAAAGGGAGAGTCGAGTTGTCAGTAGTCTAGGTAGTTAAAACATCTGCTATCTTATAGGCTCTCACTATCCTGCTAGGACAGGCAGCTAATACAGTTACTGGCCATCTGAGCAGATGATGGAGTACAGTTATCGGCAGTCTCGTGTCTCGTTTTAACCCAAGCGAATTAACGTAGCCCTGATAACACCATCTTCAATATCATTTATTTCAAATGATTATTTTCCTGTATTTTCATGTTGAAATTTAAAAAGGATCCATGCACGTTAACAAGATTATCCATACATTTTTGTTTCGTTTTAACAATATTTGTATTCTGTTCTTTCGAAGTCGGTGGCCACGACTGGACCAAAGGTGGCCAAAATCGGTACTTCTATACCCTACGTAAAAAAAAAAACTTTTTCTATATATATAGGACAAAAGTGGTAATTATGGACCGGTCCGCAGTCACCACCTTCTCTCTAATATAATACGTATATCAGTCGCTCTCTCCCTCTCTCTGTTTTTCTCGGTCTCCCTCGTACCCGAGTCTCGCGGCTAAATCATCACAATTTCTGTCACTTCCTCTGTTTTCACTGGGATGATGCATCGTCCGTCGTTAGTGCCGCGATGGCCTCGCGCGACGTGCGTCATATTTAGAGCCGATCCTACTTATCCCAACATCTCTATCTTATTTCTCTGGGTATACGCGATCGCTATAGCGCGCTTACACTGGTACTCTCCGTGCATAATCGCGCAAGCTCGCGCGCGCGCCGCCCGACGCCGGAGCCCTGTGACCGTTTTATGTTCGGCACTAAAGCTCGCTGAGTTACGAACGCCTCGACGCTGTTATACGGTTATACACGACTGTAGCTCGACCTCTCCCGGATAGCCTAAGTCTAAAACCAATACTCGAATACTTGACGTTGCGCGGATAAACGAAACTCGGCTGGAGCGTCCACCAGGCGTTGCGATGTTACAACCGATTTATCAATTGCAAGTTAGTAATGATTTTTTACAGTGCATTAATATTGGCTGGGTCAAATTTTATTCATTACTAGGCTCATCACACGCGCTGGTGCGCGTACCCGAGATACTTTTGCGCTGCTGCACTCTTATAAAGCTTTAAAAGGGTAATTCGGAACTAAAAAACCCTTTTTTTAGTTAATTTTGAAAAAAAAACATTTTTGGTAGAACAGTTTGTCAGAAATTGTAGATCTGGCCGCCGGGCCGAAAACCGCCTAAATCGGGGTCACGAAATTTATTTTTTCAAAATATCGACTTTTGACCTATACCATCGTTCTCAAGTCGCATATTCTACCCCTGAAAACACTGGTTAGAACCCTTTTTTAGTTGATTTAAAAAAAAATACGATATTTGACAGGAGTGTCAAAGTTATCAAGTACAAATGAATTTGGACTCGGTCTGAGAGTTCCAGCCAATCACTGCTCGAATAGTTTGCTAACAATGCTTTCCGTTACTCATGAACTTTTTAAAAGACGGATTTCGACCCCAATACTTTTTCGTGTACTCAGTACTATTGGTATTGTATAGTTGCTGAAGTATTAAAAATGTCACTAAAATTTCCGTTTTGAACGTTCACATTTTGTTCCATTGATGTTTCTTTCTTGTGATGTTCATTCAGTGTACGATTAGACTCGGCATATTTATTCTGCTACTACAGAGAAATGCGCGTCAACCGTGACTGAAAAATGTTCGACTGCCGCGCGCGGTACAGTTTCTTTCAATGTTTCCGATGGTATACTACATTCTTCGACTCGTCTAGACTCTCTCGTAGGCGGAAAGCACGAGGTCAGTCATGGCAGCTCGTTAAAACCGGTAATGAGGTCGTCCTGACGCAGTTAATTATCCCAACGCGCGGCGCTACCGCCGGCTCGTCATGTATATATATATATCTATACCAGACGCACTGTGTTATATACCGATACTATGTCGCGCTTAAGGGTGAACGCAGCGACGCGGGTGAATGGGCACGCGGCGTCGGCGTCGGCATCTCCCGCGTCTCGGGAACCGGAGGGCGTAAAATGATTCCTCGAACGATATTCAACGACGGGTAGGGCCGATGATGCTGGTTTTGGGTCCAGAGAAGCTACGAGCCCCGCGGGGACGCATCGAAGTCACTTCCTGTCACTGCAACGATAAACAACATTTCTTCATCTATAGTTTTAATGAACTACCCACAATTTACTTACCTTTTTTATAAGGAAAGGAATAATGACGCGCGTCCACGCGCGGACGGGACTTAGCGAGCGTAGGAGCAACCTTGCCATTTTTTGGATGTAAATTTTGTTTGTTCGAGTTAACGAAGTTTTAAGAGCATATCCGACGAGAAATTTCCAGCTGATTCTAAAAATCACAGGTTTCTGCCCGAAAAATGAAAAATTTGAGGAGAAAATCGCGAAAAATGATTTTTCACTTTTTTCGAATTTTGGCACTTCACTCAAATCTATGTAAATTTTGTTTGGCTCAATGAAATCTGGATTTTCTTTTTGCATTCGAAAGATAACCCTTCAACGAAGAGAATGCCACGAGGCAGAACGAGATACCTTGGTTTTTCGATTTTTTGCGGAATTTTAAAGTTGACCCTTAAAAAACGCAAATTTTTAGAAGGGCGTTTGCGAAGGGCCCTCGCGTTTTTTTTTTTCGAAAAAAAAAAAAAAAGTTCAATTTCAAAAAGTTTAAAAACCCTATCCGATGGCAAATTTCCCGCCGATTCCAATAATCACTTGTTTTGGTCCCAAAAATCGAAAATTCGAGGAGAAAACGCAAAAAAGGCTTTTTTTTCTGAAAAACGGCCAAATTTCGCGATATTAAACATCGAACTGCCGTTGTTTCTTAACAAAGACGAGTCAATCGTTTGGTATTATTATTAATTATATTATAAATATGATTATTATTATTCAGCAACAGTTTGCCGCGGGGGCCGTTTTTCAAGTGGACAGGAAAAATGCATTCAGGGTGGATTACGAATTCAGGAAGCTGGACCAATGAAATAACAAGGTCGCGGAGTGTAAAATAACAAGACCCTAGGTACCTTCGTGATTTAAGTTCGCTAGGTGGGTTATCGTCGCGCTACTCGTAAATCGCGTTTCCCCCCGGGCAGCAGTCGCGTCGGTATCACACATCCTGCCGCCGACCTACTGCACCGCGCGCGCTACATGTGCATCTTATTTAGCCAGGATCTCAGCCGAAACGCTGGCCCGGTCCGCGTCGAGCCGGCAGTGTCCTGGCGCCTGCGGCCGGACGATGATTTACCGGGCGTGGGCGTGCGCGCTGTGTCGATCGAAGTCGGGGGTTGACTCCGAGGGTCCGAGCCGCTCGAACGTGCCTGGTGAACCAATTTACCAGCGAGACCCACGGAAGTCCATTCCACGACTGGTGTGAAGGAAAAAAAAAATCCCGGCGAGAACTTCCTTGTTATTTCGCGGTCGAATAAATTACTGTTTGCTTCTTTAGCGGGATGTTTATAGGGATTAAATGAGAAAACTCGAGGGGCCGAGGTTTGTCGAGTTGCACCGCGAGTGGACAGGCGAGGAAACACCCGAATATTCCAAGCGCTCTGTACACATGTTCGGGGATTAGGAAGAATAATATAGCTCGCATCCGCATTGGGATAGCCTGGGATACTTTTTTTTATCGCTCCAAAGTTTACCCTTTGGGTACGGGGGAGAAAAAGATGTGGTAATAATTAAAATTTATTTTATCCTTCCAACTGAAAAATCCCTGTGGAGACATTGAAGACTTGTAATTTTTGTCAAAATTTTAGTTGACGGGGCGTAATAGTACACTGAGAGAAATTAGTAGTTGCGATTACCAATCATTGGTTCGATCTACCAAAATATTGGTACCTCTGGCCAACGATCGGTACTCACGACTATTAATTTTTTTCAGTGTAAATTCTTCATTTTATCGTGCTGAAAAATATATACAACGACCTTAAGGCGTCGTTATTTTTATTTGGAAAAAAATAAATGAATCATACCCCTGTCCGCATTATTGCTGATAAATTTCAATCACGTTCGTTGCCAGGACAAAATTTCGGGTGTTCACCGAGTTCCATATATTTGTAATTTCTTCTATAGTAACATGTAATAATAATAATAAGTTTTGTGAATTAAAAAAATATTATTATTGATTTATTGATTTTTATTAATTTATTAAAATAAAAATGTTTTTATTGCCGATGTGCGTTGCTCCAATCGCAGGGAACGGCAATGAAGTTGTATTGACGTTAGCAACGTTGCAACACAAGAATCGGAGAAGCGGAATTTCCAGTTAATCAATAAAACTCGACTAATAGTCGTGTAATATCGTGTTTTATTGTCCCGCTACAAAGATTTTCTCAAACGGATAAAGAAGAAGGTATGCTTATCGGATGTGCGGTGGACCCGTTGATCTCGTTTATTCGCGAGTTTTTTCAGGACAAAAGTGAAGGTTGCGCGATCGAGTCGTATCCGCAGCCCGCATCGACGAGCAGACTCAAGCGGATCTCTCGCAGGACGCGTCCTTCCCCGCCAGCGCACTCGGACAGACGCAGCATTCACTGAAAACTCCTAACAGTTTATACGTCGCTGACGGGCAGACGTACACGCGAGTACGTAAACCGAGTGAAGCGAATGTCGTGCCGTTGCTGTCGATTCCCCGCAGCCCCCAAGAATAGCATAATCGTCGCTGTCTCTTTCTCGCTCCACGCGTTCATTCCAAACACCGACTTTCGAACGCCTCATAGTCTGCAAATTTAATGCTATATACAAAGAATCCTACGTCGCCACTCGATGCGAGACGAACATGGAGCTTCGCTCCCAGGCCTTGAAAGCCGAAAAATTATGTAACAGAAAGAAAAAGAAAAGTCAACGCGTAAACAGTTATAAATGAAGAGAATAATTAACATTGCTATTATTTTCAGAAGAAAATTAAGAAAAAGTCTTTGTCATCGTTCGTACGTCCAATTTTCGCAATCGTGATACCTAAAAAATATGTTCAAGATATAGGAAGCACTCAAACAATTCCCTACTTACGATATCGTAATGTTATTTTCTTATTTTTGAAACTCGGCGAGTCGTTATTATTACAAAACGTTCCTTCGCTAATATATATTTGTATTTATATATATATTTTTTTGTTTTTTTTTTTATCCGATGACGTGATGTACGCTATACAATTCAAGGAAAACCGTGCGTCCACCTAGAATCGGATTGTACTAGCGATTTTCAAGCTATTTATTTACAATGTCATTGCGGAAATATTGGAGAATGAGAGGCGCTGCACGTGGCCCATTGTGTCGCGCGTAGCGTCGCGTACAGAAACGCCACGGACGGGTCAACGTGACGACGAAGCGACGGAGCCTCGGACGAGAACGAGTCGATCACGCAGCATCCACACTTTGGCTTTTGCACATACGACACACGTCTCCCTTGTCTGCCACCGACGAGAGAATACGGAACGCGAAGTCGTTCCTAGCCTGACGGTCCTCTACTCCATCGCGATGCTCCACAGGACGTATTTCACGCTGTAGGCAAACGCCGCAAATCCTATTATCACGAAAAGATTCGTGAGAGCGCTATGCAGTGGACTTTGCTCGCGCTGTAACTGGTCCCGTATGAGATTCGACACTTCGGCGGTGGTCGATTGAGGCCTCGTCTGCTTCTCCGCTTCTTTTCGACGCTCGAGCTCCGCATTGATTTCCTGCACGTAAAAATACGGGACATCGATCAATTTTGTGTTACATTTGACTGAATGAACATAAGGATATGGGACTGCTTTGCTTACCGCGACTGTGTCGGGAAAAAGTTCGCAGAACATTTTGTCTCTGAGATTAAAATCCAAACTCTGGTGCGCCCATTGCCGCTTTTCCCAATCTGTCGTATTGATGCTGCCCAGTGTCGGACTCTTCTCGATCTGAAATGCAAATCAGAAAATTGATGAAAGTAATAATGATTCGTTGAGCAAATAGCGCGGTCAAACTTGTTAACGTTGAAATAGTAGTAATACAATTCTGAGAAGCTATCATTTTTACCATAAAGCTTAGGAGCCCTGTGAGAATTGTAGAAATACTCCATGCTGGATTCCAGGTGTCTGGATGGAAGTCGGAAATTGAGAGACAGAGCCTCGTATTTACTTTGAATCTTCCGTTTGGAGTAGTCATGTATATGCTTGGTGGTTGGAAGGGAAATTCTCCTGGAAACACTAGCCTTCCGTGATAGAAACCACCTTCATATGGCGTGTTCTCTGGCCCTTTAACGACATAATGCCTGCAATGTACAGGGATTGGTAAGTAATACAAGTAATCAATAGCAAATTAAAATCCTGATTAAAATCATTATTGAAACCTGAGATGGTCTCAGCCTCGTGAAACCTAAAATCTTCGAACGCATCTCAATAAGAAAATAAAAAGAATTGAATAAAAATTATTGGAAAGTTTATCACTTTTTTATGGAGGTTTCAATTGTCACTTTCCATTTTCATACCATTATCATACTCTTTTCATACCCTTTTTTTTGCACGGGTGTTTTCTCGATGATAATCATTACATTATACTCATATGAGAAATGGTCCATGACAATGACAAGACAATGACTAGTTTTCAGGTTGTATCAGTGAATCCGCACCAAGTAATGCAAACGAAAAATAATTACCAAATTAAGATATTTGATGGAACTGGCTCAGCCACTACGTAAGGTACAGGATCTTTTTTCAATCTTAAATAATCCTGCTTTAATCTGGCAGTGGCCATACTGGTTTTTCTCAAGCTCATCCTCCCCATAGGAGACGCAACGTCCGCACAATAACCTGGCAAATTTTTGGACAGCTATTCTCCTGATTCCTCAAAACCCACAAGAAGACCACTTCTCACACTTGGTTCGCAATTAAAATTCCCAATTGAAGGTCTCCGGTGCACTGTCGACCTGAAAGCAGAGACAAACAAGTTTCACTGCCAAAGCTATTCGGAAACCAACCTTGACGATGTAAAAAAAAAAACACGCTTCCTCTGATGCAAATAAAGGGAAATGTTACAGCCTTTGCCATTAAATACAAAAACATACGAGGCTCGAGGCTAACAACGGATCGAGAGCGTTAAATTGCTTGGCGACAATTAAAAGGCAATTATAAATAATTCTCAAGTAACCTGTATACGACAAATCGGTTGCACCACGTCACACGTTCCCCCGTGAAATTCCGAGGGTGGGACGCACGACGATACGAAGTACAAACGCGCACTTACGAGTCGAAGATACGATCGATGAATCAGTAACGATATATGTATTTGTTATTTATTACAAAACGTCTGTACGATCGTGCGTACACGATAAAACAACCCGTAGTCGACGATTTTGACAGACGGACCTTTTTTCACGATAGAAAAACATATGACGACAAGGCAGTTCTCAGTGTAACCGTGCGCGGGGCTCCGATTGGCCGGTCGTCGACTTCTTGCGAGCGGCGCGTTCGTCGGCGTTCCCCCACCTCCTCAACCTGTGCGATCAATCGATCGCGTCCTTGGAAACAGCCGCTGAAACACGCTTCTTCTTTCTCTCGTCGGATCGAGGATTTCCGAGCAATATCATTCCAAAGTTTGCATTGTCGGTGTGTATATCTCCTTCTCGCGACTGCCGAGTAATTGTCGTTTAAACGTTATAACATCGCGGAATGGCGGACTCTTCGTACGAGAAAGGACTGAGCGAACTGTCGAAAATGAAGGTACGGTTGATAGCGGCCTCCCGATCCGGTGTTGCCCGGTCGCGCTCGCTTTCCGGGTCACACTTAACCCCTTTTCTCCGTCGCGTTTCGCACCCGCGACTTCTCATATTTTCCCGATATGATTATTTACAAGCGCATTTGTTATTGTGGTCGGTTGTTTTGTTGCAGGTTGCAGACTTGAAGGTGGAACTGAAGCAACGCGGCTTGCCCACAACAGGAAACAAAACTGAACTCGTTGAGAGACTGCAGCTGGCTATTCACGGTGGTGTGTATTGTTGTCGTGATTCTGTTTTAGAGTTAAACTCTGCAGTATCCGTTGTTCAGGAAATAAAAAGCGTTAAGCACGTTACTTTGAGATACAGACAAATTGATAAGAATGTTGGACGTAGTTGATTGATCCGTTATTGATTACCGTTTGATCTTGTCGAAAAAATCATAACGCCAACACTAGGCCAAAAAAAGTGCATTCGCCGACATTAATAACTTTTGATTTTTTTTGTCTTTCCCATTCTAGACTCGACGCTGTCGTTGGACGAAACTACTGATGAAATTCTTGACGAAGATGCTGTCCTTGGGGTACGTTCAAACTGGTTGGTGTATATCTGTTGGAAAAAAAAAAATTAACTTGTTTCATTTCCACAGGACGAAGAGATTGAAGAATTTTCGAGCAAGCCAGACTCCCAAGAAGTTGGAGAGAAGAGGAAATTGTCAACTGAAAGCAGCACTGGAAGCACCAAGAAGATAGTGTTGAATCGCAATCCTATCATTGAGGAAGTCAAAGTCGATGAGGCTAAGAGCGAGGAGAGCGCTGAAAAAACATGCGACACTGCTCAACCTGAAAAGAAAGTCATCAAATTATCAGAGCTTGGAGTGAAGGAGAGACTTGAGATGAGGGCCAAGAAATTTGGCATGCCTCTTTCGGAATCCGCCAAGAAGGAGGCTAGGTCAGCAAGATTTAATTCCAATAATGGAAACAGCACATCATCGTCGTCAGTAAAGACGCCAGTGGTAAGAGTTTGAAAGAATTTACATAAATTCACTTCTGCCTGCAAATACATGATATTACTCTGTAAAATCAACTATTACCCAAATTTTAATTACTACCTTAAGTAAAACGAAATGCATTGGCACTTGTCTTGCCAATTCTCTCTGAAGATATATTTTATAGGAAACCAAAAATATTTCATGAAAACAATTTTTTTTTTCTCAGCACGTGACGTATGAGGTCTTGAAGAAGCGTGCCGAGCGATTCGGAACAACGGCGTCCAGTATTATGGAAAAAGCTGAACGTGATGCAAGAATAGAAAAACGCAAAGCCCGTTTCGGTGAGGTGAAGCCGATCGAGAAGGTATTCCACAATAGGGTTAAGATTGTTAAATGATATTCAGTCTTCTACGCTGCAAAGGTGATCTAGAGTACAGTCATATAGTATTTAAGATTTTTCCTTATTTTCTTTTTCAATTAAAAAAAGCAAACGATCATTGTGACCTTAATTATATTATCTAATAGAGGAAAGATTTTTTAGTTGGAGGACATTTCACCAAATTATTTCGAAGATTTTGTAACTATAGTACAATGGTCATGACCTTAGCCTACCGATATGTGTAATAAGTTTAATGACGAAGCAGGGCATACTATATCATTACAATAAACACAATGATTTACACAAAAAGTTAATTTTATTTTGCTCCCTAAATATAGTCAGGCTTTTTCATAAATATGTTTATCGAAATAAAATACGTCTACAAGACCGCGGTGTTTTCAAATCCCGTGTATGTGTGTTTGTGTCTTTATGTTGGTTGAAATATCAACGATCGAAGAGCGATCGATTCTTTTCTGAATTGTCGTATTATGCCTGGTGGAGAAAGGGAAATATCAGTGTACCATATTATTAATTGCTATTTTTTTCCTTTCACAAGAGTACACGATTTTCCTCAATCAGGTATACAAAGAAGTATCCATTACTAGTGTAGATAATAAGCATTTCGCGTGTTACCTATCATATACAAATATTCCCAAAAGAGGAACTTCAGAAGTAGAGGTGATTGTTATTAGAAAAACAAAGATGAATAAACAAACAAAAAAAAGCAGATATAATTAACGGTCTTGAGAAGAAAAAAATTAAACGTTCACCAACATCAAAATCTCTGAGTTTCGACGATAAATCTATTAATTTACGGACGTTAACTTAAAGCTTTATAAAAACCTAATTTAAAAAGGCATTATCACAATTGCATTTATCGCGCATGAAATACATAAATTTCTCTCTCTCTCGTTCTCTTTCGTTCTTTCTCTCTCTCTCTCTCTTCCTATCTAGTATAAATGAAATATCACGTGTATTTATCCCGTGATATCGAATAATCGACTCGCACGAGCTTCGGCTATTGCAAAGCCTCGAACCTGTCCTGGTACTGTGTATACATGCGGTCGCGCTTTTACCACTGTATTATAAAGGCAATGTTTAAAAATTTACAATCATTAAACTTATCGGGTGAGACATCCTACAGCATACCCGGAACAGCGGTCTCATGGAATTCGACGATTGTTAATGTACGTACGTCCGTTCCGCCGTTGCACAAAGAGTATCAAAACACAACGCTACTACATGGTTCACATTCAAAAGAAAAGAAAAAAAAATGAAAAAGGAGCAAAAAGCGAAACGTTACGATACAGAAAATGTGGTTGAACTCCTACAGATCGGTGTTTGTACACTTTTTCAATCACAATCAAGAGCCAATCGTGGTATCGATTAAGTCTAGTCAATAATATATAAAAAAAAAAGAAATAATCGAAAAAAATTGTACAGTTCATGAGGCGAAGCGAAGATTTCGGAGTCTCACTCCTAATTAATGTTTAATGTACAATATAGCGATGTATATCCATTGGGCGTTGAAGAATAAAAATTCTCAGGCGTAAAAAGCGTGTGACCTTCAGCTCTCAACGACAAGCTTGAAAGTCATTCAAGTACTTGTTGAATGTGTCATGTTACATTTATCTAGTCGGTAAACGAGGAAGCAGTGGCAAGAGGACTGGAAATGAAGGAAAAAATATTTCGAAAATCTTGAGAATCCACGAGGCACTGCTAATTTTACAGATTTACAAGATTCTGGGAAGGCTGGGTCGCGTGTCCCCGACAACCTCATCCACGGATTAGCTCAAATAGGTTCCTGATCTCTACGGGTGGACATTGGAGGCTATTTTATTGCCATTACCATGCGTATATATACTTTTTAATCCTTTATCTCTGCGTTTGTTCTTTTTTCGTTTTGTGATAGTTGATGCGGGCGATTTTTTCATCCCGACTCTACGTCGAACGGCTCTAGGCCAAAGAGAACGCGTACATAATTTGTGTATGTGGATCAGAACCTGCTTCCGTGTATCGTCCGTTTTTTATAACAGTTACTTCGGCCTCAGGCCACCGACCGCCGTGCTCAGTGTAAAATTGGTTGGCGCCGTCAGACTTGTGGGCGTCGGTGTCACACTCGGCGTTTCGCCCACTCCGGCTGCGCTCACCACGTTGCTCTCACTTTTGTAACGAATGTTCGTATACTCGCGTCCGAGCTGAAGCGATTTCTGTAACAGTCAAATCGACACAATCATTGGTAAATGATACAAAAACCTCAGCAAAATATCTAAAGGCGATATCCTTAAAGTTTTGGTATCTCGCGCGTATAATGCGAGGCGCATGATTCATAAGTCCGCGCTCTTCGTGCGTCACTGGTGGCTTGTTAAAAAAAAAGTTCAAATCTCCGAACAGAACCCGTAGAAAACGTATTTTTATATGTTTCCTGAATTGATCCATCTATTTTTTTATAGTTTAATATTCTAAACTTGTTAGAAAGTGGAAGTTACACCTCGTGCTCTAGACATCGTCGTATTATGTACTTTCGTCACCCAAATGTAATTTTTATGTAAGTTGTCTGGAATAAATATAAGAAATGAATACACGTGAAACGTATGAAGAAATCTAATCCTGTGTCGCCGTATCACCGTGAGAAATATATCTTTACTGCTACTTTATTACGGCAGACAATTAATTCTGGAAATTGCATTTTCTATGAATATTCTGTTTACAAAGAAATAGAAAGCTATAAGAGATTTCCTCTTGACTCATTAATATAGCTGATTACATCCAGAAGCCAACATGATGACATCATTTATCCTTTGTGGGAAATTTCAAAGTATATGCCGTTCATTGATACGAATCTATTGTCAACTCGTGAAAAGAAACCGTGAGAGAATTTCGAATATGTTAAAAAAGTAACAACAACGCACCTGTTCGGCGAGCCTTCGCTGGGATACGGTTTCGATGTAGTGCAAAACCGCCAAATAAACGAACTTGTACTGTGCTTCCGTCTGCACCATACCGGATCTCTGGGAGCGAACTCGTTGAATCGTACGCTGAATATCGATTTCGCAATCGAGACCTGGATAAATTAATATGTTTTACGATCGTCATTGAATTACTTCATTTTCCTATCCACGATTGTTCTTAAGCGCGTAAATCTCACCGTGTCGTTTTATCTGGTCGAGAATCATGTCGATCACGATAAAAGTGCCGGTACGTCCAATACCAGCGCTGCAATGAACAAGGATAGGGCCTACGGCGGTCGGTGACTGATTAGTCGATCCAGCCGGACTCACAGCCGCAGCAATCGATTCTTGTCTCGCGTTCACGTCGTGCAAAAAGTTGAGCACGCAACCGGGATCCGATGGAACGCCATGATCGGGCCAAGCCTGCACATATATTGTGAAATTTATGACGCGTACACTAGACTATTACCAGCGAAACGCCGATAACAACATTCAATACGTATATCTTGAGTGCGAATTGAATCACCGTTTTTCTCGACAAACAAAAATTAACAATTCCCAAAGATAACATTCTTGGAATAAATTGTATCTTACAAAAGGGCTGACTCTTGAAAGATCTAACGGTAGAAAAGGCAAGTGGATTTCTACCTGAAAATGATAGTGGTAGATTCGTCGTGGCTCCGAGAAGTTTGGTTTGTTTCCCTGGAGTAGAAATTCTCGCAAAGTATAGTCCGCGGTTGATGTACGCCCGAGCGCTCGCACTTTCCACTCGCCTCCGTACTCGCTGACTTCTCCCTCCTCGGGCCAGTAGCGTGCGCACTTGTTCTGAGCAGACAAGAATCTCGTGGTATACCGAGCGTAACGTTAAGTCGTTGGATATCGCGATTGCGAGCTTTCTCGAATTCCTACCTTTCCTCTCTCCATCTCTTTGGTAGTCATCACGATAACCTGAGTATTCTCCTGATAGACCATGTGCCAAAAATCCTGAATGGTGTTCGGCAGACAACC
This sequence comes from Itoplectis maculator, assembly GCA_964034905.1. NCBI lineage: Eukaryota > Metazoa > Arthropoda > Insecta > Hymenoptera > Ichneumonidae > Itoplectis > Itoplectis maculator. The sequence goes on along the minus strand of OZ035854.1, from coordinate 3,363,798 downwards.
TTGAGTAGCTATGTAGCATTTATTAAATATACATGTATCGCCAGAAGCGGTGGTACCGGCGCACGTGCCTTCTCCTTCCTCATTCTGAAACATTATAGTCGGTGTTTGATTTTTTTTTTTCCTCATTTTTGTCGCGATTTCCAGCGATTACCGGGAAATAATCGTCTTCATGTCGTCGTGTAATAACCCACTCACTTTAATATAATTAGCATTAATGTAATCTGCCCCAGGAACGTTAGGATCCACATCCTTCAGCCGGACTCTCGTATGATCGACTGCAAGTGCGGATATGCGTTAGTAATTACGCGTCATAAATATCCAATGCTCGGCAAAGTATGCGGATAAATAGCGATCTTACATGGCAAAATATTCTTGTAACGATTCTTGGCTCGATTCTCCGGTCGGAGGCCCTCTTTTCTCGAGAATAAGTGACGACACTCGAGCTGCTGCAGAGACTCGAATTCTTCCCAAAAACCGGCTTTTCCCTTAGCGCGACCCGCGCCAGACTCGCTGTCCGTCGACGCTCCATTCCAGCATAGCCATCCGTTTGAACATCCGTTTTCTTTGTGCAACTGCCGCACCCGACTCTCTATTCCGCTTGCGTTTATGCGCGTTGCGTTGAACGGTTGTCTGAAATAGCGAAGTAATGTATTCACCGATAACGCTTCACTCGTACTTCGCGTTACTCGCAAGTCAACAAGTCTATTTCTGTATTCGCGAGGGAAAGATAAAAAGTTTCACAAGCTTAAATTAGAAGCGTAACGACTTTAGCTACTTTACGATATATATTTTTCCTACTCTTTGAAAAAATGTTAATTTTGTTTGCTTGAACATTACATTTTTTGGTCTGACAAGTGGCATGAGAATATGAAATCAATCGGCCAAGCATCTAATTGTAATTTTTCGGACGTTTATATGAGTAAAAAACCGTTTTAATGGTCTCACCTTAGATGGACAACACTTCCACTCGTTTCAACCATCGGATTGCGTTTGTAGTGTTCTATCAGATCGCTGAGACTGTCGAATTTTTCTCCTCCGCCCACGTCATACTTAAGATCCTGGAACGTTAATGATCTTTCCATCTGCAATTGTAATATAAATATATACACCTGACGACGCGACGTGTCTGAGTTTTTCTTACCTGGGATCGTATCATAACGTGCGTCACGCGGTCGTCGGTTCTCACGGAGAGAACGAAATCTCCGGGTTTGCTTTGAGATTCGCGAACGAGAAAAGAGCCGTTTTTGCCACGTTCGAGCATCAAACGTTCTGCCTCCTTGGCAGACAGATGTCCGTGAAACCACCTTTCGGTCGTCGGATCGGCGCAATTGAGTGGATACTTCAGTTCTATTACTTCGCCGTTTTTTTCACGCAATTGTCCACCATTTTCCATGTAAAACTGCACGAGCTCGGAAAGAGTGGCAAATTTTTCACCACCATACAGATCATAGAAGTCACCTGTGTTTTGTATCTTAATGTGGGTGACTTCACCATTCCTCCTGAAGAAATAGAGGGCTTATTTGGGACAAAGCATAAACCAGGAGATTTATCAAACAAAACAGGGATGGGAAAAATTTATTGATTTTCTATTACTTTACGATATTATAATAATTCGTTGGCCAATTGATTTCTACTTTTTACAATTAGATTAGTTCAATGGAGTTAATTCAATTACACATAAGTTTTTGTAGATTTTGTGAACATTATAAACAAATGTTCAGCATCCATTCCAAAAGTGTAAAATGCAGAAACCTTAAGTTAGTCATGCAGTATTGAATATTGTTAAGTTATTTTTTCTCGCAATTCACAGTTCCAATGTAGTTCCAATATGCAATTAACATGACATGCAGCATAACATATTTAAATCATTGAAGTCTTATATAATTCAAAGTCAATCTATGGAAACAAAAATAACTATAATTTATGCAAAAGTAAGTTAATCCATCCCTGAATAAAAACTGAAGTCTGTTTCTCACCTAACGGAGAGTGTGAAATCACCGGGATTAGAGGAACTCGGTCTTGCCAGGAAAGAACTGTCGTATCCACGTTCCATCAATAGACGTTCGGCTTCTATTCCTGATATGTTGGGATGAAACCATCTGCAACAAGAAAAAATACAAATCAGAAACAAATCACCCACTTTGTCTAAGCTTGCCGAAACAAATCATTGTCAGTTTCCCATCTATCCTCAGTAAGTGCGCTTGTTAAAAATTTCTACACAAATTTTTTTTTTTTCCAGCAGCCGTGACTCAGAAGTGTAAATAATCAATAGCAGCGAACCGCGAAAAGTACACAAGCCGCACCCAAGGAAGATTCCCTCGGGCTCACTCACTGATATGGTATTGGGGAATTCCGCAGGTAGATCACCAAATATGGATTTTTTATGACACCAAACGCAAGAGAATACTCCCAAGACGGCGGAGCCTGCGAGCTCTGAAAAGTACCGCTCGACAGGCACGAAAATTCAAGGCGACCCGCGATCGCGCGCCACGCGAGCCGAGAATGCAGCGTGTGCGGCGAGACTACTCGTAAATTGCGCGCAACTTATCGGCGAGCGGGCACGAGACTAATCTGCTACGAAGATCGGCGAGGCGAGAGTCTAAGTCACAGCCGACTATCCGCGACGCACAGTGTCCGTGAGTTATGATAATTGCACGCGGGGCGACGAGAAGGGGAGGCTGTGGGGCGGGGGGGCAGGGAGGGGGGGGAGAACAGAGATCTCAATTTTTCTTGCGCGCTCGGCGCCGCGGAGTAGGCAAAAAAAAACGTGGCTCGTACCTGCGGGATGCCATGTCGCGATTACCAATTACGACCACCTGGCAATTAATAATTTATAATGTCTCATCGAAGGCTGCGGGACAGTCGCGAGCGGGTCAGAGCGGCGAGCCGCTGGCGCACATAGCAGCGCGTCTCTCTCCCGTGGGCACGGTAATTGTCAACCGAAGCCGCGCCACCGTCCTGACATTCTTGCGCTTTGCCCGCGCGATTATGCCAGATCAACGAGACGACTGCTGCTCTTCGCTCTCTGGCTCTCTGCTGCCGACCGACAGCGCCTTGCTGCGAATTGTTCGCCACCTCGATCGTGGAACGATCGTAGATTCGCACGCGAACAGCACTCGTAGACGACACTCGCGACACACCGAGAGCTCCTGGATCCACGACGATGCTTTTTCGCCCGCAATTCGCTCGCAAACGTTTCCGCACCGCGGAGATCAAATACCACTGATCGCGGAAACGGTTCCAGTGCTGCTCGGGGCTCGTCGCTCGTCGCTCCTCCGCGCACCGCGCACCGCGCACCGACGTTCCGTTCGGTTAAATGCAAGTGAACGAGGTGCAATCTTTCTTCGGGTTAGTGAACCCTTTCACCGAGTTCTTGGAACAACGTGCACCAGATGGCTCGAGTACGCGGATTCTCGATACCCTTCCCCCATCGCCGCCCGTGGACGCGCCTTCTGCCACCCGCGCCGTTCTGCGCATGCCGCCCGCGCAGCGAGTACGGCAAATACGAACGTGACGAATCTTCGCCGAATTTCCGTCTTATTGATTCGCAGATATTATTACTATTCGACAGAAATGTCAGCAGCATCTGTGTATATTGTCCGTGTAATTATACTAAATCGTATAATTTTTCTGTTGGAGTGAGTTTAGATGCTTTTGATAATAGCGACTGACACGATCCTCCGGGTAATTCGGTAGCTTTGCCGGTAGATTTTTTTTTAGCGGCAAACTACGGCCACACTTAAAACTGCTGCAGAAAAACTTTAAATTACTTGTTTTCCAGTTTAGTTGTTAGTACTTAAAGATTTTTCTTGCGACAAGAAAAGTTGCACCACTTTTTTTTGCCACTGTTCGTTACTGTTGTGAGAATTACACAGCTGCGAAGAAGAAATTGTTTTGTATATCGACCGCGGGACGAAAATACAGCTTTCGTGAGGCCTAAATATATGGTGGGTTGGAATTGGTTACTTAGACCTTTTTCAATTGCATTGTAAATTGCATTGTAAAGCATTTACACATGAGAGCGCCCATACCGCTGATTCGTGGAGTGGGGGGTCTGCCAACTTCAGCAGCCATGACGAAGACGCAAGTGTGAATGTAACTTTAATCTGGCCACTCGTAGGTGATTTCATCCATATCTCCCATACATGGTTTATTTTCCGTTACCGCTAGTTTGACAAGCAATAACACCGCAAAAATGGCACGTCTGGCGGACGTCCGATTATTGGTATTTTTAATCGTGGTGAACACCGGTGAGTAAAGTCGCTCGCGAAGTTTTTGGTTATTCCCAGGAAAGACGGGTAATTGTTGTTTTGTCCGCAGTTTACGCCGAGAGGATCAAGGATATGATTTACATGTCAGTTGACGGTGTAGCCGCGTGTTTTCGAAGGCAAAACGGTACTCATCAATTTGGCTGCTCTTGTAAGTCTCCTACGAATTTGTTTCTTACTCCAATCGTTGCTGATCAAAGCGATATCTAAGAATCTGTGATTCTGGGTTCGCTGCGAGGAGCTTCGCATGTTTTGCTATTGAGCGGTACATTGAACGTGAATTTTGTTCACCAGCATCAAGAGCCGGCAGTGTCGGAGTAATTCACTTGGTGGAGGGGCCCCCTGATCTGAAATGGCTCGAGGAAACAGGCAAGGCAGGTCCCTATACCGTCATTATGCCTTTCTCTATGTTCACCAAGGATACTCTAAAGCGTCTCAGAGCAACGAACAATATAAGCGGAATATTACTGACAAAGAACAGCACTGAACCTTTGCCTTCAAATTATTCGCCGGACGACACTTGCCCCAATAGATATTCCGGCTACAAGAGCTGCAACGATGAAAAACCTTGGAATCCTCACGGCTATAATTTTCTTATGGAAGACTGGCCATTTCCTATGTTCTACTTGAAGGTGAGACTCCTTTTGTTATTTGAGTTTGAGTTTTTTTAATTCCTATACCTTTTAAACCCCCCCCCCCCCCTTATTATTATCTGTTTAAATCTCTGTCTATAAGGATTTGCTTCAACTTATATTGGGTTTTATCATCATTAGCAGTTGGACTGTATGAATCAATTTATCAATGTTATTCTGAAGCAATGATAATGAGCAATGAAATCGCAAGATGAATGTGCTGAGTGGTATAGGCGTGTAATTAGTCGAAATCATTGATTTTTCAGAACGAAACTTTACTGGCAGAGCTCAAGGCCTGTTTCTTCAAGCACAACGCTCACGACACGGACCAGCAGACGGAGCGTTCTCTCTGCGCACTTGAAATGAAATCTTTCATGTTCTCCGCGGTCGATTCGGAATCGTGTCTCCGGCGCAGCGCGAGGATGTGGAATTTCAATCCCGAGCTATTCTGCGATCCCCTGGGCGATCTTAATATTCATTGGGCTGCCGGTCCTTTGACGGACAGCACGGAATCTGTAATTTTCGTCGTTGCTCGGCTCGACGCGAGTTCTATGTTTGACGGACTCGCGCCCGGAGCAAATAGCGCCGTCACTGGTTTCGTTACTTTGCTCGCTACAGCTTACTACATGAATATCCTAAACCCGACAGTTGGAAGTTAGTTAACAAAATCGAAAGATCTAAAGTAATGCTGAAAACACGAATCTCGATGCTAAATCTAAATGTCTTTTTTTGCGTAGATGCCAATGTCATATTCTCATTGCTGAACGGTGAGGCATTCGACTATATAGGCTCGAGTCGTGTCGCCTTCGATCTCAAGGAAGGAACTTTCGACTCGGTGGGCGGAAAAAATTTGGGAATTGACAAGGTCACCACGGTCATTGAGTTGGGTCAGCTCGGAGGAGTGGAAAAACTGTTTCTACATGCAAACAATCACAAGGGCAACAGTTTGATAGAGGCATTGCAGAAAAGTCTGTCCCTCGAGAACTCTACGCTGGAGGATAGCGTGCCTCCGACGTCCATACAAAGCTTCCTGGCTGTGAAATCCGGGCTTACCGCTGCTGTTATCTCTAATCACGGCGAACAGTTCTCCAACCAATACTATGAAAGCCTTCTCGACGACGGAGAGAGTCTTGGAATTACAGAGTAAGAACTATAATTTCATATACACATTATTATTAAAAAATCATTATCTATTAAGGTAACAATCTTACTACAATTAATTTAATTTCTAATTATTAAGTATTCAACTTCTTCTTCCTATCTTCAATCGTCGCTTTTTGTACGTTTCAGAAGTGAGGATAAAAACAGTCTAGCAACTGCTCTGGCAGCGATCGCCGTAAAATTAGGCGATTTGCTCTACGCGAATATAACTGGAAAGGAATCCCCAAATGCTAATGGACAACTTTCCGGGATGGTCGAGGAACGCGTCTCGCAGATGTTGTCTTGTTATCTCGTGAGCGCAAACTGCTCGCTTTTCCTCGCGGCATCCATGCCCGGCTTGAAAGTGGCGGACCGTGTTTTTCCTCACTACGTCGGTGTGTCTGCAAGTCGAAATACGGTCACCAGTTTCACAGGTGCATTGTATCTCTTACTCACGGGCAAAGAAGTGCCGGGTTACACTCAGAGCGAGTGCATCGACAAGCATCATGCTTGGATGGGTGGATACAATCTTACCGGTGTGTGCATAAATTCCACCGCAAATTACAGCGTCGCGCTAAGCCCAGCCTTCATTATTCGCGGTATGTCCAAGTTATTTATACGTAATTGAAAAAATAATCTCGCATTTTTTTTTCTTATGGAAGACGACGAGCTAAACAAATCATTGATGTATTTCAGATTATGACATGAAATCCGGACAATACTCAACATGGACAGAATCCGTCTGGGCGATGCTCAGCGTAAGAATGTTCCTGAAACCATCGGCTGCCACGGAACGACTAACGATTGTTCTAGGCAGCGTAGTAGGTATTTTGTCGTTTCTCGTTGTGTGGTTCGTGAATTCCCGCGCCGATGTGCTATTCTCCAACAGGTAAGATTTCTGATTTACATCTTATTCGTAACATTTGTGTGTTTTTTCGAACTGTACAGAATTTCTTGTATTTATTGTAGGAGGGCGGACGATTGCTAGGGACACGCCGCGGACCACATATCGATGACCAGGTTGGATCATACGGAAGATCGGAACGTTCCAGTGACTAGCCTCTGAATGGAAACACAATGTGTGGTGCGCCCTCGGACAATATTACTTCTTTCATTCTAATGATTTTTGCGTGTTATTCGCTCATGTTCTAGTTATTCAAGACTAGTTTAAAGTCGTGTAAATCAGTTTTCGTATTCCTGCTTCAATTACGATTTCTGTGTAGCTTTAATCGCCGAACAAGTCATCACGATCGGCAGGATTCAGAACTTGAATTTCTTTTTTCTCGCGCTAAAAGAGTATTCCACAGTCGCAAACGTTTCGATGTGGTTTGACAAATAGAACGCGTCAGTGAGGCCGGATGGCATTCTACCCGATGTACAGTCATAAAAATACTATGGGTAATTAATTAACTAATTTATGATCAAATATTTACGGTCGTGAAATTAAAATTGTATTAATTCTTGTGATAAAGGCGATAACGACTGAACGATCCTTATTGTATTTTTTTTTAAGGGGATCACGTCTGTGCTTTTATCGTTTGTGTAGAATATTTTCATGTACTGCAAGCGAAGTACTTTATCATAATTTATAGTATTCCTATTAAACAAGAATGCATACGTTGCATGTCGACACCTGAGCGAGTTATGTTGATTCGCATATTGTTTCTCATTGATCACCTCGTCTTGTGTCGTCCGTCCCGTTTTTTCCGAGATGCTGCAAAGATTGAGCGTTTAAGAAAGTTGGGATAGCTCGTAGAATAAGATATTTAAGAATTATTTTATATTAACAAAAAAAAAAAAAAAAAAGAAAACAAGGAGAAATGGTGCCCTATAGGTAATGTCAACATGAGATTCATCGTCACATCGAGATTCTTGACACATAACAGCTCTCTCGTCGATTGCATCTACTTTTTTCTCTGGAACATTCCAATCATTTTATTACAGTACCTGATGTATCGAAGACTTGACGAAATCTTTCTCCGACATATCGCTTACGCAAAATTGCAATAAATATAAATTAAGTTTTTTAACGATATGATTGATTTTCAAAATTGTAATAATCGTAATTCATAATTAAAGTACTTTTTAATAAAATGAAGTTTCTTCTAAATTTGTGAATTAGAATTAAAATCTATTTTATATAATATTCAAGGCTATGCGATAATTATGAAAATTATCACCAATTATGTTCCGATTAATAACAATTCAATAAAGTGTAACATAATTTAATGCGCATCAAATTGAACTTTTATTCTAAATTCCTAATAGCAGTAAAATATCAATTATTCACCCGGTATTATCGAATGGCAATCGGAAGCCGAGATATATTAACGTTGCTAGGGTAAATAAATATCTCAAGGGATGTATTGCAAGCGTGATGGCATTTATTATTAATAAACTTAATTAACAGAGCGTAGATGTACACGAGAGAGAAGTATTCAATTCGTTCACGTATGTTTTTTCTTCATTACGTAACGCATGTGTTTTTTTAATGTAATGCAATAGGTTTAGCTTATCTATTAAAAAATCTTTTTTTATCTCGAATCTAGGAATGGTCCAAAAATTGCGGACTTTCTTGAACAATACAGCTCATGCTTAAAGTCATAAATCAAGAATAATTCCTTCAATCGTGAAGCAGGTTAAAGCACCAAATACCCCTCGAATGGGCGACAGTACATTGAACTTCAAGAAAATGAGAAGACGTTTTTGCAATCTTTCGCAAGACTCGGAGTCTTCATTTTACGTAGAAACTCGAAGAAAAGTCGTGGAATAAATTAATTTATATTGCAAGACGAGCATTTTTTAGCCCATTCCTTCTTCTTTAGTAAATATTTGGGGGTCCGCCAATAATGTTGACGTTGCAATCGCGAAAATGTTCATCGGACGTCCGTACACACGCGTATTTCGATCCAGGGACTTGAAAAAAAGTGATTAATTACTCACGCACGCGAGATGCAAGGACGAAAAAATTCTTCGACGGACAAGAACAGGTGGATTCACGTGTGTATGGACACGTATAAGAGTAGGTCTCAGTCGATGCGTGGCGTTTTGACATTACGCTTGCGCCCTTCGCCGCGGCCGCGCTCTCTAATCTTTTTCTAATTCGCTTCGAGTTATCTTTCATTTTATTTCTCATAGTCACATCAGTATGCAAGTTTATGAATTAGGAGGCTGGGCACCGCCCACCGAGCTATCACAGTCGTCTGGTGCCGCAGCACATACGTATACGTGGTTCAGCCTTAAACCCTACCTCTTACAATATAACGTTCGTCTTAATTTGTTTATACTTCAAGATTCTTCTTTTTCTCTTTTTTTTTTTCAGAAAATTAAATTGTAACAGTATAGATCCGAAATAGCTTCGACACTTCTTTTTTAACTCAAATAAAAATTGTTCTTTTCTCGATATAACGCAACAACTATTCTTTATCTTAACGCGCGAACGTTTAGTCATGGAAAATCGGCCAATCATCGCGCAGCCACCGTATGAGGATCTATACCGTTGCTGATTGTCTTCAAGCGATCGTAACGCTTTACTCACGGGATACTGTCGAATGGGTTTAAGGAAGAGATTATTTATACGGAAGATTCGTTAAAGGAATAATATAATCCAAGCGATGCAATTTCAAACCCAATAGGCTGGGCCATGCTCGTAAAAATCCAGCATATCTGGGATAAAAATGTATAATATATTGCACTTTATGGGGTAGTGCGATTGCACTTATTAAAAGTTGCACCATTAACAATTAAATGAATGGATAGGTTACCAAAGGAAGTTGTCACAGGCTGACAAAAATTGGACGGAAGTCTATTCCAACGCAATGGAATGAATCAGGTCTTTCTCTTAAGCATTCATGGGAAAAAACCGATAAACACGAAAGTTGTGCGTAGCGCTGCGAAATGTTAATTTAAAACTCACAATTTTCCATTCGACCGATCCCGAACGACTGTCGCAAAGCGTCGACGATCGTATTGCAGACAGTGGTACATAGTAGTATACGTTACAACTTATACGCTAAGAGTGGCGTGTGCGCGTGTCGTGTTTCTTTCATTTTCGTTTTTTTTTTTTTTTTCGTGTCGTTATTACATTTTCGAATTACAAGGAAGGGGGGATTATAGTTATAATATACCGTAGTAGTTCACCTCTTTCGTTCGTCAAGTTGTCCGTTTCTTTTTCATCCATTTTTTTGTTTCTTTGTTTTGTTAAAAATCATTAATCGTATTATATCAGTTTTATTACTTAGTAACCGTCGGTTCGTTATATGTACAGCAGTACCGTTGGAGCACTCCAGTGGCTCTCGGATACACGCACAGAGACGACACTTAGAGTTTAAAAATATAATCGTTATATACTTTAATTTAAGTAGTTATATTATTATTAATATTATTATTATTATTATCTTGGAGGGACAGCACTTTGCTACGTCACGACGATGCAGAGCTGAATAAGGACTACGCGTGGATGTTACGCCACGCTCTACGATGGCACAAATATTGTGTGTGTGGTTTTCGGTTTGTTATTTCTCGTTTGTATTTAGCAATTCTTTCTCTACCTCACGGTGAGCATTGGAATCGTCGGAATCGGATCAAAGATAACTGATAACATTAAGGAAGCTGAACAAGGAAGTCTCAACGGAATATCGTTGATGTAAACCAAAAGTTATAACGATATAATAGATTAACGAACTGACTTGTGCGGTCGATACAAATGTGGGGGAGACAAACGAAGTGGTAAATCGAGGTAAACGCAGGGCGGTCTCGTTCGTGACTATTCTCCAGGACGAAATCTTCGAAGACTCGCTATCATCTATTTATAGTTAGAAACTCTTGATCGAAACATAGTTGTCGCCTTAGCAGAACATGGGTGAACTTTAGTTCGCGATACTTTTCGCGGAGCAGTGATGTATGTTCGTGTCGGCTGAGTGACGTTTCGTCCTTTCGCGGAACTTTTGTTTTCAGATCTTTAAAACTTGTATTACAAAGCAAACTGTGATTTGAGGCCGGTCGAGCAACTATTATCGAAGATCGCCATCCGACAATAGGTCAAATTCCAACTTTCATTCAATCGTAATCTTCCCATTTTTTTCATGTCACATACCTACAGCAATAAAAAGTTAGGCAGAATTTATATTTGTTTTCAAATTGAAAAATCACTTACAAATCTGCAATTGTTGCGTTCAAGCACAATTTTACAGTCACTGCATCGTGTTACATGGAAATGGGAGAAATTTGTGGAGTTTTAATGCTCCTCAAAGGAATTAGAAAAATAGATAGCCGACACGTGGTGACAATGTGCTCGTTCAAAGTATCCCCAATAATCGCGTGAATAATTACGTATTTGACAGTTAAAGCGATATCTAACCTCGAATACCTTAATACTGTAATGAGCAACTGGTTTCGAAGGTACCATAAGGAGGTCGACGTCACGTATGCGGCGTAGAACGGAGGTCAGTGAAGATCGTCCTCGTCGCTGTCGATACCGTCCTTGGATTTGTCGGCACCTCCATCGCCGTCGCTGGAACCTGAGTCGCTACCCGAATCCTCGGATTGCCAGCCACCACCAGCCTGTTGCGACTGTTGCTGATGTTGGTTGTGGTGCTGCGGTTGCTGCATCTGTTGTTGTTGCTGCTGAGACGATTGCTTCGGCGCCTTGTGACGTTTCCCGGTGCGCGGAAGAGCCTCCGCACCCGCGCCGTCTAGCATCGGCTGCAGAATTCGTCGACGCGCGTTTATGAACCAATTGTTCACTTGAAGCAAAGTCAGATTCGTCTGACTCGCGATCTGACGCTTCTCGTCCTCCGTGGGGTAAGGATGCTGCAATTTGTTTCGAAAAGAAAAATGTAAGAATGCACTGAAAACACATCGTGGATTTTGTTGTTCCTCCAGTACTAATTTTGAAGCTTGTAAAGTTTCTGATTGTGAAGTAGAAGTCATGGCTATAGATGATTTGATGTTCACTAGCTTATTAATTAACAGGTCTATTTGCAATGAGAAGTTGATGTACTCACGACTAAGTGGTGAAAGAGCCAAGCACGCATTATGCCGGTCGCCTGTTTCGGCAGAACACCGCGCTTTTGCCTTCCTTTCCGGGTACTTCCATGGCCACCACTGTGAGAGATCGGCGCGCTCCCGCAGCCTTCATCCTCGTCTTCGCTCGGCGCCGGAGAAGGCGAGCCTGCAACAGTAATATCTAAACAAAAATTAATCGTTTCGAACAGACTCCAACAAAGCTAGAAATACAAAGTAATATAGGATAGGAGGAAGTACAGTTGGATAAAGGATTATCGCGATGATACGTGTTGCGAATTTCGCACATTACTTAGAGACTTTGTATAAACAGTTCCATTTTAAAAAAGTTCATGAGGATGAATTCTAACCGGGATACTTTTCATCGCTTGGATCACCGACATCCACGTACTCGTTCTCGCGCTCTTGCATAGCGAGAAGACCCCAGTATCCGACCTCTTCCAAATACAATCTGTCGCTAGTGTCCACGAACTCGATGTCATCTAAAGACGGAAGTGTGCGACGAAGATTCGTAAATATTAATAATACTTTTATATTACGAAGAACCAAGGTTGTAAATTTATCGAGCGACATAGAGTGCGTTCTACAAATTCCCTTCTGCTTAAATAGTCAAGTGAGTATCAACATCATTTTGAACACGTATCAGGCTCTTTGGGTGAGGAATTTGGATTTGTTTTGGGTTTACAGGTTAATACATAGATAATATACAAAACTATTTTTTTTTTTCCTCAGTAATTAAGGAAATTTAAATGGCACAAATAAAACTTGGACAAATCTTTTTTCATTACTGTCCTTATTAATTATGGAACCGTAGGTCGAAAAATAAAATAAAGATGTTATATTTAAGGTGGAATGGACTCGGGATTGCAGCACAGAATTGTAAACGATTTAATCCCTTCGATGGGAATTGTCGGACCTACCTTGCCCGAGATACATATCGTTAACAGGCGCGCAGGAATGCGCTCCGATCTGCGACAGAGGTGTGCTCCCGTGTATCGCGGAGGGTGAGAGTGGATCGTCCTGATCGTGGCTGTCCGATCTGACTGAGCGGTGAGCGTTGACGGATGACGATCTCGTCGATGAGGATCTCTCGAGATCGAGAGGATCCTCATCTTGAACGATCGGGAGACTCGCGCTGCCGTTCTCCGACAGCGTGTCACCTCTGCTCACTCCGAGTCCGTTAGCTCCCGGCTCAACATCATTGCCTGTAGATGACAGCACCTGGCAAATATATGTCGCATCTAGCCGTCAGAGAACAGGGGTGGGATTCTATCGTATTTTAAGAGGTGTACAAGTACCTACGCCGCGGCTGGCTCATTTTTGGCTAGCCAGTTACGTTCTTTGCGTGATAAGTAGTAAGAAATGTTAGTCACCAGCAGTTCGATTAAATTACATTGTTACATTCCACGAGACACCGGACGTTTCATCGTTGAGCATCGACGGAAAGCGAGGAAAGAGTTAGAAGATCGAGATTGAGACAATCATGAGAAAAAGTTTATATAGTTTTTGTTTGTTTTGTTGATGTTAATAACAGAATAGATTTCATCCGGATACGAATTAGGTGGTTATCATACACCTCTCTAGAGGGATAACTACGGAGGTTCGGGAAGAGTGGTCGAGGTGCCCCGCAAACGAGCAAACAGCTAACCTGCAGTGGACTGCTGCCGTTGCTGCCACTGGACGGACCCATGTCGTGCCCGTGATGACTGTAATCGCTTCTCAACAGATTCTCGCTCTGCATCTTCCCCTTTAGGCAGCCAATGTACCTGTTGCAAAAGTCCTTGCACAGCTCCTGGACCTTCTCCAATTCGAGCAGATGGATTCGCAGCACCTGTATCGCCTTTATCATCTGCAACAGTTTCGATATAACAACGTTTCGCTTTTGTTCTTCGTTCAGTTTTTTTTCGCCGGATGTCAGACTTTTCTTTGTCGTTTGTTTCTCCCTCTTTCTTTCTCTCTCACACATATCTCTGAGACCTTGTTCCCATATGGTGATGCAATTTTATTGAAATCGATCGACCGCCAAAGACGCTTGAAACATTTGTTACTATTTGTTTATTAGCCTGCTTTGCAATTCAATTATAATAAGTAATAACTATGAGAAGATGTAAGATTAGTTAAGTTGGTTGTGCCAAGTTAGAATTCTTCAATGTGTATCTAGAATTTTCTGTGACATTTTTTTTTCTGAATGCTGAACTGATAACGATAACTGTGTAGACTATGGAAGTCGTCGCGAGCATTTGAGAATGGAAATGCTTTGTTATTATTTGAATAACTTACCAAGCCGTCAATCTCTGGGTCATTGATCAGGAAAGGCTTTCGGTCTCTTTCTTGATGTTGGACGAAAGCTTGTATATCCATGTTGAAGCTTTCGGACATTGAGTTGTCCGAGCTCTGGGTCGCAAGCTCGCATCTCTCGAAGAGTAACGCCAGAAGCGGAAACAACGGATGCTTGTAAACCGCCCGTTTGTCGGCCTCGAATTGCGCTTGATCCTGGTGGGTCGTGTAATCGGCTACCCCGCTCGCAGGGTCCTGATCGTAGCCAGGAGTCACCATCGCTAGCGCCACGGCGGTGCTACCCTCTTGCATTCTATCATTCCTCCGCCACGGCCTCCATCGTTTGCGTTGCTATCTACCAGGTCCTCCGGGGCCTGTTCGGTGTGTCAATCGACCGACGATGCCCCTCGCACCCTCCTCGTTCCGTTATTCCCTCGGTGACTCTGCAAAAAAAAAAAGGAAAACCGCATTAATTTGCGAATCAATAACTTCATTACCATTAGCGATTCTTTACAAAAGAATAAAATTGCTTTTCGAATAAATTTCCATCTCTCTCGCCGCGTATACCTTCCATCCGGCAATTTATTTAAAACTCATTATTTTCAATACTGTTTTATCAATTTTTATTCGCAGCGGCCTCGTTCGTTTATCTTTCAATAATTTCAACGAAAATAAAATAATCTCTCATGCAACCGGGTATTCCGTGCGGATCATTTTCATACGGTAATTAATTTTTAATTGCCAATGATAATTGCACATTGCTTTCACAGTTATTTTCTTTCAGCTGGGGGAGATTTCGTGCAATAAGCGATGCGTTGCTTGTCTAGAATGAAAATTCTGACACGAAGCGACGGACAATATGATGGGATTGAAAATATACCAGTTTCTTGGCCAAACAAGTTTTATTACTTTATTAGTTTACGCGTTAATGTATCCTGAGATGCGACGCAAATATTTTGAAAATAAAATTACATAAAAAACAGAAGCGAAGGGTGGAGCTCGCGAAGAAATCCAGTGCGCAGCTATCGAAGCTGGTTTCGCTGTTGTGAGGGTTGCTTTAACTCACGGGGGCCGCGGGTATCGCCGTCGCGCCGCGAAGCACCGAACAAGCGCCACTGCATTTAAATGTCATCATTAGAAGGCCTTCGCGAGCGAGCGAGCGAGCGCGAGGGTCGGCTGTGCCCCGAACGACGACGCCGCCGCCGCCGCCACCTCCGCGTTGGCCGACCCGGTCGGACGCAATTCCTCGCGTTCCTCCGAATTTTCAAACCTCCCACCCACGGCATAACGGCCGCGCGGAGACCCGCAGCCGCAATTCGACATGAATAAATAAAGCGTTGCGGCGCACACTGACAAAGTACGTTTTCGGGGCTCGAGAAACAAAAAGAGCTGGGGAAAAAAACAACGAGAAAAAGAACAACAACGACAATCCCTACGGCGCATATTACAAATTCTCGCCCGACGAGCTCCGTGATGGGTCACTTTGCGCTATTAACTCGGCCTCGCATATGCAATGCCATTCATTTTTAAATATTGACTCGCACCACGCAGAAAGCCGTGTGCCAATTTTTTATCGACTTCGTTTTATTCGTTTCACATTGGGTCGCGGTCACGCGTCCTCGCAACCGAATAAGGGAAAACGATTTCTTAACATTATTTTTATCAACGTGACGATTTTTTGTTTTCATTGTCATTGTCTAAGTCGCGAATTTTCTCGCAGAAGACACGAGTTACAAAAGTTATTACTGAATAATAGAAGTTATTATCCAATTTTTTCAAATTCAGGTATTGTAGTCGCGGACTTCCGAACGGAAAGTCTAAAACATATTTACAGAGCACGTTTTTTTTTACATTTTCAATAAATGACTGACAATCTTCAAAATTTTGCGATCAGATTCGGAGTAAGCAAGTCGTGACGATACCTGACTATCTCACTGCGCAGTCTCGCAGTCGAGTTTACCGATAAAAATCGGACGAGTTTTTCCGTTTCGTTCGCTCTTGTCACACGAAAATTAGCATCTCGATTGTGGCAGATATCAACGTATTAACATAACTCGTGGGCACGCATACATTACGTAAAGAAAAAAGCGTCAGGTGAACGCGCTAATCGGAATTTAAGCGTTGGGAAATGTGCCTCACGGTAAATTCCATGTATTTTAGTAATAATAATAATAATGATTATTATTACGAGTTAGTAATAAGAGTCTCGTAAGATCCGGGTTCGTTACGAGTACAAATTGTGCGCCTTCCAAAGAATGGTGTGTTTCACGCGGGTTCGAGGGAGATAGAGAAATTGACCAGGAGGTACGAGATAGAGTGCGGCGGATTAAGGGACGCGAGGGGAGTGTAAAGATCGCAAACCCGTTTTCCATTCCAGTTTCGCGTATTATAGGCAGCATGTAGCCGGCTATATGCAGGTCCGTCCGTAGCCGCGTGGCCGCGGATTCCTCTCTATGCATAACGTTGCCGAAACGGAGCGGAACGCGCGGCAGCAACAGCAGTGGCTGCTGCTGCTGCTGCTGCTGCTCACCGGCACCAGAGTGGCGGAGTGCCGAGCCCGACGCCCGATTTACCTAATCGTTCCCCAGACGCGTTTCATTAACATTTCAAAGCCTCGCGAACGCGGTTATTATCGTTAGCCCGAGAGATGATCGTTCTCCAACGACGAGAACGACGACGACGACGACGACGACGGCGACGTCGACGACGACAGCTATACAGGTATATCGGTAGATTACTTTAATGTACAAAACTGCGGATATTCTCGTCGGCTGATCTACAACCCCTCTAACACCACTTATATTTCTTTCCACCGAAGGAATCGCGGGCTTCGGCTAATCGACGGCGGGCTCTCTCTCCGCCACTTATAGTCGCTGTGTATTAGCGATCGGGGAATCGAATCGCGGGGTTCGTGAGAAATTGGGCCTCGTTGGGATTTTTGCGGTGTGTCTCGGGGCCCAAAAATAGAAGCGGCAATCTCGTTTTAAGGAACAACTAAATGAGATTTCGAACCAGGCCGATGTGGTTATACCGAGGAGCCACGTGTAATGGGGTTCGGAACAAAATGTTCGCGACGTCGCTATTGTCGAGGCGGGCCACGAATTTACAGGGTCAATTCTGCCGGAGAGACTCAAGTTCAACTCTCGTTCGTCAGAATTGAATTTTTTGTGCCTCAATAAATGTCTTTAGACTTCCACATTTTTAATTGATTATTTTTGTATCGTAAGTTATTTAGTGATTGTAACTTGCTCTGATTATTGCTAATATTTCGACACTGTTGAAATATTTGCAAAACTCGTATATGCATCTTAAGTTCTTTTTTCAGTTATCACTAACGTAATTTAAGCTGCATATAGTACGCAAATATGTTATAAAATTCGAATAATTATATTATAAAGACACCCTTTAAAGGGTGTTCAGTATCTCGTATATCAAATATTATACACGCATTATGAATCTGTAAAAAAAAGTCTCCTATACTGTCTATTAATCCTAACAAAAATCAAAACCAACAGTGTACAAAACACGCATATTTCATCCTGATCCCCCGCATCTGTCTCTCAATTCAACGATCACTGCGTACGCGCGCATTTTTCACCAAAAAAAAAATCGTACATCAAGAAATTAAAAACCTATAACGGCATTCACTGAACTCGGTAATGACCGAGACACGAGGCTGCTGCGCTTTGCGTGTACATCCCGCGCATAAATCGAGGAAAAGAGAACTCAATCTCGACGGCGAAAACGCCGAGCTTCACGGGAACAAGGCGTACTTCGTATTACCGTGTAAATATAGGACGGGATACTGTTAAGGAAAAGAGCAGAAACTGGAAAAGATGATGCGGAGAGGATCGAAGGGGCTGGGGGGGAGGGGGGAGAGGTCTCGGGTATTATAGTGGTCCCTCGTGACGTCGAAGGTGTGAGAAGGAAGAGCAGAAAGAGACTCTCTGCCTTCCCGATGCTGTTGATAGTGGTAGCGTCTGGTGGTAGTGGTGGTGCGGCGGTTTTCGTGGTGTTGGTGCGCGGTGCGGGCGCCATTACTCGCAAGTGGCGCTTCCCGAGCACATCTTTCCGACAAAGCCGATATTTATCGTTCCGGCGTTCGCCTGGCTGCTGCCGTTGCTGCTCTCCGCTCGCGTCTCCTCATCTCCGTCTCTCTGTCTCTCTCTCTCTCTCTCTCTTTTTCTTCCCCGCGGTGTCCTCAGACCCGTGGCTTTCATTTAAAATATTATCGCTGACGGTGAAACCCCGACAGCGGCGGACTCATCCGCACCTGTAAAATAACGAATCTTCGGTGATGCCGCGGCGACACGCGCGGAGAGTTCACCAATGCCGAATTTTCGAATTGGAATATCCGCGCGCCCTCTCCTTTCCATTTTTCCATATTCCTCGGGATTTCCATTCCCGCCCTCGCGTTCCTTTTTTTTTCTCTCTCACTCCCGTTTCCATTTCTTGTCGACCTATGCGGGAGAAAAGCTTCGGTGAGTTTTGCGTTATATGTATGCATAGAAATCCATAGTATCGAAATGTATATAAGGAAAGCTTCGTCTCACCGCATTCGAACGTGCAATACCCGTTCTTCTCGTCGTCGTATTCCTTCCACCGTTCGATCTCTCTCGTTCCTTCCCTTAACCCGGCGCTGCTCGGCTCTGGTTTTCCTCGCACCGCGCGCGCCGACTGCCGCGCTTCGTGCCGGTACTTCGAACGTCCTTCTCCCTCCGCATCGGCGTTATTCTCCATTGCGTCCGAACGGAGCGCTGCTCCTTCCTCCTTCAAACCTGGTTAGAGAGTGGATCGCTGCAGCCCTGTTGGCACCGTCGTAACTACGGGCTCCACCCGTGCAGAAAATCTATTGTGGATTCCCAATGTACGATCCGATTCCGATCGGGACTTCATCTGGATTCTCCAAATCCGGACTCCCTCTAAGAATCCCGAGTGACCCTGATGTGGATTCCCCAAAGCGGGATTCCAGTCAGGAATCGAGGTGGATGCAGATTTGGAAACAGAAATGATGTTAGGGACGCTGTAGGGATTCCCAAAAATGATGATGATGAAGTTTGCATCGTTGCAGTGCAACGAAAAAAAAAAAAAAGAAAAAAATTATTCTAGCGATTCCGAAATTATGCTAGCGATTCTAAAAAGTTATTATAACAGTACGATACTTTGGATTCATTAGAACAATTTTTATTTAAATATTCGCTGCTTTCCAACGATGCAAACTTCAAAACAATCAAAAACGGGAACTCTCGCAGGAATCCAGATGGATACAGATTTGGAAAAAATCCACGTCCGGACCCAGTCGGGTATCCCGATAGAACTCCATTTTGCAGGCATTAGGTATATTTCATTTTGGGAAACCGACTGGACATCGGACTGGATCCCGAGCGCAGAGCAGGGAATCCAAGCAGGATCCAGCTGGAACTGAGTGGATATTTCTGCACGGGTTATTCTCTGTTGCGTCCGAACGGAGCGCTGATGTTCCTTCCTCCTTCGATCCTGGTTAGAGAGTAGATCGACGTAGTCCTGCTGGCACCGTCGCAACTACGGGCTCCGTTTTTCGCCCAGGCACGAATAGAAGACTCTCTCCTATCTTCTTCCTCCTCTTCCTCTTCTTCGTTTTCATCTTCTTCTTCTTCTTCTTCTTTCTCGTCTCGTACGCCACGAATCCGGACCACGTACAGCAGCAACAGCAGCGGCAGCAGCATCATCCCCCTTTCCTTGCCTTCCACGCTCGCTCCGTATAGCGGCGGGAGCACATAATATTGCTTTTGGATTCTTCGTGGGACGAGCGGCATTTTAACGCAGCTGTTACCGGAAGAACGACGACGCGACCGCCCCGTCGCCCCCTCCCCCCTCCCGCCACTCGCGGCGTACTCTCTCTGCAACCAGAAGCCGAGAGGCAGAAGCGGCTACACTCTGTAACGAAGCTCACAAGTCGATCTCCGCCGCACTGCAAAACCAGGGAGTCCGTGTAATGATTTATCGCTTCGAACGGCTATAAAAATATATAAGATATTTTATGGTCTCTGTCGAATGGGATTCGTATAATGCGATCGAATCGTCCCGCTCGAAAATTTCGCGGCGTTCCAATTTCAATCTTAATCCGGTGAAAAATAAAAAAAAATGCGAAATCTCGACGTAAAGTGAAATCGATGGTCGATTTAACAACGAGAAACACGGCAATTATTATACGTATTTTTAACGCGGGCGCGAATCAACGTGTTTACTCCGTTATACCGATTTCACGTTCGACGTGGAAAAAAAATGGAATGTATTGCAGTAATTGGACGCGCAACCGGTAATGCTTTTCATAGCATTGTCGGACTTGTGCAGCGAACAAATTGCCGTTTTTAGCGCACGAGAGTAATGAGTTTTTCCGGAAACTCGCGATACGCGTTAAACGTGCGCACGAATTGTGAGAATCTCTCGACTCCTCGATTTCGACGTAACGATACTACTGAAAAAATATCATTGATTCAATGAACCCTTCATTTGTTTAAGAAATTCGCTTTGAAAAATTCGCGTTACCGATTGAATTGTACTTGAAATTCCCAAATTTCGAATAGGATTTAGACAATACCTAATGAGTTTTTCCGAAAACTTGTGTTACACGTTAAACGTGCGCACGAATTGCGAGAATATCTCGACTCTTCGATTTCGACGTAATAATACCACTGAAAAATAAGTAAAAATGGATTCTCGAATATTTGTTTAAAAATATCGGTTCTTGGCAGCCCTCGAGCAAATAGTTTTTTAATTGATGCATTTTTTTTAGCTAATAGCGTTATGCGTGTGATTTCAGGATTCTTCGGGGCCCAAAAGTGAAGCACTCGATAATGATATTAGAGCAATTTGCAGTCGCAGTATTTATCAGTGTACAGCTGTAAGCGCACAATTATTTCGACAATGCGTCAGGGCATGACGCGTCGAAATTGCTAACGAGTCTCGCGGGATGGCGACCGGCGCGGGGGAGGGAAGGGGTAAAGAGAGGCGTCGAGCACACGGACGATTAAACGCTGTTGGACGGAGTGCACTCGTAAAGTAAACTCCGAACGAAGGCCTTTTACCGCAATAAAAGCGAAGGGAGCAGTGGGTTATGCCGTCGGTGGGCGCGCAAATGCGCCGGTAAAGCTAGCGCGATCGCGAAATAAACAACGTCACGAGTTAATGGCTGTAATAAAATGTGCATCGACCATCAACGGGAGACTAATGCTCGGTCTGTGCACAGCGCCGAGAGATACATCGACTCATTATATTTTCACGTGGTGTTATACTAGGAAAATCGCGCTGGACATGATTAATTCAGGCCTCGTCGATACTGATTTTGTTAACAAGGAAAAAAAAAGATTTAAGAATAAAAAAATAATAAGTTCATGAGGAACCGAAAACCATTGTCATCGTTTTATTCGAGCGGTGATTAATTGCCAGATATTTTTTAGAGAAAAGTCAGTGGCCAACAAATTTACTTTGGTGTCAGATTTGACATAAGAGGACGGGCGCTGCAGCGCTCATTAACCTTTCAAAAGCTTTATAAAAGCGGAGCTGCGCAAAAATTGTCCAGGCTCGTGTGATTTGCCTAGTTTTTTTTTTTTTTAAGTTCGCCTAACAACATTATCAAGGACGCTATTTTTAAATGCAACACGTTAGCGTTTTGTTTTCGTTCGAAATCAATAGTTTTGTCCACCCAGAAAAAAGTATGGTCGAGTCTAAAATATGCACAACTTTTTTTTTTTTGAGGGAGGGGGGGGGGGGCGATAATGTTTTTACAATACCAATTGTATTGGTTACAATGGTAAATAATGCAACCAGACAAAAATAATGGCACCAACAACAATTCGCGCAATAGAATTGACTATATTTTGCATTCCACCAGATTCCTTTTTTCTCCGTACATACATTTTTCTTCAACGATTTCTCATCATTCTTTCTCCTGTCGCTGATACTCAAATTCGAATAGAATCAAACTTTTGATTATAGCAATTCAATCTAGGACAAAGCCATACGTAATAAAAAACGAAAACAATCCGAACATCAGTCGGCAAATTAATTCCGTCAATCCTCGCGCAAACATAACCAAAAAGATAAGTAGGGTACCTCATGCATTCGATTCGCTCTTGACTCACACTCCAATCCTCCCAACGGTTCGCACAGTTTCACCAAACACCACGACACTCGACGAGCACTCTTCACTCTTCGCCCAAAAATTCGGGTCGTTCGAACGAACGACCCGTTGTGGTTTTTTCCAGCGCAATGCGGATCGTCTAACCGAAAACTCGCAAATATATAGATAATTCCCAACAGCGAGAAGGAAAAGAAAAACGCGACGACGGTCGACTAATTGCGCATCGAGAGATTTTCGGGACGCGACAGCAGCGAAAATGCACAAAAGAAGTGTAATGCGTGTAATACGAGGAGAGATCGAGTCTTCTCGTCAGTTGACGCTGATGCGGCGACGGCGGCGGCGGTTCGCCACTAGCACGTGCTCACTCTCCGCCCAACACGGCCCCCGGGAGCGTGAACAATGGTTGTTTACTATCTGTCAGAGCAGTCGAGGCGGGCGGCCTGCTGAGCGGCCGGCGTTTGCCGGCACCGACGACGCAGCGCCAGCAGCAGCAGCAGCAGCAGCAGCAGCACCGGAGCCGGCAAACGGCGGCGTCAACCGTTCGCCCGGCGCGCGCTCTGCCGTTTCGACGCGCGCTACGGTGGATGCTTCCTCTCTGGCGCAGGCGAGAGAAAAGGGAGAAAGAGAGAGGGAAGAAAGGGAGAAAGAGCGTGAAGCAGACGCCGCCCGAACGCGCCCCGAATGGCCGACAATTTTTCACTGGTCCTCTCCTCTCTCCCCTCCTCCCGCGCCGCCGCTTTGTCGTCGACGCCGCCACCGTCGACGACGAACGCGTCCACCGACGGCTCACCGACGACGACGGCCACTTGTCCCGTCTGTCCCTCCTATCCGTCTCTCTCGCTGAACGCATTGTTGTGTTGTCTCTCACTCGGCTCGTTCCACTTGTCAATAATTGCGCGAGCCTCGCATTTCTCGCGCGCGTCCAACCGGCCCAACTGCTATTTTAACGCTCGCGAGGCATTAATGCCTTCCTACTACTTGCCGCCGACGGTAATTGCCACTCTGTCGAGTCGTTTGCTTATTGATGGATGCCTACGCTTTTCGTTGCCCCGTCGGTTGTTCCCGGATATTTTTAGAAACAAGTTTATCGCTCATTCACCGCAGACAGGTAGCAATCGACGTGCGCGGCGAATGTATACAATTTTTTCGCACGATAAGAGCGCCGCCCGCGATTGCTCGAGTCGAGTGGCTCTTACCGCGCGTGTGTCGTGGGTGTAATTATAAAGAAAATACAAGCGCGTACACGCGCACGCTTGACGACTTTCAGAATAGCGGGGAAAAGTTTTTGCGTTGGGCGAAGTGGTGACACTGCGCGCTCGCAAAGTGCGTGCGAAAAAGGTGGCAACGATAGGAGCTGTTGTTAGTTTCTGGGACAGACACAGGCAGCCTTTCTGCGTTACACAGTTTACCCAACAAAATGCACCTAATACAAAAATTACCTCTTTCACTTGTAATATATTTTTTTAAATAAAACCAGAAAAATAGTGATGTACAACATTATCTTCTTAAATTTGCAACAGAATTAATTACTATTTTTTAAAAGCCTGCACTCAACATGCCGCGTGGGCATTCGTTTTTTGCCGTCACTTCCCGTCGGCGCGATGCGCCTTTTTTTTTGTTTTAGCCAGATTTCCGCAGTCTTCTGAGCCTAAAAAAAATCTGCCGGGGTTCAGGAGCTAGAAAGGGGAATTTATTTCATAAGACAAAGTAGAAAACGTTCCACAAGCTAAATAAACTATTTTGTACCGTTTTATCGGTAACATTTTGGTATTGTTATTATTGCGATTATATAGAATCAATGTTTCGAGTATGCACAACCTATTTTCAAACTCTGATGCGATCAAAATTTTAATTAGAAATTTATGTGTGATACATCCTTAACGTCGCGTCAACTGCTGAGTTTAGTGGCGACCAAAAATATATTATCATATTTCACTCGAGGACACCTGCGTGTCAGCGACGGTGGCAATGCTGCCGTTTATGGGTGACAACTGTCAATAGGAAAATATTAACACAATGAACTCGTGATATCTCGAGAAGAAAAATATGCTGCTGTTCTTAGAATAAAATGTTGCGTCTGACTATAAACCGTAAAAATACCCTATCTTAGGTTTAAGTTGTATTCTGCGGGGGGAAAAACCGAAGTATAATTTTTACTGAAAAACCAAAATTAGTAAATAAGTGTCCTCATAAAGGTGACTTTGTGAAAAATATAAATTAATGAGAAAGCAAAGTTATACTTTGCAACTTTTGAAATTACAGCTAAGGACAGCGGTAGCGTAAGTGCAAACGTCATTACCGAATTACAGTGGCGAAAGTAACAGAGAAGTACGAAGTCCTATATAATATATATTTATTTTTCTGTCGGATAAAATATAAAACGTAATTGTCTTTATTTGCGACGGTAACGCGCGGCTAATTGGCTTGTGTGGAATATGAGTCACGATCGATTAGTATTGCAAACGCAAATCGGTAAAGCGTCCTTTCGGTTCGCAAAACGATTTTAAATCTCGGTGCGCGGGGCCGATGCTTTACCACCGGCTATCAGGCACCTGTGTGTGCACATAAATTTACGTTTTACGACCCATTCCGAGCGTCAATATATATCCCGTCGTGAACGCTCGTAACGTTCTCCTCTCTTGCGCGGTGGCGACAAATAATTTAATAATCAAAAGCCTGTCTCGTCGTTAATACAAATACATCAAGTTCGAAGACGTGAATAAAAACATAAAAAAAACTACTGTCAAATCCCGAAAGGATTCTCGACAAATAAATAATTAATTCCGTCTGTCCACGTGGAGAGACCAGGTGTAATAAAATGTATTTTATGTTTTCGCAACTAAGACAAATGTCACAATGGCGAATGTCAGTGGAAAACGTTCGGTAACAACGTTTAGCGTTTCCTAATGAGAGATAAAATCCAATAAAGCGCAGCTGATGAAGTTAAGGTCGCCCGCGGGGGCAACGAGACTCGATTGCACGAAATAGAACGCGGCAGCGAGAATCCTGTGGGATTGGTTGAGATGACAGACGTGAGTCCGGTCATTCGATTATCGGCTGCGGCCGGGAGAGACCGCGAAGGGTTGTTGGTACACCTATTTACCGCGGGGGACACACCGACGTTGTATGCACACGGAGGACGACGGCACTCGCGTTATACGTGTCTTCCGAGACCTACGCGTCGCTCGACAACGACATCCACGGGCTCTTGTAATCTCGTGATCCGGTTGCCCTTGCCTCGCCGGCTAAGCGAATCTTCGTGGCATCGTCGCCGGTGTCGTCCCTGAATCTACTGCTACAGAGTACAGCAACGCCGAAGATTTTCCGTATTATGTATCGCACGGTCGACGGTCGTTTTATGCAATATTGCATCGAGACAAAAAAAAAGTATTCTAGGAAAAACATCAAATAATTATCGCCAAAGGGTCATTAAATTTGTTTAAAATACCGTTGCGATTTGTTTCCCTTCGATACGACAGACGATTGTATGCGCGTATTAACGCGTCTTCCGAAATTGGAAAGTTTACATTTTTGTAACTACGATGAAAATAAACAGCAATGCTTTTATTGTTGTTTACGAATTGTTATTATGTTGAACTCTGCATCACTGGAAAGCAACGAAAATAAAAAATATATATATTCTAACGAACCCAAAGGATCGTACTGGCTATAAAAAGTTATAACGATTGATCGTTATAATAACTTTTTACAATCGCTAGAATAATTTTAGAATTGTTACAATAATGTTTGTTTTTTTTCGTTGCTTTTCAGCGATGTAAACTTAAACATTGTATTGTTCCGTTTATTGTTCCCATGATTAAAGCGTAGTGATGCTTCCAGAGATGTTTCAAGTATTCGCAAGATCAATTTATCGCAAAATGCAAGGAACAGCATTCGACTCGTGACTTGTATACAATTCATCAATCGTCGACCCTCCATCCACAATTTTGTTTTTCCGACGATTCGTCGGCACGTAGAATCTCACGGAAAAACAAAGCGCGTTTTAACCCTCACTGTGCACACTGGGGTCAGTTTGACCCCGCGTAAGCGTGGAGTAACGGAGGTAGTTTCGTCGGATGTGTAGACAGTAAGGATAAAAATAGATCGATCAAAAAACGGATGATCGGTATTTGCTCTCTTGGCAATTAGCGCCCCTCGGGCAAAACAACCAATCAGCGATTCTCCCGAAGGCTCGAAAACAAAACAACAAACGCAAAGTGTCGCGTGTGTCATCGCGTACAGTACTTGTGCGCCTATGCGTGGCCCGAGAAAATAATCGGCGCGAGGCTGTGACGTTTTCGCGTGGGTATCCGAATTTCGTTCGGCGGACCAGCCGGGCGGCTGTGTACACACACCGACGATATCGATCGCATCAATCCGCGCGATTCTGTCAAGCAACACCGAGGAGCACGGATAGCCGCGCGAGAAATGGGCGTTCACTCGAACGGTCGAACGGTCGAGCGGTCGCGCGCCCTGCGCGGGCCAGCAAAAGGGTTTTACACTGGTGTTGCGCGTCGTGGAGCGACTTTTCGCACGTATCGGCGCACGCCAAAACGCTCGACCTAACCTCAAAACCGCGGTTCGCCTGTTCGGGCCGTAAAACAAGGCCCGCCGGGCCACGCAAAACCCGCACGCAACGTTCGCAAGACGAACGACACCGTCGTTGTATATTTCCCGCGAAACAAATAAATCGCACACGTCTCTTACCCTTATCGTAACGACGATCCTCACGCACGACCTTTGAACTCTCCAGGGGGGGTAACGCTCACCGCGCACTCGTTTTGTATATCTCGGCGGATTAACCGAGCGCGGCCACTCGTACTCTCCCTCTCTCTCTCTCTCTGTCTCGCTCGCCTCTCTCACGTTCCTCGCGTGTAAATCTTATGTATCCTCCTCGGAGTCAGATTCGCGGGCGATGCTGTTCCACGTGCGGCGCGCGTACACCGCACAATCCTTCGACAACGTTACGCGTACGCGACGTTACACTCGCGACGCACCGCTGCGGCACGTACGCGTCACTACTATTTACGCCGACGATAAATTAAAGTAATTGGACATTTTTTTTCAACGCGTCGCGATCCGTCCACTGCCCGTCCACCTCCTTCCACTGTCTCGTCTTTTGTGACGTCATCGATTCAATACTTTTCGCCGAGGCGCGAGGCATTATTTTGCCGAGCCGCGGCGTGTAGGTGGCGTAAGCTACACGATAAACGCGCGCGAGTCTACTGATCGATCGAGGGGGGCGCGAAGCGCGGGAAAATTCGAATTCCTTTCGCGCGGCTCGCGTTGTCGAGAGCAGAATATTAGTTTACCGGCCGATTCGAAGTGGCAGCGTTGTTTTACTGGGCGGAGTAACTTTCACTGCGAGTTTTTAGTCATTCGAAAATTCTCAAATATGACAATTCACGAGTGGGTAAGGAGATGGTTATCTTTACCGTCAGATGCAATGTTTGGAGCTCAAAATGATTTTTTTTTTACATTTGGGACAATTTTTTTAATGAGACATTTATAACTAATAGCGATATTGGCCGTGCTTTTGCAGAATTCAAAGAAACATTGTCGAAATATTGTCTTTCTATGTGATGTCGTTGTCTCTTGTACCAACGCGTCCACCAATTCTCTCTTGTACTTAGAGCGACTCAAACTCAGTCGGTACAGTGCCTCACCTTCGTACTTGGCGACGAGACGCTATCGCGTCTTTTGATCTAAAACCTCGAAGTTAGACTGCTTTATACTAATCGAATTAATGTTTAATAATTCTGTATTATACTTGACATTTTTTTTTTATTTTACAGAAATACTGGACACGTTCTAATATAGCCTGCCCAAGGCTAAAACGAGGAAGAGACGGTGCGCCACTGGGGTGTGTGCGAAAGAGACAGAAGCGCTATATTACCTGGAACAAGGCAGTTCAGTTTTAGAGTGTGGCCTTGTCCAGTCCGGAGCTTCAGCTTCGATTAGCCTGCATATGGTCACAGTTATTGGCCTAGATATAAACTATCGATCCCCTAACGTTATCAGTGGCGCTGACACTTATTTCTGTTCCACCGTAAACTTTCGACAGCACGTGAAACAATCTACAATGTGTCGATACATCATTTCGAAGTACAGCTGTTCGTCAATGAATCATACATTTCTTATCAATAAATCATGAATCAACATTTTCCTATCCTAACCCGATTAATTCTGTAATTGGATTACCAGAATTCATCACCTTGTAGGTTTGAACTTCGTACGCGCGCTGTATATATGCACATTGTTATACGATCTTGCGGTACAACGATTAAGATGCCTTAATCCGTGATCGAAAATTTCTCGAAAACCGATATATATCAATATATATTCACCAATTGTTATAATCACAATGCGACAATATACGATCAGTGATTAACCGTTATACTCTGTTAATTCAACAAATAAAATGTTACTGAAATAATATAGTTGGAATTTTTCTGAGTTTACGAAAGTTAATTAGTTTTATCTATGTTCAATTATTATACCTCAGTCCCTGGAATTTAAATATAGTTTAAATATACATGATGAGAAAACAGGGATTTTGAGAGACACAGTCGTTTTCTCGTGCTCCACTGTAATCACTATTGACGCTATATTTTTTTCTCTTGCACTTGGCCAATGTCTTAGCTTAATTCACATGCGAAACAATTAATGAGGGGAAAATGCTAATTACTAAACTGCGAGACGGTATTGGTGACTCTAAGAGAGGCGCAGTATACGGCTTTGGCTGCATCGTTTAAGCGGTTCAAACAATGAGCGAAATAAGAAGAAACATCTGCAAACTCGAGGCATCCACCTGTAACTCAGAGTGTAGTGCGCAGCGTAGGTGCGTAGCGTGAGTAATACTTCGGCGTATGAGCCCCGCGTATCTTATCGTTGGTTGTCGTTATCAGGGAGGGCCCAACTCTCTGATACAGAGACGGATTTTCGCTTCGGGAGTTTGAGTGCGGAAGAGCGTCCAGAAGGAACCAAACATGCTCGCGCCGCGTCTTCTCGTCTCGTTCGCGATTCTTCTCCTCGTGGAGAACGTGCTCTGTGATTCGACTGTACCTACGTCTTCCGTGACACCAGCTCCAATCTCCAGCCCCAGCTTGTGCGAGGTCTGCGATTGCCAAGGTACGTGGACTTGTCATACTGAAACACGAATTAGTTATTAAAACAACGAAGTACATCTTTAACGATTGTATCGTTGGATTCTTGGATTTGGAGTATTTATGGGATTACTTATGGCGGTTCATGGGTAATATAGAAAACTGTGATAACATTTGTAAATAAATTTCTCTGTCCGGTAACAAACAAAATGTTCTAAGATGCAAGAAAAAAATGATACCTATTTATATTATAGTAAACTATGTATTCTCACTCGAGGATGTTTTGAGAATTTTTAATTGCCATAAAATATTTGACAGTCCTATTTATTCCGGCTTTGATCCTAACATTTTTCGACGATTTTAGGAATCAAAGAGAGTACAATTTATAGTGCAATTTTTTTTAACAGACAGTTCGATAAATTGCACGAGTCGGGAACTGGAAAACCACTTTCACGACGAGCAATGGCCATCCAGAGTTTTCAAAGAAGTGACGTTTGTGGGAAATTTTCTCATACACCTGAAGCCATTTCCGAACGTTACGATAGAACGGCTAATCCTTCGCGGCAACAGAATTACAAAAATAGATGATAAGGCTTTCAAAGAGATTAGGAATCTGACCGAGCTCGATCTGAGTCACAATCAGCTTACCTCGGAAATGCTGGGGCCGGCAGTCTTTGAGGTACGTACCCTTTATCACAAGTTTATCACAAGTATCAGTTACTGATTTGAAAAAAAATTTAGAATGTTCTCGATTTGAATTAATTGTATAAGAAAATATTATAAAATGTATGCTTTGTTTAAAACAAAAATCGTAGGGAAGATTTGCTGCTGAAGAATGGGAGCCTCTGGCCAAGCTGAGAGTCCTGAACCTGGCGAGCAACGCTCTTCACACCCTAAAGCAGGATGTCTTCGCGCACGTGCCCGACTTAAGGGTCCTGATACTGAGTGGCAATCCTCTGAGTGCGATCGATCATGGCACCATATACGCCATCAGCCAGCTCCTCTATCTCGAGGAGCTTGACCTGAGCTACTGCGATTTGACGGCATTACCGGATCACTTGTTCCACGCCCCGAGGTACACAGTACATAAGATAAACACGCCCGAGTCATTACAGTTATATTTGCTGCTGAAATGTGCGCAATAGATACCGATAGAAAATGCACAAATATGTACACATTAGATTCTGATGCGCTGATAAGATTCGTTCCGTTCTTCTCGCCCTGGTCTAGACTGTAGTAGATCTTAAAGATTTTGTTAATGGCGTTAAAATTCCCGGCAATCTCATTCCGCAACTCCGGAAAGCCTGAATTGCGGAATTGCTGGTATTCCGGCAATTTAATAACGGGATACCAGCCGGGCATTGCCGATATCTCCGCAATATTTCACAAAACAAGGGCTTTCTCGCTGAAATTGATTGAAGACTTTTGAACGTTTAGAAAGTCAATAAACGCAAATTAATTTTAATGGTAATTGATGATAATGAAATGTTTTGTTGCAGATATATAAAGAAGCTTCACCTAAATGGTAACCGATTTAAAAATCCACCAAACGCTTTGGAGGACTGCAATGCTCTTGAGTATCTTTCCCTCGACGAAAATCCCTTCGCATTGCTGGACCGTGGCAACGCTTTTCCCGTTATGCCGGCTCTGAAGGAACTGAGCCTCTGCTGTCTTCCACATCTGACATACGTCGGACACAGCGTTTTCTCCCAGTTGACGGCATTGGAACACCTTCGTTTGCAGAATTGTCCGAGACTGAAGGAGATCGACGAGGATGCATTGGTGAAGAAGGTGCAGCACTTGAAGTTTTCTCATCTAATAATCGAAAATATGTTAATATTATCAACTTCAATTCGTCGTAACCCGTGGAATTTTCGTCTGTCGTAGACCGCCGAAGGCGCTATATGGCCGCCGCTAAAGATCCTCGAGATTTCCGACAACGCGTTGCGTTATCTTCCTGCTGGCCTTGTGGGACGCTGGGACCACCTTCAGAAATTGGATCTTCTCAATAACGAATGGAGCTGCGATTGCGACAATCAATTTCTGGTTAGTGCCATATCTCTCAAGGGAATTACTTTTCGGATATGACATTATCTCTAACTCCAACCACTTTATTTTTCTTCGTCTTGAGACTTGATCAGAGTACAATTTTAGAAATCCATTAATTGTACGTTAGGTATTGTCTATATAGTCTTTGGGACTGAAAAAGCCTCACAAAATGTCTTAACAAAATTATACCCCAAAAATAAAAATCCATTCACGTTTTCTTTCAACTGCGCCAAGTAAGGAATTATTCATTATTTTCACAGCATTCTGATTTTCATAATATATCTATGACATGCTGGTGCAAAATTGCAAATCGTGATATCAGTAACAAGGTTTTCTTATGATTTTTTTACGTCGTTCATAATCAGTTGAAAATATTTTGTATTCCAAATAGGTTGGCAATCTTTTGCCCAACTTCGGAAAGACATTGATGGGCGACGCAGTCGCGAGTCTAAAGTGTTCAGCACCACCGGAGCACGCCGGAACGAACCTTACCTCACTGGCGAAATGGAAGCTGCGGTGCTTGGACATCTATAACGCTCGTCCTGAACGCGACGCTGCGATCTTGATCGGTATTCTGATCGGCCTTCTCCTGGCTATTCCCGTCGCCTTGACACTCTTCGTTTTCTGGCGAAAAGGCTTTTTCTTCTGCGGCAACCAGGGACCCGCGAGCTTTTCTCGAGCGTTCTACAAGCGCGCTTCTCCGAACGACGATATCTAATATTGATCCCGTCAAATATCGCTCGTCAGAGAGGAAGTTTATGCGAATGTTCTTTACGCATAACATTATTATGAGTGTTATCGATAATTTGTTCATGCTTGTTTCTTGTCACTCGTATCACAAAATGTTTATCAATCTAAATCAAGCAAAATGTTTTTTTTTTATAACATGACACCGCTATATAAATTTTAATATATTATACCCATACAATTAATGTTATTATTATATAAGAAAAAAGAGTATTTTATTCAAGCGACCGCTGTCGCATAGATGTTATTGTCGTTGTAAACCATTAATGTAAATATACAATTACGAATTTGAATATACCCACATAATCTCGTTCTGAAAATACACACATACAGCATATCGTTGGTGTACCCTTAATACCGCGCGTTGGTGGACAACTTTTCGCGCACATTATCCGTCTCCGTCGCTCTACGCGCGACCGAGGGATATACTCGGTATTAGCGATGCTTAGCGCCGACTATTCGTCGAATTATATCGTTGAAGAACAAATTTACTATATACCGGCAGTAAATGTAAGTATGTACCTTACATTATGTATCTAAAAGTGTATCGCGCGGAGCTCAAAGTTACGTCCAGTCGGGGCTTGTGGAAGCGAGGAATGGGGCGAGTCAATGACGAAGGTAAAGCCGTGGTGGAGATCCACGGGGCTCGGATGAATCTGAAGCAAAGAGCGGCACGAGGCCGCGGCCGGTTTCGTTAACGAGTCTCAAGGGGGGTTTTCGCCCCCGTTGCTGTCACGAACTCGAAACTCGAGGACGACAGCTTTGCGCTTCGTGAGTCCCCGGGACAAGCGTTACACGCGACCAACTGACTATTGTACCACCGACGTATCCGCGCGATACTTAAATGTGAAAAACTGCATATATCTTTGGTTCTGTATTTTGCCATTTTAATTACATGAACGGATGATGTTTGTGAGATTTTTTAGTTTCCAAAAAGGTACATAATCAATATTATTTTTTGATGATAATATTTCTGCAACACTTTCTCTCAAAAGCAATAACTAGAATGTTTGGTATTTGACAGATCGATTTGATGCAGTGCTAGCATTTTTTTTATATTCTTCTCTATGTTTTTACCATACGCTACAATAATCTGTAATTTTTTTTCTCGCTTTTTTCAGCATGTATAACGGACCAGCCAGTTTGAGAATTTGCGAAAAAATGCTGAAGGATCACGTTTTAGGCATTAGATCCACTGTTCAATGCTCAATCAATATTATTGCGGATAAACAACTTTGCTGTTTCGTGAGGGTAAACGTCGTTGCTATATAGCGTTACGGGGGTGTTATGAAGGAAGGCGAATTCTAGGCGATGAAGTATATACCTACTGCAAGATAAGGCAGAATATAGAAT
The DNA here is from genome assembly GCA_964034905.1 of Itoplectis maculator. Lineage (NCBI taxonomy): Eukaryota > Metazoa > Arthropoda > Insecta > Hymenoptera > Ichneumonidae > Itoplectis > Itoplectis maculator. Next base: position 3,330,080 of record OZ035854.1, on the reverse strand, counting down.
GGCGAATAGACAGAGAGAAAGCGAGGGGAGAAAGGGATAACCAGTCGGTGGGAAGGGTAGCAAGAGGGTGCAACGACGAGAGCCGGGCGACGGACACGCGTTGGTAACACAATTACCCCGTCGCTAATTTACTCAATAATCGCGGAGGCAAGCTCGTCTAAATGCCGGCACGCGCCGCCCTGCTGCCCCTGCTGCGCCGCTGTAACGTCAATGCTGCGGTGTCCTGTGTGCAGTATCCGCTTCTATGGTCCGGCTGACGTCTGACGCAGTATGGGGGAGGGCACTGACAGCTCCTAATACGCTTGTGCGTTTAGCTAATGGGGCGCACTTGCCGCAACAGGAAATCAACCTGAAAACAGAGTTAAATCAGGATGAAAGTGGATGATTATGTGAATTACAGTCGAGAAGTGCAGCATTGATTGTCGACAATGAATTAGATATGCAACGTAGAAACCAAAGTGAGTTGGGAAACTCACTTAGCTACAGAGAACATTCGGTATTAAGCAATAACGAAATATATTGGCGTTGCTGTGGTCGATGATGTGAACAATCTATGAACTGCTGCGCCGAAGGAAGCTTCATAAATTGTTTGTAACGAAACACACCTTGTTTATTAAGATTTTCTTAAATTTCGACATTGACGCGCGGTTGTATGACCGGTGTATAAATTTGACGGTTACATAATTTGGTGAGCAGGCGCATTTTCCTAATTCTGTTCTATAAAGCCAATGTGTCCGTATAAAAGTATTAAAAAAATCACAAAAAAGTATTGATAAAGTTATTTCATCTGCGTTAAATTCTCCACACAGTCTCACAAACGAAAAAAAAACCACTGATGCACGTTTTCTATCATCTGCGTAACCCGATTGTCAAAGACTACGTTCAACTCAATGGTGTCATCGCGAAAAGTCTCGCGTGTATTTTAACAGCTATAAATTAACGTTAAGGGGCCAAACCAGCCGTTGCATTATTATGCGCAGTAATGAGATTTGCATTGCAGTGCATCGAGAGGAGGACGAGGGGTGAGCGAGACCCGCGGGGGTCTGTGTAAGCGCTTTGCGCTATTTACGGGGAAACACGTGAGAGGTCGATTTATCGGTGTTGCGGAGATGGGCGGCGAGTGATGTGCCCATAATTTGCAATGCCGCAGCGGCTATTGAGGCTCCTACGCTGTGTTCGCCGCCCCACGGGTTTACAGACAAAGCTTCGAGGACTAAAGGGTGTATCTAATACATGTTCCAGGTACCATTACTCGACAGGAAGATCCTTGATGCTGCGCTATAGATGTGCGACGCGCTGATGCTATAATAACGTTGGTGCACCTCCACGAAGATACGGATATGAGCAGCGTGTACCCAGAACCAGCGTCATATAGTGGCACTGGCGCAAGGACAAGAAACCCGGTGCTGCATGGAAGCTTCAGCATCAAGAATCATAGAGCGAGAGCAGCGGAATATCATCGCTGTGTTGTACCTTCACCGCGGAACCCGGCGCCGAGGCACGATAAGTAATCCAATATCGTGTCTCCGGCGCTCAGCGTATCCTCGTTCGCTCGCATCCCTTGGCATAGCTGCTATCACAGCCCGGCGCACACTGCCACGTCTGTACACAGCAAAATACCGAGAAGTATTCGCTACGGGAACACACATCTCGTTGAACCTTAAGTGCCTTCACATTCGGTGCGCGTAGACTCCGGAAAAATCGCGTTTTTCGGCGTCGTATTCGGAGCGACGGCACCGGAAAGACTAATGTCGACAAATGGCGTGACTGCAGTACAATACGCGAGTTTGATAACAGAAAAATTGCACAGCGATGTCAGACAAAACAAAAAACAAGACGTACGAAGTAGAATCTTGCACATTTGTTTTATGTTTTGCGGTAGGTTTTCAATTTTTTTTTAGAGAAATTAGTACTAATCTAGAATTTCAACAGATGAAGGATATGAATTTTAACATGAGTGAGTCGTGGGATTTCGATTAGCCGGTGACATGGAATTGAATTAGGCAAGATGTTGCTTTAAATTCGAAGATTATGTTCTGAATGTCGAGTCTCGAGGTGACATTATCATCCATTTTGATTTCGCAACTGGAAATAGAAGACCAAATATCACTCAGCAATCAGTTAGCTTACAATCTTCAATAATTGTCACTGACTTTTAGTTCAGACTAATGAACTAAATAAAAAAAATCAAAAGCGTATATCATCTGCATCAAAGTAACACTGAAAATAGAAGGCCAAAGATCGCTCAGCAATAAGTTAGCTTAAAATCTTCTATAACTGTCATTGATCTTCAGTTGAGGCGGAAAATGTGCTTAAAAAAAGCAAAAGCAATAAAAGAACGAGGCTCAACAGTTCAAAGATAATGTGCCAACATCATGAATGACCTCACTGTTTCAAAAGTAAATTTACCGAACAGACACCTTTCATCCAATCCATAACATGAACGTTTCCACGTTACACAATTCAGCCGGTGGATCTCCCGTAAATTGTACGTGTGTATATCATCTGCACCAAAGTAACACAGCGCGCGTCCGTATATACCAGACGGGGCTATAGGTAACACGTACACCGGTATATATCCGGCACCCACACAACGCGCGGTCAATCAAACGTGCCCCGGCGGCGAGAAGGGATGTTTATAGTACGGTATATCAGTATATCAGGTTGAAGATGCTGGCTCGCACGTACTGCGAAGCCGCGCGCGGGGCGCCGCTAGACCCCGTTTTCCAGCTGCACACGAGAGATCGCGAGCAGGGCGAATCCGAGACCGCGTAAATTCGCCGACTCTCGGTATCGTCATGGCAACGTGGAAGAAGGGTCACGCCCCTGCGAGCGATACGAGCCAACCGGTGGGGTGGAGATCGCCTCGACGTTATCCAATGGGGTGAACGGATGGGAAACCCTCCGCAAAACCACCCCAACCCTTTCCGCTCTCCGCGAATGTGTGTATAGAGGCCTCCGTGTGTCGAGGCTCCGCTCGACGACGACGACGACGACGACGGCGACGACGACGACGACGAGGACAACGAGAACGAGGACTGCGAGGGGGGTGTGAGGAGTCGCGCGGCTCAATCGCAGGTTGACGGACCGATAGGGGTTTAAACGATGCCAGTGTCTTAACCGAGTACGGACAATGTATAGCACGTGTCGTATTTAACGCGGAATTTTGGCATCGGCACCTCGCGGATTCGTGGCGTTGTTCGAATTATCTCGCGACTATCGTTAACGCGCGACAATAATGAAGATCAACGCGGGTTCGTGACACGTTTAAACATTTTAGTGCAGCGGAAATTAAACGCTTTCGACTTGTGAGTGTAATTCGAACGAGGATGTGTAACAGTGTACTGTCGCGTTGTCGTCGGAAGTAGACACGTGTTTTAATTTCAGTGCAGAATTTGGTGAATATTTGTTCTGTTCGTAATCGAGTAAATTCTCGTTCTGGCATCATTTTTTTGGGCACTCGTGAATTCTCTGCTCGTGATCCAGCGATGAAATTGACGACAGAACTTCAAATTATGAAACGCGAAATTACGAATCTCCGGTTAGCGTACGCGAGATAAGACGAGCGAACTCCAACTGATAAATGCGATAATATTAATAATAGTGATCGAACATTTCAGCGAGTGGTCAGAGGTTCGACATGCGGAATCACGTGTGTTTCATTCGGTGATGAATTATCCGATGGCGCGATGGTCGCAATTGAGTAATTATCGTCAGTCGCGTTTGACGCCGGTTCTGGAATTGGTGTAGAGTGGTTTACTTTTGGCGGTCGCGGTAAATCGTCGAGGGTGGGAAAGATGCAGTCGACTTGCCAGCAACATCAGGCCCAGCAGCAGAATGGAACCTCGGCGAGCAGAACGTCCTTCCTCATCGAGGACATTCTCAGCCGTGGAAATGCTCATCCGGCCGTTCACGCGCAGCATCATCTTCATCATCATCTCACGCCCGCTCACAGTCAGCATCATCAGCAGTACCAGCAATTCGCGAGTCTTCTGCCTGGGTATCCGTCCGGACCGCCGGCTGCGGCCTTCTTCCTCGGACCTCTCTTCGGCACCGGCGGCATGGGCGTCGGTGTCGTCCCCGGCGTTAGCGAACTCGCCGCCCTCAAGCACTGCCGTCGGCGAAAAGCTCGAACTGTAAGCAACGAAATATTTTTATAAAATCAACTTTTTCGCTTTATTAACTTTTTTTCTCAGCTTTTGGGTTGCATGTTTCATCATTTTGAACAATTTAGAATTTTAGAGTAATTGCTATTTTTTTATTTAAACACTACTTAAAAGTAAGATTGAGTTACAATATGAAAAATTATGGTAATCTAGTAAAAACTTGGCTCTCTAGAAGATTTCAATCCCGCTATTCAATGTTAGATACGCAAAAGCACTGCCGTCGGCGGAAAGCTCGAACTGTAACGACGAAATATTGTTATAGAATCAACTTTTTCACGTTATTAATTTTTTTAGCTCAGCTGTAAGGTGGCATGTTTCATCATTTTTGAACAATTTAGAATTTAAGAGTAATTGTTATTTATTTATACACTACTCAGAAGAAAGATAGAATTCAATGATAAAAAATTGTGATAACCTAGTAGAAACTTGGCTCTCTAGGTGATTTCAATCCTGCTATTCAATGTTAGATACGTAAAAGCGCACGATGGGCTATCAGAAAATAATGAAAAATCGTGAAGGGGTCGATCCTTTTGAGTGTTGCGTCACGAAATGTTTGTAACTCAAGAACCAGGTCCATAATGGAGAATTTACAGAGAATTAAGCAGTGATCGCTGCTGGAAGTTCTACTTCTATTATTTCTGTTAGTCGACACGGATTATTAACTATCTTCGTGCTCCAAATAGTTTTTATTTTCGCTTGTTGTGAAAAATTATCGGTAGGATTACTACGTCATCATCATCCGCCGATATTGTGATGTACATTTTATTAGAAAGTTGTTAAAATATGAAGGGTTGTTATTTTTTGAAACTCACCCACAATACACGTTTCATGATTATTCGTTTTTCGAAGGTCTTCAGCGATCAGCAGTTGGCGGGTTTGGAAGCGAGATTCGAGGCTCAGAGGTATCTTAGCACGCCCGAGAGAGTAGAGCTCGCGGCGGCCTTGCACCTTTCCGAGACCCAAGTGAAGACCTGGTTCCAGAATCGTCGGATGAAACACAAAAAGCAGTTAAGGAAGTTGAATAACGGGAGCAGTGGAAACAGCGCTTCACAGGGAAACGGTCAGCAACACTGCGGAAGTCAATCTGGTTCAATCACCTCACCTGCAGGTTTGCAATTTTTTTTTTCGTCCGCATTTGATACTTCTCGGTCATTTATATGTGCATTCTTAATATTCCATTTGTTTATATTTTACGTTATAAATTAATTTTCTGTCATTAGCGACGAATAAAAATCTCAACTTCTGCATGTCAAGTAGAACAAATCTACGCCAGGAAAATCCATCATAATACGTATCTGCCCGACTTAGGAATTGCTCTTCTATGGCCTAAAATGACATTCAACAACTAAATAACTTCCCACACGATCGGGCGGCAGCAACTTGAGTTTAGAACGTTACAATTCTTCAAAAATTAAAATCTCTGAGAATATTTCAATAAAGTTATGTTCAACTCAGTATTGAAGTTGTAAACTGTTCTCCAATCGGGCCGAGATCCTTGTTCATTTAATCGGCTTGAGTGGTAAATTATGGTGGAGTCTGGAGACATTGCAAAAATGCTACCGGAAAACGAGTCCGGACTCCGGAATCTACTGGACTCGTTTTCCGGTAGGTTTGTAATGTGATTGTGCTACATTTGGTACAGAAATGCGAATATCCCCATTTTTCAATGTTCGACTCTTGTTCGCGCATCACATTCGCTCTATTATATTCACCGTGAATTGTTATCTATAGCGTAACAATACACGCACGTGCAGTGCGCGGCGAAAGTCGGTTTAACCTGTAATTCGTTTCACCTCACACGTGCAATCGAGCATCCATCAGGTACGATCGCGCCCGTATAGGTGCGATGTACGTATATTTATTTTAGGTACACGCGCATATAGGTGTTATATCTATGTTGTACTTCGACCTGTATGAGTGAACGCGTACCGCATCGTACATGACGCGCGTTCCTCTGACCAAACTGACCGCCGGGTCCTTCGACGTCGTTAACCACTTTGCACCTTCGTCAATAAACCTTTCCCTGGTGAACTCTCTCGTTCTCCAGGAGCATGGGAGGCCATAACCTCGTAACACATATGTATAGTTGTGGAACTTTATCGTAAAATGTATCGTATGCGTACGTCGCGTTATTCTCTTTATAAAATCAGAACTCTTTTTTTAACGAAAAATAATTGATGATTTTGGAGCATATTCGCAAATATTAAAATCCAATAAATAGACATACGACTTCAATCTTGGAAGTCGATATGTAAAAACACCACAATCACAATTGTATAACGCAAAAACAAATGATCACGGACAGAGCAATGCTCCAGTCCTTCTAATACTTCAGGATCAAAGCATTCTTTTCACTGACAACGGAAGGTTCCACTGATTTTTTATTGAAAAAGAATACTCGTGTTAACAATCGACTTTTTTATATAAATTTACTACTCACGAAATGTATTTCTCACGAACTTTTTAATAGCGGATTCAGCTTATGTAAAATGCGCGTTGCCATAAATTCAATCGTCAATTAAATAGACGTCACGATTGTCGAAATCGTCATAATTCGCCGAAGGAACCGTACCATTCGGTCCATATAATCGAATCAAAGGTGAAAATCGAAATATCGTCACGACAATTAGCCGAGGAAATACAGTCATCCGCGCCGAGCTATATGCCGATCGTAAGACAGGAGACCGTTGGAAAGGATGTACACCGCGTGTAATTGCAGATAACTGCGTCGCTTTAGAATACCTGGCACGATCCGGAGTCACCGCATCGCATCCACGTAACCCCATTTGCTGCGTCGTAGCCAAGATGGCACCGCTCGTGTCATGGTAGGGGGGGGGGGGGCTAACGAAGTTACCGCGAGACATCTTCTACTTGCCGGAGTCGAAGCAGCCGGAGCCTTGAGAAACTGGAGAACTCGAAGATGCGGAGGGGCTTCGGGGGTGGTTGGCGCGCGCAGTATCCTCGTCGTCGAGATATAAATACATATATACGGTCCGTGTCGTGTCTTCGCCTTTGCCAAGCGTTTGCGTCTTGGCCTCTTGGTCGTCTTCAGAGATTCACGCAGAAGCGAAGACGCGATGGGGTTGCGGGGAGTGAGCGCGAGGGGATGATGAAACGCGGCGGGGGTCGCGCGACTCGCTGTACATGGCGGAGAGGGATGAGAAGCCGTCGAAGATGATGAAGGAGTTTCTACGGCGCGCAGCCAGCGTCTTCGCCGTCTCCTTTGCCTTCTCGCCGCCGACTCTCCCTCGCGTCTTTCCTCTCCTCGAGATCCTCGTCGTTTTGTTGGTTGGCCCGTGCGACGCAGCGGTTCTCGCTGCGCACGAGCTCGACGCGGGGGGCTTCCGCTCTCCTTTCGCCGGTGACTCCGGAGCGCGAGCCTCTTCTCGATTCGCGGCTCTTCGACAAAATTAGTCAATTATCGGCTAAGTGCTCGGCCAGACCTACATCTCAAGTTGTTACTTGCTATTAGCCAATCCTCGTGTACTTCATGACGTTCCGCACGGTCTCCCGGTTGGTTCCGCTTCCGCTTCCGCTGCTGCTACCTGAAACAAAGTTTTCGATTTAGCACTCCGTCCATGTGATCTTTGCGCAGCTTTGTTGTAATGGGTTTTGATAGCGCGCACAGGAGCCTTTGTATTTTTTTTTGTTTTCCAAATAACAGATTTTGTTATTCTAGTCGTGATGGAAGTTACATATTGTCGCTTATTCAAATAAGCGAGCTGGAATGGAATTCAATACATAAGTTTCACTTTGCAAATCATTTGCACTTCATTTCGAAGTAGCAAATATACTATCAGCATTATTTTCAATCAGGGATCTTTTTTCGCTAAGCCAAATAAAATGAGTCGATAAAAGGTAGTGAAGAACCTCATTATTTTCGACAAACCCCACATACGCGAATGGTCGGATTGTAGGTAGTTTTGCACGATAAAAATTACAAGAAAATCAAATTGAATCAAGGGTCAAGATGTCAATGCCTGATCGCATGACTTTAAGCGAGAACGCCAACACCAAGGTTTTTCAATAAAAGGATTATTTTCATTCAGGAATCTCTTTTCGCTTAGTCAAATAAAAAAGTCGAGATAAGGAAGTGAAGACCCTCATTATTTTCGACAAACCCTAGATACTCGAATGGTCAGATTGTAGGTAGTTTTGCGCGATGAAAATTACAAGAAAACCGGATTGAATCGAGGGTCAAAATGTCGAAGCCAGATCGGATGACCTCAGGTGAAAACACCAACACCAAGGGGTCTTAAAACCCTTGAAAACAGACGGTACATCCTGTACGTAATAATCAATTTCGCATTAGGCGACGGAGATGAGGAAGTGAGAGAACCGAATAGTTCCCACGAGAGCAGGTTATTTCGATCGATGTGCCCCACGCTCATTTCCCTAAACGCTCAAACTGAATGCCATTAGCGCGCAATGCAGGAGAGGCACGTTCGTTATTCTCGGGGACCGGTGTGCCATTACGGCGGAGTGGCGCCGATGATGAAGCAACGGCCTCGTCCTGCTGCTGGAGACTCTCACTTTGCCGCTCTATCAGCGCCGAGAACCTCAGGGCGGTGCTCGCACTTCTACCAATTTTAATATCAATATATTATGTCACCAAGGACAACATTTTTGTTCGCCACTTCTTCAGATTTACCCTTGGCCGCTTTGTTCTAGTTTTACTCCAGTTAACTTTACTTCCGAGCGTCTTTAAACAGTTAAGAAAGTTACAGAGCTTCAAAGCAAACTTAAAAAAAAGGAAAATGAAAATCTGTCTTTTCCATAACTGATCTGGAATATTTCAAGCGAACATTATGCAATAATAACTTGGAGCAAGTGATTACGAGCCAGTCAACTTAGATGTTATGAGAAACTATTGGAAAAAAGTGGACAATCTCAGACTCATTATCGACGGTGCAGTTTCGAAGATTACAAATGGACCAAAGCGCTGACAACTGTAACATCTGTGTTGACCCTCTCTACAGGTTTACTCCAACTGATCATTACAATAAATTAACAAAGTACTTAATTTGGCTAGTACGAAATGCTCCAATCTTTGTATACCCTAAAAAAAACGCGAGAATCGCGAGCTCCACGCCACTAAATTAACTAATGTACCGATGTGTTGAATATGTTAGAGAGACCGGTGGACTTTTCCCTGAGCGGCGGCAGAGAGTCTCGTGCGAGTAGCGATGCTCCAATGGATTCGGACTCAGACGAGATCGATGTCCTCGGGGATGAGGCGCCCTCGCCGCCTCAGACGGTCACACAGCACTTGCCAAGACGCAGCTCTTCGCCGATGGCCTTTCACCGCTCCTCGCATCCGCATTCGGTCACCCTGATCCATCAGCAGCAGCAGCAGCAGCCGCAGCAGCAGCAGACTCAGCCTCAGCCTCAACCTCAGCCTCAGCATCATCACGCTCAATCCATCCAACGTCATCATCGCTGAGACAACGTACTTCGTCGCTTTCTGCACTCACGACCCAGCAATTCTCCTCGTTGCGTGAAGTCGTCTTCGCGAAATTACATCGTTTCCACGTGCAAAGCAAGTTCCTCGTGCATCGACGTGGTCTAACTTTCTCGAACGGACGAAATGCAAGGACTAATGTTCGCTCGACGGAGTCCTCGTCCTCTCGTGCAGACGAAGTACGTACTTACAAACAAACAAACAAAAAGAGTAGTTAATGACACGATATACGATTAATTTACTGTACTAATTCACAAATGCAATGGAAATTGACGCGTGAATTTTCCATAGTGCAGTGAAGGAACACAGAGGCCAGTCTCGAATGTGGAGTGTAACTTTCCCTTGTAATTCTTCCCGTAAATGAACTGATGAAATGGTGTAGTTTTAATCCGAGACTTTTGTTTTGTTTTTTATTTATAGAAAATGAAACTCTAGTCGTGTAAGCGCGTTAATATTAATTCGTTCGGTTACGAGCTGATTGCAGTATTAATATTATTAAAGTTTTCATTATTTATGGTACGTAGTTATGCTGTGGACTATCTCCAGAATTTAACGATAGAGTGTGAAATTTGTGTTTGCGACATTGACGCCGTTTTAGTAAGTAAAATCTTTTAATTACGTAACTCATCCCATCGTCAAGGATAAGTTGGATGTTTCTAGGCGACTGAAACAGAATATTTTGTTCTCACAGTGTTGGAAAAATAAAAGTTTCCAAAGGTTTAGTTTGCGAATTTGATATTAAAAACAAAGTGATACTCATAAATGCTTATGTTGAAAAATATATTTGTTTCGATCGGAACAACAGCTATTTGAGCGTCGCAATGGCGACAAAAAGACAAAAGTTTTTTTTTCTCAATCTTATTAATAATAGCGTCACCAGATCCTACCAACGTCCCGTGTTTTATTCACAAGCTCCGACAATAGTTATTAGGAAAATTATTAAATGCAAAGTCGACGGCAAACGGTGAAAGGAGCGTACACTCCGTGAACTCTATAGTATTTCTTACACGAATGAATCCATCGAGATCACGAATATCTGTAAATATATCGGGGCCTCTTGAAAAGATGCGCCTTCCTTGTGATCTTTCGATGAATAAACAAAATTGTAAAGTTACACATAGCTCGTTATCTCTTTCCTCTTTATTCCAGCATAATTATTACCGACCTGTAAAGAGCAGGCCAGCGCCGCCTTTGATTCAGCTTCGAGCTCTTGGCTCATATCATTGTTGATGGTGGGCTGTAAAAAAAATGATTATCACTATTCAAAGTTGATGTGCAGCGCAATTAAGACCCATCACTCGTCGCCACTATATAGCATTAGTAGCCCCAAATATATTCGTAAAATATATTAAATTTGATAATATAGAAATTGATAAATTTGATAAAATCGAAAATTTGAGGAGAAAAACGTAAAAATCGATTTTGTTTTTCTAACAAACCGCCAAATTTCGCGATATTAAACAACGAACTGCCGATTTTCCAACGACCAATCAGAGGCCGAATAAATCGACAATAATGGTGCTCACAAACTTTTTAATAAAGGAAATTCAATTTATTATTTTTATTCTGTGCGCCTTGAGAAAAATGATGACAGTTAAAAATGTAGGTATCCGGATGTTTTCCGGTTTACAAAATCACGCTGGCATGCAATGGGATGCCCCGACAGCGCGGAAGCTTATGGTCATTGAGCGGAGAGCCGAGATTAGAGGGTTTATCAAACTCCACTACCGCCGTTGCCACGGCCGCCCGAGCGCGTTACGGCAACGTTAGCGGTCTAACAACGACAAGCTAAGCCATTGACATTTCACGATGTCGTGGTTCACGGGGAAGGGATGCGACGATGTGACCATCCCAACCTCCTCCCCCCCCCCCCCCCCATTACTCCCTTCGCAACGCTACATTATCATCCGGCGTGCATAGGACAATTAATTGCTCGAGTGACATTTCGCTCTGGTCGTCCGCTATAGCTGAACGTGGATGATGAGACCATCAGATCTCATCATCCACGGTTTCCTTGCTGATTACATCACGATTTGTGCCTCGAAAAAAATCGCGAGCTGAATCAATATACAAAAAAAAATCGATACGCTCGCTAAAAATATGTAATTCTCCTCTTTTAATACCATACAAATAAATTTATAATCCGTATTCATTTGACTGGTATTCGCGGGGGAACGCCAACGCTTGAAAAATAATTCATATACGTTTTTTTCCTCGACAAAATCGCAAGCTGAATCGAACGTAAATTGCACGAGAACCACTCGAATTAAACAAAAAAATAGTCAGTACGCTCGCCAAAAATATGCAATTATGAAATAAATCATACAATACACCGTTAAAAAATTCATAATCCGTATTCATTCGACTGGCATTCGCGGGTGAAATTCCTACGCTCTGGTTTAAATAAATTTATACACGAGCATTCAATTCTCCACGCGCAGCCGAATCGATGCGACGAAGAATCCAGAAAAAAAAATCGTTTAAACACCCGAAAATTCTGTGCCGCGATAGATTTCAATTTCCATGAAATATTTTAGGTCGCATCGCCAGGAAAAAAAGTTATTGGTCGCGGATGGTGCAGGCAGAGAGAGAGAGAGAGCGCACGAACACAGAGAGACGCGGTGATGGGGGAGAGTTGGTCGATCATGACGTCCCTAATTCCGCGACGCGACTCTAGGCGGGGCCTCCGAGAATACGTCGTGCTTCCAGTTGGGGGCTGAATCCTAATACCCAGATAATGGGGAGTAATTGCGAGGGATCAGAGCGACCGTAGCTACTCTGTCGGTTCAGGGCCGTGTAGTTACGGTACATATTCCACTGGTGCCGGTGCCGGAGCCAGGAGAGAGAGCTGGAGCTATAGTGCCGGATGCATTCGGAGAGTGAGGCGACGGTGCCCGCGGGAGGCACGAAAACGCGCGCGCAGCCCCCTGCGATCCTCCCGCCGTTGCCCTCCCCCTTCCCCTCTCCACCCCCGCGACAAGGGAGGATGCTATAATCATGTTATCGAAGCGAAATCACGGGGCACGTTCTCAAATACGAGATATCGCTTGGGGGGCAGAGGGAAGGGCGGGCGGGCGTGGGAGGGGAGGAGGGAAGCGAAGGGGGAGGGGGTGGCGTTGATGTATATGAAACGTCCAATAAACGAGAATGATAGAAAAACCAGCCGGAGTAACGAGCTACCGAACCGGCAGTGACGTCGCTGGAGGAAAAATATTTTCGCCGTGTCTCGATGGAAAAAAAAAGAACAGTTCGAGGGTCGCGGATATATCGGCGAACACTGCAGACCTCGCGGGGGAGGGAGGAATAAATTATCTCATCGCGGAGTATAGAGACGTGGGAACGGCGAACCGGATTGCATTCTCGGAGGTCGTGCGTAGGGACCGGTGACTGTTAGGCGATTTTTCGTACAGGCCGTCGAATCAGTTGGTGCAGTCTGACTGCGGCACGTAGGGCGAACTGCGTATCTTTTTTTTTTTCAGAATTTGTACCCGGGAAAAATGTGTTAAGAATACGGAGAAAATTCCCATCGCTAATTACAATTATAGCCAGATAACAAGATTTCACGAACCGCGAAAGATAAAAAAAATAATAGTAATTATCGACTCGATACGTTTAAAAAAAAATTGAAATTTTCGGGTAGCCCGTCTTGCCCCACAACATTTTTTTTCGCGGACGCACTCTAAAACTCGTTGGAACATTATTTTTGGGTTACCAATAGTTAATTTACGCTATTTTTAGTTGCCCATCGCCGTTTTTTCCTGAAGGGGCCCATCTCGCCCCACTCTCCCCTTCAAATAATTCTATCCTTTCGAAGTCGGTGGCCGCAACCGCACCTATCCTACGTACCGCAGGAAGTTGAACGTAACTTGGGAAGAACTTGAACAAATCCGAATAAACTTGAATATTACTTTTATTATTGTCATACTTACACTGGTTTCCTGCCTTGTATCCAGAAAGCCATTGGAATTCCGACGGCGGAGTATCGTGCTGCGAATTTCGTCAACAACATGTTCAACGTCCGCGCAGCATCCCGTTGAGATTATTTCGCGGCGTTCTAGGTAGCTAGATTATGGCGAAGTATTCAGACCGCGTATGCCTACGTAGGTACACGGAGCTTTCGCGTTATTGCGCTCGAGAGTACAAAGTCCTTTGAAGTAGGTAGTGGCTTATAATACTATAGATATATATATGATACGATACCGAGAGTACATGAGCAAAGTTCCGGGATGGAAGGAGGGAGCGAGCAGGACAAAACGACGAGAGGCTTCCAATGAGCGAGATGGTTGCTCATAAAGTTGTAAATGAATGAGATCACAGGCAGTTTGTGATGTTTATTAGATTTCGTTAAGACACCTATTATTTTACCCTTCGTAAATAAAACCGAAAAGAAGACTCGCTAAAACGCTTTGGCTCGTTCCAGAAAAAGCTCCGATGCTGCGGAGCTCATTGCCTAATACATACATATATCTCATAATCGTATGTGATTAGTGGACTGTAATTTATTACAAGTATATAAGTACACCATTCAAAATATTGCGCCAAACTGAAATCACAAAAACTTAATAATATAGATACAGTGAAATAATACTTACCTTATTAATTATCGCAATAAATAAAATATCGAGTCTAAATCGCGAAATCGTGTGCATCTATCGAAATTTAAAGGAGAAAAAATATTTACAGCGTTTCAAACGTCAAGGTCAACTTGACACCATGTTCGAATTCTCCCAAGTCGAATCCTCTACCGTTATCTTTTGTCGTCCCATCCAAATCATTTTTAACTATCGAAAACCGAAAAACAATTGCCGTGGTCTAGTTATTAATTCTACACGATAAACGTCAAGAGTGCAGAGCGATTGCGTCGCGCTCTCGTCATCAGTTCTGCATAGCTCGAAACTACCTCACCAAATCGTTTGCATTTATCAAAATCTGAAAAAAAAAACTTACAGCAGTTCAATCGTCAATTACACGCGAAACGTCGAGAGTTCGAGGACGGGGGGGGGGGGGGGGGGGAGGGGGGCAGCGATTCGGTCGCGCCCTCGCGCGCAGAGTGCCGCTCGCGCGGGCGCGATACACAGTATAGTGTACGGAATGCGGCGAAAATAATTAAATGAAGGACAATGAAGTGGCTGGTACAATGGCCAATAGGTGTGGGTGGGTAGAGGCAGATCCGATGCGGCGCGTGAAGGGTGCGGGGGGCGAGGGGAGGGGGGGGGGCCTACGAGGGTGACGCGAGGGAGTTTGCAGGAGAGGAAGCGCGGGTAGTAAATGCAGTGGGCGTGTTCCATTACTTTCATTATTTTCCAGTAGGAGGGTTCGACCGATATGCACTCACATAATGTACCGAGGCGCGCGCGACAGTGCGAGAGTTCCGTCGCAGCGGCGGCGGCCTCGGCAGGCAGCAGCAGCAGCAGCAGCAGCAGCGTTGCGAGCGCGCGGGACAGGGAACAGCGGCAGCGGCACCAGCATCATCGGTGCTCGCGACTGCTCGACGCCGCGCGGCGGAAGGGTGACACCGGGAACGAAGGGGGCGAGCTATAGGCGCGGGCTTATTCGTATAATAAAGTCGCGGGGTTCGGGATCACAGGGATCGGAAGGTTCATGATAGCAAAGGCCCAAAGGGATTCGAGCGCGAGCGCACATTCTAGCGCGCTCGGTAGGTGGGCCGAGCCAGAATGCGCACGCCGGTGCCAACAGCCGTTGTGTTCGCCGGTCGGACGACTTTGCGCGGGGCAGGTATTACAGGTAGCAATAACGCGTTTTTATTCAAACATCTACCTACCCGCGGCTTAATTGAATTAACGAAATTCCGGGGCGTCTTACGGACACGCGGATTACTTGTGAAGTACGCGCGGTCTATTGTGTGCAGTGCACTGTTGATAATTTGATAAACATCAGGGCATTCTCGACGGGGGTTGTATGATGTATAAACACAATATTACGTTACTATATAAGGGGCTTTGAACGCTTCGCGCTGGTCGCAGGTTTTAGTCGGTGACGATCATCGGATCGTCGGAAATTAAAAAAAAAACGTTCTTTGTTTTTGTAACACATTCACGAAAATTCCTTCTTTCCGTGACCGCAGAGCTTAGCGAGAGAAGCGATTTTGCGTTAGGCATGTATTATGTTGAAGTTTGCATCGTTGGAAACCAACGAAAATTAAAAAAAAAACATATATATTCTAATGAATCCAAAGGAGCGTACGGGATATAAAAAATTGCTACAACGATTTATCGTTATATTAATTTTTAGGTATCGCTAGAATAATTTTAGAATCGTCAGAATAATTTTATTTATTTAACTATTTATTTTTCGTTGCATTCGAACTATGCAAACTTCAACGTCATAGGCATGTGAAAGTCTGTGAAAATGTACAAGAAGCTGCGTAGAGCTAAATGTAGCTTTTTATACACTGCACTGCAAAAAATCAGTAGTTGTGGATACCAATCATTGGTGACATCTACCAAAAAATTGGTTGCAGTTACTAAAATATTGGTAGCTCTGACCAACTATTTTTAATCACAACTATTAATTTTTCTCAGTGTGGTATACAAAAATGTATATTCATATCTGCACAAAGATATACTAGAACGAGAATCTCCGCGTGGGGGTGATGCGAGCGACACTCTACTATGTTTTATTCCACTAATCGCTCGAGCCCGTAACAGAGAATAGGATATCGTTTAGTACCTCCTAAACGCTTCACGATTGGCCACTCGACTAACACACACAAATCTCCCAGAATCCCAGTGCGTACACTTCTCGTCCCCCCGCATTCTGCACGCGCAAACATACATACGATCGCTTAATCACGGTGCACGAAACACAGCGCCGAACAATCAGCACAGTACAGGAGTACATCACCCTTGGAAATGAAAAAAAGCGTCGAGACAACGTCGAGCTAAAGAGTAAATAGGGCTAGGATGTACGCAGCCCGCGACGCGGTCATGTCGCCGCACGACCGTTAGCCTAACAAGCTGTCAAGACGTCGGCGCGTGTCACTCGACTTCTCATCCGGGACTACGATAAATCCCGTCAAGCAGCCCCCCCCCCCGTAGGCAGACGAATGTATGCTATAAATCGTACTTACGGTTCCAAGTGCACACGCACTCGCACACACATAGACATTCAATCGCTTTTACCGTGCGTCGAGCGTTCGTCCGTCGTAGCCGATGTTTGCGTTCTTCGTGGACACGAATTTTACACGCGTACGCAAATTTTCCACCCGAACGTTTTGTCAGCGCAAAGCTACTGCTATCCGGTACTGATCTGCTTGTAGTGCTATTTGTGGTACCAACTATCATTCCCTAGTTTATTAGTAAACACTTCTCGCCAAATGGAACAAATTTCTACCTAGCAATTCTCGGATTCTCGGCTTTTGCCACAGTAATTTACAGTCTCCTATCGGTTCGCCCGAGGCTCGACCAATCAGACGTCAGTTCGGCGGCTCCGGCGACGCGCCCGACGGTAAAAATTCTCGGCACAATGGAGCTGTAACAGGCGTGTGTGACATACGAATTCCGGTAAAGCAATAAAAACCGAGGCGGAGAGAAAAAAATATCGGAAACGAATTCCCTTTACTCGTGGGCGTTAGTTAAGGAATATTCCGGCAGTTCGACGGTTTTTACTCGTTCTCGCCTACGAAAAACAGTCGGATTTTGTATAGATTTTGTACTTCATACTGCGCTGTCAGGAAAAGCGTTTATCGAGCCGCGAATTTCCTAGGAATTTTTTTTTCCGTACGCGTCAATATTCCCATAATTCCGGAAGAATGCGCATTCTTCAATGATTGCTGCAAAAAGCACCAAACATTCCATACATAACGCCGCAAAAAAGCGTACTTCGAAGCGTTCCGAAGTCGTAACTCTCATTGCAAAATAATACCGAGGATATTCGGACCCGAAATTTACTACAGGCAAACGTGTACACACGGGCGTTAATAATTCGCCGATTGAGAGTGGTCAGTAATCGCGCTTAAAGGCTTACAACGCGCAACCTGCAGATGCGTGTGGAAAGATACGCCAAGTGCACCTACGTACACCGTGTGGGATGTCGAGTGTATACGGTGCGCGCGTCAGGCGTGTATGTAGCTCGTAAGAGGGGATCATCAGGCTGCGTACACGCAGCCCGTACGTCGCCCCTTTTTCATCTTTCGCCGAGGTTCGAGCCGGCGGAACCCGCGGGTTCTCGACCCGGCTGCTGTCGTCCTGACGCCCCGTACGTGTATGCAACACTGCTACGCTTGCTACAGTATCTGCGCCAGCGTGGACATACAACTGCGGAATTACATACTACTATCTGGATAGATAGAGGGAGAGAGATAGATAGAGAGAGAGAGAAAGCGAGCGAGAGGTAGAAGAGGCGGAGCGGCGGGGTGTGCGCGCTCGGTTCACGTGCCGCTTAACTTGATCACCGGGCAATCTGGCCTCGTTTCAACCTTCGGTTACTTCAACGCTTCCACTAACAAATAACATTGTCGGGGACGTGCGGGGGCGTTCTGATTTGATTTGCACACGGTGAAAGTGGAAACGCGGCTCCGCCGGTGTATGGCCGTCGTTGGCTCTTGCTGCTTCGCGCAGAAGGGTGGAGGGAGAGGTAGAGAGAGAGAGAGGGAGGGGGAGAGAGAGCGAGAGCCTCGAGGACCACTCGCGACTGACCGACGCCAGAAGCCCGGATTCTCATTTTTACGAAGTCGGAACGTGACGACCCTGCGGACAACGAGAAGATATAGCCAAGTGCGGACGAAAAATGAGTGGAAGCTCGCGCCGCTCGGCGGCGAACCCGACGTATCAACACGATGCGGATTCTGCACAGCGCTACAGTTTCGCTTTTTTATCGGGTTTTCGAGAAAAAATCGTCATTATCAGCAATTGTTTTTTTTTTTTTTTATTTAAGCGATAACGCAAAGAAGTTGGTAGATTTAAAAAGGAACTTTGGGAATTGGCGGAAGGTTTTGATTACTGATTCTTCAACTTTTTCCAATTTGTCGATTTATCCAAATAACGCGTTTTAAGGTTTGTTTAAATATTGGGAATTTTCGAGAATATTGTCAAGATAAATGTTCGGTCGGTATAATGTGATCACAGCGCTAATCTTAATTTACATATAACAAAATTTTATCGTTTTGTGTAAACATAACAAACCACTACTATCAAAAATAATAAAAATGATTGCAGTTAGAAACGCATTAAAAAATGTAAATCACGCGAATATTGTGAATCGCCCAATCTCAGGACGTTTTGTGTATTTTTGTTTTACATCTGTAATATCTGCGAAACGCTTAAAATAATAAAAATGATTGCAGTTAGGAACACATTGAAAAATATAAATCATGCGAATAATATGAATTTCGTCCACCTAAACACCGAACTTTTTGTGCATTTTTTTTTCAAATCTGCAATATCTGCGAAACACAGCTGCGTTAAGGTTCCACATACCGGGACGGTAAAATCCGTTAAAAAGCTTTCACCAGCGCAAGTTAAGAAACGAGGGACGCCAAGAGACGCCGGAGAAACGGTGAAGTGGTCCGCATGTGTGCAACAACGATAATTAGAGGTGGGAAACGTGCCTCAACGTGACGAGATCGTGGTCGATGCTGCCGAGCCCGGGAGCCGTTGTGTCTGGACGCGTGTACGCGAAACTTCCAATTAGTCCCCTGTTATTTAGTTACGTACGCCGAGATACTGTACGAGTTTAGCTAAGCCGTGACTGTTTCGCTACAACGGGCCAGTGCGACCGAGCGAGAGAGTGAGAGAAAAAAAAAAAAAGCAAAAGCGAGATCCGTATCTCCACGACGTGTTTAAAAATAATTACCGTGGAAGATTCGACGATAGTCACGGAGTCGCCCTCACCTCGCGGTCCAACCCCTGGTTTGCTTTCGAGTGCGGTCCTCGTTCGCGCGCGGAATAAAAGCCCCCGCGCTAAAACCGTGTCCCGCTTCTCTCCAACCCCCGCCACCTCTTCCCCTCGCCCCGTTCGCCGCTCCTCGTCTCTTCCGGCATCGCTCGAGTGGTACTCACCTTTCAACCACTCTATCACAGCGTTTAAAGAAGTAAAGACTGAAGGCTCTTTCAATTTTCCATCGCCCCTCACACCCCCTTCATCCCCCTCCACCCTGCGCCGCGACTCCTCGCGCGTCTTCTTGCCTCTTCTCCTCTCGCCGCTCGCGCTTTATTTTCCGCTCCTTTTTTTCTTGTTTAAGGGCAACGCTGAAAAGGAGAAGAGTCGATTCTCGATGACAATGTGTCGCGGTGTCCGGGGTCGAGTCTTGCAAATCGCCCCCCGTGACCCCCGAGTAAGTTTCGCCGGGACAGAGAGGAGGGAGCAACCTGGAGTGCCTCCGCCGGCGCATCCGTCGAGCACGAAACCCGATAGTGTGTTTTAAATTCGGCTCACTCGCCAAATACGCGGCTCACTCACAGACACGTGGCAGAAACAGACACACACACACACACGCGACTCATGAAACTCGCATCGATTGGGGGACCTTCGTTAACTCGCTATTGTTTTCCGTACTTCGCGCCGCCGTCGGGGATACATCGGATAAAAAGTTAAAATCGCAGTACTCCCTTTTCGTACTCGTAATATTTGTATTTGTTTACATATAATTTATGTATCTATTTATTTATAATATATATATAATATATTTTGTTTGCTTTTCTATATAATATATGAATTTCATTTATCGAGTGGGCAAGATGCTACGATAACGAAAGATTAAAAAATTAAAGCGAAGACAAATGGTCACTGGGTGTTCGAATACGAATTGAAAAAAAAAAAGAAAAAAAAAACACAGGAATATCTACATAAACACTACGGCGATAGTCATTTTTCTTTTTGATCGTAAACGAGGCCTAGGATAATCGTTAAATACGAGATTCGCGAAACGTTGCACATCGTTTTTTTCGTGGTTGTCAAATTATTAAAAAATAAATACTTCTTGTTCTTTCATACGAATGTTCGTTTTTTTTTTCTCTTGTTTGCGCTTCGTACATTGTGCTGAGTTTATAGTCTGGTTCGTTATTATCTCATGGTATTTCGTATATTGCATTAGCTATCATCTATTATGCATAATCGATGAGTTATAGCCGTTGTTCGTTTTTTTTTCCTTACACGCTAGAATTTCAAAGTAGTCACGGACATGTTTGCCACAAGTTGCCTGAGACCAAACGCATTTATTTAACAGTATATCGACGAGTAAGCACAAGCTAGTCATCACCTTACAGGCCTCTTGATCGCACGGTAACTGCTCCAAGTTTTAGAGAATATTGTACTTTGAAAGATTTAATTAGCACTTAGCACGATTTAAATAATAAAAAGAAACTTCGTTGAAGAAATAAAAATAATACATAATTTATCGCAAATAGAAACGAGTGAGCGGGCTGGGAAAATTGATAAACTCTGCAAATTATAAAACTGTTTGCAACTGCACAGATGTTTTCTTTTTTGGGTGCAGTCTTCAATTCTTCAAGTACGCACACCAAATGCAAACTGATCTTCGCAAAGTACATCGCTTTTTTTTTGTTCCCGTGCGACTGTCTACTACAAATTGATTTAAATCTTCTAACAGAACCGTCGCAATAATACGTCATATATTAATCGTCGACGGCCCCGTCGAGAATCCGGAAAACAGGACCAGAACTTGAAGCGCTGGGTCGCCAAAAATGTTCATAATTAAATTTTTACTATACAACAATACATTAATGGATAATAATCTACAATTGCCAATAATAACTTTCATGTCTTTAGCACGGATCACTAGCGAACGCATCACTTTTCGACGAGGTATCCAATGTTCCTCGACCATGTTTCACATTTCGGTTCGGATAGTTCCTTAATCGTTTTCTCGAACGATTCTAACAAGTACAGTTTACTCGAGACCCGCGGTCACTGAGAGAAATATAACGTGATAAAGAAAAAGATGGAAGGGTCGTGCCTGAAGAAAATTGGCACTGTCTCTGTCGGTAATACAATTATGCCGTCGATGGCACGGAGACGTGACTACACTATTCAGCGCTCCGGCAAACTCTAGGGTGAGCTCAACGCGCGGTTGCAATCTCGTAGAATTTGTCGCTTTCTTTCCGCGTCACGAGGAACACAAGAAGAAAACACTGATTTATCGAAGACTCGACTAGTTATTATTAAGAATCAACGAAAAATCTCGTTAATAGTCGTCTTTAATAGCATCTTTTATTACAAATAATAATATCGCTAACTCGTCTCAATCGCCGTCTTACATTTTTCATTGCTTTTGATAGTATTGTTTAGCGACGAGACTGTGGCGAGAGATTCTCATAAATGCGGGGATAATTTAAAAAAATCGAACAGAATCTCAAAATCGGTGACAGTAATGCGCGCGACAACTTCATATATTAATAATATATGGGAGATTAAAATAGGCATATACAAAAGATATTTATAACACCAAGAACCAGTCCACGGTGAGAAAATAACGTAGTTCACATATAATATATAAAATTCTTAATTTTAATACGTACTTTTTCGTCAATTATAAAATTCAATAACTGTTTAATTCAAATGGGTTCCAGCGATCTCGCGAAAGAATGGAAGAAAAATCAAACGTACTACAAGCCAAACTGTGTAAAACTGTGTACCAGAGCCCTCGAAGCGTATTAGGCCGCGCAGTGACGAAATTATTGCGATCGATTTGCGCTCCTCAAAAAGAAGTCTCGTCAGTTGCGAATCGTTAGAATCAAAAGGGAAGTATCGCATAACAAATAGTACAACATCTGCATCTTGCGGCTCGAAACTCGTCACACGAGTCTTACAATTCAAAACTTCGAAAAGATCTTACTTTAATAAATGCACTTATAGCGACAAATTGGAAACATTTACAAACACAATTATCGCATAAACGTAACACTTAACAAAAACTACAGCGCAAACTTAAAGAACAATCTCCGTTTTTGATCGACAATAGCGTTGCTTTTCGCCGAGTAGTCAAACGATAATAAAGGCAATCCAACTCTGGCACATCGATTGCTGCGTAAAGTTTCGTCTCGATCCCAATATCAAAAAGGTAAGATGCACATTAGGAATGTTAGATTTTCGTCACTGATTTTCAAAATAATCAAAGATTTAAAAAAAAAAAACACAGAAAGTTCGAGTGAAACGGTAAGTGAATGAGAAGGCAACCGCGCGGTTGCCCGTTGTCGAGTATACTTCTACTATTACATCGTTTAGGCGAAGAAACTTAAGCTACGGTCCCCTTATCACTCGAGGGAAAATACGTGAGTTAATTCGTTAGAGCGCGTCGCGGTTTTAAGCTTCGCCCCCCCTTCCTCCCTATCTTGCGAATCGCCAAAAAATTCGTAGAGAGCTCAGAAAGTTATAATATCATTACAAATATAATCACTTGGTCAATGTAGGGAAGGTCTGGAAGCACGTTGTTTCAATCTGGCCAGCAACGCTTGTTCCTCGTCGTCCTCCGCCCTCGAGGTCGTGCCGCGAAAGCTCTCGGACCTGTACTTGTCGCGCAGAAACATGCGTCTCTCCTCTTTGTACTTTTCAATTCTCTCGCGACATCGCGGGTCGCCGAGATCCAAACCGCCCAAATTGCGCGACTGCAGCTTGTCCGAGCTATTCGCGGACGACAGCGACATCTCCGTCCCGACATTGGGCGTCGAGTTGTGCTGCGAGTCCTCGGCGTTCTGCTTCGACGGCAGAGACGATTCGCCGGTCATGCGATTGAATTTGCCCTCGTCGAGCGAGCGACTTAGTGCGGCCCGCGTAGCCCTCGCGTGTCTCGCGCGCAAACACGGCGGCAAATATTGCATTCCATTGTTCGGCGGCGGTTCTTCGGATTTTCCTCTCGCGCTGTCTAATTCCTGCCTCATCTTCCGCTCTCGAACGATTTCCCGACCGATTTCCGAGTCGAAGCTTCGTCTATCGCTCGCGGCGGTTACCTCCGAGTCGTAACGTCTTCTGGGATGCAGCGGAGTCTCGCTGCCGACACCTCCCGATAGCCTCTGGAGCGCCAGTTCCTGGAGTATAGCGGCGGTGTCGCGCAAAACGACCGAGTCGTCGATGGGCGACGAGGCGTTTGAGAAAGTGCACGAGGAATCCAGCGAGGTCGTTTCGGAGGCTCCTTCGGGAGCGTGAGCGATTTCGCAGGGTTCCGCCGCGCTCTCCGACGCTATCACGACCTCCTCGTTGTCGCAAATTTGCGAATTTTGCATGTTATTGCGCTTCACGTTTTCCTGTATGTGCTTCGGAAGATATTTGTGATGATGATGAAGATGATGATGGCTCTGCTGCTGCTTTCGCGGACTTTGTGTGAATCCGTGACGATGACTCTCCTGACTCTGATCGAAACGCTGCTGCTGCTGTTGCTGCTGTTGCTGCTGATTATCCGATCGTGTTTCCGTCATGGTTCGCCTCTGGTCCGGAATATAGTGACCCCTCTGCTTGCCGGATCTTCGCTTCTGCTCGCTGCTCTGATTCGTCGTGGATTCGGCGTTAAGATTCTCCGGCTCGCTCGAGCAATGCTGATTCACCTCGTTCGACTCGTTCAAATTACCGCGATAAACGTTCTCGTTGTCGAGTCTGTGACTGTAGCTGCCGCACTCGTTGTGCTCGTGCTCCATTCGCGCGCAATCGAGATTTCCGTCCGTGCTGCCCTCGGAGCGCGGTCTCTCGTTGCCGTTGCGTCTGTCGCTGCCGTACTTTCGCTCCTCGATGGCGAAGCTCTCGTTCGCGTCGCGCAGATCGTTGGAATCCTCGTCGACGGTTTCTTTGCAGTCCTTCGGTACTTCGTTCATATCGAAAACCATTTCCGCGGACTCTTGAGCCAGGACGGGGCTTTCGGTGAGGTCGCTCGCGCCGATGCACGAAGTGTCGGTGTCGACGGTCGAGCCCATCGTCAGATCCAAGGAAGTTCGGGAAATATTGTCGGAAGTCGAGCGCAATCGTGGCGGATCGGTCGCGATCGCCTGGTTCACGGTGCCTTCGAGCGGATCCTTCGGGCTGCTCGCTTCGCTCGTCGGCGTTGTCACGGATTCCGTGGTTCTCTCGATCATCACCCATTCGCCGGAGTCATTGGTATTCGTCGCCAAAGCTTGGGTCTCGGTGCTGGTGAACATTTTTTCGGAGCTGTCGCATATAACGAAGCCGGAATCGGGAAGATCCTCGAGGGTTTGCTCGCAAGACATCGGAGAATCGAGGTCAGTGTTGCTCGACGACGGCATTCCCGATGGCTCGCTCAGGCGCATCGCCGAGGCACCCGGAGCTTCGTCGTTTCGCGATCCGCTCGAAACATCAACTGTCAAATCTTTCATTCGACCCTCGCAACAGGACTCGCCACTTTGGCACAGTGACTTGTCGGAACGATGTTCGCTGTCCTGTTGCATCGTCTTTGCGCTCCCTTGATCAACGATTCGGCAGCAACCGGACGACGACGAACCACCTTCGCAGGATACGATCATCTCTTGATCCTGCGAATTTATCGATTGAATTCTGCCGAATTCGGAGATACTTTTTTGCGGATTTGAAGACGCGTCGGTGTCTATGGCGGACGCGCTCGCGTCGCGCCTATTATTATCGTAAGTCTCTATTCTCTCGCAAGACTCGTTACTAACATTACTACGATCGTCTAAAGTGGTGGACAATCTATGACTAGGATCTTGTGACAACTTTTCGGAAGACCCGCTGGGGCTCGTTCGCTTCGTCTCGTCGATCGAGCCGCAGCTCTCGTCCAGGTCCAGTGGAAGGGTAAAGCTTCGAAAACTTATTCTAGGACTGTTGGCGGGTCCCGGAGATATCGAGACTGGTGTGCCCTGCATCGTTGCCGGCGTCAGCGGCGTTGAGGCTTCGGACAACAGCGGTAAGTATCCGGGCGTTGGCAGCGGCGATGGAGTCTCCATTCCGTGAATATCGGCCGATACCATAACCTGCACATTTTAGGATTTATTAGTACCTTGAATGTTCCATAAGCTACAAACTGTGTAACTGTAAGTTAAGGGATCTCTCTACTTTGGATGCACGGAAAAAACGCAATTTTTATTCATTTCTTTTGAGTATACTGTTATGTTTAACGATATAAAACGTGTTGGGCTTAACAAAGGCATTCGTAAATTCCAAAAAAAAAAAAAAGAAATTGATTTTAGTCATCGATTTTAATCACTGTGAAAATGCCAGGTAAACAGAAGTCCGCAAAAAGTAGGTAGGTATGCGCTGTTGAAAAAATCTCAACAACGGCCGATCCGAATCAAAAAAATTACATGATTTTAGGTTTGGTATATCAGTGGCTATATCCCCTACTAGAATTATTAATTTATATGCGAAAATAACAAAATGGCGGACAAAAGAAAAATAAATTGAAAACACGTGTTTTTTGCACGTTTTTTGCCAAAAAAAAAAGTAAAAATTCTAATTTTGCAATAATTCTGATAGGGGATATAGCGATAAGTGTACAGAATATGTGGTTAAAATTTCATATGGATCCGATCAGGAGTTCCTGAGATCTTTTCAACAAGCGGTTCGAGAATGTTGTTTCGAGAAAAACGCGTTTAAAGTTTTAGCGATATACGGCGAACAAGCGCGTTTAACGTATGGAAAATACCTTTGGAATGCTCTGATCTTTTTTAATTTTTCAGAGAATACTTTTAAATATATAAACTTTCGGAAAATGCACAAAAAAATCGATTTTTTTTTTCAATTTCAAAGTAGAGGGACCCCTTAAAGTAAAAACATCGAGATTCACCTGATCGGGACTTTGGCTATCGATGAATCGCAACTCGACGTCACAGTGAAGACGTTCCTCGAGTCTCGATCGTTTGCGTTTCGAACCACCGGAAATCGCGACGCACGGCGGATCCTCCTCGTTTCTCTGTCTGCGCGGCGACGCCTCGACGGACGCGATACCGGCGCTCTCCTCCTCGGAGAACATTCTCATCTCTCTTTCCTCGAGATCGAAATTCAGCTGAATCTCGGAGAGATCCAGCGGCGACGTCGGATTCGGCGCGTCGGCGAGATGGTCGAAGTACGAGTCGTGCGAAACCGAGCGACTGTGTCCGCAGGGTCTGGCGGGCGGTGGTCCAAGCATAGGCCCGAGGCTGTCTTCGCCATCGAGGCTATCGGCGCTTTTCACTGGGCGCAGACGTCTCAGCGAGTTCAGGGAACTCGGCATTGTCTCGGCCTGCGGCGGAGTGCCGACCTGTCGGGCTTTTCCCCGAGCGCCGAAGCCACCGCGACCGAAGATCGCCCGCCAATTCAACGACGGCGAGCGCTTCGAGCCGTTGCGCTTTCTCGGCAGCTCGATCACCGTGTGATAATGAAGCGGAAGACCGGCGGGCCCGGCGCCGACCTCGATGTAGTCGGACTCGCAGCGCAAACTTCGATTTCTCGCCTCCTCGAGGCTGAGCAGACGAGCCGGCGTCGTTATAGCCAATGACTTTGGCCGACCTACCGGACCGTCGCCGAATATCAACTCGGCGTAACAGACGAGAAATTCCGTGACGACCGCCTGGACCCCGACACCCTGGAGCGCCGCGACGCCGCCGACCTCGAGCTCCTTGCAACGCAGCAGATTCGGCGCCCAAACGATGGCGACGTTTCGCGGCGTCATTCCCGTTTCCGCGCCTCTAGCCGCGACTCTCACCAAATGACGCATCAGGTATTCCAACGTCCTGCAAAATCAACAGTGATAAACGCGATCGACGCTCAATTTGTGGTCTCATTGTGGTAATCTTTGTGACATGAGAGATTTTCCGGTTTAGAGAATCTTTGATGGTAATAGAGCTGACCTGTAGTGTGGCGGCGGCAATTTTCTAACCGCGTCCCGCATTCGCCTCAGCCTCTCGGCGTCGCTGTTGGCCTGTACAGCGCCGACGAACGTCGAGTACAGCTGATAGGTACAGAGCGGATTCGGCAACTCGCGGAAATACATCTTCAGCAGCGAGGCGACGGAATGAATATCCTGGAGGATACCTTCGTCGGAGTGCAGTGCGGGGACTCGATCCTCGTCGAATGCGTGACGCAGACGCTGAATATTGGACGTCACGCCACTTAGACGGTAGATACCGTCAACCAGACCGTGATTCTCGATAAACTCGGCGCAGCAGGTGAGTACGGCCGGAACTGAAATGTGAAAATCTATTAAATTTCTAACGAGCGATTTGTCAGCGGAAAAAAAATATTTCTCGCGCTCTGGATAACTTTTTATTAACTCTCGACTACTACTGAGAACACATTTCATGACCACTTAGTACTTTCCAGGTAAATATGTGTCGTCGAATAAGTTAAGGCTGAGTAACTTACACGTGTCGGAGTAATTTTTAAATCGAACCTTTAACAACTGGGCCTTAGATTTATAAATGGATGCTATTATGAAAATATTTAGATGGACGCTGGAGAAGCTCTAGTAATTATTTTTAATACCGCACGGGCTCATCAATTAATTAGTTTAATTTTGTAAAACCGTAAAAAGAAATGTTGCATTCACTCGACTGATGTGAAACCGTTCAGCATCGTTACGAATTGAGAAATTACCTTGTCTGTTACAGTTTTATTGCCAAAAATCTTAGTTCTTACCATCTTGTCCGGAATTCAGCAAATGTTCACCCAGATCGCAGCCGAAGACTCGTTCCTTGAGGATGCCGGACTGTTTGAGTCGTCTCCTGGACGGCCTGTTGAGTATGAAAGACCTGAAGAAAGCGATGAGTTTCCCGTGTTTCCTGAGCACCGGTTTCACGGGCAGTCTGGATCTGACGGTCGTGGAGACGGTCAAATGCCGCGGAACTTTGTCACCGATTACGGCGACGCACTCGGCCGGGAAGAAGCCAACTGCAAATCCGTGCTTTCCTCGCCACCAGGTGCTCTCCCCGGGCGGTGGCATGTCGATCACGGATATCATGTCGCCGACCTGCGAGCGAGCGAGAAAAATACAACACAAATAAAGGGCAATCGAGAAAAAAGACTATTTTATTTTTGGATCACGGAGTATTTCTGGCTGAGCGCCAAAGACCGCCCGTACATTCTTTTCATTGATCTCAATTAAAGAGCACCGTACTGCCGACTGACTGAGACTGACGCTGGTAACATTCGTTTCTCACAAGTTCTTGCCACAATTAACGCGCGTATACCGTTAAGTTGCCGCCTGGGTTGGCCAAGTTTTCCCACGCAGCCTATTGAGCAATCAACATACCAACAGACGCCTCCGAAGCAGAATACTATGCTGAATGATCGGCGTGATCCCAGCGATAATGATGTCGTTAGAAGAAGAATACGCCAAAGATCCGACGATAATAATGTGCTGCTACGTCTTATATCAAACTAGACGTTTCAATTCATGTAAATCGATATTATCTTGGCACTGACTTGTCTGTTAGCTTTGTGTGTTGCGAGACTACAATAGCACGAGAGGCTAAAATATAAGTCAGTATTCCAGGTTTGTGTAATTCTAGTCTGTTTTGTACCTTTCAGGTTTTCAGGTTTTTCGATGCATCTATGTTTCCAAGAAAATATAAATTGGAATAAATACACGTCTTTGCTCTCGCCGTGTCTCTATTTTGGTTTTGTCGACGAAAGTTACTTTTCAAAATGTCAAGTGCTGCGATGTCTAAATCCAATTGTATTTGAACATAGCTAACAATAGTATGTCAGATTATATTGTTCGTTTGTTTTTTTATAATTCGGATGATCTGTATAGCTCCTCGAATTACCGCATTGTGGACGTTGAAAATTACCAAAAGTGGGAAAACCAATATTGGAAAATATTCGGCGGTTTAGTAGGAAAAACATGTGAATGCAAAGATTTTTTTTTTTTTTCGTTTTTAAAGAAATGTAACTAATAAAAAAATAGAAGTTTTACCTGGAAGGATATTTCGTCTTGAGCTTGAGCAGTGTACGGTCGAACGGCGTAAGCAGCTGCGACGGCCGGTGTGTTTATTGGACAAGAGTCAGACTCTGGAACTAGGATTCGCCTGCCGCGGTTATCCAGTTGCAACCAATTGAGAACCGGGCCGCAGTTGAGACCCTCGTGGTTCAGCTGCGAGAAACGTTCCAAGTAGGTCGCGAGAAGCTCGCAGGCGTTCGGCGGCTGTGTGTCTGGCAATTTCGCCAGTGACGAGAACTTTCGATCGAATATACAACGATGCAATTGCTTGTCGAACATCACGAAGTTCTCGTAGGAACGCTGGAGGGTCCAGCAGGCATCGCCCGAGGTTACGCGAACCGCGTAACCCGTGTCATTAGGAACTTCGCTCACGGATACCTGCAGGCAAAAATATTTTTTTTATTCATACTCTCATCTATGTTAGATTGCGCATACGTGAAAGTAACGACCCCGAAGAAGAAAAAAATGTATCATGTCCCCGATCGTCCTAGTCATTTAAATTTTGTGAAGCATTACCTCGCCTCCGGATTCGAGAGTGAAATTCAATATAGCAAACGCATTTTTCTACTCCTCTCAAATATTTCAAGTAAATTACTTCGGTTTACTTTATGGAATGATAATTAATATTCCATCGCGAAATGCGACAATTTTGGATAAATCACAATTTTTTTCATAACGAAAGTGTTTACAATATAATTGCTATTCACACACTCTGATATTTTTAAATAAATGTAATTCTATCCCTTGAAACATTTTTAGTCTTATATACTGAAATATAAAGGTGTCTAATTGCTCGGTGAATGTTTATAAAAGAGACTAATTGGACGAACCAGAGTGTAAGTTTTTTAAATTTACCTCCAAGGCGCCGAGTTCCACGTGTTCGTAATGGAAGTGGGCGCACTCGTCGAGCTTTGGAAATCTCGCGACGCTGCCCATGTTGCTGCCCGAGCTGACCGGAGTGCCAAAGTCCTCCGTCCGTCCGCAGCCCAGTCCCTGCAAAACACGCAAAAGCAACGATCGTTAATAACATCGATCTCGCATCACAGACCATCCAATTACACTAACGAACAAGTATCGCGCATAAACACGGGCGTATCTTCATATATCTTTCGCACTTTCTGTTCTTATTGCTTGGCAATATAACCGATGAGTGCCGCGATGATTCATTTTATTCGCCGCGACTGTACCTATCTATATATCTATTTATCCATCCTTCCCTTCGCATCGAGCTTAACTCGTCGAAGTCGCCGCAATAAATTTCCACTATACGCAAGCGTACACGGGGCACACCGAGCTGACCGGGCTCTCGTCGGCGTGTCTGCATTCGCAATTGAAGCCCGAGTAACGCGATGAATCATTGTGCGTGGTGAATTCGAGCTGCGGCGTCGCTTCTTTCTCTCCCTCTCTCCCTCTCTCTGTCTCTCCCTCCGTCCCGTCCTCTACAGCTCTACGATCGCTTTCAACGAGAAACTCGTCCTCTTTCTGCATTCACCAGACAACTCGTTCGATGTATCGCTCTGCTAGTCATTTAATAGTAGATAGTCGCTAATGGTCGACAAAAAAGACGTCGATTATTTCATCGGCAATAAATTTGTTCCCTTTCCCCCCGACTATAAAAATGTATTGCTTCGGAAAATATTCAGAAGATTATTCTGCATGAATATTTGATCTCATTGCGGTCGCAGTTTTTCGCATTAAAATCCGGTTGAAAGTATATTTTTGTCCGACGAGGGGCAATAAATTCCGGGGTTCGCACTTGCTGCGGCAGAAAGAGCCAGGCCCCGACGACTTGCCGCCGTCGTCGCGTGGAAATATTGTTTCACAGCGTCGGAGCAAAATTTGCAAGACATCTGTCGGAACCGTGGAGCTCGGAGCGATGATGCCCGGCCTCTCTGTCGCTTCTTCCCTGGGGTTCAACGGACCGTTGAATGAGAATATTCATATTATTTTTTGCCACTCCGCGCGCGCACGCCCCGCGCCAGCCGGATGAATGAGCGATCTGTGCTGCTGCCGTGCGAGCTCCCGACTCGGTCAAGCTCTACTTCCATCGCCAAACCGAGCCAATAGAAACTCTATTATTCTTTGACGATCGTAAACCATGGAAGGGCTTTGCCTATCGGCCGTTCGGCACGTTTTCGCTCTTCTAGCTTCGTTCTCAAAACGAGACGTCCGTCGCTTGATATTTAGTTAAATTGCTTTGCTCCAAAATAATATTTCAAATGCAACGTCGATATGCAAAATTGCAAGAATATCGGAAAAGTGCACTGAAAGGTCAGCAGAGAACAAATGATTTTTAAATGAAAAAAATGTAGAAAGCGAATAGTCAATCAGTCGAACCGTTTCTGATCTGTCTGACCATCTGAGCAAATCAATTTAACTAAATGTCATTTGTTCAAGTCATGTTCAAGATGTCTTATTTTGAGAACGAAGCTGGAAGAGCGAAAACGTGTCGAACGGCTGACAAGCAAAGGCCTTCTACGGTTTTACGATACGCTGAAAAAAATGAATAGTTGTGATTACCAATCGTTGGTTAGAGCTACCGATATTTTAGTAACTGCAACCAATATTTTGGTAGATCGGACCAATGTTTGCTAATCGCAACTACTAATTTTTCTCAGTGTAGACGAAGAATAATAGTCATAATAGGGTCATAATATTTTAAATGCGACGTTGAGATGCGACATTGCAAGAATATCGGAAAAGTGTACTGAAAGGTCAGCAGGGCACAAATGACTTTTGAATGAAAAAAAAATGTAGCCCGTAGAAAGCGAATGGTCAGTTCCGCGTTTTCCACGAATCATTTCGAGGGTAACACGCTGCAGACATGGGAAGTAGGTATGTGGGTAAGACACGTGAAATGACGAGACATTGTATGAAACGTACAATGCAATGAAGCGTCGCGGAGTGACGGAAAGGAGTGCATAAGAGACACGAGGAACTGTAGCCGAGAGAAATATGCGGGTCGACAGCACGAATCGTGTGGCTTCGATACGTGACGAGAAAGAGCGCGGCGCCGCAAACTAGTCGGGTGTTCGCGCGAGAATTCGTTCCACAAAGATGCGGGAGCCCGATTGTCGATTCAAGACCAACTGTTTCCTTCCAGGGTTCAGTGTCGTCGACGCTGTTCGGATTCTACGGGAAATAAAGAAATAAAAAAAAACGTGAGTAATAGGATTGATGGCAGAGATTTGCTCGTTACGAACGTCTCGTCGTTCCATCTGTCCACTTTGTCGCGAGGACACAGCGAGAAGCGCGGTAGCCGTGTTGTTCGACACGCACCGAACGTCGACGAACGAAGCCTTTCAACTCGGCCACCGGTTGATTCTTTCGACGTTCTTTCAGCAACAAACAAAACGCGACGAGGAGCGAAGAGTCGACTGGTCAATTACGCGAGCTTCCACCAATTATCTTGTTGATCCTTCTGCCGCGTCTGTGCATTCCGTTCTGTGGGGTTCAAGAACTCGAGCATTCTGGGGATGAGAAACGAAATAGTCAAGAAACAGCCATATCGGAGTAACAACAGAATTGCTCGCGAAAGAATACAGAATTTTAAAAAGATTAAAAAATTAACCGGAATTTTCTTTTAATAATGGAATTCTGAACTTTTCTTCAGTAATGAAAAAAAAAGTTCACACATTTTTATCCACAGATTTTATTCTGAAGTAATTCGTCAGGTTAATCGAATCCCATCGCTATCCGATTCCATAAACTCAAATAAACATAAATTTCAAACGAATTAATGGATTGCAATAGAAAAAATGCCAAAGTTATTAAATAAAAACTCCACATGTCATCGTTTCTCTTCCTATAATATATCAACCCGAGTATTTCATGCCGTTATATCTAGGAAGCGCATGAGAGGAATTTATTGACACTTCTAATCGCAAGCTTATCGCGCGTTGCGCGGAGCTCGACGTCCGACTGCGCACTTCTGCCTTGTCGATCGATAGAAATTTCCAGCTGAGTCGATGGCACATTTAACATTTATTTATTTTTTTCCCCTACGCCCATCGACTTCCCTCGTCCGACCGTCCGTCTCCGTCGGTAGCGCAGCTCAAGCAGCGCCGCCGCTCTCGCTGGCTGGATTACGCGGCGCGTTACGCGGCATTACGTCTCATGAAAGCAGACCGTTTGGTGCGCGACGACGACGACGGCGGCGGCGGACTCGGTGGGGGCCAAGCGCAGCAGCGTTGTTGCTGCTGCTGCTGCTGCTGCTGCTGCTGCTGCTGCTGTTGCTGCTTTCGCAGCGGTGCAGAACTCGGCTGGTGCGCTCGCTCTCGATGGGCGACGTGCACGCGACTCTCCTTCGCCGCCCGGACCACTGACACGAGACCGACGAACGAAACCTCCGGCCACCTGACTCGCTGCGCAACATTCTCTTTCCCGTACTTATCGATTCCGATTTAATTCCGGAATTATCGAAAATTATTTTTATTCCATGGCTGACCAACTGTAGGGTAAATTCACCAGTAAATGAGCAGTCAAGCAGAACGATCTGTTTATCCTGGGTTTCTATAAAATGTAATATTTTTAGATTTTTTGTGAACATTTTTACCGACTGACCAGAATGTCGAGTTATGTGATGCAGCTGAAAAAATCTGTTGATTTTAAATAGATAAATTAAATTAAAAATGTTAAATTTACGAAAACTAGGCTAATCACACGCGCTTGCGCGCGTGCCCGAGATATCTTTGCGCTGCTGCGCTCTTATAAACCTTTAAAAGGGTAAATCGCAACTAAAAACCCTTGTTTAGTTGATTTAAAAAAAAAAATGTTGTCGAACAGTTTGTCGGAAATTGTAGAGCTGGCCGCCGGGCCGAAAACCGCCCAAATCGGGGTCACGAAATTTATTTTTTCAAAATATCGACTTTTAACCTATACCATCGTTCTCAAGTCGCATATTCTACCCCTGAAAACACTGGTTACAACCCTTTTTTAGTAGATTTTGAAAAAAAAAATTTTTTTGCCGAACAGTTTGTCAGAAATCGTAGAGCTGGGTTTTGGCCACCGGGCCAAAAACCGCCCAAATCGGGGTCACGAAATTTATTTTTTCAAAATATCGACTTTTAACCTATACCATCGTTCTCAAGTCGCATATTCTACCCCTGAAAACACTGGTTACAACCCTTTTTTAGTAGATTTTGAAAAAAAAAAATTTTTTTGCCGAACAGTTTGTCAGAAATCGTAGATCTGGCCGCCGGGCCGAAAACCGCCCAAATCGGGGTCACGAAATTTATTTTTTCAAAATATCGACTTTTAACCTATACCATCGTTTTCAAGTCGCATATTCTACCCCTGAAAACACTGGTTACAACCCTTTTTTAGTAGATTTTGAAAAAAAAAAAAATTTTTGCCGAACAGTTTGTCAGAAATCGTAGATCTGGCCGCCGGGCCGAAAACCGCCCAAATCGGGGTCACGAAATTTATTTTTTCAAAATATCGACTTCTAACCTATACCATCGTTCCCAAGTCGCATATTCTACCCCTGAAAACACTGGTTACAACCCTTTTTTAGTTGGTTTTGAAAAAAAATATTTTGGTCGAACAGTTTGTCAGAAATCGTAGATCTGGCCGCCGGGCCGAAAACCGCCCAAATCGGGGTCACGAAATTTATTTTTTCAAAATATCGACTTCTAACCTATACCATCGTTCCCAAGTCGCATATTCTACCCCTGAAAACACTGGTTACAACCCTTTTTTAGTTGGTTTTGAAAAAAAATATTTTGGTCGAACAGTTTGTCAGAAATCGTAGATCTGGCCGCCGGGCCGAAAACCGCCCAAATCGGGGTCACGAAATTTATTTTTTCAAAATATCGACTTTTAACCTATACCATCGTTCTCAAGTCGCATATTCTACCCCTGAAAACACTGGTTACAACCCTTTTTTAGTAGATTTTGAAAAAAAAAAAAATTTTTGCCGAACAGTTTGTCAGAAATCGTAGATCTGGCCGCCGGGCCGAAAACCGCCCAAATCGGGGTCACGAAATTTATTTTTTCAAAATATCGACTTTTAACCTATACCATCGTTCTCAAGTCGCATATTCTACCCCTGAAAACACTGGTTGCGACCCTTTTTTAGTTGATTTAAAAAAAAAAAATTTGGCCGAACAATTTATCAGAAATCGTAGATCTGGCCGCCGGGCCAAAAACCGCCCAAATCGGGGTCACCGTAGGTTAAACAGTGCTGCAGCGCTCATCACGACAAACTGTCAAATCTCGCGCTGTTAAACAAAAACTGTCGGTCGTCACGGCCCTCGACCAATCAGAGCCCGAGTTATATCGACAACAATGATGGCACATGCACTTTTTAATAGAGGATAAATTAGAAATTCAATATTTAGTGAAGTCGACATAATTGATTGTGAACTCTCAAAAAGCTGTTGTTCATTCACTGGTGACATTGCTATTGTTGCTCATTTACTGGTGCATTCACGCTAGTTTTCAAAATTAACGGTTGGCCTGGACTCTATTGCAGCTTTGTGCAAACAATCGGTTGCACGAAAAAATGGGAGCAAACACCGATTCGCTAATGGCGGAAAAAAATTGTCGGTTGCGACGATAAAATAGTTGGTCGTGAAATGACTTATCGTTAGACTCGATTTTCTTGTCGGTGCATTGTTTTGGGTTCCAAGTGGGTTTTAGTCGAAAATTGGGCACGAACGACGCAACGAGCAAAGTGCCGCGGCGACTATAACGCGCGGATCTTCTCGTCTCACGCCAGGTGGCCGCGCAGTTTTACAGCCGACAGAGTCGAGAGACCCTCGACGAGACTTCGCGCGCTCGACGTTCAGTGAAACGAGAAAATTGGCACGCGCGCCCCACCGCTCGATAATTCAACGCTTTGCGGCGGCACGAAATAATGAATATAAATAAACGCGCCGGAGAATGATCGTGACGCCCACTTTGATTGTATCGATGACACCGACGCGATCCGAATGGAATGTGTCGGATTCTCGGCAAGACAGTATAATAATTTAAGTGTTTCTAATAATTTAAATCATTAAATTATTAGAAAACCATCAATTATTAGAAAAAACAGTCAAAAATAAATGGTTCTTTTTCACTCAACACACGTGAGTTATTTCCCTCCAAGAAGGTCGTGGATATAAAAAAAGAAACTGATTTCTTTTTTTAGATTTCGGAAACACCGGGTGACTCAAAAGTGGTGCTTTGAAAAATATTTTTCAAAGGCTACACTGTTGCTGTTAAAAAAAAGCTTGGACTGCAATTCTCCAGAATTTTGTGCGACACGCAAAAAAAATTCTCCGCGAAGAGAGCACAACGCTGTCCACTGGCCGCAGCTTTCCGAACGAACCGCGGAGAACGTATTTTAACATTCAAGGTCTCATTTTCGTTTCGAAGTGCCCCGCCATCCGAGTGAATCGGATTTTCGTTTAAGGCTCGCGCAAGGCCACCCAATAAAAAAAAGCAATTAATATATTTCACGGCCATGCAAAATTGTTTTTTTTCCTACTTACTCGATGTGCATTTTTTAAAGACTAAACGCGTCCAAGACGCAACTGTATTACGCGAAAAATTGGGAAAAAAAGGTCTTGCGCCCTTATAACGTGACTCGGCCCTCTCACACTCAAGTAAAAAAAAAACCACGCAATAAAAAATGCAATTAATATATTTCGGGACTCAACGTGTCCAAGACGCAACGGTAGCACCGCAAAAAATTGAGATACAAAAATCCGACGTCCTCATAACATGACTAGACCCTCTCGAACTCAAGATAAAAAAAAAACAGATAAAAAGCCATACATACTATGCACTTAAAAATAATGTTGTTGGCGAACGATTCCATTCGACTGCATCGCCGATCACTCATGACAAACCAGACTCACGTCCGGGTATTCCCGGCTGGTCACTGAATCGTCGCGAAATATCTGCAGCTCGGCAAGTGGTTCTTACGAGTCCGGAACGACAGCGAACAGCATCGTTGTCGTCGTCGCCGTTGCTGTTGCCGCTGCTGCTGCTGCTGCGTTGCATCGTCGCCCTCGTGAGCGCGCATCACCTTTTCAACGCATAAAGCACCGACTGGCAGACGCACGACGTACGTACTCGTAATACACGCGTGCACCGTATACTATATATGCCCGAGCGGCAAGCAGCGCGCACGTACGTGCGTTATATATTCCCAAGATGGCGCACGGTACTTTTCAACAGCGTTATAAAATAATTATTATGCGCCGCGAGGCGCGACAGACGTCACACGTAGGTTCCGCGTGTATCACCCTGACGCGCATATATGTATATGTAATATCCATGCGCGCGCTGCGCCGACGACTGCGACGGCGACGACGACGACGACGGCGACGACCAAGAGCAACGTTGAACGACGACGACGACGACTGAGCGCGCAACATAAAAGGAGGGAACGAAGCGGCACTCGTTCCCTCGGTAACTCAATTAAATCATATTTTCAGAACTCAAAAGCTGCACCAACGAGTCCATCGCCACTATTCGTCCAGCATTCGCGCTGCTCGAATTTATTTTACATCGCTGTACGCGAGCGACGGTGTATATTATAGTACCTCGAGACGATAGGAACAGCTGCCGCAACCGCTTAACACTCGACGCATCTCTGCTCACTTCCACACGTGACTATCTATCTCTCACTCTCTCTCTCTCGCGGTCAAATACACTCTCAGTTTCTCTCTCGTCGCTTCGGATGCGGATTATATTTAATTCTTCGGTCTCTCGCATAGTTTGGAATTCTTATCTTCACACAACGAAATTTTTGTGCACTTTTTTAAAATCCTCGTGGGTCGTTATTTTTTGCGATAACTGTAGCGTATCACGAGTTCTCATAATTATCATCGATTTTTATAAAATTTATAGCACTTTTGGTTCACGCACGAAAATGGAAATTTTGCGCACTGGAATTTTTTTTTACTTCTCTGCTATTTTTTCATTTCGACGTGCGACGAATTTGCGTATTTATTATCAATGTCCGGTGCACCAAACGGAAAACACTGAATTTATGTTATTTTCTTGTTTATTGTCTTTACTTGAATTTGGCACGTAACTCGCGAGCTTTTTTCTCCGTTTTAAAAATGTTGTAAAAACAAGAACTTGACGTATCTTCGTTCTTCGTTTCCCGCTGATTTCCGCGAGAATTGGCTTCCGTGTGTTATCGACATCTGCCGCGGAACCGAACCACTAATTTCATACAATTTCGTTTCATCGTCGTCGCGAATTTGGCACGTAGTCTCCGCTCTTCATTCCCGAAAAATCCTTTTGGCCTGTTTTCTCCAGATTTGGGGCGCCACATCCGCGCGCAATCAGCATTATTCTCAGCACGTAGCGAGTCGGATAAAACCGGACTTCAACTTCATTCTCATTTTATCTCCCAGTTGTTTTTTTTTTTTTCTTCTTTTTATTTCTTTCTCGAACTTGGCTCGATCCTCTCGACCGTCGGGGGCGGCCACGAGTCGGTGGCGATATTGCCGCAGTCTGTTTATTATTTCACGGGTTAGATCCGAGATTGGATGCCGAGTGGTATTGGGTCGCCGATCGCTGGGTCAGCCAACTCCAATTCTCGTCGAGTGTATACGTTATGTGCTGTTCCTGCTGCTGCTGCTGCTGTTGCCGCTGCTCTACATAGATAAGCGAAACTGCATGCGCGCGTTTTCGTCTAGTGCGGTAAAACGGAAAAAGCACTCGCGGCCGAATGTATTTTCGGGGGAGAATCGAGATATATATACAGGGAAATCGCGTTATTGTATCGTCCAGCAGCGGAGAACAGGAGAGGTCGCCCTCCTCTCGGCGACAGCCACAGCGACGACGTCGACGACGACGACGACGACGAGTTGTCTCGGACGAGCGAGCGGTATAAGAGCGAGGAAACGCGCGCCGCGCGCTCCGTCGCGCAGGGATCGCGCGCGTCGTCCGAGTCCCGAGGAAACTGGGTCAGCGAGCGTGAGCGTTGCCGCTGCTGCTGCTGCTGCTGCTGCGTATATGCTCGGTGTATATGGTACATGGCTCTCTGTCTATGTACGAGGTTCGCGCAGGGATGCCAGCCGGGATACCGGGACTTTTCGGGGGATATAGTATTGTATACAGGGTGTCCCAAAGTTAACGATGTTGAAGTTCGCATCGATGAAATGCAACGAAACAAAAAGAAAAAAAATTATTCTAACGATTTTGAAATTACTCTAGCGATTCTAAAAAGTTATTATAACGTGAAAGTTATTATAACGATTTATCGTTATTTATCGTTATAATAACTTTCTAGAATCGCTAGAATTCTAGAACGATAAATCGTTATAATAACTTTTTATACCCAGCACGATCGTTTGGGTTCATTAGAATCATTTTTTTTTTTAATTTTCGTTGCTTCACAACGATGCAATTCATCATAATCAAAGTTATGTACCAACCAAGTCAAGTTGGTACATAAGGAGTACCAACTCCTAAAGCCTGGTCGCTTAACCCTGTATATGGTCAGGGTTAAGCAGCCGGAACTTCATAACTTTTTGCCCCGTCAACCATGTTCGCTTAGCCCTGTATATGAACAGGATTAAGCAACCGCAACATCACAACTTTTGGCCCTGTTAACCGTGTTCGCTTAACCCTGTATATGAACAGGGTTAGACAGCGGGAACTTCATAACTTTTGGAACACCCTGTGTATATGGAGGGAGAGAGGGAAATATATAGTATTCACGGC
This sequence comes from Itoplectis maculator, assembly GCA_964034905.1. Taxonomy (NCBI): domain Eukaryota; kingdom Metazoa; phylum Arthropoda; class Insecta; order Hymenoptera; family Ichneumonidae; genus Itoplectis; species Itoplectis maculator. Next base: position 3,289,927 of record OZ035854.1, on the reverse strand, counting down.
CGATGTGCGGTTCGAAGCGGTTTACTTCCCTCGGGGTCTCGACGCTGAAACAATCCGAGGAAAAGCTCGCACGAGGAAGCGAACGCGCGCGTCGATACTTTACGCGGGCGCGCCTTACCTACTCCTACCCTCCGCGACCCTCCAAGGACACGTAAGACGGAAGATTCTTCCTAGAGCCTAGATCTATATATATGTGTACATGTATGTATATGTGCTGTGTATATACGCGAATACAGATATACATGAATATTTTCCCATGAGGGAAAGTAGCCTCACCCTCTATGAGCGTGAGTCAGGGTGCAGTAATGAAAATGAAGCCTTCCACCCCTATTGTTATGAACCCGGAAATATGGGTAAAATTTGTGTGCATTGGGTATTATTAAAACGCATCCGTTTTATTGCGTATCGGGATTTCCGGGGATGATGGCTTCGGGGATGGGTGACTTCCTTGGGCTGATGGACGAGGAGATTGATCCTGATTTGTCTAACCATCAACATCAACCCGCTGCGTTTGCTCGACCTTCCCTTCTTTCATTTTTTTTTCGATATTTCGACTTTTGATCTGTCGTGTCGTTCAATACTTGTAAAGACTATATTTGCAAATCAATATATACATATATTTCGTCGGATTGAACTGGACACAAAAATCGAATAAATGATTTTTTGTATTATCATCGGCAAACGTATCATGCAATTTAATCTGTCACCCGCTCGGTGTGTACAATATCAATCACATTCGATGCAACGATTCGTTGCATCAAATCGTAATATCGAATAAAACGTAACCTAATCCAGAAATGAAAATGCGCGTGAAGATGCCGTAAAACAAAAATAGACGCGAAGTAATAACGAAAAAGTCCGTCCGCCGAGTTTGTCGTAAAACGTGTGCTGGAAACTGTGAGACGTCGCACACGTCGCGGCGGCGATAAAGTTTGCCTATCTGGAGTTCGCGAGAAAACCCGGAGTATGTTTTACGTTCGCGTGTTTCAGCCTCGAGAACGACGCCCACTGATCACCGACCCACTGGCTGGCCAAGCCAGCCCACTGGCTGGCCAGTCAACTGGTCCAGCGACACCGGCTGGATTTTACCCGATCGAACGTATCCCAACGTGTACAGAATTTAGGGTAACTATTCGCAGTGGTTCCCAGTTCGAGGGACGCAGATCGTCGCTACACTCATTTCCATGTGTAGATATTTCCATTTATTTCCGGCGAATATATGTTCGTTACCGTAAATGCAATGTATCCCACGAATGCCCATCATTTTCATAACCTGTCAATTATTGTTTAGTTTTTCAGCGTCAGCGCTCGCACGTCTGTTCGCAGGGAACTCGTAAATCTTTGGTAAATTGGATCTCCCTCGAGATCAGAGAATTATCCAATCGCGAAACGTCTCGTATATAAGCAAAAAAAAAGAAGAAGCGTGGGAACACGATTCCTCGCACCGTAGACGCTAAGACGAGGGGTTCATGGGACGCCTTTATTTATCGAACAAAGTGGGCTCGCGATGCATATTTACGGCTTCCCGTTACGACGATATTGCCCATAGTGTCGTGTAGAGGGTTTTTTCTCGTGTTGCGACTAAGCTGGAATATATTCTGAAGTCAACTTCACTTTAACAAAAACTTAGACAATATTTTTCATAAAGAAATCAAAGGGAAAATTTGAAGTATTAAACCAAATGGTTCGATCTCTCTTCCGTGAATTATATATAAGCCGGAAAATACTCTGGCATCAACATCACGGTCGAAAATTTCAACAATAATTTTTATCAAAAAATAGAAAAGACAATTTGGAGCATTGAACCAAATGGGAAACCAAGTTGGAAAACTGAAATCCATTAACGTGGCAATTACCTGCCGAAAATTTGGAATATCCACACAAAGTGAATAATATAATACACTATAAAATAATCCTCAAAGTCACATCTGCTATTATACAGCGACCACTGCCAGTCCACGCAATAATTTCGATACTGCCGACAATTATTTCCCTGCAACCGTGACTGACATTAAACCTTGACAACCGTGACTAACTTCAAACCCGAGCTTTAAACCCCGGTATCTATTAATTACATAAAATAGCCACAGCCAACCACAGTCTCGCGAACCAGCATTTAATACTTGTCAGCCGTGTAACAGTCGTCAGCGAATTTACCCACGATTTCACCGAGTTTGCGCACGACATTCAAGCACTCTATGCAGTTACCATCTGTACTTTCCATTTTTTTTCTCCATTTACTTTTCTTCTTTTTTTTTTACAAACTTCCCTGCCCACCTGAGTGTGTAATCGTGGCGCACCTGTTCGTACGTCGACTTAGAGTAGACTTTTAGAGCATTTATAACGACTTGCGCGGTAAGTACAGTTGTTCGAGTGAGTGAGGATCGCGCGGTGTACGCGAGACGCAATACGTGCAACGGTGCGGCGACGGCAGCGGCGGAGGCTTATATGGATATAGGGTGAATGCACCAGTAATTGAACGGTAACCAGTGAATGAACAAAAGCTTTTTGAGAGTTCATAAGCAACTATGACGACTTAGCTGAATAGATTTCTAATTTGTTTATTTTTTAGCTACCTACTGCGATTATTTTATCACAGAAGCTTATTTTCGACTAAAAGTATAGATTGGCCCGTTTATTTATTGGTGTTTTCAGATTTTTGGCTGTTAGTATTTATTTTAATATACTTTGCAATGAAAATACAAGATTTTTTTAGCTGTATCACATATTATGTCATTCTGGTCAATTTTTGCAATTTTCAAATATTGCATTTTATAAAAACTCATGATAAGCAAATCGTTGTGCTTAACGGTTCATTCGATGGTGACTTTACCCTATGCGGCGGGACACGTAGAGCCAGCCAGAGCGAACCAGCGAGCTAGCGGAGAGCACACGGGGTTGACGGCGTGGCGATGGAGGCGCGCGAGATTCTATCGATTTGTTCCCGCGAGCGGGATGGAAGGACGAGCGCGCGAGGGAGACGCGCGCCGCGCGTCGGCGGCGGAATAGAGCTAACTTCCGCATTCCCCCGCGGCTCACCCTTCAAGCCCCTCCCCCTCACCCCTCCCCGCACCCCCTCAACGCAGTCGTTAGGAAGCACGAAGCTCGGAGCTTCGGCCGAAGCGCAGGGGCAAGTTATCGTCGAGCCACTGGGAAAAAGTGCGCCTGGAAACGAGTAGGTAAGCACCGAAGCTTGCACCGCCGATAACCGCGATCCTATATATCTGTATGGTAACCCGTGAAGCAGCTTCATCTTGGCAAGTGGATCTGGATCGCGCCGCGGGAATGGGGCGCAAGATACACGAAGGAAAGAAAGAGAGTAAAGAAAGAGGGAGAAAGAAGAGGAAAGTAAACGGAGCAGATATGACGCATCGAGATTATTTGCTTCGAGGCGAATCCCGCGAATGCGCTGCGCGCCGGGTGAGCAGACATAAAAGCTCTATGACTATGGGCAAACAATGGATTATCCACTCATCGTCTCGAGCAAATCGCACTGAGGGACGATGATTCCTCGATATTCCGATGGAAACGCGGATTTCCAAGTGTTACCCTTGGATATGGCAACATTCAATTGGACCAAAGAGATTTCGTTTTGTATAAAAATGAATTCAATTCATCAAAATGTTTCATGATGTTTTGTTTGAGTTTCGTAAATTCTAAACACCCTATACGATGGCAAATTTTCCGCTGATTCCGAAAAGCACCGTTGTTTGCCCGAAAAATCGTAAGTTCAAGGAGAAAAACGCGAAAAATAATTTTTACTTTTTTCGAATTTTATTAATTCACTAAAAACGATGCAATTTTTCTCTGGATTAATGGAATCTGGATTTTCTTTTCGCGTTTGAAAGAAAATCCTTCAACGAAGAGAATGCCGCAAAGCGAAACGCGATACATCGTTTTCTCAATTTTTTGCAGAATTTTAAAGTCGTTCCTCAAAAATCATAGTTTTTTCCAAGGAGAAGACCTTGCGTCTTATGCGAAAAAAAAATCGACTTCGTAAAGTCAGAAAACCCTTCACGAACTTTTTAATAGAGGATAAAAAATAATGATACACTATTTTTCCATACACCGTGCGTTGCATCGGACTGCTCGGAGTCTCCGAGGAAGGAAGCGACTTTTCTCTCGGTCGTAACATTGTGCACGTTTCGTTACGGTCCAGAAACGTCCGCCGGATGAAGAGAGTGGAGGAGAGTGACTCTCTCGCGAAACAGCGAGAAAACGCCGGAAACGAAATAGCCGCGCGGCGCTACACACATTGCGCGCACGGTGGTTTGAACGCGATCTAAAAATAAAATTGTTTATCGCAGGAACGTTAACCGCGTTAACAGTCGATGCCTCGGGTCTTGCCGAGTTTCGGGCGCTCAAGTGTTGTTGCTTCAACCGTGTACGAGGCACAAGTAGTGCACTGTGCGCGCGCGGCGCGCTTTTACTACTGCGTAGACACACGCGGCATTAACATGGCATTTGCATACCCGCTGTTCTGCATTTTATCGCTCGTCTCTTTGCACTCATCGATATTCACGAAAGACCGCAGAGAGCTTTCGCGAAAATGCCGCACTTTGGTTTTCCGTGTTTTTAACTTTTTCACGTTTTTTTTTTTCTTTCGTCTCCCTCTAATCGAACCGTCGGTGCGGTTCGAGCCCGGAGGACGCGGTTAACACGAGGAGCTCTCGCGGCTCGACGATTAAATCGATCGAGTCTCCTCACCTAACGCAATTCCGATAGCGTCGGGTGACCCGTAGATTAAGCAGATTAGAAGCGGCCACAGAGCGCTGTCCAACGAATATTCGATGGGCTTTAAGCGCGGCGCCTTAACCGGCGCGATAATTCGATTCGTCGAGGTTTCTCCGACGAAGACGACGAATATTCCGGCCAGGGCGCGACGCGAATTTTGATCGCACGCTGCTGGCGCAACTTCCGGCACCACCGTCCGATACACCACCGGCGCATTATACGATCGTTAGACACTCGGTGTCTACTTTTCGTACGCGTGTACACACGATTAACGGTGAGTCCGCGTTTATGTGTGCGAGTGCGTCCGTTTTGAGTGTGTGTCCTGTGTGCGTACGTTCGGCCAGTCCCCGCGCCGCAACCAGAACGCCAGAAGCAATTTAGAAAGCCGGAATTCTCTCCTCCGGACGAGAGAGACCCCGCGTCGCCGCTGCCGTTGCCGCTGCTCAACCCGACGATTACATCGTCCTAATAGAATTGCAGACGTTAGTAGGAATTTTCCAGACGCTTTTCCGGAGGGTCGTGTCATATAGTCGTCGTCGTCATCCGGCCTCGTCGACGCCGCTCTCCGGACGCGCGTCGCGACTGCAAATAAACTCAAAGGGGGAAAATAAAAAATGTCTTTATCCGCACAGCCTACGACGAATTCGTCGTGAAATACGGAAATTCGCGCGACGGGCGTCTCGACGCTGAAGAATAAGATCCTTCAGTTACGCCAAGGAATTTAATAATCTTGATGTTGAGGGGAAAAATACCGACTTGTTATGACAAAAAATGGTCGAGCTTCGGGTACGCTGTAATTCTTATTGAGTTACCAAATTTTGTCCTGTTATAATAAAAAAATATATATGTTAATATGGTAAATTAGAGCACCGCCTGAATATATATTTAAAAAAGCCATCTCAAGGCGAGGTGTACTTCCCGCCTATTTCGTGCTTAGTCGGTAACCAAGAACTGCACATCATTATTTTTACGAGAGCCGAATGTTTCAGGATACAAAAAAAAACGTCTTGCATAATGCAAAATCACGAGACGATCGGTGCAACACTTTTCGTTCCTCAGGAAACATTCGACAGAAGTCAAAATAATTGTTTAACTTTTTTATTATCGACCGAGTAGTCGCTTAAAGGGGTCGGGTTAAAAATAGTGAATGACCAAAAGGCGAATGGCTAAAATAGCAAATTTAAAAATGATGGACGTCTGAATCTAGAATAGCCATCATTATGAAATTTGCTATTTAAGTCATTCGCTATCTTGATCATTCGCTATTTTAACTGCATTTTAATAAAATGTGGGGTCGAAATGCCGAATGATAAAAATAACGAATGGCTAAAATAGCGAATTCCGTAATGATGGTCATTCTAGATTTAGACGTTCATTAGTTTTAAATTCGTTATTTTAGCCATTCGCTATTACGATCATTCACTATTTTGACCACACCCGCTTAAAGAAGCTCGGTCAAAAAATAAAAGAAAAGAAAAAAAAAATAAAATTACCTTAGCTGTGTGCTGCTCGATGTCGTTGAGTCGCTGGGCGCGGGGCCTCTCGGGCGTCGGTCCGGGCATCCTGACGTGATACTTGTCGGAGGACGCGGAGGACGATGACGAGGGTGGACGTTCCAAGTCTCTCATGAGATCCTGAGCACGCGCCAGGATGACGCCGGGTTTTTTTTTTCCTCGAAACTCGTCACTTTAGGAACTTCATACTTCGCGCCGTCCCTTCGACTCTCTGAAACACAAGCCAAAATATATACATAGTATACATCAATCGCCGCCTTTTTTCTTTCTCTCATTTCCAGCCACAATTCTCATTTACATTTCTACTCTTATAACACAGCGCACGTCACTCTTTCTCATCCAATCTCTCGAATATTTGTTTTTTTTTCCTCTCGCTCGGAATGAAGATGAAAAAAAAAAATGGGTTTTCACTGTCGGTGCCGAGAGAGAGGAGATTGCACACGGCGTATCTCGCGGCGAGAATCTGGACTGGCGGGCGAACGAAAGCCGCGACCGAGGGTATATATTTCGCTGCCTCTCTTGTTGATTCGTCGTCTCGAATCGAACGACCTTGAGCCCAACGGCCGCAGCACGTGCACAACGACGATTGACCTTCCACCGACCTCGTTTATGCGCTCCCGTGTGCACGAAAATGATAAGCCCGCTGAATGCGCAGCATCCACCTACAGCCTCAGGGTTATATACTCACCGTGAGGCCTTTATCGATATTTCGATAACATCTCATAACTCATTGCATTGTGATTTCGGCTCGTCAGTATCGTTAACTTTTTATCGCGTTCGCAATTTGCCGCGACCTCGGTTATCGTCGTGATTTTATTTCAGTTTTCGAGAAGTGACTCAACGTCGATGACTGATAGTTTATCATGCTTTTTTTCTTCTACGAAAATGCGCGAAAATGATAAACCCGTTGAATGAAAAATGTCTACCCGTTATTCCTTCGATGAAGTCTCGACACTCGTTACATTGTCATTTCAGATAAAAAATGTCACATGAATCATGTTCACAATTTGCTGAACCAGGTTATCGTTATCATTTTGTGATTTTGACAAAATGTCTGAACGCCGATGACTAACAGTTTGTTGTGTTTTTTTTTGTTCTGAAAAACGATTGAGTGATTTCGAGTGACCGAGGAAAAACACGCAAAAGTGACCACGTTATCGAGGCGTCGACGGACGGTGTATCGAGTTTCGAAAAGCGATAACCACCGCGGGCTCTCGGGCGGCGCGCGCCGCGAGATGGTAAACCGTAGAACCGCCTCGCGCGAGAAGCCTGTGAAACTCTGCTGTGGAAACAATGCGATTTATCGAGTGATTATACCGGTGTGGCAATCGCCAGTTCGATACTCAAGTGCATTGAACTTAAGAAGATTCGGATCGATGCGACCGCTAGAAAATGTTCTATTCGAGAGTTCGTCGAAAGGCGATCGATACATTAGTCGTGGAGAAAAAATGTTGATGGAGGGACCTCTCAGGTTGCAGTGTTTTGCCACTCCATAATAAGATACGATAAAATTCATGAGATATGCAATGACGCATTGCCAAGAGGATCGTAAAAGTGTTATGGAAACTTATCATGTATTTTCCTTTTAATTATAATAGACTCTACCTGTTGGCTATACTAAACATACAAATTCTACGCTTCGGAATAATTGAAAAAACAAATTTACAATAAAATCCTTGACTAAGCTAAATGCACCAGTAAATGAACAGTCACTGGTCAATGAACAACGATTGATTATTGTAACGATTAATCGTTATAATAACTTGTTAAAATTGCTAGAATAATTTTAGAATCGTTAGATTTAGTTTTTCGTTGCATTCCAACGATGCGAACTTTAACATCATGACTCCCCTTTTACTATTAGAGACTTTACGTTAGACTTGTTTATAAAAGGCAAATATTTTTTTTATTTCAACTGAGCATGAATTACCATTACCAATTCCCTGAGTATGAATTGAATCATTGTTCACCAGTGACTATTTCCGAGCGATCATAAACGTGAAAAAAACGTTTGGAAACAAATTATTCTGCAAATCGCAAACCCGGCAAGAGGGATGCCGAATCTAAAATAAAATAAAATAAAAAACTAAAAAGAACTGTCGTTCTAATCTCACACAGCAAATTCCTCGGTACCAACGTAACACTTGAGATCTCTTCGGCGTTTTATCTTTACAACTCAGCTGCAACTCTCAATTTCACTTGGGCGAAGCGAAACGCGTTACACACGAAACGTGCTCGCCTCATCGTCCTCGGCGCGCCTGCGAGACGCCGAATAATATGCGCGACCACGTCTCTCTACTTCTCATATTTTTGTCTTATCTCTTATTTTTTTCTCCTTCATTTTTTACTTTTATCATTATTACGTTTTCTCTCTGCGGCAGCCGCCGCCGCCGCCTGGTGTTTTTTTCCCTGCGAAGCAAAAGCTCGGCGTATGGGATGCAAAAAGGCGTGGCGGGGAGGGGGAAAGAGACTATTATATGTCGAGGCGGAAGGGGAGAGTGGAAATAAGAATGCGACGAGAGAGCGAGAGAAAAAAAAAAGAGAGAATAAAAAAACCGAGAAAAGAGAATAAAAAAACAGAGAAAAGAGATTAAAAAAGTGATGCGCGTGAAAAGCGACGGACGCATCCGTTAGCGAAGCCGCGCGGCGCGAGCGGTGGTCACAAAGCTCTGCACCTTGACGAACGTGATCGGTAATTAAGAGACGACGCTGCCGGAGAGCGCAGCGAGTCCGTTCGGCAGGGAGGGGGGGAGGGGGTGGGCGGAGGCTGCGAGGGGAAGAAAGTTATAACGAGGCGCGAGAGCCGTTACAGAAACTGCTGGAACAAGTCCTGTCTCGACGCACAATCGTCCGGGAGCCTCGGCTTCCGGCACGACACTCGATTACCGTCACCGCCGCCGCCGCCGCCACCTATATACACAACGTTTACAGTAACCGAGAACTCTTCTGCCCCCTGCGCATGATTATATACACCGGCTTATGCATAAAATGATGAGGCTTCGCAGTACATGGGGTGAAGAAACGCAGCGGTGCATTCGCGGGGCGACCAACCGATCGGCACCATCGATTTTTTTTTTTCACAAGGAAACCGTAAAAGCTTCCCTCGATCCACTCGTGCGCGTCGCACTCGGGCATCGTGACTCATGGGGTTCCGGGATGAATATATGTATATGTTACACGTATCGCACGCGTTTATTTTCTCTCGCTGTTTTTTTTTTTTTTTTTTATCTCTCGAGGGGACTTGAGAATCGGCGATAAGAGAGATAAGAGCCGAGTGGATGAGAGATCTGGCGGAGAGATTCGTCGGATTGAATTGTTTCGCGCGTTTCTGTGTTCCGTATGCAAATTGGATAGAGCATTTTTATTTTTTCAGGCGTGGGGTTGTGATTATTTTTGTTTTTGAGGAATGATAACATTAATTGTATTGGTTTCCTATATTGAGGCGTGAAACTTAGCCACTGTGATTTATTTGCCAATACATGGTACAAAAGAGATGCAATTACACGTGTCACAGTACGAATTGGTTTTCGTTGTCGCGTTGTGGCAGCGCAGTACGATCCGTTCAATGGTCATATTAAGGAAGGGTCTGAACACGAAGGGGAAGCTTACTTCCTCTGCAGTCTCGCTCCCACCTCTTCTCTCTGTCTCTCCGTCTCTGTGTATCGCCAGCAAGGTCAGGGACCACAACTACCAATGAGCGGGTTTTATAATATTGTACTACAGCAGTTGCCGCCTACTCTGAATTCCTCTGCAGGATCAGCGAATGCTATTAAAATTCCATCTTTTCCTCACTGCCGTATAATGAAAATTTACCAATGACAATTAGATTTTTACCATTGAACATTTTATTTTCCAATTTATTTACAAAAATGTATATTTTTCTTTGCTCCTGCGGAAACGTAAATAAAGTACCGATAATAAGCCACAAACAGTGTGATTCAAATATTACGGTTTTTTTTTATCCTTGAGAATAAAGTGCTGGACATTTATTTATTATGTTGAAATTTGCATCGCTGAAAAGTAACGAAAATAAAAAAATATATATTCTGACGAATCCAAAGGATCATACTGGGTATAAAAAATGATTATAACGATTGATCGTTATAATAACTTTTTAGAATCGTTAGAACATATTTTTTTTTTTTTCGTTGCATTCTACCGATCCAAATTTTAACATCATTGTGATTTGAATTATTTCCTTGCGAGTTACATAACCTAAGGGAAGGAACAGCTAATTGAAAAAAACATATTATCGATGCTATCATTATCCCCCTCCCCCCTCCCCCCAGGAGCCTTAATGCATTACATTATAACTAAGGTTCCTCCCTACATGCTTCGACTTTTCGTAACCCGGCGAAAATACCGAAATTACAATTACACGTTCTCATAAGCATTAAGGCAGTAGTCTGCTTTAGAAGCCGAAAAAAAAGCGTTTTTTCAGCAATTTTTTTTAAAGGGAAGGTAATGATTGGGGTAAACGAAATTTTCAGACCATAGAGTATTATATTTAAGCTTTAAAAAACAATTTTTATTATTAAAAAATATTAAAATTTTCCAAAGTTGTAAGGATTTTTCTGGAGCGCCTGGAGTCTGCACTTGTAAATCGGTGCCGGTGATAGCAAAAAGAATATATGTCCGATCGAAAAAAATCAAAGTGATCTAGCTTCAGTATTAAATTATCTTCTATTTGAACTAAAAAAGTTGGACAAAAGTATTATTTAAACTACTTGTTTTGCAACTTAGTGAATTTTTTTTTTTCTTTTTTGTTTTTTTTCAAACTTCGAAACAAAATTTGAATTTTATAACCACTTCGGTATTTTTTTAGTTCAAATAGAAGATAATTTAATACTGAAGCTAGATCACTTTGATTTTTTTCGATCGGACATATATTCTTTTTGCTATCACCGGCACCGATTTAGAAGTGCAGACTCCAGGCGCTCCAGCAAAATCCTTACAACTTTGAAAAATTTCAATATTTTTTAATAATAAAAAATGTTTTTCAAAGCTTAAATATAATACACTATCGTCTGAAAATTTCGTTTCCCCCAATCACTTCCTTACCTTTAAAAAAAATTGCTGAAAAAACGCTTTTTTTCGGCTTTTAAAGCAGACTACTGCCTTAATCCGCCCATCTGGCGTGTTTGCTCTAATCACGACCTCGCGATAATAGAAAAAACAATCGAGTCGCAGAAATAATAATTCAAGCAACTCACACGAGGCGAGTCCGCGGAGCTTCTGCTTCCCGGCCTGATTTATTATTACTCTACGTTGATACGCTGCCTCCGCCAAAGTTTCGCAATCATACCGGAGCCAAACGCCGTTATAGGTTAGGCCGTCCAACAGCTGCAATAACAAATGAATTATCGTCGGAGGGCTCGAGGAGCAGCGACGAGAAACAAGCGCCGCCTCCCTCTCTCTCTCTCTCCTTCTCGCCCGATGAAATTCCGCATTGACGTTACAACAATAATTTATCGCGCTCGGACGTCCGGAGGTTGCGCCCGGAGCCCAATCGCGATTATGTCACACCGGCGTCGAGGAGAGAGAAAGAGATAAAACTCCCTCGCTCGTATTATCTCAGAGCCCGAGCCACCCGCCCGCGTCCACCTCGTAGGAAAACCCTTTTCGTCGCCGCGCCATTTAACCACTCTATCGTCCTGCTTCTCCGTATACAGCACTTAACACAAACCCGCGTTGCTGCATCGTCGCCAACTGCAATGTAACACGATATCACCGGAGGTGCATACATAGTAAGCAGCGAAGCCTCACAGGTTAACCGGAACAGCAGCGATGGGTACACCCGTGTCGATACATTTTCTATCTTTACTTCGTTCTCACCGTCCCTCTCGCTCTGTTTTCCATTCTCTCGCTCTCTCGCTCTTCAATCTCTCTCTCTCTCTCTTTCTCTCATCTGTCGCCGATTCACCGAGAGGGCGAGAGAACGTCGCCGCGTTGCTCTCTCTCGAGACACCGCGAGAGCAAGGCCGCGCCGCGCGCGCGGTTCGATACCCCCGTGGGTGATAAATTGTCGCCTGACCTATTGCAACTGCAGCGATGCAATCGCGGTTGTGTTCCTCCGGCGCGTCGCCGAATTATTCGACGATCGTCAATGCGTGTAACGGAATACACGACGGAGGCGACCGTAGCTGCCGCCAAATACGTATTAAGAGAGACGAAATGTATACACATACCCACTCGTCGAATTACGGGACCTCGACACTCCCGTGGTTGAGAAACACTGTACACCCAAATTCAAAGCGAAAACGACACATTTGCCGGACGAGGCCGAGAGGAGCTCCCGTGGAGTCTCTTGGTGTGTGCGCGCGCGTTGCCCGTTGCCCGTGGAAAATACGCAGCGGCGGGCACAGCGTTCTACCGGAGATCGAGCAACGCCGTTCGGCAATCACGCTCCGTGTCGCGTCGGTACTCGCGCATCGCCGCTGCCGACGACTCGACGAGCTCGCGCGCCGCGTCCGTCTCTCGACAATTAATCCTCATTTACCGAAACGGGGTATACAAGAGTAGCGGAGAGACGCTGTTTTCGATACGCTGTCAGTCACAACCTGCCCGACCTGCCCAACCTGACCTGTTTCGCTCGCTCGCGCTACTGGGCACGAAAATGCACCGAATGCATCGCCGTGCGCACCGCGCACTGCGCAGCACTCTGCCGAGCGGCGGGGGAATGGGACAGCCGCCGCTGCCGCTGCCGCAGCCGGCTGCCAGGCTCCGCGCGCACGCGCGGGAAAATACGATTTCTCCTCGTTGTTCTATATCTCACGAGAAATGTTTTCTATAGAAAAATATTACCCCCCGAGTTTTCCGGGTTAATTTTTTTTCGTTAATTTTATTGTAGAGTGAATGAACATGATTTTCAATAATTTTTTTTCACATTTTCTCGTGGATTCTATACAAATATTTGCTCAATTATCCGTCAATTCTTCGTTCGCTTGAAATGCTCGTGACGTCGGCCACTGGGAAAATCGGAAAAAAAATGTATTGTAGAGTTAATGAACATGATTTTCAATCATTTTTTTTACATTTTTTCGTGGGTTCTGTAGAAATATTTACTAGATTATCCGTCAATTCTTCGTTCGCTTGAAACGCTCGGGATGTCGGCCTCTGGGAAAATCGGAAAAAAAATGTATTGTAGAGTTAATGAACATGATTTTCAATTTTTTTTTTTCACATTTTCTCGTGGATTCTATACAAATATTTGCTCAATTATCTGTCAATTCTTCGTTCGCTTGAAATGCTCGTGACGTCGGCCTCTGGGAAAATCGAAAAAAAATGTATTGTAGAGTTAATGAACATGATTTTCAATCATTTTTTTTACATTTTTTCGTGGGTTCTGTAGAAATATTTACTAGATTATCCGTCAATTCTTCGTTCGCTTGAAATGCTCGTGACGTCGGCCTCTGGGAAAATCGGAAAAAAAATGTATTGTAGAGTTAATGAACATGATTTTCAATATTTTTTTTTCACATTTTCTCGTGGATTCTATACAAATATTTGCTCAATTATCCGTCAATTCTTCGTTCGCTTGAAATGCTCGTGACGTCGGCCTCTGGGAAAATCGGAAAAAAAATGTATTGTAGAGTTAATGAACATGATTTTCAACCATTTTTTTTTTTTCACATTTTCTCGTGGATTCTATACAAATATTTGCTCAATTATCCGTCAATTCTTCGTTCGCTTGAAATGCTCGTGACGTCGGCCTCTGGGAAAATCGGAAAAAAAATGTATTGTAGAGTTAATGAACATAATTTTCAATTATTTTTTTTACATTTTTTCGTGGATTCTGTAGAAATATTTACTAGATTATCCGTCAATTCTTCGTTCGCTTGAAACGCTCGTGATGTCGGCCTTCGGAAAATTCGACAATGTTCACGACGCCGCGGTCTTTTCTCCTGCGTTCGCAGAGCGCTTGATCCAACTTTTTCGTCACCATTGGCCCGATTTCGGTCGTACTGCTTATGCCCAGCGATGCGAGACATTTTTTTTTGAATTCGTGATTTGTTGTTTGTATCACTATGCTGTGAATGGCCAGACTCAGTGATTGACAATAGACGTCGCTCATTGCCAGGGCTGCAGACTGAAAAAATTGACACTGCGTTGTAAAGAACGATCGAGCGAACGTTGCCAAACGAGTAATATGCATAAAAACACAGTAAAACTTTTCTTTAAAAAATTCAAAATAAACAAAGATATACAGAAATAGGCAATATACATAAACAGGTACATAATAGGAGTAGAAGGCTAGCAATTGGTGCGTCATTACGCACAAATTTTTCGAGCTGAGAAAAAACTGAGTGGATTTTGAAATCAGAATAGAAAAACACAATGATCTGATTAATTTATCACCTGTACAACACAGAAATCCGTGCGATTTGTGTTTGTTTTGCAGCAGTCTACTCACAATGATCCTGTTAATCGAATAAATTCGAACGACGACATTTACCGCGTCTCGCGTCCTGCCGAGAAGATCCCGACCATCCCGACCTCTGACCGCGTTTGTCCGCAACACGATCCCTCGGTCGGTAAGTATCCGAGCAAAGGTCTCTCTCGCTCCGTCGCGCGCGCGCGCGCGCACAGCGAGAGAAGCTGCTGCCGCGAACGAACCGGACGAGCAGAAGCCGGAAAGGGCCTGCTCATGCTGATCATCCTATAAAATTGGCGCTCCGCGTCGGTAAGGTGCGCAGGAATAATACTTTATCGCGCCGCGCCGGATGCCCAATAAACCAGCAGCGCACAGAACCGAAGGACTCGGTGTGTCCGCGCGGTGCTGACAAGTGCCACTTGTGACAACAACACAAACAACAAGGTTCCGCCGTGCGTGCGTGCGTGTTGTGTTTCGCGTTAACAGTGCCCTAATTCGAATCTGTCCGTGGGCGGAACGCGAGCTCTCCAGGCTCGCGATTATTACGAGTCTCTAGGTGTTAACGAAAGAGAGCCGAATGTCAGAAGAGGATCAGAAGCCCGAACCTAACCTCGAGGGGCGAGCGGCTCAACCGCGCAAGATTCGTCACCGGTGAGTTGCGCTGCCTAATGCAAAACGAATTGAAACTAAAATTTTTCTCATATTTCGCCCCATTCGCAACGTCGCGTCTGCCGAGTCGGCGTCGTTCTGTCACGACTAAGTTAATCGGCAATTGCTCGTCGTCAAATAGCACACGCATCGTTAGCGGAACGTTTGTGTGACGCGTGCTGCTTGGAAACACGCCCGGCGTCCGCCAATCGGCGGCCTCCTCGAGCCTCGCCTGACACGCGTCTCCGCCAATCCCGTCGCTCGCTTTCAATCGTTTCATTATTACGTTTCGAATGAAAATCTATAGTGCGAACACGCGATCCATCGTAAACACGTCGCGGGAGCCGCGTAAACAATATCGCGAATGTTAGATTAGATTATGAATCGGTGGAACTTATTTATAGTGGATGTAACGACGCGCGATGCACTGTTATCGCGATATTACGTTGCAGTGTGTAGTACAAGTTGTAGAAAGTGCGAGCTGCCGAATAAAAAAAAAAAAAACAAGCTGCTAACGGTCGACCTTACCCGGTCTCGAATGTTTAGGTCGAATTAGGTAACGCGGAAGTGTAAATAGAAAACAAAGCTTATTTTCTTCGTCTAGGGTTCTGTGGTGGTTTTGAGTTGTGTCTATTATCGTTGCGGCGCTCGTTATGCGACGTCAATATTACTGGCTGAATCGACCTCACGGCGGCTTCGAAAATCCACGTGTCCTGCGTCGCATTGTGGCCCCAATTTCATACGCTCCTGTGAATCGAAAAAAAAAAAATTACTCACTTTCAAGCAATGCATTATTTTCAGATTTCTAAATGTATTGCAAAAGTAATTGGAAAAATTACGTTGAATTTCTATTACTGATTCGCATTATTTGATATCATATTTATGTTGTCGAGTATAACTCGAGTTACTAAAACGAAAAGTACATTGAAATTTGACGAATTGCATAGAAACGATTTTTTTTTGTCTCGATGTTTGAGGTATTTTGATCTCCGTTAAGTTTGCTCCGATTTTAAAATAAAATAAAAAAATAATAATTACTCACTTTCAAGCAATGCATTATTTTCAGATTTCGAAATGTATTGCAAAATTAATTGGAAAAATGACGTTGAATTTCGATCACTGATTCACATTATTTGATATCATATTTATGTTGTCGAGTAAAACTCGAGTTACTAAAACGAAAAGTACATTGAAATTTAACCAATTGCATAGAAACGATTTTTTTTGTCTCGATGTTTGAGGTATTTTGATCTCCGTTGAGTTTGCTCCGATTTTGTGTCGCGTTCTCTGAGACAAACAAAAAAGTTGACGGTATAATGGCCTTCGGTAAAACGATATATAGCAGCGTAAACGAAGAACCGAATGCACCTGCGGTTGCACTGGTTAGTGCGACCGACCTCGACCTCTATGTAGTCTCTCGACCTTAGCCCGACTCCGATCTGGCCTTTCTCGCTTATCAACGTGTTCGCCGCGCAGCGCTATAATATCGCGACAGGGTCGATCTGTGTCCCGCCGCGTCCCACTTTTATTCCCGAAAATTTCCTCGTCAGCGAAATGAATGTCGAACTAACAGATACCATCAATAGGAATAACACCAAAGTGACGCACTAATTCCGAGCTGTTTGTCGTTCAAACTATTCCCGACTGCTTGAATGACAAATCCAAGGTGAACCCGACGCGCACAGTTCCTTATCTGCCAAGGAGCCAGCTAATAAATAATCGATGAAGCATTATTTTTACACAGTTGTACAAAAATCCATACTCTCTTTATTTTTTTTTTTTAAAGACACAACAGCGGCGACAAAAAATTTTTGAGACTAAACAGCGTGATTTATAATTTTTGCAACATTGCTCGCACGATTTCTGCTTGAATCACATCTCACGAAGTCTGCGAACCAAATCTGACCAAAATCGATAAATAATGCAAAGACAAATATTTTCCAATGCTGTTTGCATTGGATTAAATTTGACTGATGATCATTAACTATAACAGTATAATCCACCACGTGGGAATGTTGACTAATTGGTAAGAGTACCGTAAAATCATCGTGAAACTCGAAATTAACGACATTTCATCCAGTGTGTTCGAGGCTGACCTCGTCGTAACCCACGGAACGGCAAAACGGCGACGCTCGTTGCTGGTTGCACACAAACAACCGTCGCAATCGCAATTAATTCGTAAGGCCGCCGGTTTGCTTGCGTGCGCAGCAACTACTGCGCCCCGAGATGGCATTAGAGGCGCTGGTGGTGTCTAACCGTGTGCGCGGAGTTAGGCAGGTTCTGGCTTCTACACAAAAGCACACGTGGCCACTTGCGCTACGCTCACAGTACCCTACATTACACGTTCTTTCTCCTTCGTGCCCATCGCGGGCAATTCATGAAAGGGGCCCCCGACGCTCGTATACATTGAATGGAGTGTCGGCCCCCCCTCCCCCTCTCCCCACCGCGTCGCTCTCCGCACTCCGTTACGTGTCTTTCTATCACACTCGACATTCTTTCTCATTCAGGATACCACACCACGGGGAATCTCTTCAAGTACCGCGAGATGCTGTTGATAATAGGACCGAGGACGTATACCTCCGCCCTGTCCGTTTCACAAAAGCCGAGGCTGCCTCGTCCGCTCGTCCTCGGAGCATTCAATTTTTCAATACGTCGACGACGAAGACCTGGACCGAAGACAAAAAACATTTCGCCTATTTTGCATATACCTCCTTCAGTATTTCAACCCTTCAATACATTTTTGCTCTGGTTCATTTCTGGACGCTGGACGACAGCCTCGCAGTACATTTTTAGTTCTGGGATTCAAACGACCGATACGAAAATTGACAAAATTCTTAAATCACATATTTCCGCCGACAATGCACACGGGTTATATTTCTAGCGTGATTAAAAAAAAAATATTATGTTCGAAGTTTGCATCGTTGGAAAGCAACGAACATTTAAATAAAAATTGTTCTAATGAATCCAAAGGATCGTACTGGGTATGAAAAGTTATCAATAACGATTAATCGTTATAATAACTTTTTAGAATCGCTAGCATAATTTCGGAATCGCTAGAATAATTTTTTTCTCTTTTTGTTTTCGTTGCACTCCGACGATGCAAACTTCAACATCAGAAAAATTTATATATTTAAGATTTTTAAAAATCTGCAAGTCGCGTTACAAATGTATAGAAACCATAATTACCAAATATCTGTAAAAAGCTTCAACACTACAACAACAACAACAACAACAACAACAACAACAACAACACTACAAGAACAATATAAGAACATCGGATTCCCTTTTCAAGAATTCGTACGAAATTTCCTCAAACGTTCCTGACCTCTCCACCGAATCCCCGAAGCCACGTGTCCTCGTATCTGTTTACTTCAAAACAACGTGAAACGACGAATCCGTCCCGTAACGGTTCATCAATAAAAAAAAAACGCAAACGACTCGCGAATACAGCTGTCTCCTCGCTCGCCGACGATAAATTCGGTTTATCGTAGCATCGCGGGTGTATATATATCGAGCCCGGCGCGCATCTCGATTACGACACTGCAAATCAATTACCTACCACCGTCGACGGCCGATAACCGGTAAAAATCGTCGTGACGAGTGGCGCGTCGTAAATACCCACGAACTGCTCGCGGAACGTGTCGACCGGGCGCGTGCGATGCACGCGTCGCGCGGTCCGAGCGTCAGGCATGCGACACGCACACCGCACGCGAGCGAGTCCGAACTCGCGAATTCGCCTTCGTGTTATCCGGACGCTAGCGAAAAACGCACACAAAGACACACGGAGAGAGCCAACGAGTGGCCGCGCACACAAGCACAAAGACACGGAAGCGGCGGGAGTCCCGAAGTGGCGCGACCCCTGAACCATCGTCCGGTCATCCTTGGTCCGTTGAGCGTAGTGCGCGTTTTCTCGCCGCCGACGTCGACGTCGTCGTCGTCGTCGTCGTTGTCGTCTGCTACTGTTGCAGCTTTGCCGCCGCTGCTGCCACTGCTGCTGCTGCTGCTGCGACTGCTGCTGCTGCTGCTTGCTATGTATTATCAATCGGAAAGGCGCTCAGTCTAGGAGAGTCGGGCCTTGCGAACACGCGCCAATATATCCAACACGCGACACGAGCTTGATATTTCCGCGTGCGGACCGGAGAATGGAGATCGTCGCAGCGTCTCTTCCCACTGTCGATATTCGTTAACTGTGTAATAATCACACGCGCAATATTCATACATGTGCAACGCGAGGTTTTGCATTATTCAACGATTTTTTTTCTTTTTTTTTTTTCGTTGCTGTTTCGATCGGAATTGAGAGAATATATTGAATAGTATATCGTGATATCGGTTCCATAACTCGCGGGATACCCTCTGATCCACCTTGGAACACGGTCGCGCCGAGGAAGCAACGAAATACGAACCCAAGCAGCAGCAGACGGCGCGCGACACCAAAAAGGATCTAGGACTGCTAGCCGGACGGTATGCTTCGGCGGCTACTCGATTCGATCATCGGTACATCACACTAAACTTCGTCGAGGCGAGCGGAGCTTTGCTTTTTTTCCGACAAACACTACGCACTACACACCAGGGATTTTTTATTTCGTACGCGTGTTTGAATTTTTTTTATGCGTGTTATTCAGCCGGATTAGAGTCGCGTTGATTGTCGGGATTGGATTGATTACGAAGCACGTAACAAAATTCACCGCGTTGGGGTCCCTGGAATCTGGCGGACCCCAGGTAGTTTCTGTCGGGCTAATTTGTTTGTTTCGTCGTTGATAAGCGGCTCAGTGGAGACGTCAAACGAGACCGTAACGAGGAATTTCTGCTGCAAAGGGGAACAACAAAGGCGACTGTAGTGTACGAATTATCGGAAAAAATAGGATTTAACGTGATTCAATTTTCTGTCTTCGTTTAGTGGCGGGAAAAAATGTTTAGTTATATTCAAATATAGCTTTTATTTATTTATTTTATTTTATTTTATTTTGTTTAGTCGCAAACTCCACGAATCAAAACGCTTACGACAAAAAAATATTTTTATTTCAAACAACGATGAAATTTTTGTCAAAAGTGACGAAAGAAAAAATTATTGTTGGACAGATTCGGAAATCTGGTAAAATTTTCAAGGTTTTTCCGCGTGTTGTGTCGCTCTCGGAATCGCTGTTCTTTGGACTGTGAGGCTGGTCGCCCGAGCCGCCCGTGCTAAGCCCGTGGATCGTTTCGTCTCGCTATCGCGCCACGACGACGTTGCGACGACCGATCGTCCGGTTTCGCGAAGGGTTCCGCACGTTTATCAGTGCCGGACTGTTGATCGTGGTGAGTAGTCGCTGCAGACGCGCGGGATTCGACGTTATCGGGCTGCAATTTCAATACACATCAAACACGCGGGGAATCATAAATTTATATTATGCGAATCATTGCATCAGTAAAATCAGATATGGACAATCGATCGGCTCGTTGTATTTCCATTGTCGTGATTTCGCCGTTTGTGATTTTTATAAAATCGGCGAATAAAACGCTCGGGATATAAATAGTAACATTGCACAGCTTACGTTTAAAAAAAAAAAGTGGAATCGTTTACTTGGGCTAAAACGTTTGCATGGCCTTGTTGGGTTTTGTTGGATTTTCATCTACTGTCATAATCGTAAATTGCATGCCACTCGGCAGTGGAACACATTTTGAGATTTACACTCAACAATGTCAATTTTTCATACGAAAAATATCGCTTATCGAAAAAATAAACTGTACTAAAAAAATATGGTCGAAATGAGTAAAACATTAAATAGCTGATTTCGAGTCTCGCTTCGAAAATCATTGCTGGCGAAAATTCTGATTAAGGTGGATTCATCCCGGACATCGGCTTTGTTACCTGTAATCGTCGGTTGTGTCGAGTTGCCGGTTATTTGGCTACAGTCGAAGCACGTACCGACGATTACTCGTTCATGGCCGATGTCCGAGACATCCACCTCAGCAACGATTTATTGGAAAAAAGTCGCATAAATTTAAAGCTTTGAAGACCTTCAATTTAGACTGTTCTACCCTTTGCCGACCATTATATTACTTTAATACTGATACAATAGTTAACAACGTGTTTAAATATTGAATGTAATATTTCCGATTAATTAAAAGTGAATAAACGAAAAGTGAAATAATTCCGCGACGTTTTCAAAATTTACGTTGTCGCTCAATTACGCTTATCAGTATTTTTTTTTTTTCATCGACGAATTAACACAAAGTCCAAACCGTGACTCTCTATATCAACATGGAGAAAAATCTTTTACACAAAGGTCGGTGCTAATCGGCAATTTGCATTTACTTGAGGTCATTGAATCCCATCCCATTGGCTTTGAAGATTTAGTCACAATGAGCTTTTCCTCGTTTGGGTTTACAAAGACAAAAATACTGCAATAATCGGGTCAAACTAAACAAAAACCCGTGCACCCTGTTCCACTCGTTACATTTTTTTTTGCTTCAACGAATCAACACAAAGTCCAAACCGTGATTCTCTATATCAACTTGGAGAAGCAATTTTTACACAGAGGTCGGTGCTAATCGGCGATTTGCATTTGCGTCAGGTTATTGAATTCCATTCCATTGGCTTTGGAAATTAAGTCACAATGAGTTTTTTTTTTCGTTTGGGTTTACAAAAACAAAAATACTCCAATAATCGAGTCAAACTAAACAAATACCCGTGCATCCTGTTCCACTCGTTTCGCAGCCATTTCACGCATTATCGAGATGGGCATTAAAAAACTGATCACCACAGACTCGCATGAAAACATTGGCGAAAACAAAAAAAAAACGATATCGACACTGAGGTTTCGTCGCTGCGCCGCTGCTAATGCTGCTGGGGAAACGCGCTTTCGAAAGAGTCTCGACTTGAATTTCATCAGAACCGACGATTCCGACGGACGAGCATGTTGTGTTGATAGAGAAATATCGCCCCGTCACTCTCGCGAGCGACGAAAATGCCTGCTAAAAAAATTGCCGACATCGAAAAAATTCTCCGCACCCGCAACATACGCCAACGGAGAATTCGCAATTGAACGATAACCGAACGTGTGCGAAGTAACCGTGTACTCGACTGATAATTGCCACGAGACAAAACACAGAATTACTGAAATACAAATAACAAAAGAAAAAGATAAACACATGGAGAAGTAATCATAATTTCGTTATTGCGAAACGAGGACTCGACTGCTAATTGCGACGAGACAAAACTCAGAACTGCGGATGAATTATTGACTGAAATGAAAAATATATGCATTTAAAAAAGAAGTGTTTGTATGATTTGCAATGCGGATGATTTCATGTATTTCATGAGTGTAAAACGCTTCGGGCTTGGGAATAATTGTGCATGAAGGGCGAGGGAGCTCGTGCGCTAAAGTGCTGAGCTGCGAAAACGGACGGAAAAACCCTTCGAAACTGTCGTCTGATAGTCGAGGTTATTTTGAAGGTAATACCGACCGCCTGGCAGAGCGTCAAGGTGAACCGGTAGCGGAAGACGAGGAGGCAATTGTCGAGACCCGCGTCACCAGCCCCGAACAGCCGAAATCATCGGAGACGAAGACATCCCAGCGGCGTGCGAAGCGACTACCTGCGGAAATCATGTCGGAGACACCGGTTAGCTTTGTCCTCGGGGAGCCCGATGCGTCCGAGGAGCTCGAGACCGAGGATAGTTTTCCGAGCGAAGGCAATGAAGGATATCAGCAACAGCCATCGGTCATGCCGGGTCTGGTCGAGCGCCGAAAGCGACTCAGGTGAACCTGACATTTTTATTTATTTTTTTAACAATTTATTTCTTTGTTGTTTTTTTTTTCGCGGCCGAACTTGCCAAAGTTTCAAGCAAATTGTGTGCCGATCGCAAGGTAGGTATATCGAAATACAGAACAAGGAAAAACGATATTTGATCTTCTCTTTTTAGTTTTTATCATGAGAAACAATAAAAAGTCATTGAGAATTTTTAGCAACGTCGTTGACGCAGCTAAAGATTTTTATTAAGAAGAAATAAGAATTTTAACACAGAGTCTAATTAGACATTCGTTTTCGCGAGGAAATGAGTTTTTAGCTGGGAATAAAACGAATTAATTTCGTCGACTCGCGTGGCTGGAAAGAAAATTCGATGAAAATAATATTCAATACCTTGACCCGCCGGCAACGAGGTCGGATAAACCGAGGAGGATGGACAATTCACCGGTTGAATATGTATTCTTTAAGCAACGTTGCGTTTTACGATTGTCTCGGCGTCGCGGGAGAACATTAGGCGCGGTGTTATGGAAAAGGTTCAAAGTGCACGGCGGCAAAAATGCGAGACGACTATTGCGAGGTGCCGCGCGAGCGATTTCTACAAGCCCGGGCAAAATGCCTCGAGGATTATCGGCGAATTTCGATAATCGTGCCTTCTCGCAATTCTCGACACTGGCGTCACTGGCTTCTCTGTTTTTTTTGCTCCCCACCAATTTTTTCACAACAACGCGCAGTCGCATACGCATTCGTCCACAACTGCGTCATTCGTTGCATCACGATGGCAAACAAATTTCCATCTATAGGCATAAATAATTATCAATATACCAGCAAACCAATTTTACGAAAAATAAGAGATTTTCTTTAAAAAAAGAACGCGCCTTTAAAAGTAATTGACTATTGACTAATAAATCTCAGCATGTAGAATAAATAATATAAAATTGTAGATTTGTGTTTAGTATGGATTTTGCGAAATTTTGGTACATATTTTTCAAGCCATGGTGCTTCCAATAGAAATTCTTCTATTGGAACTACTGTTCACGGTGACTAATCGAGAGCGGTGACCTTGATTAGTCACGCTACTACAGCAAAAAGTTCACCAATTTCGTGGTATGGTGATCATTTTCAATTAGCGATCCAAAAGCGATCGTAAAAAGCGACCGAAGCTCATCCGAACAGTTGCTTTTTGCTGCCTTTTTTTGGTCACTAATTAAAAAAGATGGCTACGTAATTGTGATTAGTTTTGGCTTTCAGATCGTTTAGTCCGATTATTTTTTTTTATCTAAAACGGCCAATCGTTTTCCGGCCATGTGCAGGTAATTTTTCAAGGTCCCATGATTTGGTAGGGCACAAAGACTAGAAACTCACGATAGTTATTTTTTTTCAAACAATTTTTTCCCGTGTTTGAGTAATAAATATTTATCATAGCGTAAAATAGAAAATCCTCAAACACCCACAGCACATTACAAAGTCAGTGCACAACAAATTATCATAAAAAAATGACAATATCAATAACGATTGCTGCGCATAAAGTTGCACGCGTTAAATTGTGGCGAACCGATAACCCGACAGTCACGTTAGCTTGGTCAGCAATCTTCAGCCAATAAGCGTAGCGTCGTGAATTAAAATGCATACAAAAAATGGAGCATTTTTCACTAGCCACACAGCGCTTGGAATTCTAAGTAAACGAATTCGTCCCAATTCCGGTTTCCACTGCTTTTGAAGAGCCGCTAACAGGAAGCTGTGGATCGGTTATACACGTGTTTCCAACGATGTTGTAGTACGTTTTCGTCACGACCGAAGGTTCGTTCGTCTCCTGCGACCGAGTCGAGGCGCCGTGCCGTCCGCTCTTGGCCGTCGCGGTATCAATCGTCTCGTCTCGGTCGGGCAAAGCAGACGATCCGGGTGCTCCTCGGGACTCTAGACAGCCCTGGAAGCGAGCCGACCACGTGACACGAGCACGTGCGCCCGAGACAACCGGGAGTAGGGGACGGACGCTGCGATTGGTCGATTAGGGTCAGGTGGTATCAGCCGATGGGAATCCTCCACTCGCATGCGCTCGTCGATTCCGCGCGAAGATCGGTCCGTCCCGCGTCTCGCTCGGTCTGCGAACACGTGATTCCCGCCGTTTTCTTTTTGCTGGCTCCTCGTTGGGCCGTGAAGCCACTCTGAAGACGGACGCCCATGAAATGCAACAAAAAAACGTTGTCATCAACATTTTCCAAATGTTTTCGAGACAGTTGTTTACTTCTAAGCCGCGGAAATGTGGAGGACAAATAGTAGCGTTTTACATTTGCAAGTCCGGTGCAGGGTTTGAAACCGGACGCACCGAAGTCGTCGTGATTGTTTTGAAAATCAAAATGAATATCAATGGAAAGTGGGACGAGGCTGACTCTCGATATTTACAGGACTAAAAGACGAAGGACTTTCGAAGATCCTTTTCTGACATTTGTACAGAGTATGCAGTTTTTGATGCCGACTGAGTAGTAGCAGGGTGGGGGTCAAAATAGTGAATGACCATAATAGCGAATGGCTAAACTAGCAAATTGAAAAAGAATGAACGTCTGGATCGAGAATGGTCAGCATTACGGAATTGTCTATTTTAGCCATTCGCTATATTAACGAAATTTTAATAGAATTAGGGGTAAAAATAGCGAATGATCAAAATTACGAATGGCTTAAATTGCAAACTTTGTAATGATGACCATTCTAGATCCAGACATTTATTATTTTTAAATTCGCTATTTTAGCCATTCGCTATTTTGGTCAATCACTATATTGACCTCCACCCTAGTAGCATATCAACTTCTAACGATGTGAAACTCAATCTCGGTAGTTCCCTACCACTCGGCTGTTAGCGTCATTAATTATGATTCTTTCGCATGTTTCACATCACGTTTCACATCACTGTAGTCTGATAAGTGCTCGGTCGGTAAAGAAAACTGTAGAGAGACGGACGATACGTACCGAATCATTTTCTTCTTGACCAGATAATCCATCAGGGTTAGAAAAACTGTAATCAATTTTTTTTAACGCTGCTAAACGTTTCCCGATAAAACTGTTACATCACGCAGAATTCCGCGAAGAATTACGCAAGACGTTTTCATTTCATTCGGAAGCATTGAACGCTCCGAAAAAAATGGATTACATTTCACCGCGTCTCACATTTCACTTTCCGACAAACACTCGTTGCAGTATAAACACAATTTACCGATTGCAGTTTGCGCTCATCGCGACAAATTTTCAGCGCCACCGACTTGCCGGTGAAAATTTACCTTGTGCGAAAGATAAAGAGGGACGCGACGTTTATACCTGCAATGTTCTACCTGCTTGCGCGTCGCCCGAGCACCTGGGTAGGGATACACTCTGCACGAATGAAAGTACCGTTCAGCTCTCACCTGAACGATAGACAGTGGCCGCTGGTCTCTTCGGCAGGGAGGACGCGTTCCTGCTTCATCCGTCCGCAAAACACACGCTCTTCCGGTTTTAAAAATTCACCCGAGGACTCGAAACGCCAGTCCTGAATTACTTAATTGCATTTTTATTGTAACTCGTGGTGGTACAATGCATTTTTTATCATCATGATAAATCCGGGCTCATAAGTATGTAAAAATAAACACGATAAATAAACAAATGAATTGCTTTGCAACTGTTGACCGTCGTAGCTGCAAGTAGTACCAATACATATGCACCGGAAGTAGTCGCAGCAGTAGTGTCAGTTTCGTTTGGTATCTGGCATCTGTGGTCGTGACCACGAGTTCTGTTGGTTTAGACGTATCCTCCTCGCACGTTACTGACAAATGCGTGTTAATTGTGACGGAATCGCAGCAACGAGGTGACAGGCAGAGACTCAATTATGTGCGAGAATATTTTGCACTGCGTTGTTCTACAAATTTGAATTACTTGATTTTTGTGTCTCGCTTTTTGCGTGATTTTGCATAAAAAAGTGGAAACAATTTTTTTTTTTGGGAGTTGTATCTTGATGTTGCTCTTTGACCATATTCATCACTGACCAGTGTGGTGAATCGTTGGACAGGCAAATAGAGCCTCGAATACCACGAAGTGTTTGGGTTTTATTTTTTTTTTAACTGCAAGAATTTCGTCAAAGTGAGTGAAACGAATGTCGAGATAGAGGGCTCACGGTATCTCTTGCGAATATCGTGGATATTCGACCCTTTGAGGAGAGTCTGGTCGGCACTGATGAATAAGGCAGCGATGAAACGGATGAAGAGATTCGTTCTCGTGCAAAGCGACGAGACAGATCCAATTTGGAAGAGTTCGGACAATCTTTACGCTGGAATATCGAGAATGAATTCGGAGAAGAGCGAGGACGGCGCTTCGTCAACGTCCGCGGACGATCAGGCGTCAACGTCCACTTCGACATCCGGCGGTCTCGCTGCTCCGAGTCCAGGACTCACGTAATCATATTTATCATTTTTTAAACACGAAGCTTTCACTGAATTTTTTTAAACTCACTAATCACACGTGCTGTCAATATTATAACGGATATCACTGAAATCCTATCTCTCAAACGGCATATTGTGTAATATTTGTTTACCCGCCAGAAGCACAATCGTCGTAAAACATTTTTAAAACGGTGTTTATGATTATTATTATGAAAAAAACGTTAATACCATTGATCTTCGATTTCTGCAATATGATCCACTTGATTTTTCTGGACAATTAGATTTAAAATCAATGTTGCTCATCTTTTAGCAAAATGTTTGATCGACAAATTTATTTATTAAGTTACTTTACAATGCCTTGTATGATTTGAAAATGATGTACTTTCAATTCGGTATAGAATACATAAATGAGGATATTTATTTTATACAGCTAAAGGCATTAATGATGGCTTAATTTTTCATATAAATACGTTTTAAATAACATTTACACTGCATTTCTGAAAAAACTTAGAAAAAAGAAAGGAAAAAGTAACCGCGGTGATTCATAAAATTCGAACGTCACTCCATGTCTTGACAAATTTGACACAAATGAAGCAAAACAATTTATCCAATAAAAATGAAATATAGTTACGGACGGATATTTAATTTTTGAAAACTGCCGGCTCCATCTGTCTGCTAATGTGGTTTCCTTGTATCCGTCGCCGAAATATGAATTTATGTACGTATACCACGTGAACTTGTTTCCGTACGCACCGAATCCAACACCAAACATATTGAGAATGTATTTACCGTTAAACTCGAAGGTACTGGCAGTGAGGCTCAGTAGTCCGGGCAGTTAGTCACGCAGGGTCGATATAACATCGGATTTCGACCCACATTTGATACACGTGAAAATGTTGAATTAACGAAAAAATAATCATAGCAATTATTCTCCGTCTATTTATTTTTGTGCCGTTTCTATCGTGAAAATCGAAACGTCACATCGACTTTCTCGTGTACGTCTGCAGTTTGTCATTAATGTAATAAAAGTTCGTTGAGCCCACGAACGAGTGGTTATTCTCAAGAATGCCGGATTTCTCGTATTACGACGAGTCGGGGAATTTTCGCGAGTGACGTTTCACGCGGTTGGAAAAGAATTGCCGCACTGTCCGAGTCAGCTCGCTCGGTGCACCTTCACATGCCCAGTCACAGAGGATAATGCACGAGTGCTGGAGAATGATTGAATTCAATTACTACATGGCGAGTCTGTTGGTCGTTGTCGTAACTGTTTTCACCTGTTCCGTCCTCGGCACCTTTTGGGGTTATCTGACTTATAGAAGGAAAAAAATGCACTTCGCGTCATGCAACTGCGTCGATGCAATAACAAAACCCGTGGAAGAACAAAAAAAGTAAATAAAAGAATAAAATGGTACCATTTTGTAATCATATAATATTTATGACTTGCATAAATAATAATAATAATAATACATTTTTTCGATGTACCGCTCGTGTTTGGATTTAATAATAATATTTTATATTTTGTGCGGACGCTTATTCTTTCAGTGTATTTATTTCCAATTATTCTGCCGTGAATCAAATGAAAATGTCTAAAAATAGAAAAACGGGTCTTTTTGCTTATGTCATAGGATCATTTAGAAAATTCGGTTTTGACCACGTCGACGAAACGTGACATTAGGCCCTCGAAATTGGTGGGAATGCTCATAGTTTCACGCACAGTTATCGGAGAGGTCTGCCGAGGCTCTCACGTGCGTCTGTGAGGAGTTTGAATCAATTGCGGTTATACTTTCTCCCAGTTAATTCGTGATTTTCTTCTTTGATCCTAGTGCGTTACTCGCAAGTTTTTTATGCGACAAAATTACCGGAGTGAAATCAATTTTTCTTCAATGTCACTACGCAGTCTTTTTTGTGTGATCGACAGTTGAATGCGAAAAATGACCTGGCTGAGATTCGCCCGTGACACTGATTACTTGAGTTTTTCTTTCCGAGTTTTTCTAATGTAATGCAAAGCGTATTCCCGTCACGTTAATCTTGAGCATCGCCTGGCAATTATCGTTTAATCTTATCTAATAACGCACGATACAAGAATTAAAACCCCACTGTGCGATAATCATCTTTTTTATCGACGCAGCCTCACGATCCAGGATAAGTCGAATCTGAAGTACGCTGGACCTGACCAACACTGTTTGTCAATAATCTTTCGATATCAATGTCGGCCGATACTAACGTCAGATTGTTTTGATTCGCAGGCCTAGCATGTCGCAGGGCACGGTGATGATTCAAGCGCAGAGCCGTTTACAAGAAAAGGATTTCACCGTTGCGACACCGTTGGAATTCGTTCGTCGTTTTGCTGGCACCAAAGTTATTGATAAGGTAAATTCGTCGAGCTCGTCAATTTTTGTGGAAAATAAGTTGGATATAACAGGAATGACAAACCAATGCCGCGAATAAAAACTCAAATACTGTCTGAACGAACTGGGTGGATTTGTAAGAATTGTAAAAGTGGAATATAACTTTCATGACAAAGTAAGAAAAAACATTGATTCGCTCTAGTAAAAACAATCTACGTACAAGATAATTACGTAAGTCTGTTAAACGGTACTTATATCAAGTGGAAACGGCCCATGGGTCGTACGAACGTCGTAGTTTCTTCGAGCCTTGTACTTTGAGCCCAGGTTCATGACGTTAGCACACGGTAAACCTTCTTTGAGCAACCTTCTTAAGCATGCTAATGAGTTTCATTTTCTATGCGCTTCGAGAGAGAAACATGAGTTGAGATGAGTACGGATTTTACAAGAAATTGTCGATATTCACTGAGAAAATAAATATAAGAGAATTTTGACAGCAGTAAATATTGTATTAATTTAAAACAAATTTCACCTAAATAACAGAATGCTTCCTTGTAATATGACACAAACATTTTTCCAGATTGCACTTGATAGAAAAATGTAATCGAATGTAATGTAGATTAATGTATCTGAATTTAACGTTATTAAAGTATTGTTTTATTCATTTTACAGATTCTCATTGCCAACAACGGAATTGCAGCAGTAAAATGTATGCGCTCGATACGAAGATGGTCGTACGAAATGTTCAAGAACGAAAGAGCTGTGAGATTCGTGGTGATGGTGACCCCGGAGGATCTCAAGGCGAATGCAGAGTACATCAAAATGGCAGATCAATATGTACCGGTTCCCGGAGGCACGAACAACAATAATTACGCCAATGTCGAGTTAATCGTCGATATAGCGAGACGTACGCAGGTCCAAGCGGTATGGGCGGGATGGGGTCACGCTTCCGAGAATCCGAAATTGCCGGAGTTACTGCACAAAGAGGACATTGCTTTTATCGGTGAGTCAGGGCCATCTGCAGATACTGCAGAACCCTTTGCGGGGGTTTTGCCGCCGGCCCAGTACCAATATTACGACTGAGAGTTCTGAAAAACGCTCAAAAAACGAAAAATCTTGGCATACATTTTATTATTTATTTGAAAATTACTTATTATTTACTTTCTCTGGTACTATTATTATTTACAGAAGCGAAATTACGAAAATGGTTGGAAAAATTGGGCACAAATTTGGCTAATCTGAAGAAGTTAGCCAGTTTATCGTTATTCTTTTCTTATCAATGTTATGCCAATATTTTTGTTAAGCAGCAAAAACAAATCTATATTCTTTATCGTCGTAAACTAATGATTACGTAAATGATTTACCAGGTCCGTCCGAAAGAGCAATGTGGGCCCTCGGCGACAAGATAGCTTCGAGTATAGTCGCTCAAACGGCCGATGTGCCAACTCTGCCGTGGTCGGGATCTGAGCTCAAGGCGCAGTACAGTGGCAAGAAGATTAAAATATCGTCGGAGCTCTTCAAGAAGGGATGCGTTTCAACGGCCGAGGAGTGTCTTGCAGCGGCAAACAAGATCGGTTTTCCCGTGATGGTGAAAGCGAGCGAGGGTGGCGGTGGCAAGGGTATACGAAAGGTGGAAAATGCCGAGGAGCTCCCGTCGCTCTTCCGCCAAGTGCAAAGTGAGATTCCGGGCTCGCCGATATTCATCATGAAACTCGCGAAATGCGCTCGCCACTTGGAGGTTCAATTGCTGGCCGACAATTACGGCAACGCCATATCGCTGTTCGGTCGTGACTGTTCCATTCAACGGAGACATCAGAAAATCATCGAGGAAGCGCCGGCCGTGATAGCGAAACCGGAAGTTTTCGAAGAGATGGAGAAAGCTGCGGTGAGACTCGCGAAAATGGTGGGTTACGTGAGCGCCGGCACTGTCGAGTATCTCTACGACACGGAGGGACGGTACTTCTTCCTCGAGCTGAATCCTCGTCTCCAAGTCGAGCATCCCTGCACGGAAATGGTCTCCGACGTGAATTTACCAGCGGCTCAGCTGCAAATTGCAATGGGTCTGCCTCTGCATCACATCAAAGACATTCGTTTGCTGTACGGCGAGAGTCCCTGGGGCGACAGTCCCATAGACTTCGAGCAGCCGCGTCACAAGCCTCAGCCCTGGGGTCACGTGATCGCCGCTAGAATAACCAGCGAGAACCCCGACGAGGGCTTCAAGCCCAGTTCCGGCACGGTTCAGGAACTAAATTTCCGATCGTCGAAGAACGTCTGGGGCTACTTTTCCGTCGGCGCTTCCGGCGGTCTCCACGAATTCGCGGACTCGCAATTCGGTCATTGTTTCTCATGGGGCGAGGACCGAAATCAGGCGCGCGAGAATCTCGTCGTGGCGCTGAAAGAACTGAGCATCCGAGGCGACTTCAGAACAACCGTCGAATACCTTATCACGTTGCTTGAAACCGAATCTTTCCTCACGAACAACATCGACACCGCCTGGCTGGACGCTCTCATAGCCGAACGCGTTCGCAGCGACAAACCTGACGTTTTGCTGGCCGTCACATGCGGCGCCATTCACATAGCCGATCGAGCGATAGAAGCCGCGTTTTCGGGCTTTCAAACAGCCCTGGAAAAGGGTCAGATTCAGGCGAGCAACGATTTGAACAACGTGATGGACGTCGAACTGATTAACGACGGATTCAAGTACAAAGTTCAGGCAGCTAAATCCGGGCCGAACAGCTATTTCCTCGTGATGAATGGTTCCTACAAAGAAGTCGATATTCATCGTCTCTCCGACGGCGGCTTGTTGCTGTCGATGGACGGCGCGAGTTACACGACTTACATGAGAGAGGAGGTCGATCGTTACCGCATAGTTATCGGAAATCAGACCTGCGTCTTCGAGAAAGATAACGATCCTTCCCTCCTTCGCTCGCCATCCGCTGGAAAGCTTCTCAGCTTCACCGTCGAGGACGGCGGCCACGTGAACGCCGGTGCATCCTACGCCGAGATAGAAGTCATGAAGATGGTGATGACGGTGACGGCCAGTGAATCCGGCAGTGTTTTCTACGTAAAGCGTCCTGGCGCCGTTCTCGAAGCCGGCGCTCTCATCGCTCACCTCGAGCTCGACGATCCCAGCCTCGTGACGAAAGCGCAAGATTACACCGGCCAATTTCCGGCACCCGCCGTTCCGGTTATACCTGAAAAGCTCAATCATCTTCACACGAAATACCGGACATCTCTGGAAAACACCCTCGCAGGTTTCTGTCTACCGGATCCGTATCATCTGCCCTGTCTGCGCGAACTCATCGAGAGATTCATGTGCTCCCTCCGAGATCCAAGTCTTCCTCTGCTCGAACTTCAGGAAGTCATCGCCACGATTTCCGGCAGGATACCGATATCCGTGGAGAAGAAAATACGAAAGATGATGTCGCTTTACGAGAGAAACATAACTTCGGTTCTCGCGCAATTTCCCAGTCAGCAAATTGCCGCGGTTATCGACGGTCACGCTGCGACTCTTTCGAAACGAGCCGAGAGAGACGTATTTTTCCTCACGACGCAAGCGATCGTGCAGCTGGTGCAGAGGTATCGAAACGGTATAAGAGGACGAATGAAGACGGCGGTTCACGAGCTTCTTAAACAGTATTACACTGTTGAGAGTCAATTCCAGCAAGGCCACTACGACAAGTGCGTCTCCGCGCTCATCGAGCGCTACAAGGACGACATGGCGATGGTGACGTCGACGATATTCAGTCACAATCACGTTACGAAGAAGAACGTTTTGGTGACTATGCTGATAGACCATTTGTGGGCCAACGAGCCCGGCCTCACAGACGAGTTGGCCAGTACTTTGACGGAATTGACGAGCTTGAATCGCACCGAGCACAGCAGAGTCGCCCTCAGAGCGAGACAAGTTCTCATAGCCGCTCATCAGCCGGCCTACGAGCTCCGACACAATCAAATGGAGTCGATATTCCTCTCCGCCGTCGACATGTACGGCCACGACTTTCATCCGGAGAATCTCCAGAAGCTCATACTCTCGGAAACCTCGATATTCGACATACTTCACGATTTCTTCTATCACACCAATCGAGCCGTTTGCAACGCCGCTCTCGAAGTTTACGTTCGCAGGGCTTACATAAGCTACGAGTTGACTTGTCTTCAGCACTTGGAGCTCTCGGGCGAGATTCCGGTGGTGCATTTCCAATTTATGCTGCCGACGAATCATCCGAACAGGCAGAATCTGTCGCTGGTCAATCATCGAACCGGCGCGATGGCGGCCTTCCAGGATCTCGAGCAGTTCAGTCAATACTCCGATGAGGTTTTGGATCTTCTCGAGGATCTCTCGTCGCCGAATTCCGTTTCCGCGAAGATTCTCGAGGCTGTCGAGGCGGCCGGCAGCGAGTCGCGACACAGCACGTCGATAAACGTTTCTCTGAGCGTCGCCGAGGCTGCGGGACCCAGCGAAATTGGCGAGAGATCAGCCGAGCCCGTTCACATTCTCAGCATAGCCGTTCAGGACAACGGCAATCAGGACGACGCGACGATGGCGCGACTCTTCGGCGACTGGTGCGCGACTAACAAGGACGAGCTCATATCCCGCGGAATACGCAGAGTGACCTTCGGTGCTCTGAAGAGACGGCAGTTCCCGAAATTCTTCACGTTCCGCCAGCGCGACGGTTTCGTCGAGGACCGAATTTACCGTCACCTCGAGCCCGGCTGTGCTTATCAACTCGAGCTCAACAGAATGCGAACTTACGATCTCGAGGCCCTGCCGATTTCCAATCAGAAGATGCATCTGTACCTCGGAAAAGCCAAAGTCGCCAAGGGTCAGCAGGTCACGGACTATCGTTTCTTCATTCGCTCTATCATTCGTCACTCCGATCTCGTGACGAAGGAGGCGAGTTTCGATTATCTGCACAACGAAGGCGAGCGCGTTCTCCTCGAGGCGATGGACGAGCTGGAAGTCGCGTTTTCTCATCCTCTCGCCAAGCGAACGGACTGCAATCACATATATCTGAATTTCGTGCCTACGGTGATAATGGATCCGGCGAGAATCGAGGAGAGCGTGACGAGCATGGTGCTGCGTTACGGTCCGAGACTCTGGAAGCTGCGAGTACGTCAGGCCGAGATCAAAATGACGATTCGCCCGGCTCCGGGAAAACCTACCTCGAACGTGCGTCTGTGCATCTCAAACGACAGCGGCTACAGCATAGATCTTCATTTGTACACCGAGGCGACGGATCCCAAAGGCGGCGTGATAAGATTCGAGTCTTACGGCTCGGCGAACGCGTCGACGAATCCAAATTGGCGGCCGGGACCGATGCACGGGCTGCCGATCTCCACGCCTTATCTCACCAAAGATTATCTTCAAGCCAAGAGATTCCAGGCGCAGAGCGCCGGTACGACGTACGTCTACGATTTGCCGGACATGTTCCGACAGCAGATCGAGAAGCTGTGGGCGAAATATTATGAGGATCGGCCGAGCATCGAGAATCCCGTTATTCCGAGTCCGCTTCTGGACAGTATCGAGCTCGTTCTCGACGGCGACAATCTCGTGGAGCAGAAGCGACTGCCCGGCGAGAACGACGCGGGCATGGTTGCCTGGCGGATGACCCTATACACACCGGAATATCCCGCCGGCAGGGATATCATTCTCATAGCCAACGATCTTACGCATCTCATCGGTTCGTTCGGACCCAAGGAGGACATAGTCTTCTACAAAGCGTCGGAACGCGCACGACAATTGGAGATACCGCGTATATACTTCTCCGCGAATTCGGGCGCTCGTATAGGCCTCGCCGAGGAGGTCAAGGCTGTGTTCAGAATCGCCTGGGAAGACGAGAAGGACCCGGAAAAAGGCTTCAAGTACATTTACCTGTCGCCGGACGATTACGCCCGGCTGGCTTCGCTGAATTCGGTGAAGGCTTGCCTAATCGAAGACGGCGGCGAGTCGCGTTACAGGATCACCGATATTATCGGTAAGGACGACGGTCTCGGTGTGGAGAATCTCAAATACGCCGGTTTGACCGCCGGCGAAACTTCCCAGGCTTACGAGGACATTGTGACGATCTCGCTGGTCTCGTGCCGAGCGATCGGTATCGGTTCGTACCTCGTTCGACTCGGTCAGCGCGTCATACAAGTCGAAAATTCGCACATTATTCTCACGGGATACAGGGCACTCAATACAGTCCTCGGACGCGAGGTTTACGCCAGTAACAATCAGCTGGGTGGTATACAGATTATGCATAACAATGGAGTGTCGCACGCCGTCGAGCCGAGAGATCTCGACGCGATTTCCACGGCACTCAAGTGGATAAGCTACATGCCGAGATCCAAGGGCGCGCCGTTGCCGATAATGTCGTCGCCGGATCCTGTCGATCGCGACGTTGGATATTTGCCGACGAAGACGCCTTACGATCCTCGATGGATGCTGGAGGGACGACTCCTGCCCGACGACTCGGGGACGTGGGAGAGCGGATTCTTCGATCGTGGATCCTGGCAAGAAATCATGAGACCCTGGGCGCAGACCGTTGTCGTCGGAAGGGCGCGTCTCGGTGGCATACCTTGCGGCGTTATCGCCGTGGAGACCAGATCGGTCGAGATGCATTTACCCGCCGACCCTGCGAATCTCGACTCCGAGGCCAAGACCGTGTCGCAAGCGGGACAAGTCTGGTATCCCGACAGTGCGTACAAGACGTCGCAAGCTATCAAAGATTTCGCCAGAGAGGAACTTCCACTCTTTATATTCGCCAATTGGAGAGGATTCTCCGGCGGTATGAAAGGTAAGACTTTTTCCGAGTTTTTTTTATGTAAACGTGTTTGTTGGTTGGTATTTTTGTGCAAAGCCGCAGTCGCGGATGGATGTTTCCATCTTTCACCAATTTATTTTATGATGAAAATCGTCGCCCTTTCTTATGGGTAATTATGTCGTAATTTTTTTTTTTTTTTTTTTTTTTAAGTACCAAAAATATTTATCAGCGTTTAGCCATTCTACGCGCCTTAAATTGAACAGCAATTACACGTTCAATTTGAAAACATAACGAGCAACAATAATCTTTTTTTTTTTCTAATTACAGACATGTACGAACAAATTTTGAAATTTGGTGCGTACATTGTTGACGGTTTGCGATCGTACAAGAGGCCTGTTCTCGTGTACATTCCTCCGAACGGCGAATTGAGAGGAGGTGCCTGGGCGGTCGTTGATCCTACGATAAACCCGCGGCACATGGAAATGTTCGCGGACACGACGAGTCGAGGCGGTGTACTAGAGGCCGAAGGAATCGTTGAGATCAAGTTTAGGAACAAAGACATACTGAAAACGATGCACAGAGTAGATTCGGTGCTACGTGAATTACAGGTAAACCTTGCGGAAGATATAATTCCTTTATCATTATTGAAACGTCGTTTATCTCGTTTCTTCCTCTCTTCACAAATATTCCGCAATCACAAGCCAATATTTCTCTAACGCTTTTTATAGAAAGATAATTAAACAATTTCTCGTTGTTTTCTAAATCACAGGAAAAATACACGTCCGCGTCATCGGCGGAGGATCGTGCGAATCTCGAGGCGATAATACGCACGCGCGAGGGCGAGTTGGAGCCTATGTATCACCAAGTTGCCGTTCATTTCGCCGATCTTCACGACACACCCGAGCGTATGCTGGAAAAGAATGCGATACAAGAGATCGTGCCGTGGCGAAAGTCGCGACGACTGTTGTACTGGCATCTGCGTCGTCGACTTCTGGAGGAGGACATTAGGCGCGATATACTAACGACGCAGCCGACGTTGGCCGAGGGTCAGGTGGACGCTATGCTGAGACGCTGGTTCGTCGAGGACAAGGGCGCCACCGAGTCGTACCTGTGGGATCAGGACGAGAGCGTTGTTCTTTGGCTGGAGAGACAGCGCGACAACGAGAACAGCGTCGTGACGCGCAACATAAATTGCGTGAAACGCGACGCGGTAGTGACGAAGATCAAGGAGGTTCTCGAGGTTTGTCCGGAAGTGAGACTCGATGCTGTTCTCGAGATCGTGCACAGGCTTCAGTCGTCCGAGCGTGCCGAGCTCCAACGTACCCTCGTGCAACTGGAAGCGTCGGGTCAGGAGCCACACAATGATTCGAGCGCCTCGTCGTAACTGTCTTCGTTCTCCAAGCCGTCGAACTGATCCTCGCTTGCGTCCAGGAATTGCCTTTATAGACGCAAAACACGACTTTAGGACAAAATTCATTGTACAGTTTAGCCAACGACACGAGCTACGATCGTACGAACGATAAGAGATAATTGTAAACGCGGCAAACGCGTTAAACCGATCGCTATATCAATTGAGAATCGCCATCGAACGGGTTTTCGATGTTATTGCGATAACGCGAAAGTATGGTTTTTATGTGTATATATCGCAGGGTTTGACAGTGACGCTGTCGTGAAATGAACTTTGTAAACGAAGCCGTACTCACGCATCTTGTACGAGTGTATGTATAAAAAGAAAGAAAAAACAAAAACGCTAATTCGCGATAAGCCGGGTAAATACGCAGAGATTAGATGTATTTATTTTTAAAACGAACTTGAGAGAAAGAAGGAGTGAGCGAAAAATGAGGCGAACGCTTTGCTAATTTTTGAACGGCTTGGTGTGATTCGCAAACACGAGTGCACGTTTAGTTGGTTCTTTTTTCCTTTTTTTGTACATTGAAGATGAGTGAAAATAGAATCGATTAGCAATGCGATGACAAAGATGGAGTGTGAGTTTACAGGATTTGTGGATCGTGATTACACTGCCGTAAAGATATATTAAACGAGAAAAAAATCTATATGAAATTTGTGTTTTTTTATTTACACAGCGAAACGATATGTGGGTGTAATGACGAACCTTCTCGAAAAATCAGAAGACGGGTATGAGGCTGCGATGCGTGTCCTCCAGGTCGTCGTCCAACGTGAGAAGTACCATGAACGAGAAGAACATAGCGAACGCCGAGAGGAAATGCCAAATATCGTGGGAATCGAAGAAGTTCAACAACGCACAAGGTTTGTTGTAGAGCCGAGACTGCGCCGGAGTCTTCGCCCACGAAATTGACTTGTTGATGAAAAAGTAAAGAGCACCGATCCACGTCACGAAGGAAAGAATAATGTAGCACGCAGGTTCGAATAGAATTCGCTCGCGGTGGCAAACCTGTGAAAAAAAGCATCTTGCATCATGAGTATTAACTGTGTGGAAAGATTTGCTTCGTAAGAAAAATAATGTCGAGAGTTAATTCGGAACATTTCACTAGCGTGAGCCTGATTCCACGAATTTACTCGTTGAACTCTGATCATAAAAAGGAAATAAAGCCATCAATATTGAAAATAAAAGCACAATAAAAAAGTAGTATGCTGTAGGAAAAAGATCATAGATGTGGGAATCAGATTCTGGTTCCAATTATTTCTCTTCAAGAATCGAAAAGCTTCTTAAGTATTGACTTACCTTCATTACAATGTAGAAGAACGTGTACAGAATCAAATTGGACATGAGTACTCCTAGCAGAAACGTGGCAAAGTCCTTATCATGGTGCATATTGCCGTAAACTGCGACTCCTATGTTACAAGAATTAGCTATGATAAGAAGAATCAATCGACC
This sequence comes from Itoplectis maculator, assembly GCA_964034905.1. Classification (NCBI taxonomy): domain Eukaryota; kingdom Metazoa; phylum Arthropoda; class Insecta; order Hymenoptera; family Ichneumonidae; genus Itoplectis; species Itoplectis maculator. The sequence continues at coordinate 3,250,581 of OZ035854.1, read as the reverse complement.
GCCGTAGAGTGGTTTCAAAACATGGATAGCACCGGCCCTGGCGTCGTGTTTTAACGTCTGCAAGAACAGTATTATATATCATTGAAAGATAAACCGCGTGGCTGTATGAAAAGTCTCTTGTAACTAGAAAGTTATGCAGTACCATGACTACTCGTTGTATGAGGCCTCGATCCAGTCGCCACCGACCCATGTAGTAGATCTGCGCGGTCAACGCTATGCAGACGAGAAGATGCAACATCGTGAAGATGATCCAAAAGACATTCGAGCCATTTAGTACGCCGACCATTCCGAGAAATATTATTAACGCGAGAACGCCGAAGGTGAACGAAGCTCGAGCGTTTATGTCGGGATGGCGTGTTTGATAGATTTTCACCATACAAAGGACCGATATTATGTACATGAAACTGGTATCTGAAAGCATAGTGAAACCCAAAGTTATTGCGTTTTAAACGATACAATATCATTAAATATTATTTGTCAAATTACCAAACTGAAAGTTGCTGTGATTTGGACAAACGTGATAGCTTCCGGATAATATACCCTCCATCATGAGGGCCGTGCCCATCGCGTAAAACATGCCGTAATGCTGTGGAATTCCGTAGCTTTTCTTCTTTTCCGCGTGGCATACGTCAGCCTTTTCTCTCGTGTACGTCAAGAGTATGAACAACAGACCGAGGAGGATGTATCCGAAGTTCGAGAAGACGTGATTGAAATCGGAGAGCAAGCCGAGAGGATGAGCACATAGAAAATTGTAGTAACAGAGATCCTGGTTGCCAGTCACGTGAAGAACGTTCTGATACGTAAGTACCAGTTGGATAACAGGGAGCGTGTAGAAAACCGCGATGGTGAACAAGTAGTACAAGTAAAGTCGCGATTTGTGATGGAGTATTTTAGGATCTTTTCGCGCAAGATCGGCGACGGATAGGACGCGCATCGTTCGAATAATTTCTTTGTCCGATCGCGCATCGTCCATCATGTCGATATCGTCCTCGTCCAACGAAGAGTCGTCATCCTCCAACTATAATGTTGTCATTATTTTATTTAGCTTAATTACTGAAGTTTCTTGATTAATGTCTTTTTGTAAAGTTGTACTAAATTCATTGACTGTAGTGAAGGAAAATGTACGTAAACTTAGTGTCAATCTTCGGAAATTAAAGGAACACAGATTTTGTCTAAAATGCCACACGGCGCATATTATTCAATATTACCTCTTCGACGGTCGACGGTGATGGCAAGCATTCGGGTTCCTCCTCTTCGAGACTCAACAATTGCTCCCTGAGCTTCCTTCCTTTTCGAATTTTGTGTAATACAACACCTATGCTGTAAAAGAAGCAAAAGCCGATGCCTACGGCTAGACTTGTAAAGGATGCGGTAAGGAAGTCCTTTTTGCTGATGCTGGGTTTGATGATGAGCTTTACGTTTTTTTGACGAGACACTGTACTACTACCGGGAACTCCCGTACAATCGGAGTCATCGCCTTTGACTACGAGGACGACAAAAAAACCTCCTGGATATGCTTCTCTCTAAAAAAAACATTCTTTATCACTATCTGAATCCTGATTATTATAAGCAATCGCGCGTTATTGTTTTTCTGGCAATGCTAACCGGTATTGTTATCCCTCCTTGTCCGCTTACAGTTTGCCAGTAACCCGAGTACTGAACGTTCCGTTCCAGATCGAATACTGGACACTGCAAAGGATTGTAAATCAGACATCACAAGACGTTCTTACCCTCAACTAACATAAAAATAATAAAATAAACGCAACCTTTATATTCTTAGCTAATTTTTTTAACTGCACCCTATGTTTTAAAAAATATAATATGAAAATCTGACTGGTTGTGAAAAACATTTGAGAAAATCGGAAAAAGTAGTTAAAATAGCAATTTGACTGACTTACTACAAAAAAAGCAAGTTATTATGTTGCATAGCAATAAAGAAATAACTGAGATTTACAATTTCAAGATCAGATATCATACCTTAGTATCTTGAATAGAGAGTGACATGCAGACAGTTGAATCTGATTCAACATGAACCAGCACTGATGAACTTTCCGTCTGTCCAGAAAAATCATACCCATAATAGATGGGCTCGGCGGGTGATACAGTAATATTCTTAGGTTCGCCTGTGCTGGAGGAAGAAGTTATAACTATCATTGTCACATGTCTATGATCCACTGAAACATTTGTTAATTTCAATTTTTGTGTACCTGATATTAAAGTCTTCTCGCGATATGATTAAATCAAAAGAAACATCGGTGCGACTACTTGTGGAAATACTAACAATGATGTAATCTTCGTCAGTTTCATTTTTAAATTCATTCTGCGCTGAGCACAGAGTTCGGCTTGTTAAATCATAAGAAAGATCTGAACTGACAGTCTCCACTATGAACGGAATTTGCCAGGAGAGGATACCGCTCCTCTGGCGAACGACAACCACAAGAGGCTCCTCATTGGTGGAATTACTCTGAACTGTGATTCTTGCACCATCTGCAACCTCCTGAGATAAAGAGAAATGAAGGAACAAAAGTTAATAAGTTGGTCTTTCGAAAAAAAAATCACTCATTGGTTTTGGAGCAACTTAGAGATATCGGATCGAACAACAGGGGGAGTTAGTGCCCAACCGTTTTGTATCCTAGACAACTTACACTGTAGAGAAAAACGTATTCTACGGCAGAATTAAAGCTGTAATCAAAGTGTTTGTCGTAATCTGCAATAATGACTTTTGGCTCTAATGATGGAAGGTTCAGGCGGTTGAATTGCTTCCCGTCGATCGCTGCCAACAGCAAAATCAACACGAAGCCCGAAAATTTGAGCATCTTGACGAACTGCGCTGTGCTGAAGAAAACACACAATTATCATTATTTCAAGTGTAATTTACAGCAGTGACATAAATAACAATCATAAATTGGTGAATAAATTGTTGAATCGAAAAGAGAAAAAAATCGCAAATGGAAAAGAAAAGATGTACCGTGAGCCGCTTCTCTAGATGTTCAGGCTCAGCCTTTTTCCTCCTGGCGCACCATCAATTGCTCGGCAATTATTTGCCCGGAATAACATGAATCATCTCGAAGAACGCATAATGATTCCAACGAAACTCATAACCTATGCACCGAAGTGACGTTTCGGCAGCTGATCAATCGCAAAACGCGCGGCAACGACGGGTGTCACCTTTGCACACAAAATGCGCGCGGAACGCTTTGGCAATGCGCAACAATTCTTCGTGCCTTTGTTTCGTGAAATTTTCGACCAATGGAAAAGCGTGAAATTGAGATGCGCAAAGATCCGTGAATTATGTTTTTATAGTATAATCGTTTATTCGAACGGCTGTTCAGGAGAGACTATTGTTAGTTGTTACGAATCAGATCTGCGAAGCACTTGGCAGCAAGAGAGAAAACTTCGCTATACAACGGACGTCGGTTCCACCCAACATTGATAACACAATGATCGCAGCTCGCTGGCAATGAGACATAAATGCGACTCAGCATAAGATCGCCACAAGTTTGACCTCGGCAGAGTGGACGTCATTGACCTGTGTCTACGAAGTTCAGAGACACGTGAATTTTAACATTCTCGCAAAAATTGTAGCATGCAAAGACTATATCGCGAACATGATGTTTCGAATTTCACTCCGAATAATATATTGTTTATTGACTTTATTATCAATCTATCATATATAAATTTTCAAGCAAAAGTCTGTTGTCAGTCTCCGATAAACACCCAAATGGCGGTTTATTCCGTAGATTTGTAAAATTATTAATGAAACGGGAAACTTTTGTACACTTTTTGAACGAAGAAAAGATGAAAGTATCGAAATGAGTTAAATTCAATTTTTCATCCAGGAGTAACAAAAAGAGGATTAAAAACTGAGGACCTTAAAAACTTTATTAAATGTTCAATCTCATTAGATTACAAATTAGCATTCTTGCTGAAAATGATTATTGACCCAACCAAATTAGGGTCGCGATACATCCCAAACACTCTGTCCGAAGCGTCAAGCCTATCCCGGATTCGTGATGGAGACGAGTATCGGTGTTTTACATATCCGTTGTATTGCTGCTTCGACGCTTAACTCATAAACGGGTACGACTTTATCGGATGAGAAATGTAACGTAAACACAAGCGTACGGGAGAGAAAAAAATCACTCGCTCGTTGCTCGTTTTGCGATTTATTAGAGAGTTAGAATTTCCGAAGCGCGCGATTCCAGAAGGTTTTCCATCGTGTTTACGTCTTTGCACCAGCCGTCGAGCTGCTGAACCATGCCGGCTATTTGGGTGCGATCGAGAACACGGGGTTGTACCCAGGTCATGTTGACAATACCGGCCACTTGGTCTATCGCTCCGCGAACGAGACCTTGGGCTAGAGCCTTCATTACTAGAAGCTCGATTTCACCAATCGGTAGTCGAGTCTCGTGGGAGATTTCCGTGAAGCTCAATTGACTGTGAAAACGCACAAATGCATACGTTTGTTAATAAAACAATCATATTAATCACCAACTTAATCCAAAACGAACTGACAAATATTTCAAAACTATAGACTATAAACTATATATCATTGCATATTATTTTTTCAAGGTCTGGTACTTAACCAGTCAGGAGTTCATTTGATGAAAATTGCTCAAATCATTAACCGTTTCCAAACACGTGTCTCATCATCTTAAAATCCCAAAAATATGGAATCACCCACCGGTTATTGGCTTGCCTCTTGAAGGTCATCTCCATCAGACAGAGAAGCGATATCTTCTGCCGCAGTTTGAGTTCCTGGGCAGCAAGATCGGCAACCTTGCTCCACTGGGGTTTGAGCTTCTCCAAAGCGGCAATATCGCCGGCATTGAAAGCCTGCAGAAGCTCTACCAGCCAACTGTTAGTCGTGCCTTTCAGCGATTGCAGCACCGGATGTGCTAGCAATTCTCCTAGATTGTAGACGCCTTCACCGAGAAGTGCCGCGAGACCGAGGAAAAATGCGTGCTGCTCTTGTTCCTGTTTACTCAGAGTATCCAACTCGATGCAACCCAGATACCTGCACATTCAAGACAGAACATGTTAATTGAAGATTTTTATGAAACATATCAAATCAGTTTGTCAGTTATATAGTCAATGCGTTAATAAGTTGCACATTTTGTGAGTGTATCACTAAATCTGTAAATTCTAATAGCAATAATAACATTCGCGAAATTAAGGAGTTTGAAAAAAGAAAAAAAATATCTGGACCAAGATATATAAAACCGGTACTCAAATTAAAAAATGATAAAACAAATGTACACTTGTAGATATAATAGCATCGTTTTTGTATCTTTCAAACGCGATTGAAACAGGTTTGAAATGTTAAAACAGGATACGACACTTACCTCAGCGCAGTACGATAGTATTCCGCGTGTTTTCCCTGCAGGCGGTATAACCGGCTAGCGAGCAGATAGAATCTACCATGAACCGTGGTAATGCCATCGGCATTGTCGAGCATAACTTCAACGTCATCGATGATCTTTTTCGTCTTTTCCTGATCGTTGAGCTTGTCCAGGAGTATCTGTCCGGCGAGCACTTTGCACAGCGCGACTGCCTCATTGTGGCTGGCTACTTTAGGCTCAGTTTTCTCCAGAAAAGTAATCGCTTCCTGCTTGTCCTGAAATTGCTGAATAACGTGTGCGAGAATCTCCACAAGGGACAGCGGGTTTATCCTGAAAAAAAAATGTCGTACGTCAATGAGGTTATGTTCGACGCGATCGTAGTAAAGTCGACTCGAAATACTCACTTGCTCTCGAAAGTCGACAAGAAGTTCTTGTACAGCTGCACGAGGTTATCGCCTTTCTGGAGCGCAGGATGAAGGACGAAAGTCTCGAGTTTGAGGGTGAGTTGATGCCAGAGCCTGCAAGTCACCAGAGCCATGTCAGATTAAACAAACCCGGTTACGCTGATACATCACCGCGCGTTGCGACTAATTGTTGATTAAATACTTCTTGTTGTAGAGCTCCTCCAGTTGCACCCATTCCGCGGCTAATTCCTTGTCGGGAACGTTTTGTTTTTGACTTAGAAATGTGCTAACGTCCTTCGGTACAGCGAGGGCTGCCATGTTTATTAACAATGACCGGCAGAATCGTCGGTGCGCACGCGCTCAAATCTCGAACTTTGTCGCGAATCGTCAGGACGACTGACGAATGAAGTTCCTCGCTCGCGAGTTTCAAAGCCGCTCACCTTTTGGTGGTGGCGCTAGCGGCGATGATGGTGAGTCTAGAGATGTGCAAGAAATTTGTGACCGGTCATTTTTTGGTCTTGTGACCGTCCCATGACCGTCAGATGACCAGGCGAAAAATGACTTCCTCGTGACCGCAGCGCCGCCACCGATTAAATTGTGAACCAGACACAAGAGCCGATGCATTCCGAATTCCGATCTTCCGATAGCCTGGGTACGGCCTACGGGGTAACCGGCGCCGACACGGGACACGACCGGACGTTCTCAGCTAAGGTACGTTATTTTTATAATTAATTAGGGTTATCGTAGATAAAATACGTATTGCGTGATAAGAGGGTAAGAGGGTAAGGTATGAACTTTAATTGAAAGTTTCGCCCATTTATGTTGTAGAGCGTTCCATCGTTGGTGACATAACCGCAATCATCGAGCAAGGACGGTTTTTGTTTATGGTATGTATTTTTCCTGAATTAATTCTTCTAAAGGAGTATAAAATATTAAATTATGACTTAAGGGGAGTAGATAGGTAGATATTTATTAGCTGTTCGTGCCCTGCTGTTCTTAAGAATCTTATAGGCACTTCGCACTGAGAGTAGCATTAATAAACTTTTGTGACTGACTTAGAGATGTGCAATGACCGTCATTTTTCGACATCGTCAATTGACACAAAAATGACCGTCACGTGACCGTCATTTTTGTGTTTCCAAATTCTGTGATGTGCAATGACGGTCATTTTTGCTGAGCGTCACAAATATGGTCAAATGACGTCAAAACCGCTATTTAGTTGCACAATGACCGTCATTTTTTTTATTGTCACAAATATCGTCATTTTTTAAAGGGAAAACTTGAAATATTGTTTACCTACAAATGTTCATCCAAATGTTTAATTCGATGAGAATTGAAAAAAGAACCAACCTTTCAATGTATCAATAGTTATTGCTGTCTTAAAATTTTCTAAAATGAGACTTTCTTTCCAAAAAAGGTTCTTGTATCATCTATGATTTTTACAGATTCTTTATTCTATTCCGAAGTATTGCTGATCGAATCTCAATTTTGTCTGATAATCTGATCATAACACAGAATAAACAATAATAAGGTTTTACGTCAACGTCGTTTTATTCATTATTTGGTTTGTACTTTCTTACAATAGGAACATTGAATATCTTAGAACTCTTATCGCAAACATTAATCGATATCTCTTAAGATTAATAAAATAAATTATTATCTTTTGTATTTATTACGTAAAATCACAGTTACGTTTCATTTGACTTTATGCACTCACAATTTCTATCGAATTGATGCACAACCTTCTAAGAGACACTATATATCTTCTTGAAGATACTCCTCATCCAGGTACTCCGTTTCGGCTGCAGATTCTTTTGAATCTTCGCCCTCGTCCGAACCTTCTGACTCTGCCGGCGTCTGAGTCGAGGCTCGAGCAACAAACTTCGATCTTTTTGCTGATCCTTTGTCGTTGAACAATCGCAAGTTATGAGATATGTACGTGATCATTGCGGCACGATCTACATTCAGTCTGTTTCTTTTGGCATTGTGAATCCAGCCTTGAGTACTGAAAGTCCTCTCAGTCGCAGCTGAGGTCGCTGGTAGATTCAAAAGCTCCTGAGCAATCTTACTAAGACTCGTTTTGTGACAGATCCCTTTCCACCATTTGGATGGAGCAGTTGACGATGCCGCTTGTTGGACGTACGATTGACTCCACAGACCCTCGTTGGAATTATAGTCAGCCAGTTCCGAAAGAACTTTGTCGTCATTTAATCCGAATTTCGATGATAATTGATGAATCAGCACAGAGCCTGATACTTGGTCCTCTTCGCTCAAATACTTCCCCTTATAAGCCGGATCTAAAATGTTGGCGGCCAAGTGAGCAGGTGTTATGGCCATCGAACGTCGGGACTGAATAGCTGCGATAGCAGCAGTCGATTCTTCCGAAGAAAGTGCGGGAAGTGAACTTGTTTTCAGCTCCTTGTTGAAATGTCGATCTAGTTCCGAAAAAGCTTCCGGGACACTACTGAGCTTCGGCGTGTCTCCTTCCAAAGATTTGATCCACGAAGCCACCGGCTCGATCAAAAACAAGATCTTCTGTGCTTGGATCCAAAACTCTTCGTCCAAAAGTACAGCTTTAGTCAATCGATTCATCATTTTCGAAGCAGTCGGGTTGATCGCGAGAGCTTGCAGGTTGTGTTTATTCTCGCAGATGCTTTGCAAGCTCGCTACGATCGAGCCCCACCTCGTTACAACTGGCAGTTTCAGTGTAGTCTGGACACTCTGTGGGTCTTTGCTTTGCAGCGATTTCAACGTCGACGATAAAAGATGAGAGTTTTTTACTTCTTTCGCGATGGATTTCAAGTTTTGTGTCAGCAGATCAACTGACGGAAGTTTCATTATATCTTTTATCAATAGATTCAAGACATGAGCTGCGCATCCGTAACAGACGAGGCTTTTGGGCCCGTAGTGCTCTTCCAATATACGCCAAGCAGACTTCATGGCAGAAGCGTTATCTGTGCATATCCCGAGAACTTTCGATGCTCCGATTTCGTCGATTACTTTTATCATTTCTGCTGCGATATAAGCGCCTGTTTCCGAGTTGCTGCCCGTCGGGACGGATTTGAAGAACACTGGTTCAGGAGTAGTTACAATGACATTTACGATACCCTCGTTACGAATATTGGACCAGCCATCGCATTGAAGACCAACACAACTTGCAGCCATCACTTTTTTATCCACTTCTGCTTTGACCTCGACGTAGACGTCTTCGAGATACTTTTCAGAAACCTGACGTCTTGTAGGAAGCGGAAATGCCGGTCGAAGGTGTTTGAAAAACGTTTGCCAGTGTGGATTCTCTGTCATGGTGAGAGGAGTCCCTGATGAGTATATGGCTTTCGCTAGCAGTTTCTGGCTTTCAGTGATGTCCTTCGGCGCCATCCTATCGCAGAAATTTTTTATCGTCGATGGCCCGCTCGAGTTACTTTTGCGTGTGGTCTTGCGATGACTTGAGTCCGTCGAATCGCATTGACAAGTCTCGTTTTCTTTATTCGCGACAGATCCCGTATCAAAACTGTCGCTGAGATCATAATCCGCAGTAACCCTAACCACGCTTGCCGTGCTGCTGGACTTCGACGAACTCGACGAACGGTGCCCATGGCGACTGCGCGATTTTTTTTTCTTCCCATGTTTCGGTTTCGCTCGACGTATCTGATCCTTGATGATCTCGGGACAGCCTCGACAAATTTTGAGATGCTTGGCCATACGCGTCACGTGATGTGCGTAGGTTTGAGTGCAATACTTGCACTTGTGCATTTGCATTTTCTGGTTGGGTTGCCTGGCCATTGCAGTAAAATTCATGCCGACGATTTTTTTTAGCCGCATGTTTTTGGCAGTGTCGACGCGACACGCGGACCAGCTAAAAAAAAAAGACCAGATTCTACAATAAGAATTTGAACGAATACTCCTTTTAAGGGGATCTAGTCAGTCACAAAAGTTTATTAATGCTACTCTCAGTGCGAAGTGCCTATAAGATTCTTAAGAACAGCAGGGCACGAACAGCTAATAAATATCTACCTATCTACTCCCCTTAAGTCATAATTTAATATTTTATACTCCTTTAGAAGAATTAATTCAGGAAAAATACATACCATAAACAAAAACCGTCCTTGCTCGATGATTGCGGTTATGTCACCAACGATGGAACGCTCTACAACATAAATGGGCGAAACTTTCAATTAAAGTTCATACCTTACCCTCTTACCCTCTTATCACGCAATACGTATTTTATCTACGATAACCGTAATTAATTATAAAAATAACGTACCTTAGCTGAGAACGTCCGGTCGTGTCCCGTGTCGGCGCCGGTTACCCCGTAGGCCGTACCCAGGCTATCGGAAGATCGGAATTCGGAATGCATCGGCTCTTGTGTCTGGTTCACAATTTAATCGGTGGCGGCGCTGCGGTCACGAGGAAGTCATTTTTCGCCTGGTCATCTGACGGTCATGGGACGGTCACAAGACCAAAAAATGACCGGTCACAAATTTCTTGCACATCTCTAGGCACACTTTGGCCTTTCGATTTCTAACTAATTGATATCGATTGATAGTCGTTTGATATTGATTGATAGCCTAATATCAATGATTGATAGTAATTATTTTTTTTATAATATCAAAAACAAAATTTAGCCTGAAGTTGGCCGCATTTTTTTTATTTTCTGCCGAAATGACTTCTTTTAGGGCTTAATCGATGCGGAATCGTTTGATAGTTAATTAATAACGTTTGATAGCGATTGATAGTCCACGGATTCTCGGAAAATATCATGTAGAAAGCTGTACGCGCTTTACGCGCAGCAGCCACCGAGCAACATAACCTGCAATGGATGTTTTTAGCCGAATTTAATTAAATTGACTCGCAATTGATGCGGAATCGTTTGATAGTTAATTAATAACGTTTGATAGCGATTGATAGTCCACGGATTCTCGGTTGAGTTTTATTTTTATTGTTTAAAATCCTTCTTTATAAACTAACAAGCAACCCGGTCGCCCCTGCGGGGCGCCGGGTTGTTGTTGGAGGGCTTCGCCCCCCAAACCCCCATTGGGGGGCTCCGCCCCCCAAACCCCCCAAAAATGACCCTGCGGCAAAAATGTCCCTTCGGGACATTTTTCCCTGGTGTCATTTTAAGGCACTCACGCGGTCGTCGCGCTCCGCGCTCCGCAGGGGGTCGTTTGGACGTCGCGCACCGCACAGCGCCGGTCGGACGTCGCGCTCCGCACGATGCCGTTCGAAAGCCGCGCTTCGCGCTCTACACGGTGGCGTTCGGACGTCGCGCTTTGCGCTCTGCACGATGCCATCCGGACGTCGCACTTCGCGCTCCGTACGGTACCGTTCGAAGGTCGCGTTTCGCGCTGTGCACGATGCGGTTCGGTCTAGAGACGTGAGCGGTATACATGACCAGTAATTTTACGATTAAAAAACGGTATGTGACCGGTGTTAAATTCACGACATCGGTAATAAAGTCATATAGTCTCTTAGTGATTAAGAATTCTCGTCAAGATACGGTGAATTTACGAAACAACGTTGCTGTAATTTTACCAAAAAATTCGTTACCGGTTATTTCACAACTATATAGACGCAGTTTTCAATTTTTTATGGTGAATTCACCAATAAAAATTTGTAACCGGTCAAACTTACGAGCATTTTTCGTGACCGTATTTTCACAACACAAAGATTGTAGAAAAAAAAATGTGGATAAAAGACGGTAAAGGTACGGTAGTTTCATTGTTATTTTACCAAAAATAAAAATACCGGTATTTTCATATCTATATAATTCTGTGATGTTCAATGTCGGTCATTTTAAAAAAATAAAAAGTCATTCGAATCAATAGAAAATTACCCATAAAATGGTCAATAGAAAATGTGGAGTATAAATTTATCGCGTTCAAAACGCAGGCAGCGAGGCCACAAGAAATTACCAATTACAACGAGGACCCAAGGCCCTAGGATGTTGAGTTATCGGTCGGTATAGTAGTGATGATAAAATACCGACGGTTGATATTCGATTTTTTTTAGTCGATGTTTCATAAAAAAAACAACACCGAACGTCGATTAATCGACGAAGATCGGAAACATGTGGACAAAGATTTATGGTCGGTAAAGCAGGTATTTTTGTCAAAAACGCTATCCGGTGTTTTTCTAATGCACTTTCGTCGGCACCGTCGCGGGTATTTCGGCTACGTCGCCATGTTGTTTACAATCGCGTAAATAGAAGGAAGTTGAAGAACAGCCTAAAAAAAAGGAGTCTATCAAATCGGTTCAGAAATACCTGCTTTACCAACCATAAACGTTTGTCCACATGTTTTCATCCGTCTCTGTCGACTGGAATTTTATTTGATTAGTTTCTCTCGAAAACTAAGGATCTCCAAATGTTTTAATTACGTTATTCGTAACCGCCAAACGATTCCGCATCGAATGAGCCCTATTAGAGTCGATTTAAATTAAAAAAAAATGTTTGGCTAACTTTGGGACTTTTTTAGTTTTTTAATTATTGTAATTAAACAATTGATTTCTAAACGATGAAATTGATCTACCAATCATCACCAAACGACCACCAATCGACTAGTATTTTTTATTTATTTTTTTACCGACCGTAAGCCTTTGTCCACATGTTTTCATCCGGCTCTGTCGACTGGAATTTCATTGTATTAGTTTCTCTCGAAAACTAAGGATCTCCAAATGTTTTAATTGCGTTATTCGTAACCGCCAAACGATTCCGCATTGAATGAGCCCTATTAGAGTCGATTTGAATAAAAAAAAATGTTTGGCTAACTTTGGAACTTTATTAGTTTTTTAAGGAGCGCTGTGATCGGCCGTTACGTACAAACGTGTAGGGAAGTAGCTGTGCATTTCGAGGAAGGTTGCAGTGAGGAAAGACGATTTAGAGACACGAAAAGTGGGTGAGCTGGTTCGGGAAAGTTTGCTGAACGAACGGTGATAATAATTTTGGAAGAGGAAGGAGGGCGAGAGACGCTAGCAGCGAAAACGGAAAAGGCGAAGGTGAGAGGTTAGGGCGACGACGAGCAGAATGAGCGGGACGACGAGCGTTGGGAGCGCCACCGACGCGCAGCGGAAGCGGGTGGTAGTACAACGAAAGAACCCGGACCCGACGGTCGATATCAAGAAAAGGAGGGGCAGACCACTGGGCTCGGTCGGTATGAAGAGGCAAGGCGCGACCACGACACGGAGTCTCGACCGTTTCCTAGTGAGGCAGCGAGCGGAGAAGGAGAAAAACGAAATTCAAGAACGGGCAGACGAAGACCCAGACGCGGACTTGGAAGAGAGAACGGACATAAGGCTGCTACTCGACAGGAGGGTAAACGACACGGTGAACAGCGAGACGGGAAGCGAGGCAGGCCCAGACGGACAAATAGCGGAAGGGAGGGGGACGAAGGCGAACGACGAGCACGCGCTGTCAGCTTTGGCGAACCCCTTTAAGCCCAGTCGCAAGCTCGTATATACGCCAAAAAATAAAGGTGAGCGGCCGCCGGGGGGGGAGGTTACCTTAAAAGTAGCGACCGAACAAGAAAGCGAGGAAGGAGACAAGGCCAGTGACAATAGTGGAGGAGCGAATCAGAAGGCGGACGACAGTATCGAGAATCTCGGAGACGAGGATGGAAGAATCGAACAGGACGAGAAACAAGAGGACACAGGACTGGATTCAGAGGCTGGCGCGAGAAAAACAAATAGTGAAAATGAAAATCATTGGCAGAAGATGCTCGAGCAGTGGACGGAAAGGTGGGAAGAGTCATGGAAAGACACAGTGAGGGGGGAAATGAGGGGAGTGCTCAAGGAAATGCGACAAATTCTAAGAGACAAGGACATTGAGAGGAGAAATTTCAAAGAGGCACTGGTTAACCACCAAACCGAGATCCTTCTGAAGCAATCAAGATGGGAAGTCGAGAGTGCGGATAAGGACGCGCTGATAAACGCACTTCGGGAGGAGAACGACAATCTCAAACAAGAAATTTCGCGTCTGAGAATCAACGAGAACGTGGCGGACAACAAACAGATGACAGAGACGAAGAGACGGTGCAGCCAAACCAGCAGAGATGAGAATGGAAACGACGAAGTGTGCAAAAACCGAGAACGGGAAGTGAGCTTAAGCGAAATAAGCGAATTTGAGGTTAGCTTGACACCGGGGAGGCGGATCATCTCAGCACCCGTAAATGTGACTCGGAGTCAAAAAAGAGGCGCACAGCGAAGTGGAGTTCAGGCACACGAAGGAGGAGGGGGTAACGGAGCGACGAGGCGTCCACCACGGCCACTGACGCAGACGGAGTGGGAGGAAGAGCAGGAGGAGAGACAGCGAAGGAAGTACAACGTCAAACTGCAGGGGATGCGATACACTGGAGGCGACAAACACAAGGACATTGAGGCAGTGATAAGCAGGCAGACAGGAGTAAGGCCGTGGATCCGAAGATGGGTCGCGACAAGGACAGGCACCCTGGTGGAGCTCGGGTCGATCCACAACAAGATAAGTATCATGAAAAACAATCACCGGAAGAGAGGAGAAGTAGGAATCTACGACGACCCAACACCTAGACAAAGAGAGGTGCAGGAGTGGATCGAGGAATTGGCGAAGGATCTGAGGAGGGAAGGAGGGTATGTTCGCACGGGACATTTGAAAATCTGGTCCAAAGGAAAATGGAGGCAGTGGGAAGACAGGACGGGAAGACTGGTAGAGGAAGAAACACGGAGGACAGCGAGCTCCCAGGCAGCAGCGCAAGACCCGGGGGGCCGGGGGTTTCGGAGCGGACCTTGGAGCGGACCCTGGAGCAGAGGACCATGGGGAGCAACACGCAGGGATTAAAATCGCCACATGGAATATCGCGGGGGCGAGGAAGATTGCGGAAATAGAAGAGTGGATGAAGAAATGCGATATTGTAGCGTTGCAGGAGACATGGACCGAGAAGAAGGACGAGTGCAAAGTACTAAAAGAGCTCGATAGAAACTTTAGGTGGCTAACGAAACCGGCGGTGAGGGTTAAGAAACGGGGAAGAGCGATTGGAGGACAACTAATAGGAATTCGAAAACAAGTGTTGGGGAATGGGACAATGGAGGAATGGAAAGAGGGATTAGTAATAAAGGGAATAAAGCTAGGCAGCACCAAAGAACGCTTTACAATAGCCACGATCTATAACAACTGCGGATTCAAGAAACTGGAAAAAGAGCTAGAGAACATTATAGTAGACGCAGAGGAAAGAAAGGAGAGTATATTATTGATAGGAGATATAAATGCGAGAATTGGAAAGGAAAATGGCGGGGTTGGCGATGGGGAAAACGGTGACGGTAGGGAATCAAAGGATGGTGTGATCAACGATGAAGGCAGGAAGTTGTTGGATTTTTGCGAAAGAAATGGGCTGATGGTAATGAATGGCAGATGCGATGGCGACCGCGAAGGGAACTTCACATATGTGGGGGAACAAGGGGAAGGCGGATCGGTCATTGACTATGCAATTATAACTGAAGGGAAGGAATATATAATATCGGGAATGGAAGTAGAAATAAGAGTAGAGTCAGACCATTTGCCACTAGTCATCGACACGGGAATTAAGAGGAGCAGGGAAAGAAGGGATGAGGGAAATGGTAAAAGAGAAAAGCGAAAGCAGGAGAGGGTTCTAGTGTGGAAGGAAGAATTAGGAACAGAGTACAAAGAGGAATTCAGCGAGCAATGGAAAAATAGAGCGGTAGTGGAGGAGGCCAGGGATAGATGGGACAGATTGGTAAAAATAATTGAAAGAACAGCAGAAAAGATAGGGATGACAAGGAGCTTGAATGGAAAATGGAGCGGAGCAGGGATTAGTGCAGAGATCAGAGAGCAGAGAAAAATAGTGTGGGAGAAACTGAAACAGTTCATAAAAAGCAAGGAAGGACAGCGAAGGGAAAGAAAGATGAGCTTGGTGGAGGAGAGGCGGAAGTTAAAGAAATTGAAAAAAGACAAAAAAGAGGAGTTCTGGTCGGGGAAATGGAAGAAAGTAGAGGATAGCAGAAATGTGACGGAGATGTGGGAGGCGATTAGACCGTTTAGGCCCAAGAAAGCTGGTATGAGTAAACAGATTAGTAAGGAAGAGTGGACAGAGCATTTTAAAAAGTTACTGGGGGGGGGGAGGAGACAGACGAAGAGATGGGTCAGAAGGGAGGAGATAGCGAGCAGGCGATGGAGATGAAAGGAGTATTGGGTGAGTTGGTAAACAGAGAAATCGGAATGGAGGAATTGGCGAAAGCACTGAGGAAAATGAAAAATAGAAAGGCAGCAGGGGAGGACGGGATAGTAGCGGAATTTTTTAAAGGGATGCCAAAAGAAGGAGTAATTGAATTAAGGGAAATTTTAAACGAGTTTTGGAAAAAAGGAGAATTAGGAAGAGGATGGGAAGTAGGGAGGATATTCCCGATACACAAGGCAGGGGATACAAGCATTGCGAGCAATTATAGAGGCGTTACGCTCCTAAATGTAGGTTATAAGTTATTGACGAGCATAGTCACGGGGCGGCTAAAGTGTTGGTTAGAAGGGACCGGTACTTTGAAGGAAAGCCAAGCGGGATTTCGGAGTGGGCGAAGTACGAGAGACCACATCTTCGCACTGAACGCTATAATTAATAACAGGCTCAAGCGGAAAGGAGGAAAATTGTATACGGCGTTTGTAGATCTCAAGGCCGCGTTCGACAATGTGGATAGAGGAATAATGATGGAGAAACTACGAAAAGCAGGAATAGGCGGAAGACTGATAAGGATAATAGGGAAAATTTATGAAAATACGGTAAACGAGATAATAACAGGTGAAGGGATGACGGAGCGGTTCAGGACAGTGAAAGGAGTGCGGCAGGGTTGTCCTCTTAGTCCACTACTTTTCTGTTTGTTTATTGAAGATATGGATGACGAATGGGAGCGGAAGAACGAGGGGGGTTCGGTGATAGGTCAAGTCAAGATATTTGGAATGAAATTTGCGGATGACATAGTAATTGTAGCGGATGAGGAGGAGGGACTGAGGAGCATGCTGGGAACATTGGAAAAATATACGGACAAGAACAGGCTAACGTTCAATATCGACAAGACTAAGATCTTGATCTTCAAGAAGGGGGGAAGAATTAAGCGGGGGCAGAAATGGAAGTACAAGGACAGAGAGCTGGAAAGGGTTAATGAGTACAAGTACTTGGGAGTGTGGTTTTCAACAGGCAATACGTTCGGGAAGCACATAAAACTCGTGGCAGGAAAAATAAGGAAGGCAATGAACGGGGCTTGGGGAATATTTAAGAGGGCAAGGATAGGTAGCTTACGAAGGAGGCTGCACCTAATGGATGCAATAGTAAAAAGCGGGATGCTGTACGGGGTTGAAATTTGGGGGTGGAAGCAACGAGACCAGATAGAGAGACTGCAAGCAAGATACGTAAAGATGGCAATGGGGCTGAGGAGGAATACACCGGGGTATATCTGGAGGATGGAGGCGGGATGTAGAGGAATTGGAGTGGAATTGTGGGAAAGGGCAGCAAAATATTTAGGGGAGATCATGGGAATGGAAGAATCTAGATGGCCGAAAATTTGTCTAAAGGAGGAAACCAGAGGAATTATAAATGGGAACCCGTCAAAATGGGGAAAGGAGCTAAAGCGGGCTATGGAGGGAATTGGAGAAGGGGAAATATGGGAAACAGTAAGAGACGGAGATAAGGAAGGATTCGAGAGGAAAATAGAAAGAGGGATTAAGATTAGGAGGGACCAAGAAGTACAGCAGGATTGGAGTAAGATTGATGCGTCGAATTATTGCAAGGAGTATCGAAGTAGAAAAAGGGTAATTGGGATGGAGGAATACTGGGAGGACGGAGGATTAAGAGGGGAAATGAAGGAAGTGTGGGCGAGAATGAGATGCGGAAGTGTAGGGAGGGAAAGTAGCAAGGGGTTCAGTGACACAAAATGCAGGGTATGCAAGATAGAGAAGGAGACCTTGTCGCATATTTGTGAGTGCAATGGGATTCGGGAAAGAATAGATCAGAAATTAGGAGAGGAACTAAAGAAATGGGCGAACAGTATTAGAGGAGAAATGGGGCAGAAAATAAATAATGTTTTAAGGGCGGAGAAGCCCGTAGTAGTTTTATGTGAATATGTTGCGCAGTACGAAAGACTAGTAAATAAAATAAGCGAGGAGTAGAGAATGTATTATAGAGGAATGGGAAAGAAAGAGTGCAAGTGTGTATGTGGAAAATGTAAGCGTGTAATCAAAGATTAAGGGGGATTAATGTATGGGATGGGACATGTGTAAAAGCCCGCAAGGGTATGCATTGAAATAAACTATCTACTACTACTAGTTTTTTAATTATTGTAATTAAACAATTGATCTCAAAACGATGAAATTGATTTACCAGTCATCACCAAACGACCACCAATCGACCAGTATTTTTTAAATTTTTTTCCTTAAAGTTGTACGGTCAACTTTATAGAGCTTTGGAAACGGTCACGTACCGTATTTTTACGGTAAAAATACCGTAACATTACCGGTCACATTTACTGCTTACATCTCTAATATTAACCTGATCAAGAGACGCGGCAGCGTCTCGAGATATGTACATTTACCTACTTTACCGACCGAAGACGAGACGCTCCAAGACTAGAGATGTGGAATTACCGCAAAATCCGGAAGCGGTAAACTTACCAAAAAATTACCGTATTTTTACCGTAAAATGAGGTCATTTTTTTTTCGCGCAATCAGGTGTTGTGGAATTACCGTCACAAATTTTTTCGATAAACATACCGTAAAAATATGGTAAATCCAACTATTTAGATGTGGAATTACTGGTCACTTTACTTTCTGGTAAATTTACGGTCACAAAAAAGTATGACCGGTCATTTACAACTAGATAGGTGTAACAGCTAGTTTTTTTTTTATTTTTTATTTTTTATTTTTTTCATGTATTATTATGAAATGCTATTGCAGTAGCTGGTTTCTGTGAGACAGGGAGAGAGGAATGTCCTCCGGATAATTAAGCTTACACGAGGTTGATGAGGAATAAAGAAAATACTTTTTATTTGTACTCCAGCGCCTGCTCGTTGCAGTGGTTGCTACGTGACTGCTCGTGCGCAGCACGAGCGTCTCTCTCGTCTCGTTGGCGCTCGACGCGCCCTCTTTCTTCTCGACGCGCGGTGGTAACTAAACCTAAAGGCGCGCACGCAACAAACTACTCCAATACTTCCGCCGTTTGTGTGTGTCGCGCTTTTATACCCATTGCTGCGCGTAACATTGCGAATCGCTCTCTCGGCAGAGCCTTGGTGAAAATGTCAGCCTTTTGTTGCTCTGTCGGTACATACTCGACTCTTATTTCTCTAGCCTCGGCCTTCTCGCGGATATAATGGTACCGAATATCTATATGTTTCGTGCGCTTATGAAACTCTGGGTTCCTGACTAATTTAATCGCACTTTGATTATCGACGAATATCACAGTCGTTTCTGCACGAATATTCCCAAGATCCGCGAGCAGTTTTCTGAGCCACACGGCTTCTCTAGCTGCTGCAGATGCTGCGACATACTCGGACTCAGTCGTGCTGAGTGTGACTAGTTTCTGACGCTGACTGGACCACGTAACTGGTCCATTTGCAAGCTCGAACAGATAACCTGTTGTGGATCGCCTCGTTTCCATATCACTCGCATAGTCCGCGTCGGAATACCCTACGAGTCTGGGCACGCTTCCGCCGTCGCGAAACTCGATCCCGTATCCTATCGTTCCCGTCAGGTACGCAAGAATTCTTTTGACCGCTCTCCAGTGATCGTCACTGTGATTATTCAGATACTTGCTCACTGAATTGACCGCGTATGCTACATCTGGACGCGATACAATTGCTAGAAACATAAGTGACCCGACAGCTTCTCGATACGGCACTTCTCCTACTCTCGATTCACCATCAATAGCGGGGCAGAGCACCACGTGTGGATCTGCTGGTACGCTCACTGATTTCGCCGCACTCATACCGAATTTTTCGACGATCCGCTTTGCATACGCGCTCTGGTGAACGAATATCGCTTTCTTATCTCGATTGCGGGCGATCTGCATGCCTACAAACATGCTTGCATCACCGATGGTGATTTTGAACGAATTCCCCAGATGTCTCAAGACTTTCTCAAGGACCTCGCTCGATTTCGCCGCGATCAGCCCGTCATCTACAAATAACGCTAGATATACAACAGAGTTCCCGACATTTCCAACGAAAATACACTGATCGGCCTCAGTTTCCTCGAAACTGAATTCTCGCAAAAATGCACTAAACTTCTTGTTCCAGCACCTTGGTGCTTGTTTTAACCCGTATAGGGATTTTTCTAGGCGGCACACGACACTGTCACTCGCACTTTTCTTCTCGCCCTTGACGCTGAGACCTACTGGTACCTCCATGAAGATTTCTTCATCCAGTTTCCCGTACAAAAACGCCGTCTGCACATCAAACTGTGCCAGCTCGAAGTCCCTCGATGCGACCATGGCGAGCAGCACCCTCAGCGAGTCGTATCTTACGACAGGCGCGAAGGTTTCCTCGAAGTCGATTCCTTTCCGCTGCATGAACCCTCTCGCGCATAAGCGAGCCTTGTGCTTGTAGACGTTGCCCTCCGCGTCTCTCGTCAGCCGAAAAACCCACTTCGAATCGATGACCTTCATTCCAGGTTTCTTCTCGACCAGCGACCACGTGCCATTTTCTCGGTGAGCCTCCAGCTCCCTCTCAATTGCCTCGACCCATTGCGATGAGTTCTTGCTCGCCATCGCTTCGCTGAACGTCCCCGGTACCTCGTGTTCCGCGACATTCGTCTCGTATCGCGCTGGTTTCTTCAGCGACCCGCGATCTCGCAAGCTCCACGTTTCTCTGGTCGGCTGCGGCTGCACGGCCAACTCCGGAGGTTCTTCAGTGGCCGGCAGGAAAACATCATCGTCATCGTCAACCGCTTCTCCTTCCTCAGCGCGAACCTCGTTTTTCTCGACCTTCGGCAGAATGATTCCCTCGTCTCGATTCTCGTTCTTCTCACCCTCGTCGTATGCACTAGCCGCTTTCCCGACCGTCTCGTGAAACACGACGTCCCGCGACACCGTGACCTTTTTCGACACTGGATCGTAAACACGATAGTTCGACGAGTTTCCTTCGTAACCAACGAGAATCATTCTCCGTGCTCGCACGTCGAATTTCCGCGTAAACTGCTTCGGTATATTTACGAATGCTTCCGCCCCGAAAATGCGTAAATGCTTCAGATCTGGCTTCTTCCCGACCCATAGTTCATACGGCGTTGCACCG
This sequence comes from Itoplectis maculator, assembly GCA_964034905.1. NCBI lineage: Eukaryota > Metazoa > Arthropoda > Insecta > Hymenoptera > Ichneumonidae > Itoplectis > Itoplectis maculator. Next base: position 3,229,586 of record OZ035854.1, on the reverse strand, counting down.
CCGTGCACTCCCGACGATCCCGAACGATTCATTAGATACACCGCCGTATTCGATGCCTCAGCCCAGAGTGTAAGCGGGAGATCCTTCGCGTGCAACATCGTTCGCGCACTCTCAATAATCGTTCGATTATCTCTCTCCGCCTTACCATTCTGCTCCGGCGTATACGGCGCCGTGTTCTCCCGTTGAATTCCACGTGACTCGAGATAGCTGTCCATGCTATTATTTCGAAACTCACGACCGTTGTCGGATCGTAGCACTCGCATCTTCCGCCCGAATTTATTCTCGATTAATTTATCAAAGATCTTAAATTTCTCGAACACGTCACTCTTGTGCCGCAAGAAATAAATGTACCGATAGCTCGTAGCATCGTCTTTGAAAGTTAAGAGAAACCGCGCACCTCCTGGTGTTTCCGTCGACATGGGACCGCATACATCCGTGTGAATAACCTCGCCCGGTACCGTCATTGCACGCTCGCGCTCCTTCCGAAATGGACGCCTGTGCGACTTCCCCATCTGACACGAGTCACAGAACACTTCGCCACTTTTCGGCAATTCGACTCCTTGCACGTGTCCCTTTTTCACCAGCTCGCGTAGCGCGCGCTCGTTCACATGACCGAGCCGCTCGTGCCACACTCGAAGACTCGTTTTCGCTACATTCGCCTCGTCGTCGACACGCGCGCGTTTCACTCGAAAAGCCATCCGATACAGCTCGTTTTGTTGTTTCACACCGCAGGCTAGCACTTTACCGTCGTGTTTTATCTTGACGAACTCCCCGACAAATGCGACCTCGTGTCCTCGCGACGTGCACACACCCACGGAAAACAAGTTCTTTTTTATTTCAGGAACATACAGAACCTTTTCTATACGCGCGTCGCACCACTTGCCACTAACGAATTTCTCAATCTTCACTGTCCCCTCTCCGACGACGTCGCACTCCTTGTCGTCCCCGAGTGACACTTTCCCGCCGTCCGTCAAGGGCCGGTACTCGCTCAACCATTCGCGCCGAAACGTCATATGACGCGACGCCCCGCTGTCGGTAAGCCACGTCTCGTTCCTACCCGCGCTCAATATTGATCGTCTTATTTCACTCGGCAGACACAAGTCACCTTCTTTACCGACCGTCGGCTTTTTCGCATCGCTCACTTCGACCACGAACGCACAGTCTTGATCGCCACTCGCCTCGTCGTCGTCCTTGCCGCGTTTTCTGCTCGGGCACTCGCGCGAATAATGTCCCTTTTCATGACACTTGAAACACATCACCTTGTCCTTGTCCCTCGGCTTCTTCTTCTTCTTCTCGTCCTTCGCGCCACTCGACCTGTCACTCCTCTTCGCGTTCCCGCCCCGATAAGCAGAGAAAGCCCCGGGGGTCTCGTCGCTCGAGGTCAGGCGAGCCTCTTCACGAATGAGCCGATCCTGAAGATTCGCGAGCGTCTGCATTTCCGGCGCGACATTGTCCCACGCGGTCTGAAAAGCCGCGTATTTCGGTGACAAACTCGCAAGCACTTTCGCTATCACCGTTAACTCACTCACTTTTTCACCGACATCGGTCAACTGCGCGGCCATATTTTGCACCGTCGCCACGTGTTTCACCATCGAGTCTCCCAGCGCCATGCGGTACTCGTACAGCCTCGTCATGAGCAACAACTTGTTCGCCGCAGATTTCTGCTCGTAAATACTCGAAAGCCTCTGCCACATCTCTCCCGCGGTCACGCACACTAATAACGGCTGCAACTGCTCGTACTCCATCGCCGAGGATATGAGATACATCGCCCGCGCATTATCCGACAGCCACGCCTTCCGCGCTGGCCCTTGGTCGTCGCCGGTCGGTATTTCCCGCGACCCGTCGACCACGTCGTAAATGTCGTTCGCGATAAATAACATTTTCATCTGAAACTTCCATCCTTGGAAATTTTCCCCGTTGAATTTCGTCACGTTCCTCACTGAGATGGCCTCAGACATTCTCGATTACGTCCAGCCCTCGCTCGCGCACCTCTCCCGCATGGAAATCACACGCCACAATGGCCGCCGACGAACCACCTCGTGTCCCGCACTTCGCGTCACCAAAGGCTCTCTCTCTCTCACTCCTCAAAAACGTCGCACGGCTAGGGTAACTGGGCCCATAACCTATTGCAGTAGCTGGTTTCTGTGAGACAGGGAGAGAGGAATGTCCTCCGGATAATTAAGCTTACACGAGGTTGATGAGGAATAAAGAAAATACTTTTTATTTGTACTCCAGCGCCTGCTCGTTGCAGTGGTTGCTACGTGACTGCTCGTGCGCAGCACGAGCGTCTCTCTCGTCTCGTTGGCGCTCGACGCGCCCTCTTTCTTCTCGACGCGCGGTGGTAACTAAACCTAAAGGCGCGCACGCAACAAACTACTCCAATAAATGCTGTATTCAAAGATAATTCATTATTCATTTATTGTTTGCACCTTTATCGAATACGTATCTTATTGTTCAATCACAAATTTATGGAAAGATAATTGTATATAAAGTTTTTTTATTAGGCGACACGCGCGCCACAGCTCTGACTAGACCACTGAGAACTGACTCTTTTACCAGAGTAAGTTAAAGTCAACGCGATTGCGGCTCTATTTTTTTTTATCATAGGTAATTAATTTAGTAATTAAGTGTAAAAAACGTTGTCGTTTTACAAAAAACATTTAGGAAATTAAGAAAACCGTGAATGCAGTTGTTATGTGGTAATTACGTGGTGATTTAGAATACGTAAATAAAATCGAGAGATACATCTGCAGTGACAGGTGAACATTTAGAGACGAAAAGAGATAAAAAAAAACAGCGAAAAAAGTAATAAGTGCCAGTGGAAATTAGCAAATAACAAATGATTTAATGGAAAATATACACGTCAAGCGTATAGTTCCGATAATAATGTACTTGTCAAAATGTTTTACGAATATTGTGTTTAGGTTATGTTCACTCATATTTCAGTTTGGTGTCTTAAATATAAATTATCTTCACAATTAAAGTTTACTAGTGCAATTAATAAATATACTAATGAAGAAATCATTGTGGAATCAATTATTTCGACCTTCTAACTTCTAACATGTGCAGCGGGTAATGATTTTTCAGGAAAAAACATTTTTAGTTGACGTAAGTGTCAAATTAAAAAAAATTAATTAATGAAAATGTATTAATGCAGGTAATTACCACTCTAAAATGATCTTATGGCAAATATAACAGAAGAAACATCTGAATTGAGATAAAATATGAGTATGCTGCAAGTTATAGGCAAAGTCAAGTACGCAGTGGGAAAATATTCACTTGTACACATATGCGTAATTAAAAATGTAATTTTTTAATTGTGGTGATAGGTATTCACCCCTTAAAAAAAGTGTAAGGGAAAAACTAAAAAAAGTGTATGAGAATTAAGGTATTTTAGAATTTTGTAGCAAGTTTCAGCCAAATTCTTGGGTTGACAGCGGAGATTGGGCTCCGGACACAATTTGAGACCCAAAAACCCAAATTTTCTTGAAATAAACTCCTGTATAAAATTATTGGAAAATTACCATACTTCATGGGCATACTTTCCAGTGCTAGAGCAAGAAAAATTCCAAATTTCAACTTGTTCGGTCTGTTCAGTCCAGAGCCACTGAGTGATACGGACGTGCGGGTAACACAAAATCTGGTCCGCAGTAAAAAATATCTTTAGTAATGCAATTTCCTTATTATTTTATGTCAAGAATATGTATTTTACCATGTACAAGATATCTGAACTAATAAAAGTTAATACATTTGAAATATATCAATTTTTGTCCGTTAAAACCTAATTTAGACCCAGGAAAGCGATTTCAATAGGCACTCCTGGTGCGTTTTTTTAAAACGTGAGTGCCTAAAAAACTGAAATTCGTTAACAGATATCACATGATGGAGTCAGCAGGTCATATTATCTGGTCAACGGGTAATATGACCGTCAATTTTTATTTTGCGTCAATGTCAGTGAATTCGTACACAAGTGACGCGGAATCGTTTGATAGTTTGTAATTAGTGTTTGTTAGTGATTAATAGTCCACGATATTTATTTCAATTTCCTTCGTAATAAGTATCAAATTAATAAAAATTAATTTATTAAAATGTATTAATGTAGGTAATTATCACTCTAAAATGATCTTATGGCAAATATAAGAGAAGAAATATCTGAATTGAGATAAAATATGAGTACGCTGTAAGTTATAGCCAAAGTCAAGTACGCAGTGGAAAAATATTCACTTGTTCACCTAAGTAGAGTTCTTCATTACCGACACATGCAGCTAACTGTGTCGGTATATTGGAGTTCTCTAGAATTCAATCTATAGCCGCCTCGTTCACAGATAGTTTTCGCCTCTTAAGGGGCTGCTGGAGTAGATTTTTTTACCGACTGGTCGGTAAAAAAGTACGGTTTCGTAGTTTATGGTTTACGTCGTTATTGTATTACAAAAATGTCTCAAATTGCACAAGATTATTATATCAATGTAAGCGCATCGGCGTAGATTCTCGTTTTTCGTATGGGATTCCTGGAAATATTTATATAATACGAAAAAGGTGACAGTTGACAGTTCTAGCGGCCATATTGGTTTTCGATAGACTTACAAATTTACGATTTTCTTTGTTTTTCAAGCGTTTTCACCCAAAATTCGAGTCTACGCTGATGTGCCTATGTTGATATTATAATCCTGTGCAATTTGAGACATTTTTGTAATACAATAACGACGTAAACCGTAAACTACGAAACCGTACCTTTTTACCGACCAGTCGGTAAAAAAATCTATTCCAGCAGCCCCTTAATATTTACCAGTCGATATCCACATGATGTAATGATTATTAAGCTTATTAAGAGACGAAAACTATCTGTGGACGAGGCGACTATAGATCGAATTCTAGAACTCCAATATACCGACATGGTTAGAAGCATGTGTCGGTAATGAAGAACTCTACTTAAGTGAAAAATATTTTCTGTCAAAATCCCATTCGGGAGAACGGACTTTCGAGTGTTCGATACATTCAGGCAAATGGTGCATTCGGGAACATTACAATTCTGTTGAAATGAAATTCGGTATTTTCATCCGTTCGGCATAAAAACTTTTCGGCGTTTTCACCGTTCGGCTAATAAATATTTCGGTATTATGACTCGTCGGATCTTTTCTCATTCGGGTGAACGGTCAATCGGCATTTATAAATTCGCGCGTTTAGTACGTTCGGCAATCGTATTTTTTGGTTGAGTGACGGCAAGCCGTCAGCGCGATTGCGGTCGCGGCGTGAATTATGAATCAGGTGACAATCGTGAAACACCTGAATTTGTTGGGTCCTATTTTTTTATAGTAGTTAATTAATTTAATAATTGAGTGTAAAAAAATGTTAGAAATCAATAAAATCATGAATGCAGGTGTTATATGGTAATTACGTGATGATTTACAATGAGTAAATAAAATTGACAAAAACATTAGCAGTGACAAGTGAAAATTTACAGACGAAACCAGACAATAAATAGTGAATACAGTTATGAGTGCCAGTGAATAAAAAATAACGAATAATTTAATGAAAAATATACATTTCAAACATATATAGTTCCGTAGAGAAGGTGTCAATATGTTTTACGAATTTTGTGTTTAGGTTATGTTTATACTCATATTTCAGTTTGGTATATTAATTATGAATTAATAATACAATAAAACTGTATCAGTGCAATTAATAAATATAAAAATTGAAAAATCATTTCGGAATCAATTATTTTGACATTATAATATGTGGAATGTACAGCGGATAATTATTTTGAAGAGAAAAATATTATTGTTATCATAATTGTGAAATTAATTAAAATTGAATATTTTGATTCTATTATGGTAGGTAATCATCATTCTAAAATGATCTAAGGGCTAATATGAGGAAAGATACATTTGAATTAAGGTAAAATATGAGAACGCTGCAAGTTTTAGTCAAATTACTTTATTGACTGCGAAGACTGACAGCCGGACACAATTTTCAATTTAATGATTTGAGTGTCTTAGGTATTCACCACTTAAAAAGTGTGTAAGAAAAAAACTAAAAAAAGTGCATCAAGATTAAGTTGAATTAGAATTATGCAGCAAGTTTCAGCCAAATTCTTCCATCGATGGCCAAGATTGAGACCCGTATACAACTTGACGACCAAAAGTGCCAAATTTCTTCAAGTGAACTCCTGTATAAAATGATTGGAAAATTAACACACTTCGTGGGCATACTTCCCAGTGCTAGACTAAGAAATATTCCAAATTTCAACTTGTTCGCTCTGTTCAGTCCAGAGCCACTAAGTGATACGGACGTCCGGGTAACACAAAATCTTGTCTGAAGGAAAAAATGTCTTTAGTAATGCAAATTCCTTATTATTATATGTCAAGAATATGTATTTTAGCATGCTTAAGAAATGTGAACTAAAAAGTAGTGGATAAAATAAAATTATATTAACATTTTCCTTAAAAAACGTATTTACACCCTTGGACAGCGAATTCAATAGACACTCTTGGTGCGTTTTCTTAAAACGTGAGTGCCTAAAAATGTCGAGAAAGAAGATTTAGCGGTGGAGAATCCTCGACCTGGCCATTCGATCCCTGGGCCAGTCTGACGGCCAAATCGTGGTCGCGTCTCCCCTTCTCCAGGAGCTCGCGATACTGACTCCTCCATGGTTTTTTTTTTCAGTTGTGCCTATAGAGAAAAAAAAATGAAAAGTTATTGTCGATTAAACGATTCCGCATCGATTGTGAGCCAATTTAATTAAATTCGGCTAAAAACATGCATTGCAGGTTATGTTGCTTGGTGGCGGCTGCGTTTAAAGCGCGTACAGCTTTCTACATGATATTTTCCGAGAATCCGTGGACTATCAATCGCTATCAAACGTTATTAATTAACTATCAAACGATTCCGCATCGATTGCGAGTCAATTTAATTAAATTCGTCTAAAAACATGCATTGCAGGTTATGTTGCTCGGTGGCTGCTGCGCGTAAAGCGCGTACAGCTTTCTACATGATATTTTCCAAGAATCCGTGGACTATCGATCGCTATCAAACGTTATTAATTAACTATCAAACGATTCCGCATCGATTGCGAGTCAATTTAATTAAATTCGGCTAAAATCATGCATTGCAGGTTATGTTGCTCGGTGGCTGCTGCGCGTAAAGCGCGTACAGCTTTCTACATGATATTTTCCGAGAATCCGTGGACTATCAATCGCTATCAAACGTTATTAATTAACTATCAAACGATGCCGCATCGATTGCGAGCCAATTTAATTAAATTCGGCTAAAAACATGCATTGCAGGTTATGTTGCTCGGCGGCTGCGGCGTGTAAAGCGCGTACAGCTTTCTACATGATATTTTTAGAGAATCCGTGGACTATCAATCGCTATCAAACGCTAATGATGAATTATCAAACGATTCCGCATTGATTGCATACGAATTTCGTTTATTTTAGCGAAAAATCAAAATCGGCGGTCATATTACCTGTTGACCAGTTAATATGTCCGGCGGTAATATGATCGGCTGACCCCGTCATGTGACAGCTGATGACAAACTTCGGTTTTTATTTTTTTTCTGTCGAACCGTGGACTATCAAACGTTTTTATTGATGAATTCGTAACTATCAAACGATTCCGCATCGATTAAGCCCTAAAAGAAGTCATTTCGGCAGAAAATAAAAAAAATGCGGCCAACTTCAGGATAAATTTTGTTTTTGATATTATAAAAAAACTAATTACTATCAATCATTGATATTAGGCTATCAATCAATATCAAACGACTATCAATCGATATCAATTAGTTAGAAATCGAAAGGCCAAAGTGTGCCGGCCAACTTCACGGAGGTGAGGCGGGTGCTAAGTAAGGTTCGGTGAGCTGTAACATAAAGCTGAGGAAGGGGGAGACGACTTCGATCGTCGTGCTTGCGGTCGTTCTGTGAGAACGCGCCGTAACGTGGGTAGATAAGTATACATTAATCTGAAACTTCTGAGCAACAAAGTTGCTGCAGAGGCTTGGCGTAGCGCGAAATTAAATCAATTAAAACTGGAGGAGAAAAAATGAAATCATAAAAGAAGATTGCTATTATTAATAAAAATCCTGATAGCCGAGATAGTGCGTTGAGAGGTCCTAGCAAGTAGGCTCTCAATATTGTGTGGGGGAAAGATTTTAGATTTTAATAGAAAGCGAGTTAGTTTGGCACGGGGTTCGATAAACTGTGGGCACGCCCAAAAAATGTGGTTGAGGTCTGCAGACTCGAATCCACAATTACAGGCCGGAGAGGGTGATACATTTTTTCTGAATAAGCTAGCCGGAAGGTTATAATGATTGGAGCGCATTCTACAAATTGATGTGATCAGTTTTCTCTCGAAGTTATGATGGTTGTGAAACCAGGTATGTTTAGCTGAGTCGAAAAAGGCGTTAAAATAGAGGATACCTTTGTCTTCTCCTTGCATTTTGAGGAATCTTAAGTTACCTTCCGACATTTTATTACGAGCCGCAGGAAAGAATTCGGAGGCAGGAAGGCGAATAAAATAGTCGGAGCCGTCAGAAATAGCTGATTTAGCGAGGGAGTCTGCCGTTTCATTGCCGGTAATACCCACATGACCTGGGATCCAGATTAAGCTGACAGATAAATTGAGATTTTCTATGATTTCAAGGTTTTTGTGTATGTCGAGAACGACAGGGGGGGCAACACGATGCAGTCGAGAGAGATAAAAGAGAAAGAAGGGAACTACGAGAATCGGAAAAAATGAAAGAGCGAGGAATTTTTTTCTGAATGATGATGTCTGTAGTTAGTTTGATGGCTAGAGCTTCGGCTGTAAAGATGGAGGCGAAAGAAGAGATGCGAAATTTCAAGGAAGTTGCTTCAGACGGAGAAAATATAGCTAAGCCTACAAAAAGGCTCTCAGAGCCTTTAGAAGCATCAGTAAAAAAGAAGGAGGTGTTATCTGCGTATTGACTATATTTGTTGAGGAAACTGGCATTGGCGTTGGAAGAGTCTTGGAAGCTTACGCCTGAAAGTACGTCAATTATTGTGGAGGGAGGAGGGTCAGAGGGACGAATATTGAAAATAGGTGGAAACGGGAAAGAAGCAATTTTGTCTCTGTGGTGAGCAAATCTCTGAAATGCAATGGATAGAGGTAGGTTGAGGAGAGCTTGATATGAATTGTCGTTATTTACTTCTATTGAGTTGATTAGGAGCATGAGAGAGGATGTGAGAGGGTGCCAGGTTGACGAGAAGGCCCGCAGTAAAAATTTATCGGCGAGAAATTGGAGCCGAAATCGAAGGATTGGCTCGTGCGCTTCTGCCAAGACAACATTGTTGGGGGTCGAGTTGCGTAGACCCAACGCTAGTCTAAGAGCCTTACGTTGGATGACTTCTAACTTACCGAAGAGGGGGTTGTCGTATAGTGGATAAGACATTGATCCATATTCAATAGAGCTGCGAATAAAAGCCCTGTAAATGGTAATGAGAGACGAAGGGTCTGCACCCCACCAAGTAGAGCGCAGACATTTGATAATGTTAAGTGATTTGTTGCATTTTGAAATAAGATTCTCGAGTTGAGATTTCCATGAGAGTTTGTGGTCCAGAGTGAGGCCGAGAAATTTTGTTGAGAGAGAGGCTTTAACTTCAGTGGAGCAGATTTTAACGGAATGGTCGAGATGATTGTAATTCCTGCGAGTGAAGATAATGAGCTTATATTTAGTTGGTTCGATTGTGAGGCCCTTTGAGTCTAGGAAATTCGCGACATTGTTTAAACTGGTTTGAAGGGAAGAGAGGCAGCTAGCGAGGGAAGTCGATCTAGAGAAAATTACTAAGTCATCGGCGAATTGAAGGCAGGTACTATTGTCGTCCAAGTGCTTGTCGAGGTTGTTGGTGTAGATGATGTAAAGAAGGGGGCTGAGAATGCAGCCTTGCGGTACTCCTTTGTAGGAAAAAAAGGGTCCAGAAGTTTTACCGGCAATTTTGAAAAAGATGGATCTATTGGAGGTTAGGTTGTGAACAAATTTGCCGTAGGACCATGGCAGACCTAGATCGCGAAGATCCTGTGTATCGTCGAAACTCCTTCAACGCGAAGTCGTCCCGGTATTGTTGGTAAGGATGATGTTGAGGTAAAAGGTATAATACACAAAAATAAAAATGCTCGTTTGAGCCTCACGATCGTTTCGTTTATTGGCTCGGTTTTGGGGAAAAAGCCATTGGCATAAAAAACCCCACACAATTTGTTACACTTTTCACAACACTTGGAGGTTTTTCCGACCTCACCGGGACCAGGCCCGTGACAATGAGGGTCCTCCGCTATCTCCCAAACGCTCTCACCCTCGCCGGTACTAGGCCGGGTCGTGGGGCCCTCCCAAACGCTCTCACCCTCGCCGGTACTAGGCCGGGTCGTGGGGCCCTCCCAAACGCTCTCACCCTCGCCGGTACTAGGCCGGGTCGTGGGGCCCTCCCAAACGTTAACCACCGAGGATTTCGCCCTTACTGGGTCCGCGCCCACGTCAAGGGTCCTCTCTTCCGTTAATTCAGAGGACTTCGCCCTTACTGGATCCGTGTCCACGTCAAGGGTCCTCTTTCCGTCACACACCAACGTTTCGATAACCCTTTGACCGCTCTGCTCACAACACTCACTACATAGCACGTCTGCACAGCTCGAAATCTTAAACGCTTCTAAAAAAGAAACCCTTTTGTTTCTTCTCGTCTCGGCGTGAGCACTCCCCCCACCATCCACAGCGCCGGGCCCAACGCTATCGATGCGACGAGAGCACGCGCCAGAGATCGATTGACTCTATCCCCACTACTATGACTCGAATGTGTCACTGTGACTGTGTAGCCAACACCACTACGAATTCAGTTCTGTTGCTAGCCAACATTCTCCCCCCGTTGAGAGCACGAGCGATCAATTTTTCGGGTTGATTACAATCGTCATGTACATTCGTCTTTACGTACAACACATCGTGATATAAAATCGTTATGCGACATTCGACAACGGACAAACTGCGGTCGCGTTTCGCTTGAACACCCCATCAGCCGTTCTGATGGTCACCACTCGCACGACGCCGTCGTCTCCAGGGTGAACCTCGGTGATTCGCCCCAGTCGCCATCGCATGCATGGTTGATTCTTGTCGATCAACACGACGATGCTGTCCGGTTGTAGGTTGGGCTCGTGTTTAGTCCACTTTTGTCGTTTCTGGAGCTCGCTCAGGTACTCGAGTTGCCACCTTCGCCAAAAGTCTTGTCTCGCTTTCGTTATGAGGTGCCACGAAGACAAACGGTTTTCTGCAACACAAGCATAGTTATCCTCCGGCAGCATGGTGAGAGGTCGACCGACTAATAAATGTGCAGGAGTCAGTGCTAGCGGATCGTTTGGATCTGTTGACAGCGAACACAGCGGACGCGAATTCAAAATCGCTTCAATTTCGATCGCCAAGGTGTTCAACTCTTCGAATGTAAACAATCGGTCGCCCACTACGCGTCGGAAATGGTGCTTGAACGATTTAACCGCAGCCTCCCAAAGACCTCCGAAGTGAGGCGAGAGAGGTGGATTAAAATGCCACGAAATTCGTTTCGATATCGCGAAATCGTTCACGTCATTTTTAAACTCCACTGATTCGACCAACGCGTACAATTCACGGAGCTGTCTGTTCGCGCCGACAAAATTCGTTCCATTGTCGGAGTATACGTGCGCGGGAATCGCTCTTCGTGCGATAAAGCGTCTGAACGCCGCGAGAAATGCTTCTGACGATAAGTCGCTGACGATCTCGATGTGAACCGCCTTTGAGCTCATGCAGATAAACACACATCCGTAAACCTTTACGCGCCCGCGATTTCGTACCTTTTTCTCCTTAACGAACATCGGCCCGAAAAAATCAACACCGGTGTGATGAAATGCCGCTACTCCTTCGACTCTCGCTTTTGGCAAATCAGCCATTCGGTATTCGACCGGAGATGCCTTGAATCTGATGCATCGCACGCACCCTCTTACTACTTTCCGAACTTGATTTTTACCGTCGAGGAGCCAAAATCTGTGTCGAAGTGTGTACAGCGTAGACTGAATGCCTGCGTGAAAATTCCTTTCATGTGTGTCTCGAATAATGAGATCGGTTACGTGGTGTCGCGATGGTAACAATACCGCGTGTTTTTGGGAATCCAGCAGATCGGCCTTTCGCAGTCGACCGCCGACACACAGTAAACCATTCGGGTCAATGAAAGGATTGAGCGATGACACCTTTGAGCTCTTAACCTTCTGCGTAGTAATCTGGCGGATTTCATCGGCGAATTGCGATTGCTGGATGAGTCTCAAGACTCTCCGCTCCGCAGCAACCAATTCTCCGGTCGAGATCGCTCCTTTATAGGAGTTAGTCGGTAACAACCGAAGGCAATACGCGACCACGCGAATTAGCCGCGGGTATGACGAAAATCTCGCGAAAATCTCGTCCGAGTTGACGCACGCTAATAGGCAGATGTCTCGTTTTAATCCCGGAAGTTCGTCAACCGTACCCTCGAAAGATCGCGGCCAGGTATTTTCCGATTCGCGGAGCCACGACGGCCCCTGGAACCACAGCTGATTTCGGAGGAACTCGCGTGGAAATTGACCTCGTGACAAAGCGTCAGCTGGGTTCTGTTCGGACCTCACGTGACGCCATTCGGCACTCGCGGTGAGCTCCTGAATCTCGTTGACTCGATTCGCCTCAAATACTTTTAAAACGCCCGGAGGCTTCTTTAACCAACAGAGCACGATGGTTGAATCCGACCAGCAAACGACCTTGTTCGTCTTGCAAAACAGCGTGTCTCTAACCTCGCGATATAAACGCGCGAGAACTAACGCGCCGCATAACTCGAGTCTCGGTATTGTCGTATCCTTGATAGGAGCAACACGTGATTTTGCACATATCAATCTAACCTGCGTCTCACCTCGTTTGTTACACGAGCGCAGATATAGGCACGCCCCGTACCCGACGTTACTCGCGTCGCTAAATCCGTGAATCTGTACGTCGACCGCGTCGTCGACCAGTAAGTGTCGGTTTATTGCAAGCTCATTAATCAAACCGAGCTGTTCCGCGAACGATCGCCACGACGTATATAAAGCAGTCGGAACTGACTCGTCCCAAGAAATCTTCGACTTCCAACATTCTTGCATGATAACTTTCGCGGCGAGAATGATCGGTCCGAGCAATCCGAGAGGATCAAAAATCTTTGCTATCTCCGACAAGATATAACGCTTCGAAACGTGCTCGCTTATTTTGATCGGCTTGACCGCGTAAATTATTTCGTCGCGCTGAGCGTTCCACGAGACGCCGAGAGTTTTATGAATCGGACTCTGATCCGTGAGAAATTCAATCTCCGACGCCCGTTCAGTCAAATTGAGAAGAGCCCGCGCGTCGTTCGAAGCCCACTGACGAATCTGGAACCCGCCTCGTTTCAATAAGTCGATGAGTTCGTCGCGAATCCGAATCACCTTCTGTACCGTTTCTGCGCCCGTTAGCAAATCGTCGACGTACAAATCGCGCTTCAAAACCTCCGCTCCCACCGGATAACTCGAGTCTTCGTCGGCCGCGAGTTGATACAACGTGCGTATCGCGAGAAATGGCGCCGCGGATACGCCGAACGTTACGGTGTTGAGCTGGAAAGTGCGCGTCTGACCTTCGTGCTGCCAGAAAATCCGCTGATATCGTCGATCGTCCGGATGTACTAGAACCTGACGGTACATCTTCGCAATGTCCGCGGTTAGCACATACCTATGCATTCGAAATCGTGTTAGATGCTCGAATAATTTGTCTTGGATCGTAGGTCCAGTCATTAACGTGTCGTTTAACGATATTCCTTTATTCGATTTTGCCGACGCGTCGAAAACCACCCGAACCTTTGTGGTAAGACTCGTTGTCTTAACGACTGCGTGATGCGGCAAGTAATAACCGTCCTCGGACTCGTCTCTCACTAACGACATATGATTCGCTTCGAGATACTCGTTCATTACCTTTTCGTACTCCGTTTTGAGCGTCGGATCTTTGGAAAGTCGTTTAACCAATCCGTGGTAACGCCGCAACGCGATCGCTCGTGAATCGCCGAAGTCGCGCTCTCTCGTTCGGAAAGGCAATCGCACGACATAACGCCCCGTATCGTCACGCGTTGTGTTAAGAACGTAATGATTTTCGCTCTCCGTTTCTTCCGGTAACCCGAATTTACTCGCGGTACTGTCCTCGAGAATCCAGAATTTCGCGATCTGATTCGCCAATTCTGACAATTTGCACGAAACTACCTTCCTACCCGCGTTCGGCATCGCACCACCTACAACGACCCAACCGAGCTGCGTCTTTTGGAGGAAAAGATCGCAACTACCTCGAGAGATATTGATCTGCCCGATCGATAATAACGACAATGTCGCTCCCGATCCAATTAACATATCGACCGCGCGCGGGAGATGAAATTGCGGATCGGCAAGCTTGAGATGCGACGGAAGTTCGATGTTTTCGCGCGGAAATATCTCGTCGGGAACCGCGTCCGCGATTTTAGGAACGACTAAAAACGAGAGCTTTTTGTAAAAGTTTGTGTGCAACGAATAAAAGGTCGCTTCAAGTAAACCCCGTGATGTTGTGCTCATACCGTCAATCGCTCCGATAGGAATTGAGCAGGTACGAACGGGCAAACCTAACATTCGAGCGAAGTTTTCCGTAATGAAATGCGCTGTGGCACAGGTGTCTAGCAAAGCGCGCCCTTGAACGAACTTCCCCCTTGAATCTTTAACTCGGACTGTAGCGCTCATCATCAACTGCGATTGAGGGGCTCGCGTTACCGAATTGAGCGCAAGCTCCGCTGGTCATTCCGATTTGGCGGAAGCGTTCGCCGGTGCGGAATCGCTCGAGCTCTGCCTCGCCGCGGCAGATCCCTTACCGGCGTTGTGCAGCGAGGTGTGATGGAACTTGCCGCACATTCTACAACCGGTGCTACCGCACTTATCGTCGTGTGCTCGGAAGCAATTCTTACAAAGCTTCGATTTCTTCACAGTTTCCCATCGTTGCGCCGTCGACATCTTCATATATACCGGACATCTAAACAAGAAGTGCGTCTCCTTGCAAGCCGGGCATTTACCGGACGCCGCGGAAACAAGCGCCCGTGCGCTCTGTTCGGTTTTTCGCGACTTCCAATGACCCGTCTCCTTTCCGGTGTGTTTCCTCTTGTTGCCTGACTCGGACCTTGAGCGCGAACAGTTTTGCTCGATAGTCATCAAGCGAAACGAAGTCTCGGCGAGGAATTTGTAAAGCGCCGCGAGAGTCGGCGAAACGTCTAAATCGAGTGACTCCTCCCACTTTGTTCTCGTTTCTATCGGAAGCGCTCGTTCGAGTACGCGGATCAGCCAATGCTCATCGGGAACGACGTCGAGAGACGCGAGCATATTTACGTGCTGTCGCATATCGTCCGCGAGCTTCGTCAAGTCCTTCGCTGTAGCTTTGTCCTGAACCGACAGATCGAGAATTGAGTCGAGATGATTGGCGATTAAGATGCGACGTTTCTCGTACGAATCAATCAGCAATTGCCACGCGTTCCCGTAATTCTCGTCGCTCACGTTGTAAATCGCGATTTTATTTAACGCGTCGCCACGCAGTGAATCCTTGAGGTACAGGAATTTCTGCAAATCCGTGATATCGTCGCGCGAATGTATCATCGTCACGAACGTGTTTTTAAACGAAAGCCATTGATCAAGGGAACCTTCGAATTTCGGCAATTCCGCGACTGGTAATTTAATGCGCCGCGACTTGTCGAGAATCAACGACGTCACGTTGAGATCCGTTTCTCTCGCTGAAGTCGACTGCATTGCCGCGGCTTCTTCTCTCGATGCCAACACGTAATAGCGGTCCCGAATTTCGTCCACCTCGTCCAAACGTTCGTTCGTCGGCTCCAGAACCGCGAGCTCGTCGTGCAATTCCTCGTACGCGTGGAAGAGCTCCGTAATCCTTGCCAATCGTATTTTCGCGTTAGCCGGGTCGAGACGATTCTCGGCCACGGCATTCTCCAAACTCGTCAACTGCGATTTTAACGTTACGCGTTTTTGATGAATATATTTAACACGATCCATTGTGACCGCGTTCGAACTCGCCTGCCTTTGTGCCATTGTCCCGAATCTTGGGTTCCTTGTCCACGCGTATCGCGATGTTTAATAAACAGCTCAAGAGCGCGAACGTGAGCCGTAAACAGTAAATATTAACACGGTACCGAAGCGCGTGTGCATGAGTCACATTCGGCTGGCGAGACAAAGGTGACCGTGTGAAGCTACGACGCCGCTGGACCGACTCGACAGCGAGGCGCGCGTCTCGGCACGCGTGAACCCGTCGCGACCCGCGAAATAAACAAAGATAGCCGCGCCGCGCAGTACGACAAAGAACAATGACGACCCTTATGACGACTCTTCTTTGTCCACGACTCCCAACAATGTTCAATGTTATACCGAAAAAATAGTACGTTGAAATTCCGAATTCACTGACAAGAATAATGTCGTGACTTATCTTTTTTTTTGATGATTCCGTTTATCGGCCGCTGGAGATGTCGTTGTCCACTCCGAGGCGGCTGAACCTGGAACGTCCTCGATGACCGCTTCCTCTCCGTGATGTTGTACCTCACAGGAGGCACCAAAATGTATCGTCGAAACTCCTTCAACGCGAAGTCGTCCCGGTATTGTTGGTAAGGATGATGTTGAGGTAAAAGGTATAATACACAAAAATAAAAATGCTCGTTTGAGCCTCACGATCGTTTCGTTTATTGGCTCGGTTTTGGGGAAAAAGCCATTGGCATAAAAAACCCCACACAATTTGTTACACTTTTCACAACACTTGGAGGTTTTTCCGACCTCACCGGGACCAGGCCCGTGACAATGAGGGTCCTCCGCTATCTCCCAAACGCTCTCACCCTCGCCGGTACTAGGCCGGGTCGTGGGGCCCTCCCAAACGCTCTCACCCTCGCCGGTACTAGGCCGGGTCGTGGGGCCCTCCCAAACGCTCTCACCCTCGCCGGTACTAGGCCGGGTCGTGGGGCCCTCCCAAACGTTAACCACCGAGGATTTCGCCCTTACTGGGTCCGCGCCCACGTCAAGGGTCCTCTCTTCCGTTAATTCAGAGGACTTCGCCCTTACTGGATCCGTGTCCACGTCAAGGGTCCTCTTTCCGTCACACACCAACGTTTCGATAACCCTTTGACCGCTCTGCTCACAACACTCACTACATAGCACGTCTGCACAGCTCGAAATCTTAAACGCTTCTAAAAAAGAAACCCTTTTGTTTCTTCTCGTCTCGGCGTGAGCACTCCCCCCACCATCCACAGCGCCGGGCCCAACGCTATCGATGCGACGAGAGCACGCGCCAGAGATCGATTGACTCTATCCCCACTACTATGACTCGAATGTGTCACTGTGACTGTGTAGCCAACACCACTACGAATTCAGTTCTGTTGCTAGCCAACACCTGAGTCAGAATGCTTGGATCAACATTGTCAAAGGCTCCTTTGATGTCCAGAAAGCATGTGGCTGTAAATTGTTTCTTGGAGAAACCGGAGTAAATTTCGGTTGTAAGAATTGAGAGGTTGTCAGAACAAGACCTCATTCTGCGGAAGCCGAATTGAGAGGGAGATAGAATAACTTTTGATTCAAGCCATTGGGCCATTCGGGAGTGCACGAGCCTTTCCATTAGTTTCAACGGGCAAGAAGCCAGTGCGATGGGACGGAGTTTATTAGGCGTTGATTTTGGAATAAAAAAGACTAGGAATTCCTTCCATGAATCGGGGAAGAGGCCGTTTTTGAAGAAGTTATTAAACGTTTCGAGCAGCAGTGATTTTATTTCGGATGGAAGTTGGGATAAAATGAGGGAATCTATTTTATCGATGCCCGGTGCAGAGTTCTTATTCGCTCGGTGGATGGCCGCCGCTAGCTCGGGAGCGCTAAACGGACTGTCGAGAATAGGATCTGTGTGGAAAGATGATGGAAAGATGGGGTAGAAGTTACTGGGTGGACAAATGGAGGAGATTTGATTGGTCATATTTTGTATGGTGGCAGAATTGTTTGGGTGTGTTGAGGTGTCTTGTGTTTTCCTGTGTTTGAAGCTCTTAACTTTTCGCCAGACTTCTTTAACGTCAGTACGAAAATTAATAGTTTCGGTGAAGCGCTTCCATGAATTAGACTTGGCGATGCGAAAAATTTTTTTGGCTTTCGCTTCATGTTTCTGTGCTTCGTTGAAGAGAGCGCTGCTCCCACAATGATTCCATTCTGCCCACGCTTTTTTGCGGGCTTTGTTGGCAGCATCGCCATCCGCGTTCCACCAGATGGCCATCTTGGACTTGATTCGCCTTTTTTTTTGCTATTAGAAGCTTTTGGCGGGTTCGCTAGAGAAATTGAGTGATGAATTGCATTAGTGATGTTTTCGTATTGCGTGAGCGGAGATGGATCATGTAAAGTGTGAGCAGAAAGTTTGAGAGACGATTTAAATGTGTTCCAGTCTGTTCTTTTGTGTGAATAGCGGTGAGAGGAAGGAGGAATGGTATGGAAATGAACACCCAGGGTGATGGTAATTGGATAATGGTCGCTGCCGAGCGAGTCAGTACCTGCAGACCATGAGGCGAGTGGGGCTAAATGGGAAGAAATGAGCGTAAGGTCTATGGAAATCGGGTTAGAAGGGTCGGAGGAGCGAAAGGTCGGAGAACCGTCATTAAGACAGACCAAATCTTGAGAAAGTAAGGAGTCGTGGAGAGCACTACCCGAGGGGCAGCTTGATACACACCCCCAGTTTGGATGGTGGGAGTTAAAGTCACCAGCGATAATAGTTGTGCGGGAAGGGGGAATAGAGTTGAAAAAGGTCGACCACTCGGCCGAGCGAGTGGAGGAGGAGGGGCATCTGTAGAGCGCGACGATCAGCAGCGGCCCCATGGATGTGGAAATAGAAACTGCGAGTGTTTCGAATCGACATTCCGCGTGGTAAATAGAGTTAACTTCCGAAAAAATAAAATCTTTTTTTAAGTAGATAGCAAGGCCTCCCCCCCGGCTACCCACCCTGCACTTGTTGACCGTGATGAAGCCATTTATGGAAGGAAGGAAATCCATGTCTAGCCATGTTTCGCATAACACTAAAATGTCATATTCATTCGCAACGCCTAGTAACAGACCCATTTTTGAGCGAAGGCTTCTGCAGTTCCATTGCAAAATTTTGAGATTTTTATTATTGGCCATTTTGGGGTTGGAGGTAAGGCGACGTCAGCAGAGCGTTGAGAGCGAAGACCAGAGGCTCGAGAAAGTTTGAGAGCCCTAACATGGCGAAGGCAGGAGAGAGTTGCTCTGTTATAATTTGTAATAGACTGGGAACTATGATATTAGCATTGGCGGGATTCTTCAGCGGAGGCGCAGACTGAGGGAGGGGCGAAGGTCGTGGACCTAGTGGACCTAGTGGGTTCGCGGGACCTGAGCCGAACGGTGGGTTGTGCGATGCGGGGAGACGACCCGAGGGGGCTATCAGGAGGTCGGCATGTGCGGCGCGAGTCGCCAGGATCGAGTTTGAGGTCTGTGGACGCGTGTTGCTGCACTGAGGTTGGGGAGGGGTCGGAGATCGCGAAAAGAAGCGAGGGCTTGTTGAAGAAGACTGAAATCGTGGGGCTGGTGGGCTGGGGGAAGGAACCGGGAAAGGTGCGGTGTCAAAATTGAAATTAGAAAACTGAGAGAGAGACTGGGAAGACGTAGCCTGGCTATAAGAAGGAGCCCGAGATGTTGGAGGTGCTCTAGGAGGAGCGGGCGTCCTGCGAGGGAGCTGGGGGAAGTTGGCATTCAACGGCCGAGAAGAAGGGCGGTTGTACGCTTGTGACTGCATGAGGCGCCTTGCCTCAACGAAGCTGATGCCTTGATCCGCTGCCATTGATCTAATCTCCTGTTCGTGGATATAAGCAGGGCAGTTGCGGTCGGTCGGGAGGTGACTGCCTTTACAGTTGATGCAATTGGGGGGGGAGTTGAGGTTAGGACGGATTGTGCCTTCGGCGTGATCGTCGCCGCCGCATCTATTGCATTTCTGACGGCCCCTACACTGACCTGCGACGTGGCCGAATTTAAAACATTTGAAGCATATGCGGGATGGGCGATGCCAAGGGTCGACCGGGTGTCGGACATTATAGAGGCTTACAAAATCAGGCCGAACGCGACCTTCGAAAACCAGACGGATCGTTTCTGAGGGTACCAGAGAGGTTTTGTTATTAATCGTTACCTTCCTGTTTTGGCGAAAAACCGACGTAATTTTGCACGACGAGTTGAGCTCCTCGAGCAATTCTTTTTCCTTGATATCGGTCGGGATTCCATTAATGCGTCCTTCACATGAAACGAACGCGTTCGGGATGAATGCCTGAAGACGCTTCTCCTTGAGTGCCGTGATTCCGATGACAAAATTGGCTGCATCTGCGGATGGGAGAACAATCGTAACCTGGTGCTTACCTGACTTAAAAATGTCGGAGACTACATTTCTGTCAAATTTCGGGTAAAGTATTCTTCCGACGGAAATTGCGTTCAGCGCAGGAGTGTCGGCGTTCCAGAAGTACGGTTGGACGAGGACCAAGAACGGCCCGCCCATGTTGGCCGAGTATCGGTTCGCTAGAATTTGGGGAGGAATCCTCGACATTGAGGGTGTCGACTCCTGTTGGGAGGGATTCGAAGAGTTAGGAAGAGGGGATGAGGTAGGGGGGAGAGCGGAAGGGGGCTTTCTCTTCGAGTGATGAGTCGACCTCGCTGAATGCCCAGGGTCGTCCACGTCGGGAAGTCCTTCGACGTCATCTTCGCTTAGTCTTTTTCGCGAGCCGAACGCTTCGCTGCGGAGGTCTTCGACCTGCGATTGGATTTGGCCATCGATGACCATGGACTCTTCGGTGTCGGTATTTTCTGGACTGACATAGTCGCCTCCGCCCGGGTCGCCGGGCCCGTTCCCTCCGCCACGCGGCATGCCGCGAGGCAGGTTAGGTTTGGAGGTTAGGGTAGATGGTTCTGGCCGAATTTGGATAATTGATGAGAAAAAAATGAAAGTTTAAGAACACTTATTCAATAAAAGAACGAAAGAGAGCGAATCGCGAGGGGATTCACTACTAAAAAGGGGAAAGAGTGAATAAAGGTCGGTGAAAAAGCAAGAGCTCTGCGAATGCGTCTGAACACTTGCGCGCGCCAACCGGAAGTCAAAGTCACCAGTGAATGAACGGTTAAGGTAGTTATACCGCCACGTACTAGTCAAATCAGTGCTAAATTTTTAAAAGCGTTTTTATAATTCCTGGTTGTTTAATAAATTGTTCCGAGGTGTTACTAACGTTACAGCATTAGTTCTTAATAGGCAAATTCATACAAAGCCATAATTCGAATAGAAAGACGACTAATATATGCAAATTACCCATGTCATGTTTTTTCGCGGAGTTTTTTACAAGAATAAACCGTAATAATAGTTCAATTATGACGAACGATAGCTCATTTTTATTATTGGAAGACCCTTTATCGATTGACCGTCCAGATTTTTGATAGTACGAGTAGTTCAAAAGTTGCAGCCATTTGTTTATCGCCTGTTAGGTTAGGATAGGGTATAAAAATGGCTGTATCTTTTGAACTATTGATACTATAAAAAATCTGGACGGTCAATCGATAAAGGGTCTTCCAATAATAAAAATGAGCTATTGTTCGTCATAATTTACCTATTATTACGGTTTATTCTAATAAAAGACTCCGCGAAAAAACATGACATTGGGAATTTGCATATATTAGTCGTCTTTCTATTCGAATTATGGCTTTGAACGTATTTGCCTATTACGAACTAATGCTGTAACGTCAGTAACACTTCGAAACAATTTATTAAACAACCAGGAATTGTAAAAACGCTTTTAAAAATTTAGCACTGATTTGACTAGTACAGTGCTATTCATTAATGCCTGGACATGACAGTTCTCGGGTTATCCGTGTGTGTGTGTGTTATGGTCATTTGTCAAGTTCGGCGAAGTTCGCGCGAGATTCACGTTGATCAGTGTCAAAGTGAAACTGGCGCGGAAGTCAGGTGACAGCGAGGTAACATAACCCGCTCAGTGCGGCGTTGCGTCGTGGCAGGATAAACACAGTTGACGCCTTTTCAAAATCGGTCGGCATTGTCCGATAAATTCGGGACACTGAAGGGTAAGGACGATGATGTCGAAACGTGGAAGTGCGAAACGTCAAAGTGTAAAGTCCAGCGAAAACGGAAACTTGCCCGCGATAACGGATATTCGCGTAATATCGAGGTAAGTTCTATCGTTTTCTTGGGATCGCAGAAAACGTTTTTTTTGTTCACCGGCCCAACCGATCGGGTCAACCGGTTGGATCAAAATCACATTTCGAGATTTTACACTCTGCGCTTGCTCCAAAGAAGACTTCTCTGGATCAAGTGTGGAGTGTAAAACCTCAAATATCGTTTTGATGCAAATGGTTGAATCAATCGGTTGGTCCGGTGACACTTTTTTTTATTTCGTAGAAAATATGATTGAATGAAGTTGATCTCTTGTTTTTCTAATTAAACAAAATTTCTTATAATTATCCGTTCGGCTGCAATTGTTATTTAATGAATGTCAAATTTCGAGAATAAATAACATTTATCGTAAATTTACGCGATTAATTTTTATATAATTTTCTGAATTTCAAGACCGGTCCAACCGATCGGGTCAACCGGTTGGATCAAAATCACATTTCGAGATTTTACACTCTGCGCTTGCTCCCAAAAAGACTTCTCTGGATCAAGTGTGGAGTGTAAAACCTCAAATATCGTTTTCATGCAAACGGTTGAATCAATCGGTTGGTCCGGTGACACTTTTTTTTATTTCGTAGAAAATATGATTGAATGAAGTTGACCTCTTGTTTTTCTAATTAAACAAAATTTCTTATAATTATCCGTTCGGCTGCAATTGTTATTTAATGAATGTTAAATTTCGAGAATAAATAACACTTATCGTAAATTTACGCGATTAATTTTTGTATAATTTTCTGAATTTCAAGACCGGTCCAATCGATCGGGTCAACCGGTTGGATCAAAATCACATTTCGAGATTTTACACTCTGCGCTTGCTCCCAAGAAGACTTCTCTGGATAAAGTGTGGAGTGTAAAACCGCAAATATCGTTTTCATGCAAACGGTTGAATCAATCGTTTGGTCCGGCGACACTTTTTTTTATTTCGTAGAAAATATGATTGAATGAAGTTGATCTCTCCTTTTTCTAATTAAACAAAATTTCTTATAATTATCCGTTCGGCTGCAATTGTTATTTAATGAATGTCAAATTTCGAGAATAATTAACACTTATCGTAAATTTACGCGATTAATTTTTGTATAATTTTCTGAATTTCAGGACCGGTCCAACCGATCGGGTCAACCGGTTGGATCAAAATCACATTTCGAGATTTTACACTCTGCGCTTGCTCCCAAGAAGACTTCTCTGGATCAAGTGTGGAGTGTAAAATCTCAAATATCGTTTCATGCAAACGGTTGAATCAATCGGTTGGTCCGGTCTTGAAATTCAGAAAATTATACAAAAATTAATCGCGTAAATTTACGATAAGTGTTATTTATTCTCGAAATTTGACATTCATTAAATAACAATTGCAGCCGAACGGATAATTATAAGAAATTTTGTTTAATTAGAAAAACAAGAGATCAATTTCATTCAATCACATTTTCTACGAAATAAAAAAAAGTGTCACCGGACCAACCGATTGATTCAACCGTTTGCATGAAAACGATATTTGAGGTTTTACACTCCACACTTGATCCAGAGAAGTCTTCTTGGGAGCAAGCGCAGAGTGTAAAATCTCGAAATGTGACTTTGATCCAACCGGTTGACCCGATCGGTTGGACCGGTCTTGAAATTCAGAAAATTATACAAAACTTAATCGCGTAAATTTACGATAAGTGTTATTTATTCTCGAAATTTGACATTCATTAAATAACAATTGCAGCCGAACGGATAATTATGAGTCATTTTTTTTTAATAAGAAAAACAAGATTGCAATTTCATTCAATCATATTTTCTACGAAATAAAAAAGTGTCACCGGACCAACCGATTGATTCAACCGTTTGCATGAAAACGATATTTGAGGTTTTACACTCCACACTTGATCCAGAGAAGTCTTCTTGGGAGCAAGCGCAGAGTGTAAAATCTCGAAATGTGACTTTGATCCAACCGGTTGACCCGATCGGTTGGACCGGTCTTGAAATTCAGAAAATTATACAAAACTTAATCGCCTAAATTTACGATAAGTGTTATTTATTCTCGAAATTTGACATTCATTAAATAACAATTGCAGCCGAACGGATAATTATGAGTCATTTTTTTTTAATAAGAAAAACAAGATTGCAATTTCATTCAATCATATTTTCTACGAAATAAAAAAAATTGTCACCGGACCAACCGATTGATTCAACCGTTTGCATGAAAACGATATTTGAGGTTTTACACTCCACACTTGATCCAGAGAAGTCTTCTTGGGAGCAAGCGCAGAGTGTAAAATCTCGAAATGTGATTTTGATCCAACCGGTTGACCCGGTCGGTTGGACCGGTGAACAAAAAAAAACGTTTTCTGCGATCCCAAGAAAACGATAGAACTTACCTCGATTACGCGAATATCCGTTATCGCGGGCAAGTTTCCGTTTTCGCTGGACTTTACACTTTGACGTTTCGCACTTCCACGTTTCGACATCATCGTCCTTGCCCTTCAGTGTCCCGAATTTCTCGGACAATGCCGACCGATTTTGAAAAGGCGTCAACTGTGTTTATCCTGCCGCGACGCAACGCCGCACTGAGCGGGTTATGTTACCTCGCTGTCACCTGACTTCCGCGCCAGTTTCACTTTGACACTGATCAACGTGAATCTCGCGCGAACTTCGCCGAACTTGACAAATGACAATAACACACACACACGGATAACCCGAGAACTGTCAAGTCCAGGCATTAATGAATAGCACTGTACGTAGCGGTATAACTACCTTAAGCAGAAAGATTTGCTTATCATGAGTTTTCATGAAATGCAATATTTAAAAATTGTTTGCGAAAATTTTAACCGTTGACCAGAATGTCAAAATATGTGAAACAGCAAAAAAAATCTCGTATTTTTATCGCAAAATATATAAAAATAAATACTAAAAGCCAAAAATCGAAAAACACCAGTAAATGAACGAGCCAATCTAACCTGCAGTTTTGATCGAAAATAAGCTGCAGCGACAAAATAATCGTAGTGGATGGCTCAAAAATTAACAAATTAGGAATCTAATGTTCAGCCAAGTCGTCATAATTGGTCATGGACTCTGAAAAACGCTGTTGTTCATTCACTGGTGACTCGTCATTTCTTCTTCTTCTTCTTATTGTTTTGGGCCTGGCTCCGGTAGGCTGCACGAAGCGACCTTAACCTTATGGCCAATTGGTGCGTAAAGGGGTATGCAGGTATGGAGTTGAAAATACATCTGAAACATAAAGTAGAAAAGGGGAGTGGGGGGGGGGGGGGGGGAACCGATCGCCTAGTGACCGGGGCCGCCCTCATATAAACGCGGCTTGGTCCAGCCATGGCAACCAACCTATGGGCAGGAACCCCCGAGCGACACGGCCGCTGCGGTGGCTTGACTAGAGATGCGAGGTTCATTTTGTGACGGTCATTTGACCGTCACGAGACCGTCAAATGATCGTCAAATGACGCGTACAAAAACGACCAATTTTTTTGTGACCGATTATTTAAAATTGCCGCCAATTGCGCGTGTTTTTAGTTTGAGTCCGAATGGTCGATACCTGCATTAAAAAATTCAGGAAATCATCAAAAAATGGTCTAAATGCTCGGTAAATGTTATATATCAGCTGATCTACGTTAAAAGTCATGATTTTCAATGTTTAGCTTCAATATTGACTTACATATTTGAATTCAACGTTACAAATTTGTGACCAAATTTGTGACTAAAAAATAAAAGACCGTCATTTCACAACTAGATAGGTGTTTTGGTCACTTTTTGGACCGTCACAAGACGCTCATCGAAATGACCGTCATTTTTATTTCGACTAAATGGGCAAAAAAAATGACGTCACGAGACTGTCAAATGATGGTCATTTTGTGGTCTTTTGACCGATTCTAAAAATGACCGTCATTTCGCATCTCTAGGCTTGACTTGAAAGTGATGTGGAAAGGCGGAAACACAAACTGAAAAGCGGGTCAGAGGCAAAGATCACTTTTGTTCATGAAGGTTCTAATAGCTGAAATGATTCTGACTGAGGGTTTGGCAAGAAAGCTTTCGATATTGTACGGAGGGAATATTTTAGATTTCATTAAGAATCGGGTCAGCGTTAGCCGAGGGGAAGTGTACTTGGGACACGCCCAGAAGATGTGGTTAAGGTCAGCGGATACAAAGCCGCAGTCACAAGCTGGCGAAGAAACCAAGTTTTTTCTAAAAAGGCTTGCCGCCAAACCATAGTGGTTAGAGCGCATCCTGCAAATTGACGTTATGAGTTTACGCTCGAGACGTTTGTGTTTTACAAACCAGGGGTGTTTAGAAGGATCGTAGAATCGATTGAAATAAATAATACCCTTGTGCTGTCCTTGCATAACTAATGCTCTGGAACTAAGTTCCACCATTTTTTTGCGAGCCACTGGGAAAAACTCCGAAGCCGGCAGTAGGAGGTCACAGTGGATGCCGCTAGAGACCGCCGATTTCGCGAGAGGATCTGCCCTCTCATTCCCACCAATGCCGACATGACCCGGGATCCAAACCAGCTTAATTTTTAGGTTTAGATTAGCTATCTTTTTTAGATTATTAAAGATGTCTCGAATGGCTGGAGCGCAGCAAGAAGAAGAGGAGAGTGATAAGAGTGCCTGTAAGGAACTACGAGAGTCGGAAAAGATGAATGACGCTGGAATGGATTGCTCGATAACGATGTCTGTGGTTAATTTGATAGCCAAAGCTTCGGCCGTAAAGACCGAAGCGAAAGAGGAAGTTCGATATTTCATTGAGATTGAGTTTGAAGGAGAGAAGATTGCTAGTCCTACATAGTTACCATCCTTGATTTTCGAAGCGTCTGTAAAAAAGAACGCCGTACTGTCCGCAAACTGGCTAAAAATACTTTGAAAACACGCGTTGCAATCAGTCGAGTCTTGAATTTTCTGACCGGAATAAATGTCGATTTCCTCGACAGGAGGCGGATCCGCAGGCCGTACATCGTAGATGGGGGGAAAGCCGCGATTTTGTCCCTGTGGTGGGCATAGCGGCGGTACGAGACAGCAAGAGGAAGATCCTGGAGGGAGCGATAGTTGTTATTTCTATATAACGTATCTGAGTAGAGCAAGAGTGAGAGGGAAGATATGAGGGGGTGCCAGGTAGTCGAAAGGGTTCTGAGCAAGAATTTGTCTGCAAGAAATTGGAGTCGGAAACGGAGGATAGGTTCGTGAGCCTCAGCTAGTACTACGTTGTTTGGAGTAGAGTTACGAAGACCCAAGGCTAACCTCAGGACTTGCGCTGAATGATCTCCAACTTGCCAAACAAGGGGTGGTCATAAAGGGGATAACACATTGAGCCGTATTCAATTAAGCTTCGTATGAAGGCCCGATATATGGCGATAAGAGACGACGGGTCAGCCCCCCACCAGGTGGAGCGCAAGCATTTTATTATGTTCAACGATCTGTTGCATTTTGAAATAAGTTCCAGGAGGTATAGTTCCAGGAGGATAGGGGTTCCTATCGAAGTCGGTAATCGAAAGTTACGCCTAGAAATTTCGTCGAAAGCGAGGCTATGACTTGGGTTGGACCAATGAGTACTGACTGTTCAAGATGATTAAAGTGTCTGCGTGAAAAGATAATAAGTTTTGATTTAGAGGGTTCTATGGAGAGGCCTTTCGTACTTAAAAATGTCGAGATATTAATCAAACTCAATTGAAGCGAGGAGAGACACTGTGCTAGAGAACTAGATCTGGAGAAAATGACTAAATCGTCAGCAAATTGTAGGCAGGAGCTCTTATCATCTAGATGTTTGTCGAGTTCGTTGGTGTAAATTATGTAAAAAAGTGGGCTGAGGATGCACCCTTGCGGGACACCTTTGAAGGTAAGAAAAGGGC
The DNA here is from genome assembly GCA_964034905.1 of Itoplectis maculator. Classification (NCBI taxonomy): domain Eukaryota; kingdom Metazoa; phylum Arthropoda; class Insecta; order Hymenoptera; family Ichneumonidae; genus Itoplectis; species Itoplectis maculator. The sequence goes on along the minus strand of OZ035854.1, from coordinate 3,201,516 downwards.
CATGGATTTTATCGGCTATTTTGAAGGAAATGGATCTGTGAGATGTGAGGTTGTAAATGAATTTACTGAAGGACCATGGAAGACCCAGATCACGCAGATCATGGGCAAGAATCCCCGGGTCGACATTATCAAAGGCCCCCTTAATATCCAAACAAGCAACCCGGTCGCCCCTGCGGGGCGCCGGGTGTTGTTGGGGGGCTCCGCCCCCCAAACCCCCATTGGGGGGCTCCGCCCCCCAAGCCCCCCAAAAATGACTCTGCGGCAAAAATGTCCCTTCGGGACATTTTTTCCTGGTGTCATTTTAAGGCACTCACGCGGTCGTCGCGCTTCGCGCTCCGCAGGGTGGCCATTCGGTCGTCGCGCTTCGCGCTCCGCTCAGTGCCGTTCGGGCGTCGCGCTGCGCGCTCCGCTGCCGTTCGGACGTCGCGCTCCGCTCAGTGCCGTTGGGGGGTCGCGCTACGCGCTCCGCTCATTGCCGTTTGGGCGTCGCGCTTCGCGTTCCGCTCTGTGCCATTTGGACGTCACACTTCGCGCTCCGCTCAGTGTCGATCGGGCGTCGCGCTTCGCACACTGTACTATTCGAACGTAGCGATTCACACTTCGTTTGGGTTCATCGCAGCGGTTTTTGTTGCGTAAATGTGGGAATACGTGTGTTGGGTGGAAAAGTCGTCATGAATCATAGTTTCAAGTTGCAGTGCAGTATGTTGGGTGTTTTCAAAAATGCATTTGAAGAAACTTAATTGTAATAAGCTAACAATAATATGAAACGTCTGTTGATGCTAAGAGACAATGTGACGAGAGATGAGAAACTGTGAGCTGATCAACGACGGTACATTACAACACACTGGATTCCGGTGAATTTCATATTCGACTTGACACAGTTTTTTTGTTATTTGTGGCGTTAGGAAAAACGGAAGGTAAAATCATTCGGGTCTTTGACATCGCGACGGATTTTCTTGGCAGCTACTGAGTTCACGGAGAATTTCTCGGCGGCATACGTACGTTTAATACATTATTATCATTTCCACACCACTTTGAAGTAGATAATACGGCGCGTTTTTGTTTTACCATTCAATTTTACATTTTTGTTTTATTATTTGTAAATCGAATGGAAAGTTGTATCCCCAGTAGGCCTATTCAACTTTAGCGCAATTACAATTTATAAGCACATGTGCAACTTACAAGCACGGATGCGCTGTCGTAAACATAAATGCGCTCTCGTAAACATAAATGCGCTGTCACAAGCGCTACCAGCGTTTAACAGCCTATTTTTATTTCATTATTTTAGTTCTGCCGGTGCAAACCATTTTTATCCTTCCAGCGTAAGCTGTCAAAAATTTGTTTATTAACTAATTATTCAGTGTTTTCATTTATTTTTTGTATTGTGAACCAGAGTGGTTTATGATCACTGTATATACTTTCAAATATGTTGATATTTATTTCAGTATTGTTACTAAAGCAGAGGTCAATGCATGTATTGTTTTCTGTCGTAATTGAATCATGTTGTAGCACGAAATGAAGGTTCTTAGTTTCCATAAACGTTTTTAATGATTTAGCTACATTACATGTTTTGTCTGTTATGTTTATATTAAAGTCACCGATAATCACAATATGTTGAGGATTTTCCTTTTCTATTGCCTCAAGAACTTTATTTACATTATTTTTTAAATCATTAAACGAGTATTTTGGTGATTTGTAAATGGTCACGATACAATAATTATTTATCATTATACCGCTTGTGATCATATGACTGTTCTTTGCTATATTGATAGAATTATAAAAGCATTTGATTGAATCACACAATATTGACTTCGCGTATATTACATTGCCAAACGGTTTTCTTATGGAAGTTGGGCAATCTATTCGTTGAATTATTGTATAATCATTTATATCTATATTATCATGATTCAATGTCCAAGTTTCTACAAAACTAAGTATGTCACAATATTTAAAGTTCATGTTTGACTTGATAATTGGTAAATGTTTTCTCAGACTTCGAACATTTTGATAAATGAATAAGATAGAATTTTCGTCTTTGTGATCTTCTGGAAACTTGAGGGATAATTTTAATGGATTCTCCTTTCTTAGTCGAAGCATTTCAGATTCAACTTTATCGAGCTTGTTTTCTTTTCGGGATAACGAATATTTACCTCTAATGAATAAGCCTTTTGCACTAGTTGCTCTACTACATGCAACGTATAACATTCTTCGATCTACTCTCGATGTTAAATTTACTACTACATTCGTATAAGTTCCACCTTGAGATTTATGAATTGTTATAGCTTCTGCAGGTGTTAATGGAAATTGTTTCCTACATAATTGAATAGCTGATGCTTTTGTCAAATTCATTGTTCTCGTTGTAAGTTCTATTGGCGTTAAATCCAAAGGGATATTGCTAACTTTCATTTGTTGTAATGATTCTGATCTTGTAAAACAACCGACTCTAAGATCTTCAAATCGTAAATATACTCGTACGGGTATACGAACTCGATTATTTGTGTTATCTACGTAAAATCCATATGTTATGTGTTTTAATCGACCACATGCTCCATTAGTTAACCCGTCCTCGGTTCGAATATTTAGAGTTAACATATATCTTGCTTCCATTTTCAATTGAAGGACATTCGATAACCCTTGAGTTTTGTTTGCGGCAATCGTTTTCGCATACTGCAACATTTTTTTCTTACTCTCAACTGTTCCTTCGCCAATGCAATTATCTATACATTCACTTATACACCCTTCGGTTTGTAATGAATTCAAATAATATGTATTATAATCGTTAACCAATGCATTGGTTGGATATAATATCATGCTATCTTTTGGGATATTTTCATTTTCACTTAATTTATCACACTGACGAGATATAAAAAGTTCATCATCTTCTCTTGTTGTTCTTCCAGAAGCTAAATTATTCAAAGCTTGAGCGAATTTTTTATCGTCTTTTTGTCGCATTATTTCTGTTAATTCGTATAATTGAAATTGTGACCACAAATATGGACCTTGTAGTATTCCGAGGGAACTTTTCTCGCATTCAAATATCCATCCATCTAAGACAGGTTGCAATTGATGGAAATCACCCAACACGATAAACGACATTCCTCCCAATAATTTATCATTACGAAGTATTTGCTGCAGTCGCTGATTTATCTGATCGAATACTCTACGTCCTACCATACTTATTTCATCAATAATAATAACTTGTACATCTTTTAAATAACACGCGAGTGTATTAATTGTATCTGCGCTCAAGGTATTCATTGATGTTTGGTTAATTGGTAAACTAAATGTTGAATGAAGTGTCATGCCACCTATGTTGAATGCTGCTTTGCCAGTTGGAGCACATTTGATAAGAATTAGTCGATCAGGTTCGTCGTTAACATTCAATGATAACCGCATCATAGATTGAGTAATTGCGTTTATTAATAAACTTTTTCCTACCCCTGCACCTCCACTAATGAAATGATAAAATGGAGTGTCATTCTTTTTTAATTTATGCATTACTTCAGCATGATACTGATATTGTTTTTTATTTAGAGTAGTTATTAGTTGGTAATATTCACTGTCTTCCATTAATTTTGGAACAACAAATGTTTCTTTAATTTTGCCTGGATCGTTGCAGATCTCAAGTCCGATATCAGCACCATCGTACCCTATTTCATAAATTTTGAATTCATCAATAGTTTCATTATTTTTATCGGGTTCGTTATTGTCGTTATTATCATCCATATTCTCGTTTTCCACTATTTCTAATATTTCGTCGTAATCTATTAATTCGTTGTGGACATATTTCGATTTATTTTCTCTGATGACTTCTATAGATTCATTGTAGCATAATTTAGCATTATCAATGGTTGGCTCATCATTACGCCAAGCCTTGAATAATAATAAATGTTCTCTATAATAGTTTATTTCGTCTTGATGTATATTATATCTTCTGTATCGGATATTTTTTCTCTGTTTGCGCAATTTAATATATCCACCGTTATTCAATAAGGAAATAGGTTTATTAGAATCCGTTTCTATAATTACCTCGTTTTCATTTTCGTCTTCATCTTCATTTATATCTCCTTCGTGCAGATAGGTTGTCTTCTGTTTCTTAGAACGGCTATAATTATAGAGAGATGCAAAGTCTGCTAAGCATACGTCTTCCATTGTAGCTGGACGTAAGCTGTAATAATCCAATAATCCTGATTGTACAATATCTGTACTATCTGGGTCAAGTTGTTCTAATTGTATTCTTGGCTTAATAATGTTGGTTCTTTCTTCAATAGGTACTGTATTAATATAAACTGAACTTCTAGAACAAAAAGACATTGTCATAGATAATAAATGGTAAATGGCTTCTTGAGCTGAAATTTCACTTTTATTGACAAAACAATTAGTGACATTGCGCAATTGTTTTTGTATTGAATTATTGCCTTTTTTCATTAATTCTGCACAATCTTTCAATGTTTTTGCGAGACCTCTTTGAGATTTATTCATATAATTGACAACATATGATACACATGCATAAGCATCTATGATAAATTGAATGTCCATATTTGCTTTATGTAATTGTAATATTGTTTCGTTATATGGATTTATTTTTATATCACATACATTTCTTTTCAATAATATCATTGGTCTGTGAATATACACTCGAATGGTCGTTATATATTCATCTTCTGTCATTGAAAGTGACTTCAAAAATTCCTGAAATGTCATATATTTGTAAGAATTAAGATCTTTAGCAATGGCATTCAATTTGTCTTTTATAGATTTATATTTTTGATTTATTTGTTTGTAAAATATTTTATTTATATGTTTGTAAAATATTTTTTTCATTTTTTCATCAGTATTTTCCAAAGGTTCGATGATTGTTGTTTTATTTATTGGATAATTCGGTATGTTGTATCTACAAACTACTAAGTTATGTTCTACTTTTTTACATTTTTTTGTATGCTTGTGTATTTGGAATGGTATTAATTGATCTATATTTTTATTGTTTGAATTACAAGATATTAATTTATCAATAAATGTTTCACATTTTTGTTTAGAGTTTGTATCATTGGGGTTGTAAACGGGTGCATTTTCCAGCCAAATTAGCGCATGCAAATGGGGACTTCCTCGGTGCTGAAATTCAATTCTATGATAAATATCTATGATCGGGTTTGTGTTAAAAGGACTCTCTTTAGAATTAAGAAATTTTAACACACATCTTATTCGGTGGTCGAAATATCTTGCACAAGTTACAGGATCTGCTTGTATTAACTTAGCCTTTTCTGGCCACGATAGTTTTTTAGCTTCGTCATTTGAAATTGATTCATTGTGTAACACATTTTTGAGAATCCGTATTAAATCCTCCCATTTACTTTCTGCAGCAGAAAGTGTTAGAAATATGGTTGGTTTTCCTAATTGACGAATCATTGCCATTAAAACTTTCTTCTTTTGTTGCCAAAAAGCTGGACTTGACCTATCGACTTGAAGAAATTTTATACAGTCGTTATCTTGCACTAATTTGTCAACGCAAGTTTGATTTAAAACACTTTGTGCATTAACATTGTTAGTTTTACGTTTCATACGGAGATGAATTTGTATGAAAGATACTAATCTTTGTAATCTTACACGGCAATAACTAACAAACATTTTAGGAATTTTCTTTGCACATCTGCGATCATACATTCTAATTTCCGATTTCGCTATATCTGCAGCTGTAATTTTTTTATCACTTAACACTCTATTTTTCCCACCATAAATAGTTGGAAATGAAAGTAATTCGAAGTCTTCATCATTAAGTAATGATATTGGAATCTGATTTTCCCCTGGGGCTAATTGTATTCCTACATTGTTAATAACTTCATTTTCTAATAATGTTTCTTCGCCGTCTGGATTAATAGGTTCATTATCTTTTTCTTCCCAATCATCGATATTATCTTCGGTTTCGTCTATTTCATTCTTATTTGGAACATTTGTAACCTCGACGTTATTTAAGTCGTGATTTATTTCTCCATCAATGCTATTGATATTATTTAGAAACTTTTGATCTTGAATCCAATGTTCGTCAAGGGTTATTTTGTGTTTTATATACAATTCAGTTGTAATTAAATGGTTGATTGCATCTATTATTTTTTGAGGTCTTACGAGTTTATAGTCGTAATGGTGTTTATCACGCATGCGTCTCTTAAGTTTAACATGTATGATGTGAGTTTCATTTACATTTCGAGGAAGTTTCGAAACAAATGAATTGATATTCACTGGTACATTTACACAATTTCCTTTTATGCCGTATTGTTTGTCTATTCCTAACGTTCTGATTTGTAAGAATGGTAACCTTGCCGATATAAATCTTTCTTCCACAATTGTTAGATCTTTTAAGCTTGAATGTATTTCATTAAATTCTAAACCATAATTAAGTGCTAATTTAGGGATTTTGTTATTAAATAAGTATTGTCTGCAAGTTTGACATAAACAGATGTTATTATCATCCGTTCTAATTTTACATATATTATTCCAATTACTGTGAATTTTAGGTTTCGCTGACATCTGGGCAGGTGTCATAATCGCAATGGATCGTTTAAACCACAATCCACCACACGACGAGCAAATATGTGTTGGTCCGTCTGTAATGGATTTCTCATAATCTTGTAGTTCTTTGGTTTTGCTATTTTTAATGTTTTCGCGATTTTCTGAAGAATGTATCGATGGACGATTAATATAGTTATTTTCATTTGTGTCTTTGTTCTTATGTCTACATTCTGAATTTTCATGCTGACGTAATTTCATTGTACGACAACTAAACAATAAACTAAAATTGACTTTTTCAATACTAACTATTCTAGCTTGATGCGTTGTATTATCGTTATGAGAAGTTAATTGATGTGTTTGATTGATTTCATGTGCTGCTTTCAACTTTTGTTTTAGGGAATCTTTATATTTAATTACGTCGGTTTCAGTGTAGTGTAACATTGCAATTTTATTTTCCTTATATGTTTCATACGTTTGAATAACGTTGTTATGTGTATCTATAGATTGCGAGTTTTTATTTACAATTTCTTTTGTGTCTGATTTTTTAAGAATTCTTTTCATTTCTGATTTTTGTTCTTTTACTTTATATTCTGAATTTGTTTCGCGTTTTTGTCGTTTGCTTACCATGTATCGTTCATTTTCTCTAGTTTTATAATCGATTATTTCCCGAAGTTTGCGTTTTCTATGCATATCTTTTATTTGTTCCTGACTTCTTAGAGAACTATTTTGTCTTCTTATTAGTGAATATAGATGTTTTTTAATCTTCAAATTAGTAATTTTATCGCGCTTTCTAAGCATTCCTAATGGAAGCGTTTCTTTTTTTAGTACATTGTTTAATGTCTTATTTTTCTGTCTTTCTCTCTCCTTCATTCTCGAAATATGTTTTTTCATACGTACGTTATTTATCTTTTCTTGGTTCTCCATTTCGAAGATGTGTTTCGTTTCTTGATGTGATTTTTTTTCATTTGAATGTTTTGTGTTATTATTATTTATTACTAGCTTTTGTAAAATAAGTAGAGGCAAGCGATTATTAATTTTTTGATGTGTTGTAAGACTGATATTTCTAAAATGGGAATCTGATATTAAATCAGAATTTTTTGGAATATTTGTATCTTGCTGTCTTTCTATCTCTTTTATGTTATTCTCATTTTGTATTTTTTCGATGTGACCATGATTTATAGTTGGTTTTGTATATGTGTGCCTATAGATATCCTGTTCAGTCTGTTGATTAATACTATTTGATGCTATTACATTATTAGCATAATGTTGACAGGCACTTTTATTCATGTTTTTTATCGTGTTTTTGTCATCATCTTTAATGTTTAATGTTTCTTGTTTTTCTGATTTATTTATTTTTTCAAGTCTTGTTAAAACAACTAATGGAAATCTATCATTATTTTTATTTGATTGAATCACATTCTTGTTAGAAACGTTATGATAAATATACGGAAAAGTTTTGATAATTCTTGCGTCGTCTTTATGATGCTGTTTATCATTTGTTTCTGAATTGTTTTGATTATTTTCAAAGAAACTATTGTTTGTTTTATTTGATTGTTTGGGATTTTTTATTTTTTCTAATCTCACTATCGCTTTGTATTTTTCGTTGTTAAGTTTTTCATCTGATATTGAATTATTGTCTCTGAGGATTTTTGTATCTCTTATTTTGACTTGTGTATTTAGTTTCTTGTAGTTTTTAGGTGTTTGGTCTGTGAAGTTTTTATTTATATTGATAGATGGCAAGTTTGTTGGAAGTTTGGATTTTATGTTTTGAATACGTTTCTACTTTCTTTGTCCTTTAGACACAGATTCCTCGTTCTCTCTGATATTACGGTCTTCAGTTTGCGATTTACATTTGATCAGACGCAGTTCCTGATTCGGTCTGGATTTGGTCAAAATTGTGGTTTTGGTCGGACTTTTGTTCGGTTTGCAGTTTTTCTCATTTAATGAGATTTGCGATAAGTATTCTGTTATCGATGATACTTCGTTTGGTACGTCTTTATTTTTAGATTTGGTTTGAGAGACTGGGCGATCCGTGTCATTGTTTTGTTGTGTGTTTGTGTTGATACTGATCTGCGACAATCGTTCTTCTATTGCTGAAACTGCATCATGTTCATTTTCTGAATGTTGCAATGTTTGTTGACTTCCGGTTCTCGATTCGTTTAATTTTTTTAGAATTTGGAAATGTCCGTTTCTATCATGTCCTTGAAACAGTAGTCTAATGTACTGTTGTGTAGTTTGCTTGTCTCTTTGGTCGGGATCCAATGTTGCTGTCTGGGTGATGTTGTTACCGTCTTGTCTATACAATTGAATTCCACTTTTGTAGAGATTTACGAACATACCTATCTCGAAATCCGTGCCGTACGTTTTATCTGCTCCCATAATATGGATATAATGATCTTCGTTTTTGTACGTGAAGTCGGGACACGTAGCATCAAGAAGTGCTTTGTTCGCAGTCCAATTATCAACTGTGTATTTCACTACATCCTGACGAATTTGCTGATGAAAATTTTCATTGTTATACATACCGTATGATAAACTGCGGAATAAACAGTTGCCGTCGCCACGTATGTTGATGATCTGAAATTGATTAGTATTCATCGTACCTGTTGATTCTAGAAATATTGCTATCTAAACGCGATGCAGATTTTTTTTATTATAATGTTAAAAGTAATCTTTTGGGCGCTTAAGCAGCCTTTTCTGTAGCGCTATGTGCAGCTTTTTTTACAATGTAATGAGTAACGTTTTTACAGTGTTTTATTTTCAATTTTCGGCACCATTAGTTAGCCTATTGATTATTATCTTCGATGTTTGAAGGGAAGCTGAAAAAAAAGATTGAATTTTAATGATTTATCACCAATAAGTTTTAAATGTTATCATTGTAGTGTGACGGCGTTTTTTGACAGCCGTCACAAAGCTCCGCTGACGAGGCGGCACGAGGCGACGAGCCACGATCTGGCTCCCGGCAGAGTCCCCCTCGGCGATTCCACTGGGCCACGCGAGAGCGAACCGTTCCGTTTTTTTTTAATTTTCGTTTCTTTTTTTTATTGTACACGCCTGACCGGAGCGAGCGATCGGGTAGCCGAGAGCCCTTCTACGAGTTCGACGCCGGCCAGAGTCACCGAGTCCGCCTCATCAGAGCGGCGACGCAGCGTTCCCGTTCGGCGGCGGCAGATTCACGACGTTCTCGGACCAGCAGCAGCTACCTCGCCTCGCAGAGAATCCACGACGGACCTGTCGATCTGCGAGAGCTCGACCAGCAGCCCGGAGCTGCCCGCCCCGAGGAACACTGCTCGCGATAGCGGGTGGACGACACCGAGGCCTCCCCCCTGCGGCCTTGGCACGTGAGCCACGGCCCGCCGAATGCGTCGGCCTCACACCGGATCTCGACCTCATCTCCTCGCCGCGGGTGGATCATTCTCCGCCGCGCCGACGCTTCCATCGTCGTCACGCGCTCCAGCAGGGTCGCCCGTCGACGAAATCAAAAGTCGCGCGCCGCGTGTTCTCGAGCGCGTCGCGAGGGCCGCCGCGCTAGAGGGCCGAGCCGAAAATTAGGCAGGGGTGGGGGAGGCACCGTCCGCGTCCGCGAAATCGCGAGTCACCTCGGGGACTCAACCGCTGTACGCCGAGGAACCACGTCGTGCTCTCGTCGCCGATCGTGCCGACTAACGAGAAGTCGACACCTGCCACCGCGATTCCTGACTCCTGCGAGATTTTCCCGAGGAGCTCGGGATACTGCAAACTCCGGTAAGGCCGTCGTTTCGTCTCTGGTCTCGCGTTTCGTTTTGTAATATTCCAGTTGGGTTTTAGTCGCCCGAGCGATATTGTTGGGGACGGTACGCTATCGCGCGAGGTCGCGAATTCGCGTGGTTATTAAATCCTGGGCGACGCTTCGTTCTGTCGCAGGGGTACCGGGGAATTGTCTGTTTGATTTTTGGAGTTCGAAAGGAACCGTAAGAGTCGCCGAGAGGGGCTCCCGTACTTGTAAATTTCGTTCGTGTTGGTCGCGGGGACAATGGCCCGAGCGCGCGAGTCCATTAGCGTTAAGGAATATCCGGGGGGAGAGTAACCGTTCTCGAGAGCCTGTCGCGGACACCCGACGGGGCGGAATCTTCTAACTATCTTCGACTAATTTATTGCCTTTATTTTACGCCGTTACGACGCCCTGATGGGGAGAAATTCTTTACTGTGTGATCACCTTTATTGTACCAGTTGACCGTTTTGCCTTCCGTTTCTTTTTATTCATTAACTACGGAGATTTCCGCCGATTTTTGGCCCAGGCGCTGATTTTTATTCGCTCTCGGGAACTAGGGGGGAGAAAGGGAAAAGAATTACGGGTTAGTCGCGTTGAACCGCGACACCGAGCGGGCTCTGGGACGAGTCGATTGGGTTGTTTTGCATCGAGTCGAGCTACCCCGAATCTTCGGGCATTTATTATTTTGTAAACCACTTTTGTGCCACGTTTTCGAGAACTTTGTCGCGTCATTTTCATTGTCTCTGTTACGTTGGAATAAATCTCCCACGTTTTCTCTTGTGAGTTCTCGAAGCACGAATTTGCGACTCGATTTTCTTTCGCTGCGCGACCCCCCCCCCCCCCCCCCTCTACCATTAACCAAGGCTGCAGGCTAGCCGGCCTCCCTGATCGTCCGCGTGAACGACCGAATAAAAATTTGTCGCGAGAACTCTTATTCTCGCGGCTGGCGCCCCGGTCCTTCACGCGGCGATTTATTTTGCGGCTGTTCTGGGGACGTTGAGGAAAAGTCGTCGCAGTAGTATCATGTTCTTATAGTATAAGTATGTTTAAGATTGAACTACAGAGCCCTATGATCTTATGTTGAGGACTAAGTGCTATAGCTGATACCACATAAGTTTGAGGGAGTATGAGACAGAATGATGAACAGCTTTCGATGAGATAATTATCAGAAAAAAATCAACTACATGGAAAATTCTGAAATTATTATTTTGGGGCAATAATAATAAAAAAATATGATTAACAAATATTTAAACTAAAGAATTTTCTAACAAACAACTCGGTAGAGTAATTTTGTTTGTTATGAAAATAATCTGTTTATTTTTCTGAATATGTATGAATGTATAGAAAAAAAATTACAGAAATCAGTTCAGGTTAATAGCTAATGCGACATATTATACCTAAAATACAACCCTTGTCTTTGGCTTGTGCTACAATCCTACACTTGCTAAGACAAAGTTTTATCGCACTTGTATCATAATGTACCATTTTTAATCCATTCAAGATTTACAACTTTAGCAGTAAGCATATTTGCTATTGTTATTTATCGCATGAAAATATAACCCAACATTGTATAATACTTGATATTTCTTATAATTCATAATTAATTTTCACTTGTCACAATTAATAAATGTTATTGATTCAAGTGTTTAAGCGAATCTCACTTGAGATTTGACAACATGTGATAATGTTTAAATGTACCATGGTTGAGGTTATGCTACCAATAAGCTTATGTTTACACTTATGTTTACACATTTAATATTAACGCATATAATAATAATATAAGCGTTTATATTAAATGTAAATGGGGCATTCCACCGGTTATCAGCAAGGTCGCGATCTTCGTATTTTTCTTTCTTTTTAAGTTGGAGTGCAAAAAAAAACACTTCAGAATTTTTTTCAGATTAAAAAAAAATTGTTTTTTTAATGTGTTATATTAAAAAGTGCGTAATTCACGCCAACGTGACCATTATTGTCGGTATAACTCGGCTTCTGATTGGTCGTGGACCGTGACGACCGGAAGAATTACAAATACTTCTTGATACATTAAGAATCTGAAAAAATTCATGTACGGGAAAGGTACTGAAATGGTCCAAAATTTGATTAACAAATTAATAAAAAAAAAATTGTTGCATAAATTTCTTGGAATTTTTTTCATCAATGAAAATTCTTCGTATTTTTTTCTGATTACGTACACATTTTTTCAGATTTTGAAGTTCACTTTGAATTTTGTGTGAAACAACGCAAATAATAAACTGAACTTAAGGGGGTCCTCTAGTTTCTCGGGTCGAAAAAACCGATTTTTTTTTTCTTTCATAAATCACATCTACAGCATGTGTAGAATATATGTGCCAAAGGATTTTTTGATATTCGAAGTAGTTCACAAATTACGACCCTGGAACGGAGCAGATATACGGAGCGCGCGCCGGGCTGCTCCGATTTCAAACGCGTTTTCCTCGAAACACCATTTTTCGAAACTGTGACCACGATATTTCAGAAACTACTGCACCGATCTTGTTCAAATTGTTACTGTATCTTTAATATGTTATAAGCCAGCGATTGAACCAGGATTATTATGATTGCATCGATAGTTTTTTTTGTACGAGCGAAAAACTTAAGAAAAAATGAGTAAAAAATAGAATGTAATTTTCAAAAGTGTATAAAAAAGTCAATTTTTGTAATTCAGAATTCCCTCTAGTTCAATCGCTAGTCTTAAATATGAAGATTAAAATGCCGTTTGGTTTTTTTATTTCGGATCAGCAGAACAGTCGCAATCTTGGTCACCGTCAAGCACCTCTTTTACTTGAGGTCTTCCTGTCGGCCACTATAACTCTTATTCTATTATGTATTTTGACTTCAACAAATTTGTAAAGCTTATTTAAATGTTAATAATGATTATGCAAAAACAATGGGATTGATTATTTCGATGCTTTGCCCGTAAAAAATTATTTAAAAAAGCCGTAAAAAACAGCCGAGAAACTAGAGGACCCCCTTAAAAATCTGACAAAATTCATACATAGTCAGAAACATAATAGAAATATTTTCATTGAAAAAAAAATTAAGGTTTCTGAAAATTTTTGAACAATTTTTTTTTATCAGTTTGTTAATAACATTTTTCAATTATTATTATGCAAAATTAATATTTTCAGTACCTTTAATGTGCATGAATTTTTTTAGATTTTTATATCATCAAGAAGTGGTTGCAATTCTTGTTTTTCTCGAATTTATGCGAAATGGATTCTTAATGATTCGATCTCCTTAACCTGCGGTCGCGCGTGAGAGCGTGCGTAATTGCTTCCTAGTCTACTATTAAAAAGTGCGCAATTCGCGCTAACGTGACCATTGTTATCGGTATAAATCGGCTCCTGATTGATCATTGGGAAACAATGGCCGTTCAATGTTTAATATCGCGAAATTTCGAAGATTATCAGGGGAAAAAATCGTTTTTTGTGTTTTTCTCCTAAAAACACAAAACCTATTGATGCCAAAAATTTAAAAATTGTAAAAAATTATTCTCCCTCAGCGTTACTTCCAAAAACATCTCCTCTAACGAATGCCATTTGAGTTTTTGGATTCTGACAATCCTTCGAGAAATCGTGTGCACGGCTAATCAACTTTTCTTTAGATGCCTCCGATGATTCCCTGTCAATTACTTGATTTTTTTTTTTTTCATACAAATTTGACAGAATATTCTTGAAATGTACTATTATTACATGGAAAAAGATTTAATGAATTATTACTATTTATATCGCCTCAAAAAACCCTCAAAAATATTCCTTTTTTTCTCTGAATACTCTACCTGCCCTTAAAAATATTTATAATAATAAATTCCGTGTCGAAAATAAAAATTTTGGAGACGAACGAACATAAGGGGCAGTCTAGAATAGAAACTAAAAATAAAATTTTCGTCAATAAAATAAAAAAAAGAGTTTAGTTAGAAAAATTATTTTGTAATTTTACAAAAAAATTGAATATTACAAAAACTATATGAACAATGTATTAACATTTTTGACTGTAGGACCTTTAGAGAGATTTGAATTTAGGGTATAATTTTATATATTTTTATTTTGCGTCAATGTCAGTGAATTCGTACACAAGTGACGCGGAATCGTTTGATAGTTTGTAATTAGTGTTTGTTAGTGATTAATAGTCCACGATATTTATTTGAATTTCCTTCGTAATAAGTATCAAATTAATAAACATTAATTTATTAAAATGTATTAATGTAGGTAATTATCACTCTAAATATCTGAATTGAGATAAAATATGAGTACGCTGTAAGTTATAGCCAAAGTCAAGTACGCAGTGGAAAAATATTCACTTGTACACCTAAGTAGAGTTCTTCATTACCGACACATGTAGCTAACTGTGTCGGTATATTGGAGTTCTCTAGAATTCAATCTATAGCCGCCTCGTTCACAGATAGTTTTCGCCTCTTAAGGGGCTGCTGGAGTAGATTTTTTTACCGACTGGTCGGTAAAAAAATCTATTCCAGCAGCCCCTTAATATTTACCAGTCGATATCCACATGATGTAATGATTATTAAGCTTATTAAGAGACAAAAACTATCTGTGGACGAGGCGACTATAGATCGAATTCTAGAACTCCAATATACCGACATGGTTAGAAGCATGTGTCGGTAATGAAGAACTCTACTTAAGTGAAAAATATTTTCTGTCAAAATCCCATTCGGGAGAACGGACTTTCGAGTGTTCGATACATTCAGGCAAATGGTGCATTCGGGAACATTACAATTCTGTTGAAATGAAATTCGGTATTTTCATCCGTTCGGCATAAAAACTTTTCGGCGTTTTCACCGTTCGGCTAATAAATATTTCGGTATTATGACTCGTCGGATCTTTTCTCATTCGGGTGAACGGTCAATCGGCATTTATAAATTCGCGCGTTTAGTACGTTCGGCAATCGTATTTTTTGGTCGAGTGAAGGCAAGCCGTCAGCGCGATTGCGGTCGCGGCGTGAATTATGAATCAGGAGACAATCGTGAAACACCTGAATTTGTTGGGTTCTATTTTTTTATAGTAGTTAATTAATTTAATAATTGAGTGTAAAAAAATGTTAGAAATCAATAAAATCATGAATGCAGGTGTTATATGGTAATTACGTGATGATTTACAATGAGTAAATAAAATTGACAAAAACATTAGCAGTGACAAGTGAAAATTTACAGACGAAACCAGACAAAAATAGTGAATACAGTTATGAGTGCCAGTGAATAAAAAATAACGAATAATTTAATGAAAAATATACATTTCAAACATATATAGTTCCGTAGAGAAGGTGTCAATATGTTTTACGAATTTTGTCTTTAGGTTATGTTTATACTCATATTTCAGTTTGGTATATTAATTATGAATTAATAATACAATAAAACTGTATCAGTGCAATTAATAAATATAAAAATTGAAAAATCATTTCGGAATCAATTATTTTGACATTATAATATGTGGAATGTACAGCGGATAATTATTTTGAAGACAAAAATATTATTGTTATCATAATTGTGAAATTAATTAAAATTGAATATTTTGATTCTATTATGGTAGGTAATCATCATTCTAAAATGATCTAAGGGCTAATATGAGGAAAGATACATTTGAATTAAGGTAAAATATGAGAACGCTGCAAGTTTTAGTCAAATTACTTTATTGGCTGCGAAGACTGACAGCCGGACACAATTTTCAATTTAATGATTTGAGTGTCTTAGGTATTCACCACTTAAAAAGTGTGTAAGAAAAAAACTAAAAAAAGTGCATCAAGATTAAGTTGAATTAGAATTATGCAGCAAGTTTCAGCCAAATTCTTCCATCGATGGCCAAGATTGAGACCCGTATACAACTTGACGACCAAAAGTGCCAAATTTTTTCAAGTGAACTCCTGTATAAAATGATTGGAAAATTAACACACTTCATGGGCATACTTCCCAGTGCTAGACTAAGAAATATTCCAAATTTCAACTTGTTCGCTCTGTTCAGTCCAGAGCCACCAAGTGATACGGACGTCCGGGTAACACAAAATCTTGTCTGAAGGAAAAAATGTCTTTAGTAATGCAAATTCCTTATTATTTTATGACAAGAATATGTATTTTAGCATGCTTAAGAAATGTGAACTAAAAAGTAGTGGATAAAATAAAATTATATTAACATTTTCCTTAAAAAACGTATTTACACCCTTGGACAGCGATTTCAATAGGCACTCCTGGTGCGTTTTTTTAAAACGTGAGTGCCTAAAAACAAGCGGCGGTGAATTGCTTATTTGCGAAGCCCGTATAAATCTCCGTTGTGAGAATCGAGAGGTTATCCGAGCACGATCTTGAAATCCGAAAGCCGAATTGAGAGGGAGACAGGACGATTCTTGACTCTAGCCACTGAGTCATACGACGTTGTACCATTCTTTCCATGACTTTCAATAAGCATGAAGCGAGTGAAATGGGACGGAATTTGTTCGGGACTGTCTTTGGAAGAAAGAAAACGAGAAATTCATTCCATGATTTAGGGAATAGACCGGTTGTGAAGAGAGCGTTGAATGTGTTCAGAAGGATTTTTTTAATGGCGAGCGGAAGTTTGGAAATAATGAGAAAGTCTATTTTATCGACACCCGGAGCTGAGTTTTTTTTGGAACGATGGATGGCCGCTGTCAGTTCGTACAGGCTGAATGGGGATTCGAGGAGCGGGTCGGTATGGAAGGAAGACGGAAAGTTGGGATAGAAAGAGCTAGGGGGACAAATGGTGTGGATTTGGTTGGTCATGTTCTCGATCGTAGCCGTATTATTCGGATGGGTTGCAGAGTTCGAGGCGTTTCTATGCTTGAAACTTTTAACCTTGCGCCAGACTTCGCCCACGCCAGTGCGGAAGTCGATAGATTTCGTGAATTGAACCCACGAGTTCAATTTGGCGGATCGGAAAATTTTCTTGGCTACTGCTTCGAGCCTCTTCGCCTCGCGAAGATCTGCGCTATTCCCGAGCGAGCCCCAATCCGCCCATGCTTTTTTGCGAGCTTTGTCAGCTGCTTGACATTCATCGTTCCACCAGACGACTGCTTTGGGTTGGACGCGCTTTTTGCGATTCTAAGGCTTGGTAGGGTTCGCCGTTGCAATTGCGTCATGGATAGCTTGCACAATGTTATCGTATTGCACTAGCGGACAGGTGTCTGGAATAGAGGGAGCCGCAGAACCAAGATGCGAACTGAATGAGTCCCAGTCAATTTTCTTCAGAGAGAATCGGTGAGAGAAAGAAGAGTTGGTGTGAGGCTCGATGCCTAGTGAAATTGAGATCGGAAAGTGGTCGCTGCCTAGGGAGTCCGAGTTTACAGACCATGCGGCTAGCGGAGCCAAGCGAGGGGAGATCAGAGTTAAGTCTATGGCTGAAATGTTGGTGGTGCCAGGGGTGCGCAGCGTGGCGGGGCCGTTGTTCAAGCAGACCAGATTTTGTCTTACTAGGACGTCGTGTAGCGAGTTGCCCGATGGGCAGCTCTTACTGCAACCCCAGGATGGATGGTGGGAGTTAAAGTCCCCAGCTATCAGAACTGACCGTGAAGCAGGTAGAGAATTGAAGAAGGAGTGCCAATCGCCTGAATGAGTGGAACTGGAAGGACATCTGTATAGCGCGACTATTAACAGCGGCCCCGTAGACGTCGAAATTGAAACCGCGAGAGTTTCAAAACGGCCCTCGGAGTGAAAGACCGCGCTCACCTCGGTAAAATTCAAATCTTTTCTTAGACATATGGCAAGTCCGCCCCCCCCTACCAATCAACCTACATTTGTTTATCATGGTGAAGCCATTGACTGATGGGATGAATTCCTCATTCACCCACGTCTCACATAGCACTAGCACGTCATATGAGCCTGCGATATTCATCAAGGGACCCATCTTTGAGTTCAAACTGCGACAATTTCACTGTAAAATTTTGAGTTGTTTATGACCCATTTTGAGGATGCAGGTGAGGCGATGTCAGAAGAGCGTTGAGGCAGCTGACTATCGGGACCAAAAAGTCGGTTAATCCTAGCATGGTGAATGCGGGCGTCAGCTGCTCTGTTATTATTTGCAAAAGACATGGCACCATGATTGCGAGGTTCTCAGGATTGGCCATGGTGGGTTGACGGAATGACGGATGGAGATTACCTGCCATGGGCGAGGAGGAGGAGGCCGAGCGTGAGGGGAAGTTTGGAGTTGATGGGAGGTGTCCCGTGGGGCTTATAAGAAGCGCCGAGTGTGCGGCGCGCGTTGCCAAAACCGAGTTCGAGGCCTCTGGCGCAAACTGACGTTGATTCTGATGGGGCGAAGGGGTGCTCGCGAGTTTACCGGGTCCTGTCGGCGGAGGTCTACGGTGATTGTTTTGCTGCTGGGAGTCTGGCTGATACGCGGAGGGTGAAGGTGGGGGAGAAGGTGAGGGGAGAACAGTTGGAGAATTCGCCTGATTCGGGTAGGGGGAGTAGGTGCGCTGGGCTGTAGCTACTGCCTGACAGTAAGAGGGTGCGCGCGAAGTTGGTGAGGCACGAGACGGAATGGGAGTCCTGCGAGGAAGCGGGGGGTAGCGACCGCTTGTGGATTGAGAAAAAGGACGGCTCACCTCGTGAGGCGCCAAAAGGCGTCTCGCCTCTACAAAACTAATGCCCTGCTCTGCGGCTGTAGATCTGACCTCCTGCTCGTGCATATACGCGGGGCAGTTGCGGTCGGTCGGAAGGTGCCTTTGCAGTTCGCGCAACAGGGAGGTGAGGCCTGGTTTGGGCAGGTCTCGTACGCGCCGTGCTCTCCGCCCCCGCAGCGCTTACATTTTTGGCGACCTCTACACTGGTCCGCGACATGACCGAATTTGAAGCATTTGAAGCAAATGCGCGAAGGGCGGTCCCAGTGTTCTACCGGGTGGCGGACGTTATAAAGGGAAACAAAATCCGGGCGGACTCGACCCTCAAAGACCAGGCGAATCATTTGCGATGGAACAAGCGTAGATTTGTTATCGTTCGATACAACTTTCCTAAGCTGTCGGCTTAGCGAAGTTATGTGACAGGAGGCTCTCAGGTCTTGCAGGAGCTCTTCGTCGGGGATGTCGGTAGGGATGCCCCTGATTCTACCTTCACAGGAGACGAAAACATTAGGAATAAATGCTTGGAGGCGTTTCGCTTTAAAGTCTGGGAGACCGACTGCAGTGTTTGCAGACGCTGCGGAAGAGAGAACTATTGTTACTTGTTGCTTACCCGATTTCCAGACGTCGGAGACCTCGTTGTTTTTAAATCTCTGGGACAGAAGCTTACCAATCGTTATCGGGTTCAGGGCTGGAGTGTCTGCGTTCCAGCTGTAGGGTTGGACAAGAACCAGAAAGGGACCACCCATGTTGGTCGAGTAGCGATTCGCCAGGACCTGGGGAGGGATCCCCGATACCGGGGCGCCCTGCCCAGCCCCAGCCCCCGCAGAGTCCGCGCCCCTCGAAGAAGAAGCCGGGGGAGTTGGGGAACGCTGGGTAGATGAAGGAGGAGGAGGAGAGGAGGAGGAGGAAGAGGAGGAATGGGACTCAGGAGATCTCTTCTTCGGAGGGTTAACGGGACCCCCAGGCCGGCCAGGGAAAGCCCCCCCAGCCGGGTCTTCGTCTTCGTTCTGTCTCTTACGAGAAACAAACGCTTCTTTTTGCAGATCCTCGAGTTGGGACTGCACATCGTTGTCGATCAACATTCCATCTTCCTGGTCGGAATCTTCACTGATGCCTGCGTAACCCCCACCCGGATCGCCGGGGCCGCCCTTCCCGCCATGCGCCATGGCGTGCGTCGGTTGGGTTTGAGGTTAGGAGATTAGAAATGCATGGGAAGCGAAACACACGTAAAAAGAATAAAAATAAATGGACAAAAAGACTGGGGAAATAAACTAAGGGATGCCGGTGTAACCGCGACAACCCTTGTGGCTCGCTGAATATCAAAACTCTCGAGTAGTAAGGGACACGATGCGTACACTTGCGCTTCGTCGTTGAGACTCTGGTTCGCAGGCTGACGCCGTCGTGGAAACTTTGGCGAGTCTCGACGAACTCCGATATTTTTCGTATACGATAAATTTCGATGACCGTATATCGTATACGAGATCGAAATGCTATTCTCGACTGCCATGCGATAGGAGGTCTTCGATAATTCTCGCATACGATATTCTTACATCGTTGCCACATGGAATCGGCGGGCTATCTCGTTAGAGAAGTCTCGAGGACCAATAATCATACAGATTTTAAGACATCTAAATACCCGCGAGATTCGTTTTGGTTATTTCAAAGATGTGTCTACAACAATGTCGCAAAATTGGAACCATCGATTTAACCCAATTGAATTACAAGCGGAGCATCCTGCGTGACAGTATGTATAGTCACATACTCTGTACGCGCATATGCAAAAACTTTTTGATCAAACTATTAATTTTCTAGAAACATATTGTTCACGCCCAATACATGTACAAACCAAAAATATTGCATTTCAAAAATTTTTGCAGAAAAAGGGTCTGCCTGGGAATGGCAAAGTTTCATGGTGACCAGATGCTTTACAGCTGCAAAAGTCTATGAGTCAATCTCTGGCGACTAAATGTTTCATTGAAGGTTGCCCACTAAGGGGTTTTCTCAGGTATGCGCGGAATCAAGAACGGCAAGGGTAAAAATTGAAACGTTCGATTCTTCATTATTTTCTCTCAAACGTCAGTGAGCAGTCGTTTCATTCACACATCGTTTTGAATAAATAGAATTATATAAATTTAGAAACTCGAAAAAATTTCAGAACTGCATACATATATTTATTTATTGTCTACAATGTCGATAATATTATCAACCATAACTTTGTTGAGTCGGAAATGCTTAGTAAATGCTCGATCTGACAGCTCAAATGGATCATCACGTTCATGAAATATTCTAGGCCTGGCATTAGCCTGGATTTCAACCTCATTGAGAATATTCAATGTTGATAATGTTCCGCAACATATGAGCCATCTCGGAAGTAGTATTAACCACCTAGAAAAATGTAATAATTAGTGTCAATATGATGCTACTGAAAGCGGAGCACAACATTACCTCTACGTTAGCCATTAGCTATTATACGTTTGAACGCAAAATTTTCGTCGATTTTGTCGATCAGCCACGCATTCGGCTACTTTCCGGTGCAGACGCTTGTCAAATTGATCCTATGCTTTGCGGGAATAGGTCAGTCTTGTGTATTTTGAACCGTAGAACACGATAGAACCATCAGAATTAAGAATTGAGTGGCGTAAAGTTAGCAAATCTACGTTTGAACGCAACATTTTCGTCGATTTTGTCGATCAGCCACGCATTCGGCTACTTTCCGGTGCAGACGCTTGCCAAATTGATTCTATGCTTTGCGGAAATAGGTCAATCTTGTGCATTTTGAACCGTAAAACACGATAGAACCTTCAGAATTAAGCATGGAGTGGCGGAAAGTTAGCAAATCTACGTTTGAACGCAAAATTTTCGTTGATTTTGTCGATCAGCCACGCATTCGGCTACTTTCCGGTGCAGACGCTTGCCAAATTGATTCAATGCTTTGCGGGAATAGGTCAATCTTGTGTATTTTGAACCGTAGAATACGATAGAACCCTCAGAATCAAGCATGGAGTGGCGGAATGTTAGCAAATCTACGTTTGATCGCAAAATTTTCGTCGATTTTGTCGATCAGCCACGCATTCGGCTACTTTCCGGTGCAGACGCTTGTCAAATTGATTCTATGCTTTGCGGGAATAGGTCAGTCTTGTGTATTTTGAACCGTAGAACACGACAGAACCATCAGAATTAAGAATTGAGTGGCGGAAAGTTAGCAAATCTACGTTTGAACGCAACATTTTCGTCGATTTTGCCGATCAGCCACGCATTCGGCTACTGTCCGGTGCAAACGCTTGCCAAATTGATTCTATGCTTTGCGGGAATAGGGCGATCTTGTGTATTTTGAACCGTAGAACACAATAGAACCTCCAGAATTAAGCATGGACGGGCGGAAAGTTATCAAATCTACGTTTGAACGCAACATTTTCGTCGATTTTGTCGATCAGCGACTCATTCGGCTACTTTCCGGTGCAGACGCTTGCCAAATTGATTCTATGCTTTGCGGAAATAGGTCAATCTTGTGTATTTTGAATCGTAGAACACGATAGAACCTTCATAATTAAGTATGGAGGGGCGGAAAGTTAGAAAATCTACGTTTGAACGCAAAATTTTCGTCGATTTTGTCGATCAGCCACGCATTCGGCTACTGTCCGGTGCAGACGCTTGCCAAATTGATTCTATGCTCTGCGGGAATGAGTCAATCTTGTGTGTCTTGAACCGTAGAACACGATAGAACCTTCAGAATTAAGCATGGAGGGGCGGAAAGTCAGCAAATCGACGTTTGAACGCAAAATTTTCGTCGATTTTGTCGACCAGCCACGCATTCGGCTAGTTTCCGGTGCAGACGCTTGCCAAATTGATTCTATGCTTTGCGGGAATGAGTCAATCTTGTGTGACTTGAACCGTAGAACACGATAGAACCTTCAGAATTAAGCATGGAGGCGCGGAAAGTTAGCAAATCTACGTTTGAACGCAAAATTTTCGTCGATTTTGTCGATCAGCCACGCATTCGGCTACATTCCGGTACAGACGCTTGCCAAATTGATTCTATGCTTTGCGGGAATAGGTCAATCTTGTGTATTTTGACTCGTAGAACAAGATAGAATCCTCAGAATCAAGCATGGAGTGGCGGAATGTTAGCAAAACTACGTTTGAACGCAAAATTTTCGTCGATTTTGTCGATCAGCCACGCATTCGGCTACTTTCCGGTGCAGACGCTTGCCAAATTGATTCTATGCTTTGCGGGAATGAGTCAATCTTGTGTATCTTGAACCGTAGAACACGATAGAACCTTCAGAATTAAGCATGGAGGGGCGGAAAGTTAGAAAATCGACGTTTGAACGCACATTTTTCGTCGATTTTGTCGATCAGCCACGCATTCGGCTACATTCCGGTGCAGAAGCTTGCCAAATTGATTCTATGCTTTGCGGGAATAGGTCAATCTTGTGTATTTTGAACCGTAGAATACGATAGAACCTTCAGAATTGAGCATGGAGGGGCGGAAAGTTAGCAAATCGACGTTTGAACGCAAATTTTTCGTCGATTTTGTCGATCAGCCACGCATTCGGCTACTGTCCGGTGCAGACGCTTGCCAAATTGATTCTATGCTTTGCGGGAATAGGTCAATCTTGTGTATTTTGAACGGTAGAACACGATAGAACCCTTAGAATCAAGCATGGAGTGGCGGAATGTTAGCAAATCTACGTTTGAACGCAAAATTTTCGTCGATTTTGTCGATCAGCCACGCATTCGGCTACTTTCCGGTGCAGACGCTTGCTAAATTGATTCTATGCTTTGCGGAAATAGGTCAATCTTGTGTATTTTGAACCGTAAAACACGATAGAACCTTTAGAATTAAGAATGGAGTGGCGGAAAGTTAGCAAATCTACGTTTGAACGCAAAATTTTCGACGATTTTGTCGATCAGCCACGCATTCGGCTACTGTCCGGTGCAGACGCTTGCCAAATTGATTCTATGCTTTGCGGGAATAGGTCAATCTTGTGTATTTTAAACCGTAGAACACGATAGAACCCTTAGAATCAAGCATGGAGTGGCGGAATGTTAGCAAATCGACGTTTGAACGCAAATTTTTCGTCGATTTTGTCGTTCAGCCACGCATTCGGCTACATTCCGGTGCAGACGCTTGCCAAATTGATTCTATGCTTTGCGGGAATAGGTCAATCTTGTGTATTTTGAACCGTAGAATACGATAGAACCTTCAGAATTGAGCATGGAGGGGCGGAAAGTTAGCAAATCGACGTTTGAACGCAAATTTTTCGTCGATTTTGTCGTTCAGCCACGCATTCGGCTACTGTCCGGTGCAGACGCTTGCCAAATTGATTCTATGCTTTGCGGGAATAGGTCAATCTTGTGTATTTTGAACCGTAGAACACGATAGAACCCTTAGAATCAAGCATGGAGAGGCGGAATGTTAGCAAATCTACGTTTGAACACAAAATTTTCGTCGATTTTGTTGATCAGCCACGCATTCGGCTACTTTCCGGTGCAGACGCTTGCCAAATTGATTCTATGCTTTGCGGGAATAGGTCAATCTTGTGTATTTTGAACCGTAGAATACGATAGAACCTTCAGAATTGAGCATGGAGGGGCGGAAAGTTAGCAAATCGACGTTTGAACGCAAATTTTTCGTCGATTTTGTCGTTCAGCCACGCATTCGGCTACTGTCCGGTGCAGACGCTTGCCAAATTGATTCTATGCTTTGCGGGAATAGGTCAATCTTGTGTATTTTGAACCGTAGTACACGATAGAATCCTTAGAATCAAGCATGGAGTTGCGGAATGTTACCAAATCTACGTTTGAACGCAAAATTTTCGTCGATTTTGTCGATCAGCCACGCATTCGGTTACTTTCCGGTGCAGACGTTTGCCAAATTGATTCAATGCTTTGCGGGAATAGGTCAATCTTGTGTATTTTGAACCGTAGAACACGATAGAAACTTCAGAATTAAGCATAGAGTGGCGGAAAGTTAGCAAATCTACGTTTGAACGCAAAATTTTCGTCGATTTTGTCGATCAGCCACGCATTCGGCTATTTTCCGGTGCAGACGCTTGTCAAATTGATTCTATGCTTTGCGGGAATAGGTCAGTCTTGTGTATTTTGAACCGTAGAACACGACAGAACCATCAGAATTAAGAATTGAGTGGCGGAAAGTTAGCAAATCTACGTTTGAACGCAACATTTTCGTCGATTTTGTCGATCAGCCACGCATTCGGCTACTGTCCGGTGCAGACGCTTGCCAAATTGATTCTATGCTTTGCGGGAATAGGGCGATCTTGTGTATTTTGAACCGTAGAATACGATAGAACCTCCAGAATTAAGCATGGACGGGCGGAAAGTTATCAAATCTACGTTTGAACGCAACATTTTCGTCGATTTTGTCGATCAGCGACTCATTCGGCTACTTTCCGGTGCAGACGCTTGCCAAATTGTTTCTATGCTTTGCGGAAATAGGTCAATCTTGTGTATTTTGAATCGTAAAACACGATAGAACCTTCATAATTGAGCATGGAGGGGCGGAAAGTTAGAAAATCTACGTTTGAACGCAAAATTTTCGTCGATTTTGTCGATCAGCCACGCATTCGGCTACTGTCCGGTGCAGACGCTTGCCAAATTGATTCTATGCTTTGCGGGAATGAGTCAATCTTGTGTGTCTTGAACCGTAGAACACGATAAAACCTTCAGAATTAAGCATGGAGGGGCGGAAATTCAGCAAATCGACGTTTGAACGCAAAATTTTCGTCGATTTTGTCGACCAGCCACGCATTCGGCTAGTTTCCGGTGCAGACGCTTGCCAAATTGATTCTATGCTTTGCGGGAATGAGTCAATCTTGTGTGTCTTGAACCGTAGAACACGATAGAACCTTCAGAATTCAGCATGGAGGCGCGGAAAGTTAGCAAATCTACGTTTGAACGCAAAATTTTCGTCGATTTTGTCGATCAGCCACGCATTCGGCTACATTCCGGTACAGACGCTTGCCAAATTGATTCTATGCTTTGCGGGAATAGGTCAATCTTGTGTATTTTGACTCGTAGAACAAGATAGAATCCTCAGAATCAAGCATGGAGTGGCGGAATGTTAGCAAAACTACGTTTGAACGCAAAATTTTCGTCGATTTTGTCGATCAGCCACGCATTCGGCTACTGTCCGGTGCAGACGCTTGACAAATTGATTCTATGCTTTGCGGAAATAGGTTAATCTCTTGTATTTTGAACCGTAGAACACGATAGAACGTTCAGAATTAAGCATAGAGTGGCGGAAAGTTAGCAAATCTACGTTTGAACGCAAAATTTTCGTCGATTTTGTCGATCAGCCACGCATTCGGCTACTTTCCGGTGCAGACGCTTGCTAAATTGATTCTATGCTTTGCGGGAATGAGTCAATCTTATGTATTTTGAACCGTAGAACACGATAGAACGCTTAGAATCAAGCATGGAGTAGCGGAATGTTAGCAAATCTACGTTTGAACGCAAAATTTTCGTCGATTTTGTCGATCAGCCACGCATTCGGCTACTGTCCGGTGCAGACGCTAGCCAAATTGATTCTATGCTTTGCGGGAATAGGTCAATCGTGTGAATTTTGAACCGTAGAACACGATTGAACCTTCAGAATTAAGCATGGAGTGGCGGAAAGTTAGCAAATCTACGTTTGAACGCAAAATTTTCGTCGATTTTGTCGATCAGCCACGCATTCAGCTACTTTCCGGTGCAGACGCTTGCCAAATTGATTCTATGCTTTGCGGAAATACCGCAAAGATAATCTTGTGTATTTTGAATCGTAGAACACGATAGAACCTTCAGAATTAATCATGGAGGGGCGGAAAGTTAGCAAATCTACGTTTGAACGCAAAATTTTCGTCGATTTTGTCGATCAGCCACGCATTCGGCTACTTTCCGGTGCAGACGCATGTCAAATTGATTCTAGAATTCAATCTATAGCCGCCTCGTTCACAGATAGTTTTCGCCTCTTAAGGGGCTGCTGGAGTAGATTTTTTTACCGACTGGTCGGTAAAAAAGTACGGTTTCGTAGTTTATGGTTTACGTCGTTATTGTATTACAAAAATGTCTCAAATTGCACAAGATTATTATATCAATGTAAGCGCATCGGCGTAGATTCTCGTTTTTCGTATGGGATTCCTGGAAATATTTATATAATACGAAAAAGGTGACAGTTGACAGTTCTAGCGGCCATATTGGTTTTCGATAGACTTACAAATTTACGATTTTCTTTGTTTTTCAAGCGTTTTCACCCAAAATTCGAGTCTACGCTGATGCGTCTATGTTGATATTATAATCCTGTGCAATTTGAGACATTTTTGTAATACAATAACGACGTAAACCGTAAACTACGGAACCGTACTTTTTTACCGACCAGTCGGTAAAAAAATCTATTCCAGCAGCCCCTTAATATTTACCAGTCGATATCCACATGATGTAATGATTATTAAGCTTATTAAGAGACGAAAACTATCTGTGGACGAGGCGACTATAGATCGAATTCTAGAACTCCAATATACCGACATGGTTAGAAGCATGTGCCGGTAATGAAGAACTCTACTTAAGTGAAAAATATTTTCTGTCAAAATCCCATTCGGGAGAACGGACTTTCGAGTGTTCGATACATTCAGGCAAATGGTGCATTCGGGAACATTACAATTCTGTTGAAATGAAATTCGGTATTTTCATCCGTTCGGCATAAAAACTTTTCGGCGTTTTCACCGTTCGGCTAATAAATATTTCGGTATTATGACTCGTCGGATCTTTTCTCATTCGGGTGAACGGTCAATCGGCATTTATAAATTCGCGCGTTTAGTACGTTCGGCAATCGTATTTTTTGGTCGAGTGACGGCAAGCCGTCAGCGCGATTGCGGTCGCGGCGTGAATTATGAATCAGGTGACAATCGTGAAACACCTGAATTTGTTGGGTTCTATTTTTTTATAGTAGTTAATTAATTTAATAATTGAGTGTAAAAAAATGTTAGAAATCAATAAAATCATGAATGCAGGTGTTATATGGTAATTACGTGATGATTTACAATGAGTAAATAAAATTGACAAAAACATTAGCAGTGACAAGTGAAAATTTACAGACGAAACCAGACAATAAATAGTGAATACAGTTATGAGTGACAGTGAATAAAAAATAACGAATAATTTGATGAAAAATATACATTTCAAACATATATAGTTCCGTAGAGAATGTGTCAATATGTTTTACGAATTTTGTGTTTAGGTTATGTTTATACTCATATTTCAGTTTGGTATATTAATTATGAATAAATAATACAATAAAACTGTATCAGTGCAATTAATAAATATAAAAATTGAAAAATCATTTCGGAATCAATTATTTTGACATTATAATATGTGGAATGTACAGCGGATAATTATTTTGAAGAGAAAAATATTATTGTTATCATAATTGTGAAATTAATTAAAATTGAATATTTTGATTCTATTATGGTAGGTAATCATCATTCTAAAATGATCTAAGGGCTAATATGAGGAAAGATACATTTGAATTAAGGTAAAATATGAGAACGATGCAAGTTTTAGTCAAATTACTTTATTGACTGCGAAGACTGACAGCCGGACACAATTTTCAATTTAATGATTTGAGTGTCTTAGGTATTCACCACTTAAAAAGTGTGTAAGAAAAAAACTAAAAAAAGTGCATCAAGATTAAGTTGAAATAGAATTATGCACCAAGTTTCAGCCAAATTCTTCCATCGATGGCCAAGATTGAGACCCGTATACAACTTGACGACCAAAAGTGCCAAATTTCTTCAAGTGAACTCCTGTATAAAATGATTGGAAAATTAACACACTTCATGGGCATACTTCCCAGTGCTAGACTAAGAAATATTCCAAATTTCAACTTGTTCGCTCTGTTCAGTCCAGAGCCACTAAGTGATACGGACGTCCGGGTAACACAAAATCTTGTCTGAAGGAAAAAATGTCTTTAGTAATGCAAATTCCTTATT
This sequence comes from Itoplectis maculator, assembly GCA_964034905.1. Lineage (NCBI taxonomy): Eukaryota > Metazoa > Arthropoda > Insecta > Hymenoptera > Ichneumonidae > Itoplectis > Itoplectis maculator. Next base: position 3,172,674 of record OZ035854.1, on the reverse strand, counting down.
ATTTTATGTCAAGAATATGTATTTTAGCATGCTTAAGAAATGTGATCTAAAAAGTAGTGGATAAAATAAAATTATATTAACATTTTCCTTAAAAAACGTATTTACACCCTTGGACAGCGAATTCAATAGGCACTCTTGGTGCGTTTTTTTAAAACGTGAGTGCCTAAAAATTAATTAATTAAAATGTATTAATGCAGGTAATTACCACTCTAAAATGATCTTATGGCAAATATAAGAGAAGAAACATCTGAATTGAGATAAAATATGAGTATGCTGCAAGTTATAGCCAAAGTCAAGTACGCAGTGGGAAAATATTCACTTGTACACATATGCGTAATTAAAAATGTAATTTTTTAATTTTGGTGATAGGTATTCACCCCTTAAAAAAAGTGTAAGGGAAAAACTAAAAAAAGTGTATGAGAATTAAGGTATTTCTGAATTTTGTAGCAGGTTTAAGCCAAATTCTTGGGTTGACAGCGGAGATTGGGCTCCGGACACAATTTGAGACCCAAAAACCCAAATTTTCTTGAAATAAACTCCTGTATAAAATTATTGGAAAATTACCATACTTCATGGGCATACTTTCGAGTGCTAGACTAAGAAATATTCCAAATTTCAACTTGTTCGGTCTGTTCAGTCCAGAGCCACTGAGTGATACGGACGTCCGGGTAACACAAAATCCGGTCCGCAGTAAAAAATATCTTTAGTAATGCACTTTCCTTATTATTTTATGTCAAGAATATGTATTTTACTATGTTAAAGATATCTGAACTAAAAAAAGTTAATACATTTGAAATATATCAATTTTTGTCCGTTAAAAACTAATTTAGACCCAGGAAAGCGATTTCAATAGGCACTCCTGGTGCGTTTTTTTAAAACGTGAGTGCCTAAAAACGGACGAGAAGAGGGCGCGACGAGATTGCGCTCGCTAATGCAAGCCAGAAGTCTCGCAGTTCTCACTGTGGCCGCGAGAGTGCGTTAACCAACGAGCAAGGAAGCAACAATCCGTCATTGGCAGTTAGTGCGTTGTTAACACGCTGTTGAAAACGCTGGTGGACGAAAAACACAATATATTAATAATCGTAAATGCTCTCACGTAAGTACTTTAGTGTTTTGTACTTAAAAACTTGTCAACACTTGTCTGCGCACATTAACCATCCTCAATAGTATTCGTACCATGGCCCAGAATATTATGCATACATTATATGTTATTTATACTTTTTAATGGCTATTGGTTACATTGTCGTTCACCACACAAGACAACTTGTTACATTATTTTATTGAGCTCGGGTCAGAAAACTATCAATACTTAAGATATTATTATTATCATTACGATTATGATTAGTAGTTACATTATTTGACAATAATTATATTGCGATGGTAGAAGATGGAAGCCGAAACAAACCTGGTGGGCAAACAATTTGCCACGTTCGATGAATGGCGTCGATATCTGCGAGATTATGAGACGAAGGAACGACAGCTATTTGTAATTAACAATAGCGAGAAACTTCGGTTTCACGAACTGACAGAATCAGACGGAAAAAGCACGGCACTGGTGTACAAAACGATTTTGTACCGCTGTAAATTTGGCAATATACGCACCACGGAGGCTACAGGCGTTCGCCAATCCAGGTATACGTATAGTACATTAAAAAGTTTTACAAATTTCTAAAAAAAACAACAATATATATTATTAAAAATAATTCCGATATTTCTTGATATTAAAATCTGACTTCTTTTTACAGCACGTACAAGCAAAATTGCCCAGCCTGCATAAGGGTTAGTTTTTCGAAGGATCACAAAATGCTGGAGATAAAGAAGGCAAATTTAAGCCACTGTAACCATCCAACGTCGAAGGTTGTAGAATCTTCTATAAAGCGTACAAATTCATATGGATAGCACGAATAACATTTGTTTTGTAATAGGTATTTTTCGATAACTTATCGGAAAATCGAAGATTATCGCCGAAAACTCAAGATGAGACGATGAAGCTATTGTCGCTGGGTTGCAACAAGAAACTGTTGCAAACCAAATTGCTTGACGAGAAAAATAAACCCGTCACACTCAAGGATCTCTCCAACATCAAGTCTAAGATGAAACAGGCTGGTGATGAAAGCTGTAACGTGGTGGAATTTTACCACCGTTACAATTGCTGTCGCGGCGCATTTAAGGCGCATTCACACCGTCCGCCGTCCAACCTCCCCTTGGCCAATAGTTTTAGTTAGAATTTAAGGTAGTTTCTAAGTGTTATTTATTATTATTTAATTGGTTATTCGCCCTCCGATTCCCGATTTTTGTCCCGTTTTTGTGAATATTTATTTTGTAATGCCTCTCACTGGCCTGAGACAACTGGCTGTCAGACTTGGACATTGGAGACTGTGGAGCATTTTATGACGTTTCGCCACCTCGCATCGTCGCGAATTAAGGAATAGCGTCGGGTCACCGGGACGTTTATTCGGACCCCGTGGATTGAGGGACCACGGGGCCTCCAGTCAGACCTTTCCGGTCGTGGGAGTGAACGCTCGCGACCGGGTAACCTTCATGGCGGGCTCGTTCACCCCGTCGTGGGAGGCTTCAGGGGGCGAGGGGCGGTGGACAGTCAAGCATTAGATGTCGCCGTCGCCTCGTCCAACCTAGGACACAGACCCGGCCACGTTAGATGGTTGGGCTGTGGTCTGGTCACCGGTTGACACTTCAACGCCGCGGAGCAGCCCCGAGACCGACCTTCGATCTGTTGTCAGCTCTGCCAAAGGCCATCCTCGGCATCTGTCCGAGCAGCGGCGCCTCCATCAGCCAGGACGCCCACGGGGCCTCGCGACGACCGGCAACAGTCGAAGGAATCACCGTCGACGTGGGTTGAGGCGCGGCCACGACTTGAGCTGTCAGAGTTTGAGCGTTCCCGCACTCTTACGATCCTTGAGAATTTCCCCAGAAGTGTCCCAGTTATTGGACACTCTGGCAACGCTGTCGGGAACGCGGGTCAGCAGTTTTGAAGATGGAGAGTGAGGCGACAAGATGCGAGGGGAAGCGGCGCGAGGTGAGACGATCGGCGGACATCATCGGCACGCGCCGGTAAATTTCGGCATTTGACCCCGGAGAGGGGATCAGTCAATCAGTTCGGCTCGAGGACGAGGACCTCGAGTCACTCTTCGCGGGAGCAGCTATCGGCGCCGGACGCGTGTGAAAATTTTGGGTACCGGACGTCAGTGACCCCGATCGGCCACCAACCTCCCAGAGATGGACGAAATTTGGAGAACTTTTGAGCCAGTGCCAGTGAGGGCAGTAAGTCCCGCTTGTCGGGTTTTGTTTCCCCTATTGTTTTGTCCGGAATCGGCGGAAAATTATTTTCGGTCGCTTATCGACACTTTCGTTAAATTATTTTTGTCGTGAGATTCAGTCTCGCTGTCGCTTCGCGACGAATTTTATGTAATTTATTTCGGTCGAGTAATTCGGCAATTTATGCGAGACAATTATTGTGTTGTCGCTGTGCGACGTTTTTGTAGATTTTGTAGTGTGAAATACTCGCGATTCATTACGCTGCCGATTAGCGTTTCTTTCTGTTAATTATTTTCTTGTAAGTTAGTCGTTAATGGCCTTGGGAGAGGAGCTGCTCTCGTGGGGGGGTGTCCACTAGGTTAGTTAATTATTATTATTATTGTTTTTGAGTCTGACTTAGTATTTGAGGAATTATCCGGAGAATTTTGAGCTGTCGTGCCGGTGGAGCGACTTTCCAAGGGAAACGCCCGGCGTTTTGGTATCGCCATCCTAAGCCAAATCTCATGTGAAATTCAGTCAGTAATTAGTTAGTTTTGTTGTTGTGTTTTTGAGCGAAATTTAAGTTCAGAATTGTTGGAGATATTACGACCTTGCGCCACGTCCTACCGACGAGAGTTATCGGCTGTCAGAGAGCCGTTTCTGATTTGCGATTTATTTCCGAATTTATTTTGTTATTTTTTTTCCTGTAATTTCGCCTATGGTAATTTCATGTGATATTAATGATTTTTGAGGGAGTAACGATCGGTTCGGTCCGACAGCCGTTCCGATCACCGAACATTTTGTCAATTTAAATTTCTTGCATTTCTTATTATTAAATAAATTGTTACTCTTCCTATTTTATTTAATTTGTGTCTCAGCTGTCGTGATTTCGGCCCCGCCCCTCTACCGTTAATGAACTGAGCTAGTGGGTTTAAGCCGCCTCGGCTGTTCCGCCGTCATTAGTTTATCGAGCTAGTGGCCGAGTCGCATCGGTGTAATTTTTGTTAGGGTCATCTTTTGGTGGCTGGCGCCCAGTTAGGACAGCGGACGGCGCGATGGCGAAGGTATCGGGGGAATAGGAAAATCCCGGTTACAAAGCTTACCATCGGCAGTAAAGCTCTTGGAATCAAAGTATGGTGAGTAGATACCCTCTTACAAGTATATACGCCGACAACCTTTACTCATTTATTAATAACAAGATCGCGAAAAGAACAGAAATTACAACATACGACATACGACATACGACATACGACGTATCAATAGTAAGAGGCGCACGATCGAGAGACGCGGCAGCGTCTGACGCCAAGTATAAAAAAGAAATTAATTTGCCTCTCGAGACGAGGCGCTACCGCCACTCTTATTGACGCGAAGTTAGGCCCTTTTCCGTTACGTTCAAATTTAACTCGTCATATTTCTGTCCACGCGTCGCGGACGAAAAAAGTATCAGGTTCAGTATTTTTTTTTCTTTAATCTGAACGTCGTACGCCTCTTACTATTGATACGTCCTATGTCGTATGTCGTATGTCGTATGTCGTATGTCGTACGTCGTATGCCGTACGTCGTATTTGTCATTTGTTCTGTTTCTGTTCGTCGTACGTCGTACGACGTTCAGCGTCAGCAATCAAAACCATTTTCGATTATATATACATTTCTATTTCCAATTTCTCAATAAATATGAAAAAATTCTATACTTTTATGACTGAATGAAAAATTGTATGTAACTTGCAAATCCACATTGGCCAACTGGTTCACGTCTAAATGATTTTTTTTTGCTGTTTCGGCTTCCATAATGGCAAATGTCAATAAGCGAGAGAAGTATTAAATTAATCGACGTTTCTTAAAATACTTTTTCTGAATGCAGGCGCAGCCGTTAAGGTACTCGAGGAAGATAACGACTTCAAAGAAATGTTCTTCGTCACAGAAGCTATGAAACGATCGATGTCTGCATGGCCGCACATTGTTCTTATCGACGGGACATACGAACTGCTGAAAAGTGGTCCAACGGTAATGCTGTTTATCGTGGAAGACTCAATTGCTCTCAGCGAGGTAGTGGGAGTTGCGTTACTCGCAACCGAAAACCGCCCGACATTCACTTGGCTGCTTGAGTCGTTTAAGGAGGTCCACGCCGAGGTGTGTTCGAACTTTCATTGCTTTATGAGCGATAAAGACCTTTTGGAACGTGACGTTTTGAAGGAGATTTTCCAAGGAACACCAGTGTACATATGTAGATTTCATGCCTTGCGGACGTTTTCACGAGCGATATCGACGGAAAAAATGAAGATCTCGCGAAAGGAGAAGAATTGGTCGTTGCAGTTGCTACAGAAATTAGTATACAGCAGAGCTGGGCAGTACTTTAAGTACTGAGGTACTTATTTGGTACTTAAAGTACGTACTTTAAGTACTAAAGTACTTGTTGGTACTTTAAGTACCTTTCCAAAGTACAAAGTATAAGTACTTTTTAATTCATGATTGAATAGTATATTAAGATCAATATAATTAAAAAATTGACTCCAATAAAAGCTGCGACGATATTACTCGTTGAAAACAGGCCTCATTGTAGATGCTCGACAGAGGAGCAACGCTAGCAGATGTTGACCACTGACAGAAGTCGTATACTGTTTATAAGTGCGGATAGTAAACAGAGATACAAAGAAACTGAAGCGTTGCCCCGTCTAACTCTCCCCCATATTCGCGAAATGATTCGGAGCGCACGTTTGAGTTCCCAGTCTCGTGTGCTCGCTGCGAATACACATCGGAAATCTCCGGCAATATTCACCTCGGCATCAATTGACTTGCGACTGCTCAACCTAGTGTTCGTAATTATTAGTGAAAAGGTTTCCTATGCAAGTGCAGAATGAATGCAGATCCCTCAAATGGGGAGATCGAAAACGTCAATAAAAAAAATACGGTTTGCGATTGCATAATCACACGAAAAATGCAGCGAACATTTCGCTTCTGCAGAAACATTTCTGCATCTGCAGAAATCGATCTCGCATCGTAGGAATCGCTGGGATGCAGAAATCGTTGGGTGATTTTCCCCATGTTGAAAAACGCAAAAATCAAAGTGAATTAAAAAATTTGAAAAAATGCATGCATATTTATAAAAATGAACGGATCATTTTCATTATAACAAAAAAATTAAGTTGTCGAAGGATTTGTTGAACAATTTTATTTTTCATCAATTTGTTAAAAACAATTTGGAATTTTTATTATGCAAAATTTATCTTTTCAACATCCTTAACATGCATGATTTTTTTCAGATTTTTATATTATCGAGAAGTGGTTGCAATTTCTTGTCAATTTTCTCGAATTTATGTGAAATGAATACTAGACGCAAGGACTACCTTAAAAAAAATTGGGTCACCGAGAGATTTGTTGAACGATTTTTTTTATCAATTTGTTAATAACATTTTAGAATTAATATTATGGAAAATTAATAATTTAAGTAAATAAATATATAAATAAATTTTAGAGACAAAACGACATATTTAATTCTATCTATTGTTTATTCTTTGCGCTGCACATAATAAACAAACATACTTCAAACGTACCAAAATCGTGGCAAGAGATAGAAAAATGCACATGATGGATTCCTACCGAATACTTATAAAAGTACTCATTCGAAGTACTTTCAAAAGTACTTTAAGTGCCAAAAGTACTTTGTACTTTAAGTACTCGAAGTACTTAGTACTTAGTACTTTTTTGGTACTTTGCCCAGCTCTGGTATACAGCAAGTCAGTGGTCGAGTATGACAAATTATACGAAGAATTCGTCAAGTCCGCCCCAACGGACGTTCTGTTATACTTTGATCAAAACTGGCACCCGATAAGGGAAGATTGGACGGCCTACAGTATGGTGCATGGCAATTTAAATAACATGACGAACAACCGACTCGAGTCGATGAATGACAAAATAAAACAGGTCGTGCAGAAGAACAGTTCGCTACTCGAGTTTATCGAAAGTTTTTTCAAATGGCTGCAGTCGCACAACCTCGGAGTGACCGCGAAAACAGCGAACACGTTTTTGAAGCGGCCAGTTGAAAAATTCTCTCTTGACACTGATCGACAACATATTCGAGATATTTTGATACCGCTTTCGGCTACGAGAGTTCTAGGCGAAATCGGTATATGTGAATTCGTTACGAATATTACGCGTCTCGATAAAGAAAGCGAAGTATGCATCATCCGATCGAACGACGTCAACCTAAAAGTCTCGCCTCTGCCATGTGAATGCCCTATTTGGACGTCGGAGTTTCTTCCATGCCGCCATATCTTCAGTGTGCGCAAGTACTTCGGATTCTCGCTCTTTTCGAGTGAACTGTGCTAGCCCAGGTGTACCAAGCAGTACCTTTTGGACAACCTAAATGCTCGTCTACCGATTGATACCCCACAACACCATACTGGTCCGTTGATATCTAAAGTCGTGCCCAAAAAACCAGTCACAGCTACGGAAAAACGAAAAAAAATAACCCCGATCGTGACAGAGCTCCTGAATTTGGCGGCAGAATTGTGCGGGTCCCTTTTCGACTGCAGGCTGTCGACACTGCAGGAAATTTGTGGGTCGTGGAAAGAAGGCTGCGAAGTTACAATTTTCAAATCGGGCACTACAAGCCAAAACATGCGCGGGTCTGTCGTTATCGACAGGGACGACCAGTCGACAACGTGCCGGAGTCCTGCGTTCGCGGCTGAAGCCACCGGTAACTTATCGCATGACTTCAATCAACAGTGTAGTTTGAGCGAGTGATGTATTGATAAGACCGATCTCTCAAATCAGACCTCCCAAGACAGTACAAAATCCGAAAAGCGGAGGCTCACTCTTCCTAGCAACACTAAGTTAACGAAAATAAATATGCCTCGAGCGATCAAGACTTTTGGTCGACCTGCTCGTCACCTGGCGACAACCACGAACGTAATCAAACGAAAACACGTTGCGAAACGGTTTGTTGGCAAATCTAACGAGCTTCAGATACGGGATATTCTGCGTTGGTTAATCGATGGGTCAATGATCGATGTAGTAATCGCAGGCGAACATTTGATTACCAGCCCAGATTTGCAGCTCAGTTGCCTTCACGACGCGGTCGCCGACGATTTAGTCGATCTAAATCTTGTAGCTCGATATTTCGAAGCCAAAGCATTTGATTCGTTAAAGAAAGCCGTCACCTTGAAAAAAAGAACGACGAATTCAAACGTAGTATCTGCGAGGCGAAGACCACTGAAACGTGCGTTAATTGCGACCATTGTCTCTTGTGGTATCACTACAAATGTGTTAAATTGAGAGGCAAGCCGCGAGCGCAGACGTGGTTCTGTCCGAAATGCGCAATGTAGACGGAGCCGAAAGAGTCGCTCAAAAGCGATCAAAAAACAGTACCGGAAAATTATATTTCTTCACGCTTTATTTTGTCATTTTTATAAGATTATATTTGTAATAGGATGTCAGGAGTGGTTTAACAAATAAAGCGGCCACCAATTCTCTGATATATTTTCTTTATTTGGTTGCTTGGTCGCGCGACCTGAGGTGGGACATAACGCGTCCGTCACGCTCGTTAGCCGGTGGCTCACTGGCCTTGTGTGATCGACCCGCCCTTCTTCTCGATCCCCACCACTTCTCCTCGTAACGGCTAATCTTTTTGAATTTCCCTTACAGTTCGGCCATTCTGGCATTTAGCCCGCCCTCGGGCTATGTTTTATATTTTTCCTTTGTTCTCACATTTCGTCATGTTACAACTTAGTCACAACGCTTAAAACTTAACGAGTTACAACTTATTTTATCGCACGCTTATTTATTCTAACAGTCTCGCAAAATAACTTATTTTTAGGGCCTCGGGAATTTACATTTCTTTGAAACGTAGATTTTGTAAGAATACTTTTTGCACGCGTCTAAAAACTAACCACGACTTATAATATAACGCACGCTTCTTAAAACTAAACAAAATACACTCAGTCTTTGCCAATTTCTTCAGCAATCCAGGGCCGCATGTGACACGCCTCCCACACACCGGTGTAGGGTCTTTGAGTCGCCTGGAAATTCTCTACGTCCTGGACGACGTACCTATCGTTTCTCAACACCTTCAGCACCTCATACGGCCCCTTGAACTGAGGCAAAAGTTTTTTCGGCGCCCCTGGAGTACTTTCGAAATTCTTTATCATAACGTAATCACCGGAATGGTAATGGTGTGGTTCTTTGTGTTTCTTGTCGTAGTACAACTTGTTATATTCCTGGGATTTTACTATTTTCTTTTCTGCTTCGAGTCTGAGCTTTTCCAAATCTCTATCGTCACTTTTGGCCAATTCCTGCTCGAGAAACTCTCCGACCGCGTCGACTGCGATACCGCGCTGATTTACCCCAAACAACAGTTTACTCGGCGTCTCGCCAGTACTCTTATGTACTGTGTTGTTAATCGCGAACTCGACTTCAGCGAGGGTTTTGTACCAATATTTTCCTGCAGCGTTGTCGGAGAGTTTAGCCAGCTGCTCTTTTTCCGCGAAAGAAAGTCTGCGAGGTGAGAAGTGAAATGGCTTAGGACCGGTCAAAGTCAGATTCAACTCCATTCGCACTTTTGGCACATCTGGTCGTTCGGGTATCAAGTACTCGTTCTCAAAAGCGCGCTGTGCGCACTGCCTGATTTCCCCGTTTACAAGCGGATTATTATGAAGGGAATCTATGATTTCGTCGTTCAAGTCGCGTGTGTCGCTGACGTCTATGTTCATGACCTCGTAAACATTTTTATCTTGACTGAGACTTGGTTGTGTAAATCCGAAACCAAGAAGTTTGATTGCGTCTCGACCGAGAACAACGGATGTTCTCATAGTGAAATCCGGAACAACGCGGAAAGGAACAGACTCGCAAGACGACTCACCTACCACGACACGCAAAAATACAATCCCTTTTACATCAAGCTTACTGTCGTTGATTCCTCGAAACGCATGCTGATCTTCGACGATGGAATACGGCTGAAGAGTAGCGACGAATTTTTCTTTGATGAAACTGATTGGGCTTCCAGTGTCCAACAGGGTGTCCAGGCGTGTCTCAACATCAGCGATGAAGTAGTTTCCTGCCTTGAAGAATTCATCGTCCATCGACGACTCCGAAATGACGTTGATCTGCAGGGGCTTCTGTGAGGAGCAGTCTCGTGCCTGATGTCCGATCTCGAAGCATTTAAAGCAGGCGCCCTTTTCTCTCTTGGGCAACGAGCAATTTCCGGCGAAATGACCTAACTTGTTGCAATTGTAACAGCGAGGCGTAGTGTTGCTGTCATCTCCTGTTTTGTTCAACGGAGGAGAGCTCGCTGTTTCCTTTGGCCTATTTTCAGATTTGATAATCTGTTGAGGGCGACCACCGTATCTTCCCTGTCCTGGGAAATCAGCTCGGAGTGTGACCTTTTCGAATGCTTCAAGCAACGACGCCGCAGAGTCGAAACACTGAATTCTTGCTTGATTCTGGATCGACAAGTCAGGAATTCCCTCGACCAAATAATCGACCAGCTCGTCTTCATCGACCGGTACCATATTTGCTAATATCAGCTTCTCGTGAAAGTAACTATTGAAACTTTCGTTACTTTTCCACACGCGGTCTTCGAATTTTTTGCGTAGGGCGACACGGGTCGGTCTGTGGTCGAACATACTTCCCAATTCTCTCAATAGCTGTTCGAGGTTCATCGCGATGTAGGCTGGTTTCGACTGAAACCATTGCAGTGCACGTCCCTTAAGCTTCACCGAAACCAATAACCTTGCGTGTGCGTCATCTAGGCGATAGGTGGCGCACAACAGCTTCACCTGATCACTCCACTTCTGGAAACTGATATTTTGTCCGTCAAAATCACTAATTAACTCCCTCAATACGTTGACACCAACGTTCCGATGCGTCGTTGCACGAGCGACTTCATCGTCCTCTCCGAGCGCGGCACCACTGACCGACTGACGTAGCATTAGATTTTCCCGTGAAATCAAATTCAATTCGCGACGCATCAATTCAAGCTCTTTTTGCATTAAATGCCTCTCGCGTGCATCTCCGTCGCGCGCGACGTTCGGAATTGAATTATTTGGAGCTGGTATTACCGGATCTGAAGAAGAAGGGGGGAAAAGGGGGTGTACGTTCCCATTATCCCCTACTTGATCGCCGTCAGTAACGTCGGAGTGGCCACCCACGTCGTCTCTCGGTTGCCCGAAACCCTTAAACGCAATATCTTCGTACCACTTATCACTCGGATCGAAATCGTGAAGTCTCTTTATCAACTCGGCTTTTGAACCACTTGTCAACAACCCGTGATCGCGCGCGATTTCTTTAAGCGCCGCAACTGTCACCTTAAGTCCCTCCATCTCGCCTGAATGCTCGACGCAAAACTCGAGACCCGAAAACTTCAAACACAAAGTCCAGTCAACAATTCTGAGAATCGTCGGTGTACTACGACACCACGTTGTTTACGTGCGCGGCAATACTGAAACCACGCACACAACGACGCCTCACACCAACACGTAGCGCGCGGCAGACCGATACACACGCAGCGACGTCACACACCAATACGTCGCGCGCGGTAGATAGAATCGTCGGTGTACTACGACACCACGTTGTTTACGTGCGCGGCAATACTGAAACCACGCACACAACGACGCCTCACACCAACACGTAGGGCGCGGCAGACCGATACACACGCAGCGACGTCACACACCAATACGTCGCGCGCGGTAGATACGTTACGCACGCAGCGACGCCTCACACCAACACGTCGCGCGCGGCAGACCGATACACACGCAGCGACGTCACACACCAATACGTCGCGCGCGGTAGATACATTACACACGCAGCGACGCCTCAAAACCAATACGTCGCGCGCGGCAGACCGATACTTGTTCACACACACACAACGACGTCACACACCAATACGTCGCGGGCGGTGGATCCAACAAAATGGCTGTCGAACCGGAAACGGAACCGGCGACTCGCGAAAATTAACACGTGCCGAAACGTGAATTTTCCGGAAAAGTTCAAAGTTCGGACAAACAAAAAATATTTCCATCGAATTTGGTAAAAAGCGACGCCCGAAATTCGAATGGAAAATACTTTTGAACGCGGTTAATCACACGAGTCGTTCCGACTCGCCACAGGACGAACACGCGGTAACGGTCATCGCCGCCATTACACATTGCCGGCGACCACGTTTTCACTAATTTCACACAACTCGATTTTACTGGGCGTACTGAGTCTTTATCCCACTTCTGACATTGTAATAGGATGTCAGGAGTGGTTTAACAAATAAAGCGGCCACCAATTCTCTGATATATTTTCTTTATTTGGTTGCTTGGTCGCGCGACCTGAGGTGGGACATAACGCGTCCGTCACGCTCGTTAGCCGGTGGCTCACTGGCCTCGTGTGATCGACCCGCCCTTCTTCTCGATCCCCACCACTTCTCCTCGTAACGGCTAATCTTTTTGAATTTCCCTTACATATTTAAGGATAGAATATTTAGGTTTTAGTACGAGAGCAGGAAGAGCGAGCAAGTGAGAACGTGGAGCAGCTTGGTTGCCTTCACGACGCAGTCGCCGACGATTTAGTCGATCTAAATCTTGTAGCTCGATATTTCGAAGCCAAAGCATTTGATTCGTTGAAGAAAGCCGTCACCCTGAAAAAAAGAAAAAAAAAAGAAGTATCTGCGAGGCTCAGACCACCGAAACGTGCGTCAATTGCGACCATTGTCGGTTGTGGTATCACTATGTTCAATTGAGAGGCGAGCCGCGAGCGAAGATGTGGTTCTGTCACATCTTCGTTTTTTGTAAAAGTCGACGCAGCGTTTCAGCGTGAGAGACTCCTTCGGCGTCATCCAGCTCTCACGCTGCCACGGTCGCAGACTACCAGTCTGCTCTCACCGACCCCGCCGAGGGGGAGTCAGCCAGTGCTCATCACAATAGTCAGGCTGCTTCGAATACGAAATTCGCCTCGCTAGGCACCGCGCTCGTTCGATTACGCGCCCCGAGCGGCCGCACTGTGACGATCCGCGCTCTCGTCGATCCAGGCTCTCAAATTACAATCGCGAGCGAGTCAGTGGCTCAAGGTCTTCGCGCGCCGCGATCGAAGACCCATCTCGCGATCTCCGGTGTCGAAAACGTCTCGACTACGAGTCACTTTACGATCGCCTGTTCGATAGAGCCGTGCGATAGTCGCGCTCCGTCAATACCGATACGCGCGTTCGTCCTGCCTCGACTCACGTCATATCTGCCGCGCCGCGAAGAATCCGGGAAACAATGGGCGCATCTCCAGGGACTGCGCTGGGCTGATCCCGAGCCAAACAACAATAGCAAAATCGAGTTGCTCATTGGCGCCGATCTATACGCTGCCGTCTTAAGGGACGGAGTCAGACGCGGGGAGCTCGGAAGTCCGATCGCACAGGAGACGATCTTCGGTTGGGTGATCTCTGGACCTCTGTCGACCAATTCCGCAATTGCATCTCACCCCACCTTGGCAGTGCATCACTGCACTCTCACGGAGCCGCTTGACGCCACGCCCCGCAAGTTTTGGGAAGTAGAGGAAGTCAACCTTCCCGTCGGATTGTCGGAGGAGGAGGAACTATGCGAAAATCATTTCCTCGCGACGCATCACCGAGATTGCAACGGAAGATACACGGTCCGACTCCCACTCAAGCAACCAATTCCACTGGACGTCGGGGACTCGTACATTATCGCCAAGAAGTGCCTGCTGCGGCAGGAAGGAAAACTGGCACAACAACCCCCACGGAAAGCAGAATACGACAAATTCTTAGAAGAATACCGTGTGTTAGGCCACATGGAAGTCTCTCCCGCCTCGTCGGGCGCGAATCAACGAGCGATTTATTTGCCGCATCACGCGGTAATCCGCGAGGATAGTTCGACCTCGCCGCTCCGAGTGGTTTTTAACGCTTCAAGTGCGACGTCGAACGGAAAATCGCTCAATGATCACCTGTACGTCGGGCCTCAGCTCCTCCCCTCTCTGCTCACGCTCATTCTCCGGTGGCGCGCGCATCGCGTGGCCCTTTGAGCTGATGTCGAAAAAATGTTCCGGCAGATCAGCGTCCACCCGGACGAGAGACATTTGCAGCGGATTTTACATAGATCAACCCCAGGATCCACGATTGCTTCCTTCGATTTGTGCACTGTGACTTACGGCACAGGCCCCGCCCCGTGGCTCGCCAATCGCGTGTTACGGCAATTAGCCTGCGACGAGCGGCTCCATTTTCCCAGGGCCGCAAAAGTTCTGGAATCGGACTTTTATGTCGATGACGTGCTCACCGGGGCGCACAGCATCGAAGAAGCAACCGAGCTTCGACAGGAGCTACAAGCTTTGCTTCAACGCGGGGGGTTCAATTTGCGCAAATGGGCCTCAAGTCATCCGGAAACATTGGCCAGCGTGGACGCTGCACCATCCCAATACTTGACTCTTTCTCTCGAGAAGAGTGAAGCCGTCAAAGTTCTTGGAGTCCTATGGGATGTCAAGCTCGACGCATTTCGCTTCCGCACAGCGCTGGGCGAACCCGGTAAAATTACTAAACGCTCAAGTCTGTCGGTGATAGCGAGAATTTTCGACCCAGTGGGGTGGCTCACACCAACGACGATCACCGCCAAGATTTTTATCCAGGAGCTCTGGCTTCGAAGCATCGATTGGGACGACGAACTTCCCGCCGAACTTCAGCAGCAGTGGCATCAATATTACAGCGAATTGTCTGCTCTGCAAGACGTCACGATTCCTCGATTCATCGGACTCGCCAAGGAGAACGGAGCATGCGAACTACACGCGTTTGCTGACGCCTCCACCAGAGCCTACGCTACTGTAGTCTACCTTCGCGTCGCGCGCGGCGATGGAGAAATTACGGTTTCACTTATCATTGGAAAATCTAAGGTCGCGCCAACCAAGCAATGGAGCGTCGCCCGACTCGAACTCTGCGCTGCTCACCTTCTCGCGCGCGTGGTCGAGCAGGTACAGAGTTCCATGGATTTAACTGACACTCCTGTTTACGCGTGGAGTGACTCCGAGATTGTGCTCGCGTGGCTGAGAAAGCACGACTCACAATGGCCAACCTTTATCGCGAATCGAGTCTCAGATATACAGTCGCGGCTGTCTAAGGCTCGCTGGCGTCACGTACCGTCTGGCGACAACCCAGCGGACTGCGCGTCTCGCGGGCTATCTCCCGCGGAGCTGCTTAATCACACGCTGTGGTGGCACGGGCCGCCCTGGCTGAAACTTCACCCCGCCGAATGGCCTCTGTCAAGGACCTTCCCTGACTCCGAACCGGAAGTCACAAGAAGGCCGGAACCTACCGCGCTGCTGACAAAAATCACAGACGAATTGAACGCCTTCCACGACCGTATCTCTACCTGGCCGAAACTTCTCCGAGTTACCGCGTACTGCCTATTGGCCCGCTTCTCGATTGCACGCCTTAGACTCGCGAAGCCCTCGCTGGCTCAAGCCGTGGAAAGAGCGCGCAGCTTTTGGATTGGCAGAGTACAACAGTCCGAGTTTACTGAAGAAATCTCGGCTCTTCGCCACGAAAGGCCGCTCGCGCGGAAAAGCAGCCTCATCCGACTGCATCCGTTCTTGGACGACCAAGGGCTGCTGCGCGTAGGGGGACGCTTGAGCTCCGCTCCGCTTCCGTACGACGAGAAACACCCGCTGATTTTGCCCAATCATCGCATAACTCGACTCATAATCGAGCAAGCTCATCTGTGTGCGCTTCACGGAGGAACCCAGCTGACAACGCGAACCTTACGTCAACAATACTGGATTCTCGGAGGCCGCCGCCTTATTCGCTCAGCTATTCACAAGTGTGTGAAGTGCGCTCGCTACAGAGCGCAGCAAACTACCCAACTGATGGGTAATCTCCCTCCTCAGAGAGTCACCCGCTCTGGCCCCTTTTCTCATACCGGCATCGATTACGCGGGACCATTCCACGTGCGATGCTCCAAGGGTCGAGGCCAAAAATCCTTCAAGGGTTACGTCGCCCTGTTCGTGTGTTTGACAGTGCGAGCCATTCATTTGGAGCTCGTATCCGACTACACGACTCAAGCCTTCCTCGCCGCGTTCCGACGCTTCGTCTCGCGACGTGGACTCCCAAAAGAAATGTATAGCGACAATGGCACCAATTTCGTGGGCGCCGATCGCGAGCTACAGCGAACATTTCGCGCGTTACAGCGAGACTCTAATCTCACGGCGTCGCTCGCAACTGACCACATCACCTGGCATTTCATTCCCGCAAGTGCACCACACTTCGGAGGGATTTGGGAGGCCGGGGTGAAAACCATGAAATTCCATCTCAAACGGCTGCTCGAAAATTCCCGGCCCACTTTCGAAGAAATGTCGACACTTCTCTCCCAAATCGAGGCCAACCTGAACTCTCGACCAATCGCTCCGCTCAGCGACGAAGCTCTCGATTTAGCTGCCCTGACTCCAGGGCACTTTCTCGTCGGCGGTCCGCTCACCGCCGTACCCGAAGAGTCGCTACTGGACGAGAACACCAACCGACTTACTCGCTGGCAACTCCTTCAGCAAATCAACGAAGGCTTCTGGAGACGCTGGAAGAACGAGTATCTGCACACCCTCCAACAGCGAAACAAATGGTTTTACGAGAAGGACAACGTGAAGATCAACGACCTCGTCCTCGTGCGAGACCAACAGACGCCACCTTCAAAGTGGCCTCTCGGCCATATCGTCGACGTCCACCCTGGGCCCGACGGCGCTGTACGCGTCGTGACCGTCAAGACCGCATCATCGACGCTGAAACGACCCATCACCAAATTAATTCCGCTCGACACCAGCCCCGCTCGACGCATGGCGGGCGGTAGCCCGGATCTCGTAACAACAGAAACCCACTAATGTACTTCTCTTCCTGCACGGCACGACGTAATCTAGCCTACCTTTATTATTTCGTTCCGTACGTTACCGGTTAGGACGAGACGGGCGGTATGTACCCGCTTATAAGCATCGCGCGACGCGTAGCTCGTCGCCTTGGAACGCGCTGGCGAAATTCGCACAGAGCTCTTCCTCGGTCACTTGTAAACACTTTTTTTTTGCCTAGCTGACCGCTCGCCGACGTCGGTCAGTCTCGCAAGTTACTGTCGAACCGCTCGAGCAACAGTATAAGAAGCCGTGCAGGGCTCTGTAATTATTCTTTTTCGATCTTAATTAAACTCCTTATTACGCATTCAAGTGTCACTCTTATTTTTTACCACAATATTCCGCTTATTCCTGCGCCTCTTACGAGTCCCACCAAAGTTTTGATGAGTTTGTTCAGGTATGTTTATCGAAAAAATTTGTGACGGTAATTCCACAACACCTGATTGCGCGAAAAAAATGACGTAATTTTACGGTAAAAATACGATAATTTTTTGGTAAGTTTATCGCTCCAGGATTTTACGGTAATTCCACATCTCTAGTCTCGAGACAAGTCCAAGTACCGTGGAACCTCTTATAGCGATCGAAATGCGGGGACATGTACGCTAAGTGAAGAGCCAATCAGGCACGCGAAACGTTCGTGCCTCTCACTCTCTCTCGCGAAATCATCCAATAACAGCGCTGATACGTTTCCCAATGTACGCTATGAGGGTGTGCGCTATAAGAGGTTCCAGTGTAGACAAAACCTACTTTACCGACCGACACGAGACGCTTCAAGACTCTTTTACCGGAGACACCGTGTTTTGACCTCATTTCGATTGACACACATCGGTAATATAAATGAATAATGTATATTTTATATTGAATTATTTGTTATTTGCTTATTTTCACTGGATCTTATCACTGCATTCGCTGCTGTTTTTTGGTCTGTTTTCGTCTCTGAATGTTCACCTGTCACTGTGGCTGATGTATCTCTCGATTTAATTTATTTATCATAAAAGAATCGTAATCACCAAATTACAACTGCGTTCACGCCCTAACAGTTCGGTCCAACCGTATACCGACTATGATCCCCACCGGGTCGTTTTAGGACACGGGATCAACTATAGTATTTCATCGAAACCAACTACCGACCAACTGAGATTTAGTTGAGAACACGGTTTGTCGGTGGTTGTTTTCTCAAAATACTGGTTGTTTTCGTGTTCTAAACCGACCTGGTTGGATTTTTCGTGGTTGGTCGATCTGCTAGGGAGGTTTTATTAATTTCTTATATCTTTTTTTTTTCTAACGATAACCCTTCTTTACACTTTATTATTAAATGATTTAACTATAATAAGAAAGTAGAACTTAATGACGATTTACGCCTTTTCAAGAGACACGGTAGCGTCTCGAGACAAGTCCATTTCCACTACCTTACCGACCGAGACGAGACTCATTTCGATTGACACACATAGAGATTTGAAATAACGGTAATTTTTATAACAGTTCAGAAGACCAAGAAATAACCGTCATTTGACGGTTTTGTGACGTCATTTTTTTGCCTATTTGGTCGAAGTAAAAATGACGGTCATTTCGACAAGCGTCATGTGACGGTCCAAACGAAGACGGTCCAAAAAAGATCTTCATCGATTAATCGACGTTCGGTGTTGTTTTTTATGAAACATCGACTAAAAAAAAATCGAATATCAACCGTCGGTATTTTATCATCACTACTATACCGACCGATAACTCAACATCCTAGGGCCTTGGGTCCTCGTTGTAATTGGTCATTTCTTGTGGCCTCGCTGCCTGCGTTTTGAACGCGATAAATTTATACTCCACCTTTTCTATTGACCATTTTATGGGTCATTTTCTATTGATTCGAATGACTTTTTATTTTTTGAAAATGACTGGATATGAAAATACCGGTATTTTTATTTTTGGTAAAATAACAATGAAACTACCGTACCGTCTTTTATCCACATTTTTTTTTCTACAATCTTTGTGTTGTGAAAATACGGTCACGAAAAATGCTCGTAAGTTTGACCGGTTACAAATTTTTGTTGGTGAACTCACCATAAAAAATGGTAAACTGCGTCTATATAGTTGTGAAATAACCGGTAACGAATTTTTTGGTAAAATTACAGCAACGTTGTTTCGTAAATTCACCGTAACTTGACGAGAATTCTTAATCACTAAGAGACTATATGACTTTATTACCTATGTCGTAAATTTAACACCGGTCACATACCGGTTTTTAATCGTAAAATTACTGGTCATGTATACCGCTCACGTCTCTAGTCCGAACCGCATCGTGCACAGCGCGAAACGCGACCTCCGAACGGTACCGTGCAGAGCGCGAAGTGCGACGTCCGGATGGCATCGTGCAGAGGGCAAAGCGCGACGTCCGGACGGCACGGTGCTGAGCGCGAAGCGCGACGTCCAAACGCCACCGTGTAGAGTGCGAAGCGCGACTTTCGAACGGCATCGTGCGGAGCGCGAAGCGCGACATCCGACCGGCGCTGTGCGGAGCGCGAAGCGCGACGTCCAAACGACCCCCTGCGGAGCGCGGAGCGCGACGACCGCGTGAGTGCCTTAAAATGACACCAGGGAAAAATGTCCCTTCGGGACATTTTTGCCGCAGGGTTATTTTCGGGGGGTTTGGGGGGCGAAGCCCTCCAACAACAACCCGGCGCCCCGCAGGGGCGACCGGGTTGCTTGTTCGTTTTACAGTTATGTTCTCACGATGAAAAATATATCAAACTTATTCGGTATAATTAAAAAATATGTAACTTATTTCTTCACCGTTTCCCAAAAATGATAGTCGTGAATGTTCTTGTAAATAAAAACAATAATCGATCCGTTCGTACATCTGAAATATTGTCGGTCGACCCTATTGGTCCTTCGAAAATAAGTACTCGCTACTACCTGCAGGATAATTGTGAGGTGGTTCACGAGTTACAGATTCCGTGGGAAGCGCTCTTTTGATAATTATCCCAATACATTAATTTCCATGAATCTTGCAGAACTGGAAATAAGTGTTAGTAATACATTAAAAAAATACGACTTACGACCTACTACTTACGACCTACAACACAATATTGAGGTTCAACGTGCGCCTCTTACTTGGCATCGGTGATTCAGCCCCCGGGATAGCTTGTAAGTGGAACAGCAAGGAAGAGCGCATTTTTCCCTCCCTTTTCCCGTTTCGTTCGCGAGCGTATATAACGACGTGCTTGTTCATAAAAACGCAGCTTCACACGTCTGAAAGAGCTCGGGCATGTGCAGAGCACTCCGATTTTTCACTCCCGCAATATTATCGCGGACAGAACAGAAGCTGTACGTGCACGACACACGACATACGAATTACGATGCACGACTTACGACATACGACTTACGACGCACGACTTACGACGCACGACTTACGACGCACGACTTACGACGCACGACTTACGACGCACGACTTACGACGCACGATGATGAGGTTAATCGTGCGGCTCTCGGCTGTGATAGTTGGCATTGACTAATTCATACGTCGTATGTTGTATCTCTTACTTTTTAATGTGACTTCTTCAGCATGATGTAATCACGTTTTGATTTAGAGCGGTTCGAATAGAGCGCACTTTTCCCTCTCTTTTCCCGTCCCGTCGCGAGCGTATAAAACGATGTGCATGTTCATAAAAACGCAGCTTCACACGTCAGAGAGGGCTCGGGCATGCACAGAGCACTCCGATCTTTCACTTCCGCAATATTATCACGGACAGAACAGAAGATGTACGTGCACGACTTACGACTGACGTCTTACGAAAACGTTGATGTCAAATGCAAGTAAAAGACACACCTGGAAGTTCGTTGTAACTTCTCCTGAAAATACGACGTACGACGCACGACTAACGAAAAAAACTCATTTATACATACGACGTACGAAAAAAAAGCTCATCGACGTACGACTGACGAAAAAAAAAACTCGTACGACATACGAAATACGACGCACGAAATGGTGCGAATAGACACATCGTTTAAAAAAATCTTTCTTTCTCTTTCTTTTTTCTTTTTTTTTTTTTTTTTGTTTGGTCCGCGTCGTTTCGTTTCGCTGCCTCAATAACGGCGTCGCGGACGACAGTCGGGGCAGTTCTCGTAAGTGAAATTGAGCCGGTTGCACCGAATGCAATAAACCGGGCAATCCGATGTCCAAGGCCGTGGGCAGTCCTGCGGCCCGTGCCCGTCCTCGAAGCAGCGCGGACACGCCATATTGACCGACGACGTTCTGCGCGCGGCCTTCGCCTTCATCCGGAGGACTCGCTCTTCCCGTCCTTCCGCTCGCGCGCGCTCCAACCCGTGTGGACCCGGGCAACGCGCAGTCGACACGCCGTCTCTGTGGCACTTTTGGCAGAAGTCCGGTCTGAGAGGGCGGGTGCACCGTTTCCACGAGTGCCCGCGCTGCCTGCAATTCAGACAGCCCGGGGCCGCTCGACCTTTTTCCTCCCGAGGCGGCTTGACAGCCGGCGTGTCCCGCGTTGCGTGTGAACGAGCCGCGCTATTTTCAGCGGGCGCCGATGGACCTGGCATGACGGCCCCTGCAGCGGTTCTCTCGCGCTGCTCTGTGCCAGCGGTGGGGGGCGGTGAGGCCGACTCGGTAGCGGCGGTCTGATCACCACCTTGTTGCTCCTGATAGCGACGTCTTGCCGCCTCCCGTACAGCGGCGAGCTGACTTGGCCAATCGAGTTCCGCTCGAGCGTTGTCCTCCATCGGGGCTTGCATCGCACGATAGCGTCGTTGGGCCTCCAGTCGTACAGCCGCCAATTGCTCGAGCAGTGGTCCTGTAGGGTCGCTCGCCCCCTCGTACTCTGTCGTCTCCGCCAGATCGAGCTGTGTGCGGTATCGACGCTGAGCTGCTTCGCGCACAGAGTTTATCTGCGCCTCGATCGTCTGTCCTCGCTCGTCCTATGCAAGCTGGCGTCGAGCCGACATGGTTATTAGTCTGGAAATTATTGTTACAATTCTTAATGCCACATTTCAATCGTCAAATCTCGAGTGACTTACAGTAAGTATTTTTTTTTTTTTTTTTTAATTTCTGGGGCCATCGCAAATTTCAAATCTTTAACGTGGTATCTGCCTGCCGGTTGGCCGGCCGCACTCGACAGCTCTACTACACTCGGCGATATTACTCTTGCGACAACGAACGGGCCCGCGTATTTCTTCGCGAATTTAGCCGTCATATTATTCGCTGCCTTGGACAGAACGCGGTAACGCCGGTAAACTCGGTCACCTACGTGCAGCGTAGCGTCGCGTTGATGGCGATTGTAATACTTCGCTTGTTTTTCCGAGGACTCGCGAATTTTTCGGGGGACAAGATCGCGCATCTCGACGATCTTGCGCATTCTCGCGACCCACTTTTCCCTGTCTGGCGCGTTCGGCGCTATCTCACGCTCGAGCATTCGGCGGAGATGCTCTGTCGGTCGCGGTTCGCGCCCCAAGTTCAAGAATGGCGGGCTCAGCCCGAGGGAGGAGTGTACCGCGGTGTTATACGCGAACTGCAACATGTTTTTTAAATTTCGGTTTACTCGTTCGAGTGGATTCGCCTGCGCGTGATACGGCGGCGTCTGTACTCGGGCGATCCCGTATTCATCGGTGATTCTTTTTATCGTCTGGTTCACGAACTCCGTGCCGTTGTCCGTCAGCTGCACGCGCGGCGTGCCCCAGCGACAGATTACCCGCGAGCGCAACGCGTCGGCGATTGTTTTTCCCGTCGCCGCGGCCGCAGGCACGCATTCAGCCCACCGCGTGAATAAATCCTCGAACACGATCAGGTATTTGTTGCCGAGTTTCGACCTCGGGTACGGTCCCATTACGTCAGCTGCGACTACGTCCCACGGGAGATGTTCCACGCGCGGTCCCATCATTTCCATTGGTTTCGTTTGACACGATTTGTGCAGCGCACACGTTACGCAACGTCCCACGTGTCGTTTCACGTCCTGATACATTCCTGGCCAATAGTAATACGTCGTGAGTCGCCGATACGTTCGCTCGACACCCGCGTGGACAGCCTGCTCGGAATCGTGAGCCTGCTCGAGCAATCTCCCGCATTACTCCGAGGGTACGACGAGCTTCCACGCGTCCGGATCTTCCCCGCTCGCTGCTTTCAAGGGGTCAGGTCCGTAGAAATACAAATGTCGATTTACGATCGCCCATTCCTCGAACGCGCGGGGGTTTCGCGTGATGGCCTCGTATCGCTCTTGATACCAGTCGATCTCGTCGATTTCCTCTAACGCGTCGAGCGTACTGGCGCGGCGCATGTCCTCCTCGCTGAACATACGCGAGAGCGCGTCTGCCGCTTCGTTCTCGGTTCCTTTACGATGCACGATCTGTAACTGATACCCCGACAGCTCGAACGCCCATCTCGCGAGTCTACCCACGGGGTCGCGCAGATTATGTAACCAGCGGAGGCTACTGTGATCCGTGACGACTGTGCACGGGTAACCCTCGAGGTACGCCCGCAATTTCCGCACGGCCCAGTCTACCGCGAGACATTCTTGTTCGGTCACTGTATATCGCGTTTCGGGCCCGGTCATCACGCGGCTCGCGCACGATATCAGCGTCTCGGCGTCTTCGGTCTGTTGCGTCAGCACCGCCCCGAGTCCCGTACCGTTCGCGTCAGTGTACAATATAGACGGGAGCTCGAAATTCGGGAAGGTCAAGATCGCCGCGTTTTTCGATTTCCTTCTTGACTGCGCGAAACGCGGCTTCTTCGACCTCGGTCCATTTCCAGTCGACGGTTTTGCTGGTCAATCTGTTCAGGGGACCTGCGACGGCGGAGATATTTTTCAAATGCCGGTAGTACCAGTTCACCATGCCGTTAAATCTGCGCAGTTCCGTTGCGTTTCGTGGTCGCGGGTATTCAAGTATCGGGCGTATTTTCTCTGGGTCTGGCCGCAGACCGTGGCGATTGACTAAAAATCCGAGATAGCGTACCTCGTCTCGGCAGAATTGGCTTTTCTCGAAATTGATTATGAGACCCGCGCTGCGAATTATCCCCAGAATTTTCTCAATCCACAGCAGGTGTTCGTCGAACGTCTGATTCACGATAATAATATCGTCGAGATAGGCGAACGCGTGGGGCTCGAGTTCGGGGCCGATTAGTCGATCCATTAATCGTTGGAACGTCGCGGGCGCGTTGCACAATCCGTACGGCATTCTACGAAACTGGAACAATCCCTTGCCCTCAGCGATGAACGCGGTGAAGGGGCGGCTTTCTGCCTCGACCATTATTGGTGGTACGCCGCGCTCATGTCGAGCGTCGTAATATACACCGCCTAAGCAACTTATCAAGGATTGCGTCCATTCTTGGTAGTGGGTACGCGTCTATCTTCGTGACTTTATTCAGCTCGCGGTAATCTACGCAAAATCGGTACGTTTCGTTTGGCTTTAACACCATAACCGGAGGGCTCGCCCAATCGCTGCAGGATTGTTCGATTATCTCGTCGGCGAGCATCCAATCGACCTCGGCGCGCAGCGCGTCAACTACTACGGGTGATCGTCGGTACATTCGCTGTTTGACAGCTTTCTCTTGCGGCGCGTCAATTTTGTGTTCCGTCAGCGTCACCGGTTTACTGAAGTCTCGGGGCATCGTCGGGATTATCCTCTCAAGTAATTCGTTCAGCTGATCGCGCGGCGCACGGGCGGCGGGGTCTAAGCTGAAACACATGCCGAGCGCAGCTACTTCATCGCTCGAGCGCACGATCGGATGTTCGAGTCCCGGCCCCGCGAGTCCCCATGTACCGCGTTTTCCGTCGTTACACACCCCGAAGGCGTGAACGAAATCCATCCCGAGGATGCACTGCGACTTGAGGTGACGCATAATTATTGCCGCGAACCAGTGTCGCTCCCCGTCGAGCTCTATCGGGAATAACGCCTCTCCGAGAACTCTTTCGGGCGTTCCGTTAGCCATTGTCACGAACTGGCTATCGCACGGCGCGTATTCGCGATATGGTAGGCCGAGGGTCTTCACAATCGTCCCGCCCACCCTGCCGAATACCGAAATGGTCGCTCCTGTATCGATCAGGGCGTCAAGCGTTCGACCGCCGATTAACAGCTCGGCAAAGATTCGGACGCGACCCCCCTCTCGTTTCCATTCGTTCGGCGGCGGTGGAAACTCGTCTATATCCGCGATTTCCGGCGTACCTGTCGCAGCAACGTCTTCGTTCCATTGATCGCGGCCCGTTTGACTCGTCGTCGTAGCGAGATCCGGCTCGACAGCCGCGTCCTTGGCGGGCTCATCGGGTCTCGGTGCTGACTCGAGTGCCTCACGAGGCCATTCGCTCGGCGGTGGCGAGAAAGAGTCCAGGTCGGCGGTACGCGGCGCCCCCGTCGTCGGCGCGCTCTCGTCCACTCGATCCGAACCTTCTCGATCGCCCGACGCGTCGCGACTTTGTGTTACCGGCGCCTCCGCCTGGTGCACACTGAGCTCGGCTATCACGTCGATCGCCTCGCGTTCCTGGTCCTCACGTTCAGACTCGGTATTGTCGCTGGTCTCTTCGTCCAGGGCCCAAACACCTGTCAAGCTGGGTGGAGACTCCTCTGCCTGTTCATCGACCGGATCTAGCACGCAAATATTCGGAGCGTTCACTGCGTTCGCGTTTATTGTTTCGCGATTACTACGACTCGCGCGCTCGGAAAAATTCGCCGCCCGACACGAACATGGTAAGGGATCTTGACCCCCGCTTCCTCGTTTATCTTGCGGATCTACGTGGACTGTGTCGGGTATTGGAGCAGTAGGTTTATCGCGTTAGAGACTCGAGAAATCGAAGAGTGGGAGAGCGCCACGTGTTCAGTATAGTCGAACTCATGCAATAGAGCCTCGGGGCTCGTCGGTATCCTTCGGACTTTTTCGGGTTCCGGAGTCTCGCGAAGCGTCGCTCTACCGGCGTCTCTCGCACTTTTACTTCGTCGTCGGTCACGGTGCTGCGCACATGCTGTAAGAAGCTTTATTGAAAATATAGTGGAGTGTGTCAATAAAATGTGAAATTTATTATCGCCGTTCACCCAATCCTTTCCTCACAAGCCGGCCTCGCGATTTTTAATCAAAAAAGATCTAATATTTACACTTTATTATTAAACGATTTAACTATAATAAGAAAGTAGAACTTAATGACGATTTACGCCTTTTCAAGAGACACGATAGCGTCTCGAGACAAGTCCATTTCCACTACCTTACCGACCGAGACGAGACGCTCTAAGACTCTTTTACTGGAGACACCGTGTTTTTTTACCTCATTTCGATTAGCACATATAGAGATTTGAAATAACAGTAATTTTTATAACAGTTCAGAAGACCAAGAAATAACCGTCATTTGACGGTTTTGTGACGTCATTTTTTTGCCTATTTGGTCGAAGTAGAAATGACGGTCATTTCGACAAGCGTCATGTGACGGTCCAAACGGTTTTGTGACGGTCAAATGACCGTCACAAAACCGATCTTCGTTGATTAATCGACGTTCGGTGTTGTTTTTTATAAAACATCGACTAAAAAAAATCGAATATCAACCGTCGGTATTTTATCATCACTACTATACCGACCGATAACTCAACATCCTAGGGCCTTGGGTCCTCGTTGTAATTGGTCATTTCTTGTGGCCTCGCTGCTTGCGTTTTGAACGCGATAAATTTATACTCCACATTTTCTATTGACCATTTTATGGGTCATTTTCTATTGATTCGAATGACTTTTTATTTTTAGAAAATGACCGACATTGAACATCACAGAATTATATAGATATGAAAATACCGGTATTTTTATTTTTGGTAAAATAACAATGAAACTACCGTACCTTTACCGTCTTTTATCCACATTTTTTTTCTACAATCTTTGTGTTGTGAAAATACGGTCACGAAAAATGCTCGTAAGTTTGACCGGTTACAAATTTTTGTTGGTGAATTCACCATAAAAAATGGTAAACTGCGTCTATATAGTTGTGAAATAACCGGTAACGAATTTTTTGGTAAAATTACAGCAACGTTGTTTCGTAAATTTACCGTATCTTGACAAGAATTCTTAATCACTAAGAGACTATATGACTTTATTACCGATGTCGTAAATTTAACACCGGTCACATACCGTTTTTTAATCGTGAAATTACTGGTCCTGTATACCGCTCACGTCTCTATTCCGAACCGCATCGTGCACAGCGCGAAACGCGATCTCCGAACGGTACCGTGCGGAGCGCGAAGTGCGACGTCCGGATGGCATCGTGCAGAGCGCAAAGCGCGACGTCCGGACGGCACGGTGCGGAGCGCGAAGCGTCCGAACGCCACCGTGTAGAGCGCGAAGCGCGACTTTCGAACGGCATCGTGCGGAGCGCGTAGCGCGACGTCCGACCGGCGCTGTGCGGAGCGCGAAGCGCGACGTCCAAACGACCCCCTGTGGAGCGCGGAGCGCGACGACCGCGTGAGTGCCTTAAAATGACACCAGGGAAAAATGTCCCGAAGGGACATTTTTGCCGCAGGGTCATTTTCGGGGGGTTTGGGGGGCGGAGCCCCCCAATGGGGGTTTGGGGGGCGAAGCCCTCCAACAACCCGGCGCCCCGCAGGGGCGCCCGGGTTGCTTGCTATTTTATCAACGTGAATCCTCAGCTCTAATATGCACCCAGAAAGAATTAAATCGGAGGAATTTTCAGAGATATGCATTTTTTTGAAGGAACGTCTTTTTAACGCAATATTTCGTTAAAATATGACAAAATTCGGTCGTTAAACCAAGTTATTAAAAATGAATCATTAATTCCGCTCAATGAAAAATTTTAAACTGACTCAAGACTGTATTTCGAAGGTTAAAATACAGCGAGAAAACGATAAATCGAAGTCCTTTTAGTTTCGAACGTCAGAGGCAGGCAAACGACAAAGCATAAAATTCGTCTCACTTTTTTTCGCTTGACCACATCTCGGAGACAAAATTAAAAAAAAACAACGATTTATATTCCATTAACGTGAACTCTTAGCTTTAATATGCACCAAGAAAGAATTCAATCGAAGAAATTTCCAAAGAGATATGAATTTTTTGAAGGAACGTTTTTTTAACGCAATATTTTGTTAAAATATGACAAAATTCGGTCGTTAATCCAACTTATTAAAGAGTAATCATTAAGTCCGCTCAATGAAAAATTTTAAACTGACTCAAGACTGTAATTCAAAGGTGAAAATACAGCGAGAAAACGATAAATCGAAGTCCTTTTAGTTTCGAACGTCAGAGGCAGGCAAACGAAAAAGCATAAAATTCGTCTCGCCGTTTTTCGCTTGACCAAATCTCGGAGACGAAATTGGAAATAACACCGATTTTTATTTTATCAACGTGAATCCTCAGCTCTATTATGCACCTAGAAAGAATTCAATCGGAGGAATTTCCAAAGAGATATGAATTTTTTGAAGGAACGTCTTTTTAACGCAATATTTTGTTAGAAAATGACAAAATTCTGTCGTTAATCCAACTTATTAAAGAGTAATCATTAAGTCCGCTCAATGAAAAACTTTAAACTGACTCAAGACTGTATTTCGAAGGTGAAAATACAGCGAGAAAACGATAAATCGAAGTCCTTTTAGTTTCGAACGTCAGAGGCAGGCAAACGAAAAAGCATAAAATTCGTCTCGCTGTTTTTCGCTTGACCAAATCTCGGAGACGAAATTGGAAAGAACACCGATTTTTATTTTATCAACGTGAATCCCCAGCTCTAATATGCACCTAGAAAGAATTCAATCGGAGGAATTTCCAAAGAGATATGAATTTTTTGAAGGAACGTCTTTTTAACGCAATATTTTGTTAAAATATGACAAAATTCGGTCGTTAATTCAACTTATTGAAGAGTTATCATTAAGTCCGCTCAATAAAAAATTTTAAACTGACCAAGACTGTATTTCAAAGGTGAAAATACAGCGAGAAAACGATAAATCGAAGTCCTTTTAGTTTCGAACGTCAGAGGCAGGCAAACGACAAAGCATAAAATTCGTCTCACTTTTTTTCGCTTGACCACATCTCGGAGACAAAATTAAAAAAAAACAACGATTTATATTCCATTAACGTGAACTCTTAGCTTTAATATGCACCAAGAAAGAATTCAATCGAAGAAATTTCCAAAGAGATATGAATTTTTTGAAGGAACGTTTTTTTAACGCAATATTTTGTTAAAATATGACAAAATTCGGTCGTTAATCCAACTTATTAAAGAGTAATCATTAAGTCCGCTCAATGAAAAATTTTAAACTGACTCAAGACTGTAATTCAAAGGTGAAAATACAGCGAGAAAACGATAAATCGAAGTCCTTTTAGTTTCGAACGTCAGAGGCAGGCAAACGAAAAAGCATAAAATTCGTCTCGCTGTTTTTCGCTTGACCAAATCTCGGAGACGAAATTGGAAATAACACCGATTTTTATTTTATCAACGTGAATCCTCAGCTCTATTATGCACCTAGAAAGAATTCAATCGGAGGAATTTCCAAAGAGATATGAATTTTTTGAAGGAACGTCTTTTTAACGCAATATTTTGTTAGAAAATGACAAAATTCTGTCGTTAATCCAACTTATTAAAGAGTAATCATTAAGTCCGCTCAATGAAAAACTTTAAACTGACTCAAGACTGTATTTCGAAGGTGAAAATACAGCGAGAAAACGATAAATCGAAGTCCTTTTAGTTTCGAACGTCAGAGGCAGGCAAACGAAAAAGCATAAAATTCGTCTCGCTGTTTTTCGCTTGACCAAATCTCGGAGACGAAATTGGAAAGAACACCGATTTTTATTTTATCAACGTGAATCCCCAGCTCTAATATGCACCTAGAAAGAATTCAATCGGAGGAATTTCCAAAGAGATATGAATTTTTTGAAGGAACGTCTTTTTAACGCAATATTTTGTTAAAATATGACAAAATTCGGTCGTTAATTCAACTTATTGAAGAGTTATCATTAAGTCCGCTCAATAAAAAATTTTAAACTGACCAAGACTGTATTTCAAAGGTGAAAATACAGCGAGAAAACGATAAATCGAATTCCTTTTAGTTTCGAACGTCAGAGGCAGGCAAACGAGAAAGCATAAAATTCTTCTCACTATTTTTCGCTCGACCACATCTCGGAGATGAAATTTGGAGGAACACCGATTTAAATTCCATTAACGTGAATCCTTAGCTTTAATATGCACCCAGAAAGAATTAAATCGGAGGAATTTTCAGAGATATGCATTTTGTAAAGGAAAGTCTTTTTAACGCAATATTTCGTTAAAATATGACAATATTGGGTCGTTAAACGAAGTTATTTAAAATTAATCATTAATTCGGCTCAATGAAAAATTTTAATCTGACTCAAGACTGTATTTCAAAGGTGCAAATACAGCGCGAAAACGATAGATCGAAGTTCTTTTAGTTTCGAACGTCAGAGGCAGGCAAACGAAAAAGCATAAAATTCGTCTCATTTTTTTTCGCTCGACCACATCTCGGAGGCGAAATTGGGAGGAACACCGATTTATATTCCATTAACGTGAATCCTTAGCTTTAATATGCACCCAGAAAGAATTAAATCGGAGGAATTTTCAGAGATATGCATTTTTTGAAGGAACGTCTTTTTAACGCAATATTTCGTTAAAATATGACAAAATTCGGTCGTTAACCAAGTTATTAAAAATTAATCATTAATTCCGCTCAATGAAAAATTTAAAAGTGACTCAAGACTGTATTTCGAAGGTTAAAATACAGCGAGAAAACGATAAATCGAAGTTCTTTTAGTTTAGAACGTCAGAGGCAGGCAAACGACAAAGCATAAAATTCGTCGCACTTTTTTTCGCTCGACCACATGTCGGAGACAAAATTAAACAAAAACAACGATTTATATTCCATTAACGTGAACCCTTAGCTTTAATATGCACCAAGAAAGAATTCAATCGGAGGAATTTTCAAAGAGATGTGAATTCTTTGAAGGAACGTCTTTTTAACGCAATATTTTGTTAAAATATGACAAAATTCGGTCGTTAAACCAAGTTATTTTTTTTTTTTTTTTGCATTTTCCCCCCGTCTTCAGGCATTATTTTTGCCTATACAGGGTCG
Source organism: Itoplectis maculator (assembly GCA_964034905.1). Lineage (NCBI taxonomy): Eukaryota > Metazoa > Arthropoda > Insecta > Hymenoptera > Ichneumonidae > Itoplectis > Itoplectis maculator. The sequence goes on along the minus strand of OZ035854.1, from coordinate 3,141,516 downwards.
GCCCGGGTTATTCAATTTTTTTACCAATCAACTTTTTCAGTACCTTTCCACCATCATCCACCCCCGGACCCGTCCCCCCCATGCGGCTGCAGCCGACTTCACCTACTGTATCGCATTTGCCTCTGGACAGAGCCCAGAAGACAGAGGGAAACTGCAGAAAACCTCCGTCGATACAGTTGGTCTCAAGTTCGCTTCGCGCTGACGGAGCTAATAGCGCTTCGCTGAGAATGTAAACACTCGGACTACAGGTATACGTATGTATATCTGGAGCTCCATCACGCCCGAGTGTTTATTCCCAACGAAAACGACGGCAGCGGGATTCGAACCCTCGACCTACCGGTGCTCTGGTTTAGAGGCTAGCACGCTATCTACCCTGCTTAAAATGTCCGATAGAGAACGAAAAAAAAAGTCCTTTCATTTTCATTCGTGTTTCTGATTCCTGATTTTCGTAAGTGGGGTTGGATTAGTATTAAACTAATCTTATCGGATGTTGAATTGTTCATCATATAGAAATTAAATCAGAATCATTAGTTGACAAATAATACCAACCAATGGTAGTTGCGATTGATATTCCGTATAAGATGTGCATGAAAGTGAATCGTTTTGTATATGCAGAGTTTTATCGCACCGATATTTTCTTAGAACTGTATAGTTGTGAATATGTCTCGTAGCATAGCGTGATATAAATCAAATAGTATCATGTTTTGAATACTGTTATGACCACGACAAACTTTATGAAGTTGAATGTGGTGCTTTTTATATGGTGAATGTAAAATTGAATAATATTGTATTTGCCATATACCTTTTTGTAGCTATCGTTCGCATTGTCAATTATCGTAAATGTTAATATGATTGGTAATATGCAATGCACATTTCATTGCCTCAATATGAACTAATGGTTTTCGGCGTTGCCATTGTTATATATAATTGCGTTGTATGATACAGCCTAATATCTCTCACAATATATGCCAGATGTCTCTGCGGCATGTTATCGTATTCTTCATACACGCGCATATGAAGAATATGATAACATACTGTCTGCTGCTTAAAGTAGTATCCATCACGTATTAATGATTCTCTATGTAGAACTGGTTATTGCGGATATTGTTTCATTGTATTTGCTAGAAGAGTATTGTTGTAAATATAAAAATTAGAATAATAAACATATGATTTTTATCGTATTCTATGATATTGTTATACTCACAACGATACTCTTCTAACAAATATCAATGTACAAGTACCGCAATAAAGAGTATTACATAGAGAATTATTAGTACTCATAATAGATACTAATAGGTAATACATTGCACGTTATAGTATTCTTTACATACAGGATATCAGGCAGCAAACAAGGCGATTAAATATTGCAAAACGCGTTTCATATTGATCGTTACGGCGAATCGTCCTTTAAGGGGAGGTTAAATACATATAAGCGCGAGAGAGGACAGAGATAAAACTTCGTAACAATTTTTCGTGGGAACAATACTATAAATTGAAAAAGTAATTGCGGGGCGCACTGCGTATTATTTCATTCGCACATTGCGCCCTGCAGTTGGTTATTCATTTTATAAAACCGTTTTGAGTATAGAAAAATGGTTTCGAAATATTTTGAGGTTATGTTGATCTCCAGCCTCACCTTAATCTCTGTTCGCGCATTTTACCCGAAAGTGCGCACGCTTTTAAGTTTCGAGTGCCTATTTTGCCAAATATTTTAGAAATGTTATCAGTTCGTATGATAGCTATAATACTGAAATAGGCTCGGAAAAGATACAAAACTGCAATCAGGTCTGTTTGCAAGTGACTAAGGGTAAGTCTTATTTTGCTAATCGGCACTGCAGGAATTGCTTTATTGAACTTTATTCAATTAACCTCATCAATTAATTACATGACGGGTTTTTCGACGGTAGGAACGAAACATTAACATTATACGTTATACACTTAACGCGTTTTCCAGAAGAACAACATTATAAGTGGGTGTAGAATATTACTCTTTAACGAAAAAAAACCAAAACGAAATTGACAAAATCGCAAGAAATTAAACGAAAAAAAGAACATGTTTGATTCAACATTCATAATAAAAGACTCTACTCCCACATAACGTTCATATAACGTTGATATAACTACAAATCCAAGCATCGCTCACACCTTTTGTTGAAATTGCAATACTTGAAAATGAAAATCAAAAAGTATAACGATTAACTTTTCGTAAAACGAATCGTTAAATAAAAATCTCGAATATTTGGTTAAAGATTAACAAAGGTACCATAAATCTACGATGCGATAAAAATGGAACTTTGATTAAAAAAAAGGAACATAGATAATACTTTGGTTTTTAACTCAGTCGAAGAAATAAGGGGAACTCTGAATAAACTCATCGGCTGTTGAAGACGTGACGGAGTGATGGAGCGAATCGTTATTTTCATCTCGATTCACGTCTGTTGCTGTACGCAATTTCGCTGTTATTCAGAGTCACTGCGAGACTCTTGACTTGGTCGATCGGCAGTTTCATCGTACCGGTCACCCTCATCCTTGCTACTTCGACCATCGATGCCGGCATCCTCCTGTTCATTTCCGCCCTCTTCGTCATCTTCGCTTTTTTGGCCAGTGTTTTCGGCGGCACTTTCTGGCGAGCGTGGTGGTGAATCTCTTTCTTCCTCCAAGAGCGTGACTAGAATTTAAAAACAATTTATATTAAGTGTGATGGACTTCTTTAGCTTTTACTACCCGAGTTAAAACGTTTGGCCTCCCTGGAATCCGTAATTCTGCACCTCGCTTCATACTTGTTTTGGAGTACGAGCAGGCTGTCACAAGGGCCACCGTTTAAATTAGAGCCTCCGTTAAAACTCCGGAAATGGCAGATATTACCCATTTGGAGTCAAAGGAGGTCAGAGGAAGGTTTAAAAATGATCGACAAACCCTTGAATAAATCTGCTGAAAATCTCCGTGTAGCCTTTATAGGCCCTTACGCTAAACCCTCATAGATGCGTAGAAATCATGCAACTCCGATATTATTCCGATATGCGTAGAAATCATACAACTCCGATAGTATATTGCAATTTCCGCGAAATTCAAATTTATTTTGACCATATTAAGTCACACACATAAAACACATAAAACACACATAACACATAAAACATTACAACATAAAATTAAATTGAATGACGGCTTTCGGCTTCGCAACGATTCACAAAAAATCCGTCTGCCACGATCCTCCCGGAGTTATTTCATTGTAGTCGTAATTCGTCGTGTATCCTGGCGCGTAGTTTACTGGAGGATAAGGAAAAGCCTGCTGATAACCGTACTGGCTTTCATATGAATAACAGTTTGGGGGAACCCCCCAATTCGTCCAATATTGACCAGAGTTTCCTTGAATCTGGTTATTAGTAGGGTTACGAGCCAAACCCGAAACTTGGGACGTCGAGGAGGTACCCATATTTCGCATTTCACTGTCCACGTTCGATACAGCGCCGTTACTGTCGGAGGCTTGAGTGCTAGATGCGGGTGAGTTGAGAATTCCCTGGGCTTCCTCGACCCTTCTTTCCTGAAGTGCATCACCTTCGGCGGGTCTTTCGTCTATTTTTTCCTCGACTCCCTTCTCAAGTTCCTCGACATTTCTCTTATGAAGTGTATCACCTTCGGCGGGTTTTTTATCTGCTTTTTCCGCGACTCCCTTCTCAAGCGCATTACTTGCAGCATCGACGATCTTAATTTTCTTCGTCTTGACCTTCGTCTTGACCTGCGACGCGGCCTTCCCTTTGTTGTATGATGTTTTGTTTATGAGCTCAATATATTCGTCTTCGTTAATGTCTTGTCCAGCCCATTCACACGCCCAGTCTGTAATTAATAATGAGAAATTTATTGTTTATTTGTTGTTATTTTTGTTCGTTGTTTGCTTCTTGTTTGTTTATTTGTATGTATTTATTTATTTTATTTATTTATTTTCTATTTATTTATACTTATTTTTTTTATTTATTTATATTTATTTATACTTATTTTTTTTATTTATTTATATTTATTTATACTTATTTTTTTTCTTTATTTATATTTATTTATACTTATTTTTTTTATTTTTTTATATTTATTTATACTTATTTTATTTATTTATTTATTTATTTATATTCATTATTTATTTTCAGCATTATGATTTAAAACCTGTACTCACAATAAATGGCTTTATATAGGTGACTGTCCATTCCCGGACGAGATCGAACTTTTGTGCCCTTCGCTGAGAAGTCTGCCAAACTTGAGCCATAGATCTCTATCAAAGTTTGCCGTACAAGATAGGGCCAGTGCCGAACACGATTTCCGGTCGAGTTATCGTACACATGCGATCTCGCTTCGATCTTTTCTTTCACGCCTTGGTGCAAGTAAAATCCTATTCCTTCCCAAATGGGAACCTGAAATAAAAAGTAAAGTCATTATGATTAAGCCATATACTTATTGACTAGCGTATAAGCGAAAACACGTCACCTTTCCTTTGCCGGGAGTTTTGAAGAAATCCGGAATCTAAAAAAAAGGAAATGTTAAAATAAACATGAATCTACCCGATTGTATTGTCAACCGATATTACCTTGTAAGGCAGCGTTCCTTCCTCTACGGTCTTCTCTTGTAGGTCATACGATTCTTGAATACTCTCCTCGGATACGTGCGACGCTTTCATGGCATCAACAATTTTTTCGAAGAAGCGTATGTTCTCCTTGGTTACTGCACATGAGAAAAAGCGTAATTAACAGTATTTTTAAGGGATCGTCACAGTGTGACCCTCCGAAAAATCAATGATTTTCGCGAATTTTTTTTGTTAAGTTGTAATGAACTAATTGGTCTGTTTTTTTTTAAATAAATAAGTACATTCTTGAAGAATACAAAATGATTTTTTTTATGTGCATTTCTTTAATGTATAATAATGATATAAATTGTTTAAATAGCTTGTGTAAAAAAAAGGTCCTGCATTATGTCCACGATTGCGGCGTTTTTTTTTTATTTCACACTGTGATGATCCCTTAAATGTAGAACATATGTATAAGAAAAATTGAATGTACCTTTGGGAACCAGATCTTTAAAAGCTTCCATGAATTTTTTTAAATTGTCATCTGCGTCGTCAAGATTATCAACCCGATCGACAGGACGAGAATTTAAAGATCGTGCGGGCACTTCGACAGGGGGATGTGGCAAAGTGATTGCAACGTGCGATTCTTGGAGACTATCGTCACTGACTGAAGGTGTGGAGCTGAAGGTCGACGATGAATTCGTCGTTTTCGTAAGCGATCCTTCAAATATGCTGTCGTCGGCAGCAATATCACTCGCGATTGATTTGTTCGCCGCACTAAGGCAAGCTTTCTCCGTTTTCTTCGCTTCTTGCATCTCCTTTTTCGATTTTAGGACTTCGGCGCTGAAAATCCTTTGTGTTGGTTCTGAAATCGCTGCTGTCCCACTGTTGACGCATAATTTTTCCAACTCGTCTCGATCATCTAAGAATCAACAAGATAACTGATTATTTCGCGTGTGTGATGCGCGCCGTTTTGCCGCCGATTGCCGATCGCGTCGCGGCGGACCGTAGTACTTCCGTCGCCGTCGCGAGACCTCCGCACGCGCACCGAGAGGAAGAAGAGTGTACACACACGTCGCCCTGTCGCTCTCCGCGTCGATCAATTCTGGGTTTTATTGTCCTCGGCCAGACAAGCGAAATACATCGATACGGCCGATCTGCGCGCGGCCGGCAGCAGCCGCGACCGGTTGCGCAGAAAATAAATTTTTAAGCGATTTACAATTTCGAAGATATTCACGTTTTCATCGTTTTGTCGACTTTCGCGACGCGCATTTTTTTCCCCGGCATTCACTGTCGTCTCGAGCACTCGGCGACAGAAACATCGCGGTACTCACCCGATCGGTTGCGCCGCGGCGACGACTACGCGCCAATACAGATATATCGAGCTACTTTCGAAACTCGCGGAACATAACCATTTAACGATGAATGACGCGCGATATACACAGCGCGCGTTGCGATCTGAGACTGGTATTCTCTCTGATCATCTAGGCACGTCGGGTAATCCCGACGTGCCTAGATGATTGTTTATTTCACTCGACGGGAAACCTCCGCCCCTCCCCCCTCTCCCTCGTATCGTACTATACGGTTAATTACATTAAAAAACTTTCCGCTTATTTTCAGTATTTTTGCCTTGTAGTTCGAGGTTTTTTTCGTGGCGTGATCCAGCCACTTCAGCGACGGAACCGCTCCTTCTTTCCGTGAATGTTTCGGAATCGTCGCCAGCTCCACAATGTCGTACGACATTTGCTGGTTTTTCTCGCTTTTTAGGCACTCACGTTTTAAAAAAACGCACAAGGAGTGCTTATTGAAATCGCTTTCCTGGGTCTAAATTAGGTTTTAACGGACAAAAATTGATATGTATGTATGTATGTATATTTTTATTGCTGTCAAAAGGGATACAGAGTTATCCCTATAGCAAGGGGGGTAGCGCATTTTTTTTTCATTGTTTACATTTTGTTTGCTTTTGCTTATTTATATATATATTTTCTTTACAGTAGCTTTCCTTTTTCTTCTTTTTCTTTTCCTCCTTTTTCTTCTCCGTTACACGTTGAGCGAGAAAGCTCTTAACATTAGGGCTCGGCTTACATAATTAAATATCTTCTTAAGAATCTTTGGATCACTTGTAGCTAGCAGAAGGAGCATGTCATCGTCTGCTCTCTCCTCGCTGATTAGATTGCTTAGATAGTGTATTCTATATGGTTCGTATAATGGTCCCCCACTCTAGAGTTAAAATCGCCTCCGATAACGAAGAACTCCGGCTCGTGTTTCTCTCTAATCTCGTCCAGTAAAATTTGCAGTGAATCTAATATTACGTCTAGTTGTAAATCGGGCTTAAAATATATCGATCCTATTATAATTTTTATATCGGAGAGAGGTACGCTCACGAAAATCCACCACGGGCTGACGTCGATTACTTCCATGTCACTCAGTTTTGTGAAAATGGCAAGGCCGCCGCTTCCACGTCCCCTGCTGTATTCCTTGACCGCTTCGCTCCAGACGCAGTGGAAGTCCTTCAGGAACTGCGGAGTAGTTTGTGGGTTGTTGGTTAGCCAGGTTTCGCTAATGCAGCTGATTTGAGCCTGCTGTAGTGTTGAGGATGATTCGACGTTGGTGAATCCGTGAACGTTCCAGAATGCGATCTTGAATTCTCTTAGTTTTTTGGGATCGCGCCTAGAGACCGTTTTTCGGGTTGGACTCGCAGGGGCATCGGATTCGGCGACTGTCTGGACTTGACCAGGGCCTCGCTCTTCTCGTCCCAGTGATGCCAAATTCCGTCAATTTCGAGCTTCTTATACGCAATCTTGACGTGACATCCTTGCTGTCGGTGTTGCTTGGCCAGGTCTCGGATTTGCTTGTCCGTATGCCGTTCCTTGTACGTCAATTCGCTATTTATGTAGATTGCTTGGCCTTGCAGTTGCTTCTTTTTCTTCAGAATGTCGCTTTTAGTCGTCCAACTATCCAGTTTGACCGAGTACATTGTGTCTGAGCCCGTTTTGATAGTGCGCTGGTCAATGATTTTATCCTCTGCGCCGAATTCCGCTGCGAGAAAAGTGTTTAGGGCCTCTTTTGGATTTTTTGGATCGGCTTTTACACCTTTTATAATTATATTATTTTTTATTGCTGCCTTTTCCATCATTTCTACTTTGTGCTCGAGGAAATCTATTCTTCTATTTGCCTCGGGGTCATTTCGCGGTGCTGCTTCTATTTTTTCCTCGAGCTTTGCAAAGCGTTCTTGCGCCTTCTGGTCCCTTTCGTTTTCTTTTCTTTCCATTTGCAGTAGTCGCTCTTCGAGATTTTTGTGTGCCTTTGTGTATTCGTCTTTATTTTTTTGTAGTTGATCTTGAATTGCCCTGAAGTTTTCCTTGTGATTATCTTCTGCGGCGCTTAGTTTGTTGTTGACGATGTTGAATTGCTTTGCACTTTCTTCTGCCATCTTCTGCAATCTGTCCAGAACTACTTCCATATTTGAATCAGATTTTTCTCGCGGTATCGATAGTTCAAAAATCTCGCTGTATTTCGTGGATGATTCGTTGGGATATTCGTCTTCGCTGGGAGAATTCGCGAATACCGTGGATTTTTTGTGTGATCTCGAGTCTCCTCTGGTGGTTGTCTGTGGAGAATCTTCTTCTGATGATCCGTTGCGTTTCCGTTTTTGTATGACAAATTCCCGTATGGAGCGAGTATCGCTTTTTTCGCGCTGAAGCAGTTGGGCAGATGACGGTCGGCCTCTTGTCTTCGGAGTATGGTAAGTGGATAGGCTGGGTTCCTTATCGTTATCGCAAGATGGGGCTGCGTGTCTGCTCGGTGTATCCTCAATCGATTTATCGACCGAGATCGATGTAGCTCCTTTGGTCGTCCGAGAGATGTCACTACTTGTCATTTGATAGTCGTGCGGTACCCCTTACGTCGCAGTCCCCTCGGCAGGTAACCTCAAAATCGGGCTACCCAGCAGTTTTCTCTTGTTTTCAGCAGCGTACCTTGATTTTCGCTTTGTGATGTCCCGCATGAGTTTTCCAGGGTGTTTTTTCGTTGGATCTAGTACTCCCCAAATTTTCCGCTCACTCTGTCTAGGTTTATTTTCTATATTTTTGCGCAGACAAATGACACACGTCGGCTCTCCTTGAGCGGTGCGCGCGTCCCCCCCCAAAAATTGATATATTTCAAATGTATTAACTTTTTTTAGTTCAGATATCTTTAACATAGTAAAATACATATTCTTGACATAAAATAATAAGGAAATTGCATTACTAAAGATATTTTTTACTGCGGACCAGATTTTGTGTTACCCGGACGTCCGTATCACTCAGTGGCTCTGGACTGAACAGACCGAACAAGTTGAAATGTGGAATATTTCTTAGTCTAGCACTGGAAAGTATGCCCATAAAGTATGGTAATTTTCCAATAATTTTATACAGGAGTTTATTTCAAGAAAATTTGGGTTTTTGGGTCTCAAATTGTGTCCGGAGCCCAATCTCCGCTGTCAACCCAAGAATTTGGCTGAAACTTGCTACAAAATTCTAAAATACCTTAATTCCCATACACTTTTTCTAGTTTTTTCCTTACACTTTTTTTAAGGGGTGAATACCTATCACCAAAATTAAAAAATTACATTTTTAATTACGCATATGTGTACAAGTGAATATTTTCCCACTGCGTACTTGACTTTGGCTATAACTTGCAGCATACTCATATTTTATCTCAATTCAGATGTTTCTTCTCTTATATTTGCCATAAGATCTGTAACCGTGGATTTTTATTTCCGCGTTTAGCTTCGCCCTATCCGTTCAATCACCGTCACCCGAGAGCTGTTGGGCGCCAGCTAATTTTTATTTTTCCGCGAAAGTAGCAAAACGCGTCGCAAAACGTAACTCAAACGAAACTGAAACGGAACTTAATGGCTCGGGTGATTGAACAGACGGTTTACGGTACACCACGGGTCGCTCAGTGTGCAAGGTTATGGAGAGAGGGCATGGGTGGCCAAGTGACGGACGGGCGCGTCACCCGAAAAATGGAAACGTAACACTAAAATTAAATGTTCGACAGATCTTCTTTAATGAATGGGGGGGGGGTTCCCTCCCCATTGAGAACTCGGATTATACAAACACGTAAATTCTAACCTTTCCGTGACACAAAAAAAAAGAATACGCGGAAGGAAACGAGAGCTCGTGAACGGAGCGGTAACGTGGCGGTAACGTAGCGGTAACGAGACATAATCAGCGGTAACTTACGACAACCTGGAAATAACGAGAACTAAGCAGCGTTAACAGAGCGATAACATACCAAGGCGGCGATAACGAACGAGAGCGGAGCGGTAACAGCGGAGCCCACGATAGCAGAGCGAGAACCGCGAAACGAACGGTAGCAGTACGAGAACAGACCGCAACAGGGCGGTAGCATAACGATAACGTAGCGAAAGGAGCGATAGCAAAACGAGAGCGTAGCAAAGAGAGTGGTAGCATAACGATAACGTAGCAAAAGGAGCGATAGCAAAACGAGAGCGTAGCAAAAAGAGTGGTAGCATAACGATAACGTAGCAAAAGGAGCGATAGCAAAACGAGAGCGTAGCAAAAAGAGCGGTAGCAGAACGATAACGTAGCAAAAGGAACGATAGCAAAACGAGAGCGTAGCAAAAAGAGTGGTAGCATAACGATAACGTAGCTAAAGAGCGGTAGCAGAACGAGAACATTAGCAAAAAGGAGCGGTAGCAGAACGAGAACATCGCGAAAAGAGCGGTAGCTGAACGATAACATTATTCGCCGAACGGTAACATGGCCGTCGGCGCGGCCGAAGCCGCGCCGAGAGCGCGAGAACACGAGAGCGCTAAGCCAAACCTGCTGGTCCGGCGGCCGAGAGCAGAGAGAGAGAGTTCGCGTGGGGCGAGAGCACCGCGTGAGCTGTGAGCATGCGCGCTCGGTCCTTCCCCCACTCTACCTCTAAACTACGATCGCCGCGGAGCGGCGAGCGTATTACCCGACCCGAAAACGTAGCTAAACGGGAATTTGACCGAGACGATGTTCGCTCGGGAAAGTTTCCGAATCAGCGCGGCGGTTTTCAAACAGATTTGCTCTCCGGGGCGGATGAGAGAAATAATAAACGTAACAACGAAACCTTAAATAAACGTAAACGGTAAACGGAAACGGAAATGCGATCTGGCGATCCGCAGCAGTCGAACGATCGCGAGTTCGCCACTGCGGCCTTCCAACGGAAAACGTAACTCGACCCAATATTTTCCTCATCCACCCGCAACAAGGGAGCGTCGGAATTTCACCGATCCTTTGCAATAAAATATTGATACACCTGAGAGGATCTCACCGAGTGCGTCGGGTAGCCGCTATGTTGGCTCTGAACCGCGACGAACTCGGTGACCTGACCGCGAGATCGTAACTAATTCCCCATACGAGAACTCCGAAATCTAAACATAAAATCGATAACTGACGGTAACGTGAACGATAACGGATAACAAGATAAATGCGATAACTCATAACGAAAAATATAATTCGGGAACGGAAGATTTGTGATGCGCTAACTCTAATGAAGCCGAAAAATCAGAGGGCCGCCTTCGTTGTTCGATGGCTATGGCCTTGGGACAGGGAATCGCAGAATTCCTGTCACAGATCATTTTAGAGTGGTAATTACCTGCATTAACACATTTTAATTAATTAATTTTTTTTAATTTGACACTCACGTCAACTAAAAATGTTTTTTCCTGAAAAATCATTACCCGCTGCACATGTTAGAAGTTAGAAGGTCGAAATAATTGATTCCACAATGATTTCTTCATTAGTATATTTATTAATTGCACTAGTACATTTTAATTGTGAAGATAATTTATATTTAATACACCAAACTGAAATATGAGTGAACATAACCTAAACACAATATTCGTAAAACATGTTGACAAGTACATTATTATCGGAACTATACGCTTGACGTGTATATTTTGCATTAAATCATTTGTTATTTGCTAATTTCCACTGGCACTTATTACTTTTTTCGCTGTTTTTTGTCTCTTTTCGTCTCTAAATATTCACCTGTCACTGCAGATGTATCTCTCGATTTTATTTACGTATTCTAAATCACCACGTAATTACCACATAACAACTGCATTCACGGTTTTCTTAATTTCCTAAATGTTTTTTTTAAAACGACAACGTTTTTTACACTTAATTATTAAATTAATGAACTATGTTAAAAAAAATAGAGCCGCAATCGCGTTGACTTTAACTTACTCCGGTAAAAGAGTCAGTTCTCAGTGGTCTGGTCAGAGCTGTGGCGCGCGTGTCGCCTAATAAAAAAACTTTATATACAATTATCTTTCCATAAATTTGTGATTGAACAATAAGATACGTATTCGATAAACGTGCAAACAATAAATGAATAATGAATTATCTTTGAATACAGCATTTCATAATAATACATGAAAAAAATAAAAAAATAAAAAAATAAAAAAAATAAAAAAAATAAAAAAAATAAAACGAGCTGTACACCTATCTAGTTGTAAATGACCGGTCATACTATTTTGTGACCGTAAATTTAACAAAAAGAAAAGTGACCAGTAATTCCACATCTAAATAGTTGGATTTACCATATTTTTACGGTATGTTTATCGAAAAAATTTGTGACGGTAATTCCACAACACCTGATTGCGCGAAAAAAAATGACGTCATTTTACGGTAAAAATACGGTAATTTTTTGGTAAGTTTACCGCTCCAGGATTTTCGGTAATTCCACATCTCTAGTCTCGAGACAAGTCCAAGTACCGTGGAACCTCTCATAGCGTTCGAAATGCGGGGACATGTACGCTAAGTGAAGAGCCAATCAGGCACGCGAAACGTTCGTGCCTCTCACTCTCTCTCGCGAAATCATCCAATCACAGCGCTGATACGTTTCCCAATGTACGCTATGAGGGTGGTAGGGTAGCATTTCCGCCAAAACTCATTTCAGCCAAAGTCAGTTTCCGCCAAAGTCCCTGCGATTGGTCCGGAGCGCGTCCAATGAGCGCGAGGAATGCTCGAAGACATGTTAATTGTGCGAGTGAACGCTAGATGGAGCTGTAAGCTTGTTTTACACTGTCTGCCACCTGATGTGTGCCGAGCCCATGTGTCTAGTGATTTCGCAATATACCGGGTGGCGAAAAAACATTGAATCGGGGTAGTGAACTTTCATTTTTTTAAATTCATTTAATTTTCCGCCAACTATCCAGGTCGCCGACGCCGCGCCCGATACTCTCTGTTTATTTCGCTTCGTAATTGGAATAGCTGATTCGATGAGAACGTGATATAATAAATTAATAATTAAACTGGAGTTCCGTTTTATTGTTTATTAATCACTTTTCTATTAGAAAATAGAATAGAACATTTCACACACATTACACACACACATTTTACAGATTTTTGTACATTTTTATTTATTTATTAATTAAAGGAAGCAAGTGGAATCGGCCACGCTCGGCACTCAATCGGGCTGGGTTATTTAACACACTATTGTTATTATCATCGTCAATGGAGAATTAATAAATAAAATAATATATATATTCTATTGTAATGGTGTTTAAAAAATAAATGAATTATAAATTAACGTGTATTTTTTTATCGACTGTTACATACTGCTGGTGCGACGTTTGGCAGACGTTGCCGTTGTTGTGACTGTTGCCGGGCTCCGGCGACGAGTACGCCGAGCCCGTTCTCGCCGCGGGACTGCTGCCGGCCCGAGCGTGACGATCCGGACTGTTGATGCTCGTCGAACCTCCGCCGCTGCTGTTTCTAATGAGGAAATAATTTTTTATTTGTTTTTTTTTGAGCCCACAAATTATTTACTAAAGCCTTTCTCCCTATCATTCTGATTTTTTCTCCTGGTGATTAGAGTTAAGGACGCCTACCTTGAGTTATTGTTGTTGCTGCCACTGGCGAGCTTGAGCGGTAGTTGCTGCTTCACGGGCGGCAAGCTACTCTGCGCCTTCTGCTGATTCGTCGCGCTTATGAGATTGAGCGGTATTCGTTTTGCGTCCGTCTGCGATTTTCTCGATTGCATCGTGTCGGTGCCGGTGGTGACGTGGGTCACGTGAGACACGTGAGCGGTCGTCGGGCCAGCTGCCGGCGTGACCAGCGAGACGCCCTGACGCTCGAGAGCCTCGAGACGACGGTACAACTGATCTCGCTGCTGCGCCACGTCCCTCTGGTCCGCGGCGAGCTGCTCGCGGAGCCTCGACAGCTGAGCTCGTTCCTCCTGCAGCTGCGTCTTCTCCTGCTGGCTCGACGCCCGAAAAGCCGCCTTCTCGCGGCTCAGCTGATCCTGAAGATTGCTTAGCTCCTCTAACTGTCGATTCGGATTTGGTCGGTTGTTCGACGATATTCCGATCGTTCCCTCCTTGAGCGACGTTAGCTGCGCCTGAAGACTGTCTATCGTCGTCATCTGGTTGCTTATTATGCAGAGCAACGTGTAGACGTAGTGCGACAGCCGAACGGCGGCCACTTGCTGATCCTTGTTTATCATGTCGGCGGCATCCTCGAGCTTTCCATCGGATGACTATTTCGCAACTTCACACGTCTTCGGCGGTGTCATCACGTTGTGCAGGGCTGCCGAGTCGCGCCAAGGATACCTTTCCTGGTTGGCGAAATAACAGATTTATTTTTTTGTGATACTATGAACAATTTTTAGCGAAAAAAACAATTTTCGATTTATGGAAGTTTAAAGCCCTATCCGATGGAAAATTTCCCGCTGACTACAAAAATGCCAGGTGTTTGCCCGACAAATCGAAAATTCGAGGAAAATGAGAAAAATGATTTTTCACCAATCAGAGGCCGAGTTATATCGACAACAATGATCACGTTGGCGCGAATTACTGACTTTTTAATACACAAGATTCTCAGATTTCAAAGTCTTCGTTTCCCCTCATTAAAATTGCGTAGAACAAACCTTGTTGTGATCAAAACCGGCGAAGGTTTCGGCCCTACGCGGTACGCAGAGCGACGGTGGGACGTAGGCGTCGCTGTGTCTCTCGCCGGCGGAACTCAAGCTCCTGGAGAGCGAGCCGCCGCCCGCGCTGAACGACAAGGAGCTCGCGAGCCGCGTTGCTTCTTGAACCGCCACGACAACCTGCGAAGCGTTAGGAAACAATAAGTATGCGAATAGATAAATCTCTTTTTCAGTGGTGAAGCTATTTTTCAAGTACCTCCTGCCACAGTTGCGTCGTGTCGGTGGCCTCGGTGCGAACGAGTCGTGTGTAGTCGCGAGGAAGCTCGCGCTCCATTCTCTCAGTCCTCTCGCTCTCGCTGTCGTTTTCGTTCCACTGGACGTTCACCGCGGAAAGCAATCTCAATTGCAGGCCCATCTTCTCCTCGAGCAACAAAGCTTGCTCGGTATCTTTCTTTCTCATTTCCCCTGTTAACGCAAATGTATTATTAAAAAATAATCACACGAGATAAATCGGGATAAGACGAACCGGTAAAAAAAGACGATGCCAAGAATATGCGTTTCCTTCTCTTTGGCGATCCGTAGCCTCTCGTCCGCGGAAATGAGCGATATCGACGACGATCTCGTGTCCGGTATCTCGCTGCCGCCGCTGTTATCTAGCAGCGCGTCGTACTCGGGATCCTGAGGACAGGCCTCTACGGCCGAGCGAATCGCCTGGATCCACAGATGCTTGTCCTTTGGTTTCTGCACTTTCAGCTTGAACATCTCCGGCTCCGCGGGATTGCTGCTTATCAGATAAATTCCCCGTGACTCCTGACCCGTTTTCTCGCGCACCAGCAATTTCTGCAGCGACACGACGCCGGCTTTGTTGTCGGGAACGAAAAATGCGTATTTCTGGTCTCGCGTCTCGGCGAGAAAAAATAATACGTCCGAGAGCACGACGACGACGACTGGGGCCATTTTTCTGCTGCCCTGCATGAGATAGGCCGTTCTCTCGAACTTCAACACACGATTGAAAGCCATTATGTCCAATTTCTTGAACTTCACTCCGCGATGACTTTGCATCGATTCTAAAAAAAATTCAGTCAATTAAATAGAGTCGTTGGGTATGGAAAACGAGAAGTTACGCCCCGAGAATACATTGCCACCACCACCACTCTACCTGTTGCACTTTACCTATTGTAAATCTCCAATTTTCGATCCTCTCGATCTTTGTCGGCCACGCAGGCGTCCACGTCGCCGAGAATTTCCTTCACGAGACTCAGCGCCTCTCGGAGATTCGTCGTTTCCTCGGCGGTCGTGCTCGTCTTTATCAGAGGCTCCACGAGCAAAGGATACTTCGTCAGTCGCTGCGTCACGAATAGAATGCATTCGGGTATCCCTTTTTTTCAGCAGTGGATTCGTCTGTAAAAAAAAATCGTTATAATAATTTGAACCGTTTAAATGTTAGAAAAATGTAACTTGTTTATTTTTTTAAGCACAATTTACCTGACAATGTCGAACGAACCGCGCGAACCGAGGATCATCATCATCATCTTCACCATCATCATAATTATCATCATAATTATTATTATCCCGCGAAGAAAACAAATGTCGGGCAAAAAAGCAACGCCTGTCAAAAAAACAAACATATTTAACACAATATTGTTATTATCATCGTCGATGCAGAATTAATAAATAAAATAATATATACATTCTATTGTAATGGTGTTTAAAAAATAAATGAATGATAAATTAACGTGTGTATTTTTTTATCGACTGTTACATATTCATCATGATCATTATCATCATCATCTTCACCATCATCATAATTATCATCATCATTATTATTATCCCGCGAAAAAAAACAAATGTCGGGCAAAAAAGCAACGTCTGTCAGAAAAACAAATGACTGTCAAAAAAACAAATGCCGGGCGAAAAAATAAACGCCGATGCTCATTTTTCTTTTTCTTCAATATTTGGTGTTTATTGCGGCGACAATCCTAGACGGAGACAGGAGACATCGAAAAAATCATTTTGTGTTATTGTTTATTTGAGTCATTGTAATTGTGTATATATTTAATTGTGTGTTGTGTTATTGTAATACACAATTTTTGTATTATTGTAAAAAAATGGGACGAAAAATTACCGTCGGCGGGAAAAATGTACAGGCAAAGTTTAAAAGTAGGAGACGGAAATCTGTAACTACTCAGGAGGCTCGTGAAACTCCGATTAAACCGTACAAAATCACGTCGACGATTTACGGGGACTACCGATACCACAAACGCGGTGGATATAAAAACGCCAACGGACAGTCCATCACGTAAGTACAGTAGAACTATCTTGCGATCAACGATGTTTTTTCTAAGGCCGATTGTTGCGTTAAATAATATATTTCGTACATAATTTATTCACAGTTACCTTCGTTGCTGTAACAGCGAAAAGGAAATTTCTTGCCCGGGCAAGGGACAAATTGACGCGGACGGTGTGTTCAAAATGACACAGGACCATGTTCCAACATGTAAAGAAAATTTCCTGCAAGAAAAGGCGGAAGCGCGCGAAGTCCTCTTCACAGAGGTCCAAAAGAAACCGGTGGGAACGCACGAAGTTTACACGGCCGTTGCGAGCAAGTAAGTACTGTTTTTTTTATCGTTTAATCGAAAAAAGTGATTTTGAATCAGTGTTGTACGTCCCCATGACTTTAAGAATTAAAGTTTACACAACAGCTTATTTTATATAAAATGATATGTGAAATTTTGAATAGCCGTAAGAAAAAAACCGAATTTTTCATTAAATTTTGTGAGAAATTGCGAGAAAAATGGACAAGCACAGTCCGCCATCCCTAGTGGATTTCTCCACCGCAAAACGACCGAAAAAACCACCGGTGGTTTCTAAACTTTTCCGCACCGCAATAAACCGCAAAACAACCGATCTTTTTTTCCTTATAAGGAAAAAAAAGATCGGTTGCTTCTATATAAGGAAAAAATGATCGGTTGATTCCTTATAAGGAAAAAAAGAACGGTTGTTTTGCGGTTTATTGCGGTGCGGAAACTGCAAAACAACCGGTAAGGGAAAAAAAGATCGGTTGTTTTGCGGTTTATTGCGGTGCGGAAAAGTTTACAAACCACCGGTGGTTTTTTCGGTTGTTTTGCGGTGATTTTGCCCGGCAACCACTGGTGGTCCCACTAGGGTGGTACCCACTAGGGATTATATTCATCCTGACATCCAGTCCCTGTCCAACTCGCGCAATTCCTCGGCTTTGCCGGACGCCAGTCCGACGCAAACGTCAGCCTTGATAAGACACTCACCAGGTTCTTTGTGTGCTCCCAATTGATATCGGCCATCAATTTTCGGCAATTTACGTCGCCCTTGAACACGACGAGAGTCGCTTGTGCGAGTTTTTCGTAGAGAGCTGGCGCCGCTTCCTTCGTCCTGTCGAATTCATAGGGCTCCGTTCAGAAGGATTCGTTCTGAAAAAAATTTACATGACGCTTGAGCAAACGAAATATTTTTTTAGTTATTATTAGAAAAACATAATTACAAAGCCAATTGTACCATCAATTTTATTTCCATAAAAAATAGGGATTTACAACTATGTTTAGAATCATTTTTCCAGATGATTATATATGGCTGTGTGTAATCATTTATCGGTTTAATTGCGATTTATAGCCATGCTATTGGCGCGCAATTTATCGCCTATCCGACGGTGAAAACATCGATGTTAAACTGGAAAAGGCAAAGTATGCCCCCATTGCCATCACACATCTCAGAGGTCGCGGAAGCGATTTCAAGCGAGCAATGGGCCAATGAACTCGAATATGAAATCGTTCACGCCGATGAGGATTCTGGTACCTCCACGACATCGACCCATCGAATCCAGGCATGGGCCGTGGATATAGAAAGATCACAGATGGAAGATGGAGTACTATCCACGTATATGGAATCTCACGTCGTGTTCGGAGAACCCGCATATGCGGCCAAATTCGAGCTCGGCGATGAGGCTTTCTTAGATAGCACGTATGATTCGGTGCCGAATGTCGATGGGGCTTATCAACTCCTCACGCTCCAAATTAATTATAAACAACAGGTAATTTTTAACTTTGCAAATGCACTATATCAAAATCCGATCGGTAGCGTTTTTTTTTTTTTTAATAAATTTTTAATATGGCTTGACTGCTTGTTGCAGGTACTGCCGGTTGCCTGGGCTCTTATGAGTAGAAAGACGGAAGACGCGTATGAAAAGGTATTGCGGGTGATGGTCGACAAACTGCTGCCGAATTTCCGACCGTCATTCGTAATGACCGACTTCGAGGATGGCCTTCAAAATGCCGTGGCGAGGCTGTATCCAAGTGCCACAGTTAAGGGATGCTATTTCCACTACTGCCACGTGAGTGAATTTGCCTTCCGTGTGTGTATGTGTGTGTTGGAGGAATATTTGTTTTTGTTTCGTTTTTGTTTTTGTTTTTGTTCCTTAGGCCGTATCCCATTTGTTGTTTCGTTACATCCACAAATACCAGCCATAACGCGCGAGATTTTTACCAGAACTGTACGAAGAGATGCGAGATCGTGGTACCACATTTGACAGGGCTCTGATATTTTTGCAGGCCCTTCTAAAAAATCAGCAACGATTTTCAATAGTGACGAGGGTGAAAAAACATTATCCCGAATTGGTGTCAACGGCGTGCTCTCTGGAACGTGACTTAATGAATTTGGCACTCCTTCCGGCCAGCCTGATCGAAGAGGCCTTCGGTGTGCTTTGCGAACGTCTCGCGGAGAAACCGCAATTGTCGGAAATAATGGAGCAATTTTTCGAATACTATTCATCGCACTGGCTCCAGAAGGTTGGGCCATACCGGTTCTCCGTGTACCGCGAATCTCGCCGTACAAACAACGTAGTAGAACGGTACCACAGAAAACTCAAGGCCATGACCGCAACAAGGCCCGAAATCTGCAAATTTTTAGGTGAGCTTCTTTCCATTTTATTATTTTTTCGTTATTTTTCATATTGTATCTATAAAATTCTTGTTTATTTAGACGCCCTGAAAAAACTGCAGATGGAGGAACACGTAAAAACCGTGATGATTGACCACGGCTTAAATCCGCATAGAGAAAAAGACGCCAAAGCGCACAAACGCGAGGGGGTCCTAGGTGCCGCGTGGAACACCTTGACAGATGTTTCATCGTTGGCCGTGGAGCGACGCCGGAAAGCAATTGCTGTTTTTCTGAGCACCGTCTCGCCGCATACCAGCTTGTTGAACGGTAAGAAATAGAATTCTAGTTTTTTCTGTTTTCTGATTATTATATAACAACCAACCCTGACACCTGAAGGTCAATTCGGAATATTAATCCCCGTCAAAATTATTCCGAGCAACACCTCTCCGCAACCGGGTACGTCGGCAATGCCAGCGCCGAGTACGGTGACAGCGCGGCGACGCATTAAGGTGAATCGTTCGGCGCCGTACGTGCCGGTGCCAATTGCGCCGAAACCACCGCAACTGTTAACACCATTGGCGACACCGCTTCTAAGGCCGCCGGTAATGCCGACGTACACGGCAACAACAAAACGCACGATGAGAATCAACGAGCGTTCAGCGTACGTGCCGATACGAATCGCGCCGAAGCCACCTCAACCCGAGTAAAATAGAAACAGGTATGTTAAATAATTTTTGTGGAAATGAGGGGAATTATTCACAATTTTTACCTGGAATTTTTTTCGATACTCCGCTCCGTCCTGTTGTCGTTGATTGATCGATTCCCAAGTTCAGTCCAGACGCGCCTGAACTGAAAAATAAAAAAAATATTAGGGATAGTATTTTTTTTTTTTTTTTTGCGAAGAAAGAGAAATAAAACCCCAGGCACAATGAATTCTGTGTACAGCGAGGAACATGAGTACGAATCGGTCGGCACGCCGCTTGTACAGGTGCGAACGATGACGCCGATCTCGATGGAAGCCTCTGCGACGGAAATCCAAGTCCTCGCTGCGCAGCCAGTCGCTCCGACGATCCGAGTCGTTGGATCCGCAGCCCGAGGAGGGCGAGTATCCGGTGGTGACGAGGGAACCTCCGCCGCCGCCGCCTAGACGAAGAAAACGCCTGCGGGCCGAGCAGTCCAGGGAACAGGCGGCGACACTACGGTCAACGGAATCGATAGGTATAGTTCGAGACAAAAATCAGTAACTAAGAGAGCGGCGTTGGGCGCTCTCCATTTGTGGCCATGCAAAAAATATATATATTATTATTCATCATTACTTTAGTCTATTCAAATGATTAAATGAGATTAAATCGACGGTCACGGTATTTCCGCAGTGACTCAGATAGCGGTTCACGACTTTCTTGCGCAGTTTCTTCAGCGCGATTTCTTCCCTCGAGCCGACGACTTCCAGGATCGCTGCTTTCCAGTCGAACTTGGCCGTTTCTTGGTTCTCCTCCTGCTCGACCGTCGTCGCGTCGACTGGAGTTTCTTCTTCCGATTTCTCCTTCTTCTTCTTCTTTTTATTCGCGGGCTCGTCCTGCCCGTCGGTGTTCGGCTCCGTCAGATCGCGTTTCTTCGATTTTTTCTTCTTCCCGTCGTCGTTTGCGTTCTGAGTTTGTCCGTTGTGCTCCGCGTTGCCGTTTTCTCGCACGATATTCTCGTTGTTCTGATTCTCGGCTATGTTGCTCTCGTGATTTGTACCGGGCGACGAGCCGTTCGCAGCTGTGTTGCCGTTTTCCTTGTCTGTGCACAAAAAATGAATAACTTATATAAAAAGCTTTCCAATGACCAACACAATATCAATATCTCGTAAAAAAAAACAAATGAAACTACATCGGAATAGCAGAATGATGCACTTGCCATTTCCATTTTAAGTCTGATTGTTCGTGTTCTGTTGGGCATTACCCTTGAACGCAGTTTCCATCCTCGCCCAAACGCTGTCTATCACCGTCGTATTAACCCAAGGACCCATGATGTTGCGAATGAAGTTCAGAAACTTGGCCTTCTTCCTCGGTATGTTCTTGTGCTTGGAGAGAATGTTCAGAATGTGTCGTTCCTCTTGGCTCAAATTGGTCGCCGTGTCAAAGACTTTTTTCACAACGTTTATCCACTCCTGCTGCTTCCTCTCACCCTTATTCTGTCCCGGTTTCGCGACGTACTCTTGTCCTCCGTATCGCTCCGACTCGGTTATGCATTTTGTGTGTGCCACGTATTCCTGTCCACTGCGGAAGATGAAAAAAAGCAAGAAAAATTATAAAAAAAATCGCAGACGAAACGAGACACGTTATTAGCGCCAAGAAAAGACTGAGACGAGAGTGAAGAGGAGTCACTCACTAAAAATCCTTGTGACAATGGACCAAAGTATCTGCTTGATCCCACGGCGCGTCTCTTGTTCCCGACGACGACTGGATGTCCCATGGCGCCGATTCCATCCCCGAGATCGGTTACAACGCCGAAGAAGAAGAGGTGTTGGAGATGCCCCAGGACGACGTTGTTCGAGGGAAAACGTGACCTTCATCGTCATTGAGCCCGTGGTCAGGACCAGAGACACCAGCATGCTGCTTGTATTAACAGAATATATTTAAAAATTAATAAACAGAGAAATACCTAAAACACGAGAGAGTCATTTTGAAGTCAGCCCAACGCGACGTCGCGGGGTCGTTCAAAATTCGCGACAAACGTCCGCGTCACGTCTCTATCACTGGGGAAACGCAAAATCTGACAGCGTGCAAAGTGAGGTTAAGAGGTTAGCGATCCTAACCTTCGGCGACGGCGATTGCGGCTGTCGCCGCGTTCCGCGGGATAGACGTGCCCGGGCACCACTCTCATTTTTTACACTTATTACACGAATTCACAAGACACTTAACGATGCGGCAACTTACTGTCTCGCAATCGGCACGTCATACCACCGTGTCTCACAGCCGCGCGCACTTCGCAGAATGTCAACACGCGGGGAGCAAGCAGCCGACAGCCGACAGCGGCGGTACCACACTAGTCAGAATAGTGACAATAAATGGAAAAAAAAGTTAAGTAACTATTTATACAATTTTATTATTTTACATCCTGTAAAATGTCTTTTAATTTTTTCGACTTAATCTTATCGATGATACATATATTATACATAAGAGGAAGATTACATATGCTATTTTTCATTCTCAATTTGACATACGTATTATTGGCGTCAATTGAACGAAATTCATTTGTTTCTTCGAGCATCCGCTATCAAGTCATTGTCTCTCTTGCGCGTCGTCACATCGCAACAACAATGGACTCCAAGAAGAAAGAACAAATTATCAAAAATAGTACGTATGCTTTTTTATGTACATTATGTGCCGAGAATCACGGCACATGCGTCCCATTAGCGTAACGCACTTGCGTAATGCGTAACCCGATATTTTAATGCGTAGCTGTCCCCATCGTTATATCGTCCGACGATGACGATGATGAACCGGAGGACGCGTGCCTCGACTGTCTCTTCTGCAGCCACTCCGTAGATTTCATTTTCCCGGGGTGCAACCACAAATCGATTTGCACCGCATGCATAAACGAGAAAATTAAGGAGGACGTCCTGCCACGCTGCACAAAGTGTGAGAAATTATTATGGGACGTGGCGTTCGTTCTCCCCAACATCATAAAAAAACACAGATGAGAATAAAACGTAATTATTAAAAAATTATGCCGTAAATAAAATAAACCCTTAACTTTTTTTAATTTACGAACCTTTTTTTTGTTTCAGCAATGCGGCCTCGAGGAACCCATAATCCATTCGTATTGTTGTTTCTTGTTTTATTGTGTAATTGATAATAAATGGCATAATTGAAATCATACGGTCTAATATTTTTTATTTGTCCTTGTGGCCGATTCTACTTGCTTACTTCTTTTAAATAAATAAATAAATAAATAAATAAAATGTACTACAAAAAAAGACGATAATACAAAAATTGTTTATTACAATAACACAACAAACAATTAAATATACATATTAATTACACATTATTAATTACAATAACACGATTAAACAATAATACAATTAAACTATGTAAACCTTTTTTAGTGAATGGAGGAGGTAGGACTTGATGGTCTCCGACAACACAGGTACTAATTTCACTACCCCGATTCAATGTTTTTTCGCCACCCGGTATATTGCGAAATCACTAGACACATGGGCACGGCACACTTCAGGTGGCAGACAGTGTAAAACAAGCTTACAGCTCCATCTAGCGTTCACTCGCACAATTAACATGTTTTCGAGCATTCCTCGCGCTCATTGGACGCGCTCCGGACCAATCGCAGGGACTTTGGCGGAAACTGACTTTGGCTGAAATGAGTTTTGGCGGAAATGCTACCCTACCATGAGGGTGTGCGCTATAAGAGGTTCCAGTGTAGACAAAACCTACTTTACCGACCGACACGAGACGCTTCAAGACTCTTTTACCGGAGACACCGTGTTTTGACCTCATTTCGATTGACACACATCGGTAATATAAATGAATAATGTATATTTTATATTGAATTATTTGTTATTTGCTTATTTTCACAGGATCTTATAACTGCATTCGCTGTTTTTTGGTCTGTTTTCGTCTCTGAATGTTCACCTGTCACTGAGGCTGATGTATCTCTCGATTTAATTTATTTATCATAAAACAATCGTAATCACCAAATTACAACTACGTTCACGCCCTAACAGTTCGGTCCAACCGTATACCGACTATGATCCCCACCGGGTCGTTTTAGGACACGGGATCATCTAGTATTTCATCGAAACCAACCACCGACCAACTGAGATTTAGTTGAGAACACGGTTTGTCGGTGGTTGTTTTCTTCAAAATACTGGTTGTTTTCGCGTTCTAAACCGACCTGGTTGGATATTTCGTGGTTGGTCGATCTGCTAGGGCGGTTTTATTAATTTCTCATATCTTTTTTTTTTTTAACGATAACCCTTCTTTACACTGTATTATTTAATGATTTAACTATAATAAGAAAGTAGAACTTAATGACGATTTACGCCTTTTCAAGAGACACGATAGCGTCTCGAGACAAGTCCATTTCCACTACCTTACCGACCGATAACTCAACATCCTAGGGCCTTGGGTCCTCGTTGTAATTGGTCATTTCTTGTGGCCTCGCTGCCTGCGTTTTGAACGCGATAAATTTATACTCCACATTTTCTATTGACCATTTTATGGGTCATTTTCTATTGATTCGAATGACTTTTTATTTTTTGAAAATGACCGACATTGAACATCACAGAATTATATAGATATGAAAATACCGGTATTTTTATTTTTGGTAAAATAACAATGAAACTACCGTACCGTCTTTTATCCACATTTTTTTTTCTACAATCTTTGTGTTGTGAAAATACGGTCACGAAAAATGCTCGTAAGTTTGACCGGTTACAAATTTTTGTTGGTGAACTCACCATAAAAAATGGTAAACTGCGTCTATATAGTTGTGAAATAACCGGTAACGAATTTTTTGGTAAAATTACAGCAACGTTGTTTCGTAAATTCACCGTAACTTGACGAGAATTCTTAATCACTAAGAGACTATATGACTTTATTACCGATGTCGTAAATTTAACACCGGTCACATACCGGTTTTTAATCGTAAAATTACTGGTCATGTATACCGCTCACGTCTCTAGTCCGAACCGCATCGTGCACAGCGCGAAAAGCGACCTCCGAACGGTACCGTGCGGAGCGCGAAGTGCGACGTCCGGATGGCATCGTGCAGAGGGCAAAGCGCGACGTCCGGACGGCACGGTGCGGAGCGCGAAGCGCGACGTCCAAACGACCCCCTGCGGAGCGCGACGACCGCGTGAGTGCCTTAAAATGACACCAGGGAAAAATGTCCCGAAGGGACATTTTTGCCGCAGGGTCATTTTCGGGGGGTTTGGGGGGCGAAGCCCTCCAACAACAACCCGGCGCCCCGCAGGGGCGACCGGGTTGCTTGTTTCTTTTTCACTTGATTCCCACAAAATCATCGCAAATTTTTCACTCTTTTTTTAGCCATTTTGACCCGCGGGAATCGAAATTATTGGGGAAAGTTTTTTTCTTTTGCAAATATATCTTGTCAGCCCACAGCGAAAAATGCCGTCGATAAATGACAATGGAATATCGAAACGGAGGCGAGTGTTTGTTTCATGACTTCAGATCGTACACGTGTCTGACACTCCGAACGCGTCATGAACCGAAAACCGTATAGAAAGCTTTCACGGAAAGGAAAGTTTTTATATAACAAAGCTACGGAAGCACACGTATTGGCTTCCTTCTCCGGTGGTATGGTGACTCCGATTCGACGCGATATCGTACAAGCCGATAACTGGAACGAAGAAAGGTTAGTACGATATATATATATATATGTGTGCGTGCGTGCGTGCGTGCGTGCGTGCGTGCGTGCGTGCGTGCGTGCGTGCGTGCGTGCGTGCGTGCGTGCGTGCGTGCGTGCGTGCGTGCGTGCGTGCGTGCGTGCGTGCGTGCGTGCGTGCGTGCGTGCGTGCGTGCGTGCGTGCGTGCGTGCGTGCGTGCGTGCGTGCGTGCGTGCGTGCGTGCGTGCGTGCGTGCGTGCGTGCGTGCGTGCGTGCGTGCGTGCGTGCGTGCGTGCGTGCGTGCGTGCGTGCGTGCGTGCGTGCGTGCGTGCGTGCGTGCGTGCGTGCGTGCGTGCGTGCGTGCGTGCGTGCGTGCGTGCGTGCGTGCGTGCGTGCGTGCGTGCGTGCGTGCGTGCGTGCGTGCGTGCGTGCGTGCGTGCGTGCGTGCGTGCGTGCGTGCGTGCGTGCGTGCGTGCGTGCGTGCGTGCGTGCGTGCGTGCGTGCGTGCGTGCGTGCGTGCGTGCGTGCGTGCGTGCGTGCGTGCGTGCGTGCGTGCGTGCGTGCGTGCGTGCGTGCGTGCGTGCGTGCGTGCGTGCGTGCGTGCGTGCGTGCGTGCGTGCGTGCGTGCGTGCGTGCGTGCGTGCGTGCGTGCGTGCGTGCGTGCGTGCGTGCGTGCGTGCGTGCGTGCGTGCGTGCGTGCGTGCGTGCGTGCGTGCGTGCGTGCGTGCGTGCGTGCGTGCGTGCGTGCGTGCGTGCGTGCGTGCGTGCGTGCGTGCGTGCGTGCGTGCGTGCGTGCGTGCGTGCGTGCGTGCGTGCGTGCGTGCGTGCGTGCGTGCGTGCGTGCGTGCGTGCGTGCGTGCGTGCGTGCGTGCGTGCGTGCGTGCGTGCGTGCGTGCGTGCGTGCGTGCGTGCGTGCGTGCGTGCGTGCGTGCGTGCGTGCGTGCGTGCGTGCGTGCGTGCGTGCGTGCGTGCGTGCGTGCGTGCGTGCGTGCGTGCGTGCGTGCGTGCGTGCGTGCGTGCGTGCGTGCGTGCGTGCGTGCGTGCGTGCGTGCGTGCGTGCGTGCGTGCGTGCGTGCGTGCGTGCGTGCGTGCGTGCGTGCGTGCGTGCGTGCGTGCGTGCGTGCGTGCGTGCGTGCGTGCGTGCGTGCGTGCGTGCGTGCGTGCGTGCGTGCGTGCGTGCGTGCGTGCGTGCGTGCGTGCGTGCGTGCGTGCGTGCGTGCGTGCGTGCGTGCGTGCGTGCGTGCGTGCGTGCGTGCGTGCGTGCGTGCGTGCGTGCGTGCGTGCGTGCGTGCGTGCGTGCGTGCGTGCGTGCGTGCGTGCGTGCGTGCGTGCGTGCGTGCGTGCGTGCGCGTGCGTGCGTGCGTGCGTGCGTGCGTGCGTGCGTGCGTGCGTGCGTGCGTGCGTGCGTGCGTGCGTGCGTGCGTGCGTGCGTGCGTGCGTGCGTGCGTGCGTGCGTGCGTGCGTGCGTGCGTGCGTGCGTGCGTGCGTGCGTGCGTGCGTGCGTGCGTGCGTGCGTGCGTGCGTGCGTGCGTGCGTGCGTGCGTGCGTGCGTGCGTGCGTGCGTGCGTGCGTGCGTGCGTGCGTGCGTGCGTGCGTGCGTGCGTGCGTGCGTGCGTGCGTGCGTGCGTGCGTGCGTGCGTGCGTGCGTGCGTGCGTGCGTGCGTGCGTGCGTGCGTGCGTGCGTGCGTGCGTGCGTGCGTGCGTGCGTGCGTGCGTGCGTGCGTGCGTGCGTGCGTGCGTGCGTGCGTGCGTGCGTGCGTGCGTGCGTGCGTGCGTGCGTGCGTGCGTGCGTGCGTGCGTGCGTGCGTGCGTGCGTGCGTGCGTGCGTGCGTGCGTGCGTGCGTGCGTGCGTGCGTGCGTGCGTGCGTGCGTGCGTGCGTGCGTGCGTGCGTGCGTGCGTGCGTGCGTGCGTGCGTGCGTGCGTGCGTGCGTGCGTGCGTGCGTGCGTGCGTGCGTGCGTGCGTGCGTGCGTGCGTGCGTGCGTGCGTGCGTGCGGAGGAGGAGGAGGAGGAGACAGACATCGCGGAAGATACTGACGACGAGATCGATGTACGCGAGGACGGCTGCGATAATGGCGAGGGAAATGAAGGAGACGACCGGGTGCGCGAAGATGTCAATCGTCCCTT